>OX467316.1:12494285-13736428 GCA_950108535.1 Agriphila straminella
CTATATTCCAAGCCAACATAATTACACTACGTAAATATCATAAACAGTGCTTAAACAACATTAAGGTAATTTCATTGTTTGAAAACAATTTGGGAGAGATTGACAGTCCAGTGGGAATAAATAGGCCTAGTCAGTTTAGAATTAGAATGTAAACGGCGCGGGTGGCGCGCGGCGCGTGATTCTGTTGCGCTGACGTGTAGTGGGCAGAGGCGCGTCAGCGCGCGTCACGATCGCCCGTCACAAGTATATTTAGACCGAAGAATGTGGAGAAAAATGTTTATCACACGCATACCTTATATTAGATTAGACCTTCCGGAAAACACTGGCGCAAACCCAAACGCTGGATCCGATTATGTCATTACGACACCCATTCAAACAGGAAGAATATAATAGCTGATATATACGGCTAATTTACTCGGCGACAATTTATGTTGATCGATTGTAATTGTAATACAACATAGATGTCTTTGATTGTAATTAGATTCTTTAATGCATAGGTACTCATTTATTGAATGTGACGTTAATATTCCGCTGATAAGCAAAGAGTTAGATAGGTAAATAAATACTGTCCCGTAAGGTCGAACTGTAGTAAATTTATTATAATTCATTCCTAACGTTCGGAGGCGGAGGGTTACCGGAATAAATAATTTGGTGAAAAAACACATTTTTTTATATTTTCGCGTATAACGCACGTAGCAAGCTGTCGCAGAATCAACTGACGAAAAAACCCTGAATTTTGATGTCGGTTAACTGCGTGTGAATGTGACTAGGTATCACTGTCACGCGCTACTTTATGTCAATTGGAATTCATTTATCTTCTTTGGCCCAATTTTATCGTCAGCATTATACCAATACTGTATTGTATGCTATAATGTTTGTTCCTTATATTTTATTGATGTCGTGTTGAATGTTCATGAATAGTCCCCGTATGATGCTGATTAGTTCTTTTCTTTTGGAAAAAGCAATTAGCTAGATTACTGGAGGTCTATTACAAAATATTTGCGATTGAACAGTTGCGTAGATATATCACAAGGTGATTACGTTTTTCCAACTTGACATTTAGAACATTTATGTTCAAAACCTGCAGTTGGAATAATGTTTTGAAAGCATTTTTACAAGATTTTTATGTTTTCAAAGATGATTCATTCGCGGTGATGGGTTTTCCAATAATCGTGTTTTTAAGTGTATAAAAACGAAACAAATCGAAATAGCTTGCATTTGCATTATATTCTATTCTCTCTTTTCGACATCACAAATGGAATCTATATACATTTCATTTAAATATCTTAAGGTGACTAATATACAGCCCAAAACTAGTTAAAGGGTTTTAATTAAATCCAACCTCGTAAAGTTTTAATACCTACTATGAAAATATATCCCATAGAACACATAAAAAGTATGTTTAATGTTTCTTGCTCCGGTATTAGAAGATACTTTCGTAAGCCAGCAACACCGACTTTCACGCTGAATTTAAAACCAATACAGTTTTTAGTGGGTTTCCTTATAAAAAGAGACGGCCATTTGGAAATTGTGTTAAATAACGAATATCTTGGATTTATTCTTTTATAATTATAAAAGATTAGGTAAAGTATTCCCATGTATTTGTCTATTTAACTTTTTTCAAATGCGAGCATTTGCTTTACTTAATTTTATTGGATAGCATTTTTACTACTTAAGATAAAGTTAACTTAATTAGTGCCAAATGGTAATTTTGGTTAATAATACAGACGCTTTCAGACAAGATTTATACTACGTAAGTACTAACTATATACCTACCTGTCACCAGAAGTATTAATAACTTATTATATTTTATTTGCATTTCACGTGTATGCAAAATTGTAATTAATATTTTAAACACTTTTTAACGGATGCTAGCGCAGTTGAATGGAAAGTACTTTCAATTAGTTGGTATTTGGCTTGATTTTTTAAATTGTACTTGTTGGATTAAAAAATCTTTTTTTCCCGATTCACAGATAAATTATTTATTTACTCATAAAGGAACCATACTTACTTTCTATATGTTATAAAAAACAAGTCTCCCTTTATTGTATTCTGCACGTTTGTAAGCGTAACACAAAAACTCTAATTAATTAAATACTCTACCGTCGTAGCAAAGACAATTAAACTGAATTTGACTGTTTTAGTGCAGACAAGTGCCGACATCGCCCACAGTTCATTATAATAAGACGGTTTAATGAATTCACTCATTTTAATTTCAACGCGTATGTACTAATTGGCTCATAGAGTAAACTGTATAAGGTCACGATGTGGTTGGCATGTCTAAAAGATAAAAACCCCGGTAATTTTCATCTAGTTTAAAAAAAAGAGTAAACTGTTGGTGCCTGCTTACTAGGGACTCTTTGATTGAATTAAAAACATCTGTTAGATTTAAGAGATCTACAGCAGTAATATTTATTTAGGTACTTATACTTCTCACATATTTACCGACCCATATTTTGATTTGAATTCATTTGAAGAAAGAAAGTAATAAACCACAAAATGACGTTTCCCTCTAGCGGATGTAACTTACATTAGATAGGTTTGTGCAATCTAGGTATGACTTCTAAACCTTTGATATCATAATAAAAAGCACTGGGGGCTTACCATCACCTTTTAGAAAACCATCATGTTTTATGAACGTTTTGTTATAAGCTTACAATAAGATTTTTCAAATTCGTACCACAACCTGCACAAAGTAATAATACTTTATTCCTGCCAAAGAACGAATGATGTTGCGAAATTGTCTATTCCCTGCTAGCCATCACTACGGCTTATTTGCTATCTACACTTGACACTGGCAGAAATTACTTCCAAGAGGAAAGTAGATTGCCAAAACAAGGGGTTGGCAACTGTCAAAGTGGCGCTAGCATAGCTAGTTCCCAAAACATAATAATTTTATATGGTGTATGGAAGAAAACAATTCCAAATAATATTATGACTCGCTGTATTGTACCAAAATGCTCTGAAATTGGAGTACATCATATTCCCAAAGATAAAAATATTCGTCGGCGTTGGTTAAAGCCATACGCCGTGTCAGTCAATTTAATTCCGAAGCCTAGTTAGAGGTTATGTTCAAAACATTTTGTGGACAATGACTATGAAAAAAGCAGTAAATATACAGGTAAGCTGTTTAAATTAATAATGAAATACCAAAAAGTATATATTTTGAAAGATCAGTTATAATAGAAATTCTTTTTTGGAACAATAATAATGTTGACATAATTTTTTGTTCTAGGTGTGGATCATCAACGTAAATACCTTAAGAAAAATGCTGTTCCATCTATTTTTCAATGGAATATACAACCGGTTTCAGAAAAGGCAGTTGCAAGAAAGATAGATTAGAGTCCCGGGTCCCGGAATCTCAGAAAGAAACAGCTTTTTGAAATGCAGATGCCGTCAACATCTCAGTGCTGTGAGGACATAGTGCCGCTTGTAAAAGATAGCAGTGTGTGCATGCTGCATGGACAGTAATGTATCTCATGTGGTTGAATCTGAGATGAATACTACTGTTCCTACTCCACTTTCATTAGAAAATAAAACAAACCAAGAAACTCAAACTCCACATATAGTTACTAAGAATATTCTCAACTGAGCTTTGCCTTTTACTTGCAGACCAGAAATTGGCTTGTTAAAGGGTACATATCGAAAGGCTTATTGGGTTAACTAAAACATATTTGATATTGCAAAATAATTTTAACCATTTTTATGTGCCCTTAGCATCAAAAATATTTTCAATATGTGTCATGTTGTGTAACTTTAAAGAAGGGATTGTAAATAAAAACTGATTACAATATTATAAACAAGTGTTTTATTGCATTAAGAGGTCTGTCACATTTTTTATAGAAATAAAATATTCCTATGATTAGGTACCTACTTACTAAGATAAATAATGCTTATCATAGTCTTATTAGAGGTGGTAGAGTTGTGTGGCTATTAATATCCAAATAAGTTTCTTCTGATGGTAGCTGCATTGTTGGATCTTCATCATCACCATCAGGACATTCAGGACGCCAGAAATGAAAGTTTTTGTCATAAAGCTCCAACCTGAAATAGTGTCCATCAGCCATTTTTGATGTCCCCACTGCTGGGGCACAGGCCTTCCTTATGGGTGGTAAGGAGGATGGGCCATAACCCACCACGCGGGCCCAATGCGGATTGGTGGGTGTTAACGACTGCAAATGCAGCCGGGACCAACGGCTTAACGTGCCTTCCGAAGCACGGAGGAGCTCGTGATAATAAATTTTTGGTCAGCCATCCCATGACTGACCCTTGCGAACGTTGCTTAACTTCCGCAATCGCTGGGCCAGGCGCTAAACCACTGCGCCACCGAGCTCCTCCGAAAACAAGTATTTGTTATCAAATAGAAATGAAACCTAATAACTATAATATTACATTCACAATGAAGAGCAATATGTATAAAAACGTTTCACTTACTGTTTATGACGCAATTTCCAATTTCTAAATAAAATAACTCAAAATAGTTTTGTTTCCGTCGAGAAAAAGCAACTTTTTTAAGACTGCAAAATTTCTTAATATTTGACACAAAAACAATAATGCTAGCTGTCAAAAGACACGTCGTGGTACGGTTTAAGTGAACGATTGAACGATGACGTCACAAAACTTCCAACGGAAACATTATTACAATAATCATACTTTATGAAGGTCGTGGTACGAAATAGCATGGTAAGAATGTTATAATACTGCGCTAAGACATGGCAGTAGGCACCCTGGTAGCGATCTGTAAACAGAGTTCTTGAGAACTCCTTAATTATTATGTACTTGTTTTTATGATGGTGTTTACTTATTCGTGCTATATTTTTATGAGGTTAGAAAATATCCTTCTAGAATTTGTTTCTCAATGATTTAAATATCATTTTTTTTTTTGTTTTTATAGCCATACAAAAGGCCCGTATCAAAAACGAAAGTTACTACTTTCTATAGGAGTGTCATCGTATACAAAGTATCGAGTCATAATGACAAAACTTAAGATTTCTACCGTTATATCCGTTCTCATGATAATATCAAGTAAGTACCTATGTAATTATTATAAAACGTTAATTATTGATTCGGTATCATTAAATAGCACGTCAGCAACGTACAATGTGGTTAATTATGAAGAATTTAAACAGTAGTCTTAGAATTGTGCAAAGAAAGACAAAAAAATAAGTACGTAAGTGTTGTAAAGAAATGTGAAGTTTCAATTAAGTTTTAGTAGAGTTAAGTAACAAACAAAATATACCTTCATACTATTATTACGTTTCATTCCCCAAATCTTATAATGATTTTATGAATCATAGAATTATCGGTCTCAAAATATGATTCCAATATGAAATTAATTTCAAATGTTTTGCTGAAATTCATAATAAAATCTTTAGTGGTGCAAATTATTTAAAGAAATTATAGGGGTGTAATTATAGTAAAATGCCGATTTTTTTTCTTACACACAGAGGCTCTCATGATAAAGATGCTTCAGTTATATTTCGAATTATGCTCATAACGGCCCACTGTCAGCAATAAAAATATTTTAGATTTTCTTTCCTGAAAGTTAAAAAAAGTATCTTAAAATTAATTTTTTTTCGTTACCACTTAATTCGTTGTAATTATAGTGTAGGAAATGAAGTAATCTTTTGTATGGTGGCCCCAACATTAAATCCTCAGTCGATGAAACTTTGCAGAGATATAATATAGTATGAACCAAAACCCATGCATAAATATCCAAAACCAAAAAAAAGCGATTTGGATCATTTAAAACTAAAACATATGTTTCATTTATACCACACTGTAAAGTTTCGTCTACTGAGGATTTACTGTGGGGGTCCACTACCTTCCTGTCTACTTAGCTGATACTAATTTTCTTCAACACATGTATTTCATATTTCATTTATTGCATCTATAAGTACATTTTGGTGGAAATCATACATTTTGGATTCATTATAGACCCTGTTGGGCACAGCAATTCAAAAAAGAGAGGAGGATGCCTTATTATTTTTCATCTAAATTCTATTTGACAATAATATGTAACTATATTTATTATAATTATTGCAGTATTAGGTATTTTACAGAGCATACAATATATGGCATGCCTAATATTTTCTTAAATACTTTCCTAACAAACATTTTATTTTTATTTATGTTTAGTTATATATATATTTACATAATTATTTTTATTTATGTTTAAACATTTGAGCACAAAAGTTTTAAAACATTGCCGTTCATGGTTGTTAAATAAATTAAGACAATGTTAGTATGGAAAATGCAAATACTTTAATTTTCTCCAAACAAAACGGCAATTTAATACTTAAACCCCTAATATTGTACAAGATTTATAAAGAAATTTAAACCCAACGAAGATATTATAGTAACTAATGTGTTAGTTTAGTATTAGGAGTCTAGCAAAAATTCTGTGACGTAAAATACAATAAAAGAAATTAGGTAATTAGTGTTCCGACTCATTCGCCGAGTATTTGTGTCGGCGTCATCGTCACCGCGCCCGCCCTTGGCTACTTCGGTGTTTGCCCACATCATCGTCGGGACTTGGCTTGATTTACGTACATGTACGTGAATCTAAACGTGTCATTAAGACTTTTAAGGCGCTGTAGGTAGTGAAACTAGCGCCGCCACTACATTTATTTTTATTACTCGTAAACCAAGTCAATATTAAAAAAAGCTCATGTAATAATTTCTTAAATATTGTCTCTAATATTTTTTGAATAACTCTTCAACAGGTTTCATTCTTTCTGTAAGTTTTTAAATCTATTTTAGCTCAAAGTGGCCACTTTTGGCAATTATGGATTTTTAAACTTACAGAATGAATTATAACTGTTGATGAGTTATTCAAAAAATATTAGAGAAAATTTAAGAGATTATTACAATTACATGAGCTTTTTTCAAATATTGACTTGGTTTACGAGTAATAAAAATAAATGTAGTGGCGGCGCTAGTTTCACTACCACCGCGCCTTAAAGGATTTTATCTTGACATATAATTATAGCCTTTTATCATGAAGAGATTTTAATTCTTTTATATGAATTTCAACAATTTATAAATAAATTCGTATTGCTATTGTCTGCCAAGCTCTTAAAATATTTTCCGTATTCAATCTTTGTCAAAAAGGACTTCAAAGGACTCTACAAACGATATGTTAGGCAATTTACAGTCAATACTTAAATAGTGAAATTATCAATAAATTAAAAAACAGGATTCAATCATACTTTTTATTCCCCATGTTGAGCCGCAACTCCGTCCTTTCTCGCAGTAATGACGGTCTTGTGCGTCGAGACGAGTTCCCTCAGGAATGCGCTCCGGCGGGCGATCAGCTGACGGCGACACCCGCCCTTATCGCGGGGTCAACGACCGCCGCATCGCATCACTCGACCGATACGAGCGATAGCTATCAATCTATCGTATAATCGAAATGGACCGCTTTGTAATCGGTTACCGAAAGGTTGGTAAGAATTTAACTAGGCGAAGCTAGTAATATATTGAGTCTATGAGGTGAAGTTAGATCTTTTCTTACCTTACCTTATATTTTATTATCATATGATAGCTGTTGGGCTATAAGTCTCTTAAAAGTGTTCTTTAATTCGCTATTTATTGCTCCTAAAAAATATTAATGATAAAAGCTTGATATTGATACAAGCACAAAGACAAAAATAAAACACAATTATTGGTCTTGTAATTACACGATTTTTTATTATGTTTGTTATGTTCAAAACATTGAATGGGGAATGTCTGAAAAAAAAATTGGCTGATATTTTTTTTAATGTAGGAATAAGCTCTATAGTAAGAAATAGAAAAAACTTTCAGAGTTTTTGGTTGCGTGAAAAAAATTTAAAAAATTAAAATCTCTTCGATTTCACAAATGTACAAACGAAAGTAACAGCAGAATTCAATTTCTCTTTAGAATATTTTATGTGTGTATTCTTCATGGTAGACAAAATTGTCTATAGCGTGGCTTAAATTCATTGCGTCAAATTATACATACTTAACTAAATCATGTTAGATAGAGTTTTTACTTATTTAATTATTTTAAAAAGGAAGCTTAACTAACCGGAAATTCTTTATCAAGTTTCCCCTCTAAAACGACAAAAGTTTGACGATTTTTATCGAATTTCACCTGCCCAGATAGAAACAGCTGACTGATAACCGGTATCGGTGACAAGACAGGTGCCACAGCACACATCCTGATTCCTAACCACTCTCCACAAACCACATAAAACATTTAATGCGCAAATGGCAATCAAAATGGTGATGGCGAACATGAAACGAAGCTATGGTTATTATAAAATTGTTCAAAGAGACAAATTTAGATATTTTCAGTTTTCTTACATGGAACCTACCCTACATATTTTTAATTGATTTGCGTGATAATTATGGAATGGCAAAACTTGTCTGTGTACATCAATCTTTTGTAACCATTTCACACCAAGTTTTATTCAAGTACTTAAATGATTATTGTACTGGCAACATTTATATTGGCAACAATATTGAATTAAAGATACGCTTAACTATTTCGTAACAGATCATTAAAAATTTTATCATACCATTGCAACATTACAGCCAAGTACCTACCTACAACCAAGAAATCAACTAAAAAGTTCGAATTAACACCGATATTACGTCATTGAATGACATCATTCGGCAATGCATGATCGAGTTCGCACTCCGGCGCACTGCGCCGTTACCGCGAAACCGTTCAATTACTTACTCAATAAATTATAGTGTAATGGAAAAACTATTCATTTCCTATGGTATGTTTTAAATACTATTACGATAATTGTCAAAACAGTTTAGTCACTACATCATAATCATTGTCAAAACAGTTTAATTAAGTTACTCTATTGTTAATACATCATCGATCTTGAAAAAAAATTCAAACAGTAAGAAAAATGTGAATGGTAAAATTGTAATTCGGAAACGTCCACTTTGAAAAAGGAATGGTTTTGTTTTTGAAGTTTTTTTCAGCCAATTCTTAAAAGAAGCTTACCGACTATAAAGTTTTTATGTACAAAATTAAATTCTCTTTGGAGTCCTTTTTATTTCGAAAGTATATCTTGTGAACTTAAAACGTTATCCTAATTTTAAAAGTGTGATACTTACTTTTGCAGGCCAGTGTATTTCATAATTAATATAGGTAAGAAGGAAGTAGATAACATAAGGATAAATTCAGAATTTTAAATGTCAATTTGTAATTAAGAAATCATTGATGGTTTACAAATTACAATATAATAACAAAGTGAAATCGCCGTCTAAATCAGATTCAGACACTTGAGCACATGTTCTGAATAAGTGAATACCTAAAGGTTTTGTATGGACGGAAGAAGACTACCTGTTACAAAACCGGGTCATCGATCGGTCGTTAAAAAAGAGGAATTCTAAGAAATCTGCGCCGCCCATAATAAAATTAATATTCGAGTCAGATGCGGCTGTGACAATTACCGATCGATCGCAGACTAAAAATTAGCGTTATACCTACTTACATTTTACGATGGGAAAATTTTTAACAAATTTTAACCGTAAAATGTGTTAAAATATAATGACAAATAACAAAATTACGACTTCAAGTTTTGTAACTTTGTCTTGTAGCATTTCCACACTGGGTAAAAACATGGGATAATACCTTTATATGTTAGTGATAGTAAACTTCGGCTGCGCTTCCGCAGCAGCAAAAAAAATTACAGTTTTTTTCTTTGTTCATTAATAAATTGAAGTTTCGATTGGATCGAACATAATAGAATTACGATTTTGTCTAACAATGTTCATAAAAGCATTCACGTGCCAAACTTGGTTTCGTGGTCTCGTAGCGATAACCCCTTAATAAAATATTAAACAAATCAGGCTTGTTGTCACTTGGTAACCGACCTCAATATATTTTGTTTCTGGTTTACATAAAATCTATTTTAAAATATTTTTATACAAATAGATTAATCACAACATTTTTATTTGAACCCTAGGGTTTATCTACATGGTTGTTAAAATATAATCTTGAAGCATTTATGTACACCATTTGCTATATCACAATGAAGAACAAATATCACTAATTAAAAAATACATGTACCTAAGTAAGTACTTATTAGAAATCTTTCAACGGAGAAAACTGTAAGATCAGAGAAAACTGTAAGATCAGAAAAAAACCCATGGATAAATAGGACTAAAATGTCCCTTGAAATGTTTGAATAATACTAATTATACGCACACTTCGATTGTGTCCCTTGCCTTGACTCATATTCCCGGATGCTCGCCTGATAAATATTTATAATAATATAACCGAGGCCCTACGTGTCTGCCGCCTATAAAACCGCTCTTCTAAATAAAACCAACCGGCCGAAACCTCAGTAACGACACGGTAACGAGACGAGCACGAGAGTTGTACTAATTACCGACCGAGGCGAGGTACACATCTACGTATTTCTTTTACTGTTATTTCAATCTGTTTGTTATCTCTAGAGATAGCCTCAGTAAAGATTTAAGCCAAGTTCATTTGATGCTTACAGATATTGTTTCATTTAATTTTCCTCTTATTTCTGTCTTGCGAATAATGGATTTCTCTTCCTTCGAAGTTCATAAATTATGGCACTAAATTATGTCAATGTGTATTTAAAAAACTAAGTTGTATGTTATTCGTTGAATAGCTAAGTAACATTTAGCAAACGAAAGCAGTAGAGTAGACAAATCTCGATTATCTCAAGACAGGAGCGAAAGAGACTTTGGAAATTAATTAATATAGGTATTAATGAAAATCATCAGAGAGGCGATAATTATTTTTAATTGCCCATTACCTCGCAGACGTCTCGTGCTTAGAATTTCATGGTCTTAATGATTCTTTGACTTTACCGTTCAAGCAATAATGGTTTACCAAGGTAATCTCTATCAGTAAACATACACCAAGTTTACGAACTATTTGGCTTAAATTATGATGAAAATAATCGTTTTCGCAAAATGTTTGCTACATTTTATAATTAAGAACTTACTACAAAACCAACATTATAACCACAACAATTGAACATTTCATCATTGTTAAATAAATGCTGAGGTTATGCCCGGTAAGGTATTCTATCGTTTATCATAATTTTATTTGTAATAATTTCATTTGCCATAATGATCCTCGGTCATAATATTCATTTGTAATAATGGCTTTTATACTAACAACGTATGACATAACAATCCATTAGCCATACTTTTCATTTGCCATAAAATTAGGTGCCATAAAACAAGTGCCATAATGATTAGTTCCTATAAATATTATTTGACATAATCAATAATTGACATAATATACATAACTTATAACGTATCTCTTCACCTAAACGTACCCAGGGGTTATAAATAAAACATTTAATGCGACCACCACTATTGGTAGGTTAGGTTAGGTTAGTGTTTTGACCACTCGCAGCGGAGCGAGCGAAGCGAGCGGAGCTCCCTAATGCTTGCGTGCATGTTGCATGCTGTATGCCTGATTGCTTGCTGCTTGCCTGCTTGCATGCTGCATGCCTGCTTGCATGCTGCATACCTGCTTGCATGCTGCATGCCTGCTAGCATGCTGCATGACTGCTTGCATGCTGCGTGCCTGCTTGCACTGCATGCAATTGCAATTGCATGCTTACTTACTCATTATATTTAAAAACTAAATATTAAAAAAAACCTGAATCGTATAATCATAAAGCTAATTATAATTTTATAAATCAAATATATAAATAAATATATTATATAAATAAATATATCCACCCATAAGGAAGGCCTGTGCCCCAGCAGTGGGGACATTAAATATGGATGGACAAATCAAATATGAGTAAACAATTTTATTTTAGTTCCACAATTTTATCGTTTTAAATTGAGATTCAATGCCAAAGCTCTCAAAAATTCTCTCTTAGTATAATAAATAAATTATCTTGATTGGTCAAAATCTGATAAATATGAATTATGCTGGCTTCTTTCATTATTTCTTTGCTGAAATAAAATAAAACAAGGTTTGTTTTGCCAAATATTGTAATAAGTAAGTATTATGGAAAATCATTGTTATGGATAATAACATTATTTTAAATGAGGAGTATGGCAAATAAAATTATGTAATAAGAACAATATGTCATTTGATTGTTTATGACCAATGAAATTAGTGAAAATAAATTTATGTCATTTGTTAGTTATGGCAAGTAAAACATTATGTTTAATGAATTTATGGCATATGCAATTATGGCAAATGAAATTATTGCATTTAAAATTAGGGAAAACATTAGTAAACCGCCCGGTAACTATAATTTGAGATAATGTTTAATTATGGGGATAGATTGTTACCCATTAATAATTATAAACGTAATATGTAGATATTGGTATGTAATAAGTAAGTTTTTTCACATTACCATGTGTCGTGCTTTAGCAGCTGACATCTTACTTTAATTATCCTATTCAATATAATAGAGAACAACAACGACAAAAAATGTTTTATAATTAGCATAAAACTTCATAAAAAAATACCTCCCAGGTCGCTGAAACTATTTCTTTTAATTTGATTATCATATTAGCTGTAGTTTCAAATTAACTACAAAACGTCAAATTAAAAACTTTACTACATAAGTACTTAATTATCAATTTACTTAACCGCATGTTCAATGCGTGGTTGAATCTGCAATTGGTAAGAGAGAATGCATCACGCCGTGGCAAAAAGTAAGTAAAATAAATACAAATAAAGAAAACAGCACAATAAACTTAAAACGAAAAATATCTAAGTATATAAGCATCAAGCTAAAAAGTCCACAAAAATCCCGCCCAGTTGCTATAACTGTTTCAGTTTCAGCCATTTGATATCCTACAAACTTGGAATTAATAAGTAATGCAATATTATATAAGTACTTTTTTAAAAAGAAAATTTTATTCAACGTAAGCTTCAATTGATGATATACATCACGCCGCCGCCGCCGCCCGCCAGTCAGTCGGCGAGACGCGGTAAAAAGTGGTATAAAATGAATAGAAATAAAAAACGCAAACTTAAAGTGTTAAATCCATACCTTGCAACAAAAAATCAAAAATAATCCCTCCCTGGATGCCAAAAACGTGGCAAAAACTATTTAATTTGATTATCTCGCTGATTTTGTAATTTAAATAAACTTTAGTCTTGGAAGTTAAAAAGTCTTAAACTTATACCCGTATTTATAAACCGCTCTCAACGTTATCATACCTGAGATGCTCTTCCTATAGAAACAGTTCGTACCTGAGATGCTGTTCCTGTAGGAAGAGCATCTCAGGTATGATCTCGAGATAGCTCTCAACGTTGAGAGCGGTTTATGAATACGGGCTTAAAGATTTAATAAACCGCATGTCCAACGAAAGCTTCATAACGCCCGGTCAGTCGGCGAGACGCGGTAAAAAGTGATATAAAATGGCGGGCTAGCCATTGTGATGACTCGCGCTCCGGAGTTCGGGTGAACGACACCTGACTCACGCCCTGTGCGACTGCGCACACTTTTGATTTGAACACCCGCAAAAGACAACAGTCATTATTTAGAAATTTATATCTTCGTATTAATACACATATAGAATTAAAAAATAATGTTTATTATGTGTATTCTTAAATATTTTATATTAATCTTTAATATTTTTAATTTATTTTATCATTTTATAAAGCAGCATCATAATATTTATATCAGACACGTCTATAAATAAATTACAAAAAGCTTGATACATTCATCATCGACGGCTCTTCTTGCAAAAACCAGTTTATAATAGATCGGAGTCTTTATGGATCCTATATTATTATAAATATAATACAGGTTGTTTGTTATAACGAGTATAACTTTAAAGAACTTTAATGACCTTCGCAGCGAAAGTTGTGAGGTAGGTTCCGTCGATTCAGAAACAATAACAGGTCACATGATTCATTTTACATGATGAAGTGTGAACTTTGTTACTTGTTTATTGTTATGGGTTAATATTCCTTTTATTAAATTCGCAACATATGTGTTAGGTACCTAACAGGAAGGACGTTAAGCAATGAATATTAAGGAATTTCAAAATCTGACCCCATAAAGACATCTATATATATAAAATTCAAAGTCCTGACTGACTGAGTGAGATATCAACGCACAGCCCAAACCGCTGAACCTAGAGACTTGAAATTTTGCACATAGGTTCCTTATGAGGTCCAGGGGTGCACTAAAAAGTATTTTTCAAAATTCACCCCCCAAGAGGGTGAAACGGGGGTCCAAAGTTTGTATGAAAGTCCCTCAGTTTTTAAGCTAGGATCTTCAAATTTTGTCATTAAGCTGACCATTGAAAATTAATAAATACGGGTCTCAGCGTTTTTATAAATTCTACCCCCAAAGGGGTCAAAAGGAGGATGAAGTTGTGTATTGAAGAAAATCCTTTTACGTGATTAGGCGGGTCCCCACGAGGCCCGTGCGGCAAAAGTCCTGCCTCGCAGCGCGCTTGGTGGGAACCCGCCTAATCACGTAAAAACGGCTGATCAGAATTTAATGAAATTAAAACATGAGGATTTTATCGAATGTCCACGCGGACGAAGTCGCGGGCGGAAGTTAGTTATAAATCTTCGCTCATTGATCGAAGCGGATATTACATAACACCGTATTATTAATATTTGATTTGAAATCAGACAAAAAAACATAAATTCTTTAAATTTTCTTTCATACCTAAGCCCCCTAAGTCGTGTTTCAAACACAAACTGGTTTTAAAGGTTGAAGTTATATTTTGATCGTAAAAACCGCAGTTAAAGTGATAGTGATCATAAAATTATTCACAGAATGACTAAATAGGTAGTTTATGAAAGAACATTATTGCCAGCGTTTTATTTCAAAAAATTTGCACAGCTCAAGTCTCTGAAATTAATAATTCAAAACCCGCACCTTAATACTATTTTTATCACTTTGATTGAGGTCTTAATCACCAAATATACTGCAAATTTTATTATAACATAGTGAAACTACATTGAGTAATAAACTTTTCGTCATTTTCTCGACCATTGTTCAATGAAAATCTATAACAGAACAACAAATAAACAATAATGCATCAATAACCTTTCTAAACATGACATACTCTACCAACATTTTACTTACAACTGTTTATTTTGTACAAGTTTTTAGAAAGTAATAATTTCATAAAAAGTCTGTTCCATTTTTATAACTTTAAAGATGGTTTTGTCTTGAAAAGTTATTAAAACCACACACTGAGTGTATCTCTACTGCGCGAAGTCAAAGCCGCATTTGGAAGGGTCTGCCTTTGTGGAGAGGCCAATTTGATTAATGCATCCGGACAAAAACTGCATTAATAATCAATCCTGAACAACGATGTGAAATAACGTGTCGAATGAGATGACGTGTTCTAACTCCGTGCACAGAAATACGCTTCGTGCTCGGCTTCAAAATATCTATTAGATATCGGTAATGATTTATTCTTTTGCAATTTTCCCTCAAAACTAGAAAGTATTGTTTTTTTCTAATAGTTAAAAAAAACTACAATAAAAAGATCATAGTGAATAAAAAAAAATTAACCATTTTTTTAATCCCGTAGTAGTTGGACTACTACAGTACGTACCCTTAGCATGAATGAACAGCTAGATAGATAAATTTTGTATTGGAAATTTGTACAGCGCCATCTATCGCCGATAAGCGAAATGAAATTTTTCATAGAGAATTGTCTATCGAGTAATTTTACACGCGTTTTTTTTCTCGATAGCTGTTCGTGCTAAGGGTACAGTCATAGCCTAATAGAGAAGACTATGGTACAGTACTATTAGCTATTCTGTTCTATAGTCGCTAACTGAATTCTGACGTTTCACATTAATTTTTTTCGAGCCACACTATCCTTGTTAAAGCGGACACTTGCGATTTAAAACACACAATTTTATAAAGCCAATGATTTACGTCGTCTTTTGGATGACACAACAATGATCTTGCATTAACTTTCTTATTTTTTTTTCATCAAATTACTATTTTTTACTTACACTACTATTCTTTCATCTTTCTTCGGTCTGCCTTTAATTTAAGATACAAACTATGTTACATATAGTTTACCCTTATCTTAACATTGACCATAACGATTGATATCATAAAAGTCCAGGTTTTTTTTTCGGATTTTATCCCGTTCGATTCCCGGCTGAACTATTAAAAAAATCTTTGAAAACAGATTTAATTATTAAAAAAAAAAATATCGAATGTTTCCTTTCAGTAAAATTTGCCATCATCAATATTTAGAGTACTTTCCCCCCAAACTACCGTTTCTTTCACCCCGGATATCGGTAAGTTTTTTATGTTGACTATAATTTGTCTTCGAAACGTTATCAAAAGTTAGGTATAATATAACCCACATAAAAACGCCTTATTCAAACTCAATCCATTGATCATTCCATAGTTTATTAAGGGTTTATTCTATGGTGTAACTGTAGTCTGTCGTAGCAATCTATTTGGTGCTACGCCGTAGCACCATACTACGACTCTAAAATGTACTAAATGCGTTGACGTATACAATCGCTTTGATAAAAATTAAAATTTGTAACTTCATAATAAATGAATTTGAAAATATGAGTGCCGCGCCGCAGGGAATTTTATAATAATTTTAATTTCTGGAATTTTAGTATTTATTTTACGTGCTAGACTAGACAATGTAGATCTAGCTAGTAGGTGTAAATTTGCATACGTTTTAAGCCACGGTATACTAGTTCAACATCCCACATAGATTTTTGTTCGTTATTGAAATAAGAGTCAATACCAAAAGGCTTAATTAAACATTTTGGTTTTGACTCTTATTTCATTTACGGCATATTTATTGTAATTTTTATTTTAATTTTTTATTTTAACTATCTTTATTGTACAATACAGAATGGTACAAGAGGCGGACTTAATGCTAGTAACATTCTCTACCAGTCAACCTTTGGGAAAACGATATTCGCGAATGCGGTATTTTTCATCAGAAATAAAAAAAACTATCACATTCTAAGTTAATTCGTTTTAAATGCTCTAAGTTGTAAATCATTTTGTACCGACTTATTGATGCTCTTTAGCGCCACTGTTTATCTCTCATTACGTAAACGCTAAAAATAGAGTGTAGTAATCTAGTACTTATGGTATAAAACGCAACAGTTTGAGTCAAATGACTTGTGCACTAGACTACATAGATCGGAGGTGGGCCCACATCATGTCCGTATTTTTACAAGCAATCCAACAAGGCTAAAGGAAAGGTCGTCAGTCGTAATCGTAATCGTCACGCTGAAATCGAGACGCGGTGTTTGGCTGCGCGGGCGGCGGCGGGCGGCATGGTGCGACGCTAGCGCCACGCAGCGGCGGCGGCCGACTCGCTCGCGCCTGAGTGGTTCCCGCCAAAAAACGCAGGCTATGGCGCGAAGGCTCGTGATTGGCCGGCGAGGCGGCGGCGCTCGCGCAAGGCCGCCGGTTTTCCCGCGAACAATGCCAAATGGTGCATTTGTCAAGGTGAGTTCGTTCACCGCCGACGCCCGGCGCCGCGTCGCGCTTCTCGCAATTCGCTCACTAACTCGGCTCGATCGAAGGTCGCCAGAAGTCAGCCAACCGAGCACCTATTTCGCTGAATCTACACTTATTAGCATCCGCCGTGTGTTACAGGTGAAAATTAAGTTTATTAATTTTATATTTGCACTTTGTGTCACATTACACTATATTTGAATTTCTACAGAATATGTGCATCTATTTCTGTTCGTAATCGTTTTGGCTCGCACGAGTCAGTTTTATAATTCAATAATTATACAACTAATTTAGATTTTTATGTTTAAAAGCTTTTTCTTGTTTATTATTGCATGTATAAATACAATAAAGAGAAAGTTTTTGTTTAAAATTTTTAGAGTTTTCTCTATGTATTACTCGTTGTTCATCCTAAGAAGACACAAGAAGAGAAGAGAAGAAAGAAAAACAGTATCAAGTGCTACGCCCGGACGAACTTCCCAGTTCGGCCGACATTAATGGGTCGGTGGGATCTTCGTCCGTTTGTATCGCTTATACGTATTATCGACGATTATCACATGACGGCGCTGCGCGGGTTGCGCTTGCGCTTGCGACGGCATCGACACTGCTGCGGCGCGGCGGCGGAGACTTCGGCAGACACGAATCTTACGAAAGCGGATAAAATCAAAACCAAAACCACAAAGAAGCTATTAATTTAATTCATTAACGCCGGAGCGGTCGCTGGCGACCGAGACACAATAGATTTTCTATTGTGTCTCATTTTCCGGGCGTTGAAGAGTTAACTATAAATTATTAAATAATGTAATTATTTTTCTTGATTTATATTTATCAATTATCATGGTTATAACATAGATTTTTATTTGTAGGTAATTCATGATAAGCTTTGCCACAAGCCTTGAAACAAAGCCGCGATATAAATTGTACTTATAGATGTTTAATTAAAGTAGGTTAATTATCTAGGAATTCTCTTATTAAAATACATGAAAATTGTTTATTCTGTAAAACATAATATTGTGTACCTAGCCGATTCCAAGAATGTGTCTTGAAATTGGAAACTAGTTAAATTATGCAATAATGACATCATGGTGACTATCTACTCTACGTCACTCGACGTCAGAGCGTAGCAATGCAACGTTTGCTAACTTTGGTGACTTTTGACGAATTAAGTAAGAGTTGGTATAATCCGCGCGCGATGAGAATGGTAAGGGACCTTGTCAAATTGAATTGAAAATGACTGTAAAGCTCAGTTCCAAAAGGTATTATACCATTCTCATCGCGCGCGGATTATAAAATTGCATACAGGGTGTAACAAGACCTTCAACGAAGCCGAAGTCTACGTATTCTGCCCATCATCAGGACCATTTCTGTTCAAAATTATTGCTGGGAAACGATTTTAATTTTTGGTGTTAAAAAAGCATTGCATACATTACCACGCAATGTAACACGTACAAAAGACCGCGCTTGAGAGTGAATGCTACACAGGTGCGTGCGGCCGAGTTGGATGGCAACGTTTATGTGCGTGCTCATGAAATACATTGAGTGATGACGTTTTGAAGCCATTGGTTGTTACGAAATACATAAATTGGTAGCTATTGGTTTCCCAGTTATAGTCTAAAAGACAAAAATGGTCCTGATGATGGGCGGAATGCGTGGACTTCGGCTTCGTTGAGTGTCTTGTTACACCCGTTATTTACAAAGCGGTTGATGATGCGTTTCATAATCTTTTCATGCTAAAGATAAATTAGTTATGCTAGCCTGTTTACGTTTTTGTATAATAAATGTTGAATTAAATACACTTCTAATTATATAAAAAGGATATATAAAAGAATACACCTTCCTACTTACCTTTTTTATTTTATCAAGTTTTTTTGTAAATAGATAAAGAATAATCAATTTGATTAAAGTATCTAGTGATGTCGAGTATTTTATGCATAACATGATAATTTTATTTTAGTTCATTATTTCATCTTTTCATAAAGCATCTAGGAGTAAAGATTAATTAATTCTATATTTTTTTGCTTAAGTTTATATTGTTTAGCATATGAACATGTTAGGCTGATAAATAACATGTATTGTATTCGTATTTGTATGTATGTTTTTATTGTATTTTATTATTTTTGGGCCTATTAAATAAAACTCCAACAATATTAAAATATATGCATGTTGAACTAATAGGTACTTAATCGAGAGCTACGAATATGTACTGCTTAGAAAACAACAGTTATTAGGATTTTAATGCTCTCTCAAATAAGAACAAACTATCCCTTGCATCAGTTAGAGAGCCAGCTTTACCCAGAAGTAGGTACCCGAAGGTTGGTTGGTTGAAGGAACAGGAAAATCATAATAGCAAACAGCTTAATGTGGTCTATGTACATCTTATAACCCAAAATGGTAAGATTTTTTTCATGCAATATATAATGCTATCGGTATTCCGAACTTAATAAAATAATAGTAGATTATACAACAAGTGAAAAAAAGGGAATTTAGTTCGAGAGATACAAAGGACCGAGATGATTTTTTTTTCACGAGTTGTGTATTTTACTTTTTAAACGACTTCAAAAAAAAGGAGGAGGTTCTCAAGTCGACGGTATTTTTTTTAATTTTTTTTTATGTATGTTTTAACATAACTTTGTCAATCTCAAACCGATTTTAAAAATTATTTTTTTGTTTGTAAGCATATAGTTACAGATTGGTCCCATTGTCATAAGATCACGATCTGATGATGGGATCCTGGAGAAAACAAGGGAACTCTTCAAATATTATAGGCACACCTATAGCGATTTTGGTATTTTCTTAAGTAACTCGTGCATTTGCTTTCGAAAAGTACCATTTTGGTGAAGTGGAACTGATGATGAAGACCATAGATGATCACCGGAACTATTCAATAGGTACTAAACTAAGTATCTCACTGGTGCGATACGATTACTTTAATACGGTTGCTAGGCTATTTAAGTTGTTCGTCATAATGCATATGGTGAAGTGGAGCTGATAGTGAAGTACCAGGAGAACTCCTCAAGAACTAACGCCCCTGCGTCGGGAAAACCAGTATTTTGTAAAAGGTGATGAGCTATTGACATAAGACTATTGTAACTTAGATAATATCGTCGCTAAATATACCATACTTACACAAAAAAGTTAAATTAAAAAAAAAATAACTTTGGGTCTACCCATGTTTTATCTACCTAGAATATAATATACTTACTGGATAAGATAATATAAATAAACTAAAGCCTACCAAATACAGAAGGTACTTACTAACACTAAAAATAAAAAAATGGTAAAAATAAATAAATGATTTAACATTTTTCATTATTGCCCGTATAGCACGATCAGCTATCGAAAAAATAACGCGTGTATCGATATCGAAAGAGTAATTTTGTATGGGTTTGTTGTATGGAGAATTACTCGAGTAAGTTTTACGCACGTTTTTTCTCGATAGCTGTTCGTGCTAAGGGTAGAATATTGTACGTTTGTATTCCTATTGTTTCATCTTTCATCGTCTTTGGATTTCATATGTTTTCATTTTTTTTTGTAGCTCGTTTTGATGAATCAGCACACTTCTAAGGTAGGAACGATATCAATAAATATCTTTTCAAATTATTGTAAGTCCTATGATGACAAAGTAATAATTTTATAAAGGATCAAGTTTAGCACTATTTTTACCACTTTTAACTTTCAATAACTTAGGTAAGTACTTATTAATTAAACATTATAAAAACGACAATAATTATTTTTTTTTGCAAAATCCAATTTTTTTGTTGTTGAGTCAAAAGTGGATCTTTGTGCGTCAATATGGGGACGATTGTTATCTACGAGTAGATTATCTTCAGATTCAATCGAAGATAAATTAATTAGGTCTTATTCGATTTACGAATTGTTGACATACATTCAATATAATATAATGAATACAAGATAGGTAATTACACAGGATGTCCCAAAACTTTGCCACACGATGGGAAAGACCTTAGATATTGAAGTTAGGAAATATTGAAAGAAGACTTCTTTTTTAACACGTTTTTATAAGGTTGCCTTCTCGTTTGTTTGTTGGGACTTTAAACATAGGTCAGATCTTGAAAGCAATGCAATATTATGGTGTCATTGAGCTGATCTGATGATGGAGCCGGAAGAAGGACACAGGAACTCTTTAATAAAACCACGCCACCCCATCGAGTTTGGGCTCGTTTGAATCGTCTTGAAGATTACTTTGTTGGCAAATAGTGTTCAGGGTCTGATTATGGAGCCGAAAGAAGAGCACTGGAACTCTGTAATCAAACCACGCTACCCCATCGAGTTTGGGCTCGTTTGAATATTGTCTTGACGAGTGTTCCGATAGGAGATGGTATATTTTTAGCTTGAGCTCGTTAACTAAAAAGCAGAAAATAATAATTTATTGAAAAAAAACTTTTTTATAAACGTGTTTTTAAAAAAGTTTATTTTTTATTTTTATAATAATTGGCACTGCATTCAAAGATTTTATATGAAAAAAAAAACAATCTTTTATTTTTACAATACCAATAAAAAGGGTTAGGTAGATACTCAATACAATAGAATAATAATATATTTTTAATAACACAGCATCTTTATATGGGAAGAATTTATTTCTACTCAATACAAATTCTATAGTTAAATAATTACAAATAAAATACTTCCACTAACTCACCTGTTCGAGGCAAGGTACCCAAAAGACTGGCGGCATTGCCCCTTTGTATCGCTAGGCTTATGCGCTGAGCAAAATAGTTGCCAGACCTTCGGTCACCTGTTGCCTCCAACAGGCGAGCAGTTAGGTCCTTTAAAAACAATTTTGCATTTGGACCCCAGGGGCCCATTGTCTCCACTGCAAAAGGAAGGAAAAAGTATGTCTCCCCCAAGTCCCGGTATTTACGTGTTTTGTTACACTCTGCTGTGATTGCTGCCGCACAAGATCGGTCAGATGTAGCGTCAATGTGGCACGGGGCCAAAGTATCCACACAGGTGGCGTCCCAAACTAAAGGCCTTCCCATGCTCCAGGGCACAAGCGACATCCCGTCAGGCCTCCTGCCATCCGACCGCAACACCCCACCAGGCTCTAGAACAGCAGGCACACCGGCAGTCACCAACGCTCTGCGAATGATATCGTATAGTAAAGCATGCCTACTCATACGCCCTGCGCTCCTTTGACACGAGAGACCGTGGTGGCCCAGCTCATTCACCCACTCCCCACATCGACACCTATGAGGTTCGTTTGCCCTGGTTCCCAAACGGAGGGCTATTGATAGGGTGAGGGTGCATTTGTCTAATAGTGTGCCGATGTTGGCAGAAGGGTAAGCTTGTAACCACAGGCCTGACTCCCTTTCAGATACCGCCAACAGTCGGGCGCGATCCACTGCGTTGTCGCATCCTTCTAACAAAGACTGTAAAGTCTGTTTGCAGAGCGGTTTGTCCCACTGTCTCTGTGAATCTTTATTAAAAGGAAGACAATGGTCTTACCTCGTAACTTAGAATAATAACACCTAGAAGCCGTGTCCGCGTATGCAAAGTGAGGCAACTAATACTAAGCCAAAATGGCTTAAATTTCAGATTTATATCCTTCATGCGTTACTAACTAAAATCCAATAATATAGTAACTAATCTCCTTAACGTAGGAAAATTGAAACTGTTTTGTACTTATTCGGTATGATTAGGAAATAATGGAGAATAAAAATCTGAAAACGGAGCCATTTTGGATATTTTAGTTGCCTCACTTTTGACAGTGCGCTTTGTAGAGAACTATCGTTCGAGGTGGTATTATTCTGAATAATAACATTTAAATATAATATTTTTGTTATTTATTAAGGACAACAAACAACTGAACAAGGAGATTCACACATAGCACATTGATCGGTTCTTTGATTATTTGTACAGTCAACACCGTTATCTACAAATATCAATTATTACGTATTGTATCGTATCGTATGCGGATATTTTTAACCGACTTCCAAAAAAGGAGGAGGTTCTATGTTCGTCTGTATATTTGTTTTTTTTTGGTGTATGTCCACCGATTACTCGAAGACGGCTGGACCGATTGAAATGATTCAAACGTTATTACATTAGGTAATCTCCCAAGTTGGTCCCATTTTTTTTAAATTTGGAAATCGGTTTAGTACTTTTCAAGTAATTTTGAAAAAAGCACGAAAATAGTATGATTTTGTGTGAATTACCTCGATAATTGGTCGTATTACTTCTTTGTTTATGAACTGAATAAGATAATTTTTTTTTTGTTGGCAGAGGGATATCTTAAGTGTAGTTCTTTATCCGACTTAAAAAAGGAGGTTCTCAGTTTGACCCGTATTTTAAAAATCTTTGATTGCAGTTCCAATGAAGTTTAGTTTTCATTCTTATTTATTATCTTACTTCCCTTCCGTGTTTGGGACACCCTGTATATTTATAATATGGAAAATTTAAAATACCTTATTATTCCAAAAATTAATAATAATATGAAAACAATAGCTTGTAAAATTATTTAAAATTAATTTTAAACGAGAGTCATGCACGAAGGGTTTTACTTTTCGATAAAGTTTTATTTTATAGGTCGGCTAGAGCGTTGCCAGAATGTTACTTTTGTAACATTTTATGTTACTTTTGACCCTCTCATGTTACCTCCATGTTACACGACTCAAAATGTTTCTTTTACGTAACTTTTAAAACTTAATCAAAAATATTAATAAATTAATTCAATATATTTTATTACAAGATTAATGGATGAAACTGACTAAAAATTGCGCTGCGCGGCTGTTTTATTGCTATAAACAGGCAAGATTACAAGGTTACCTGGATGAAACTGACTAAAAATCGCGCTGCGCGGCTGTTTTATTTACTATAATTAAGCAAGGTTACAAGATTAGTGGATGAAACTGACTAAAAATCACGCTGCGCAGCCGTTTATTTTTCCTGTAAATAGGCAAGATAACAAGGTTACTGCATGAAACTGACTAAAAATCGCGCTGCGCGGCTTAAAATAAGAAAATGTAATTTTTTCGTGAAAATGTTTCTTTTTGAGCTGTCTTGTGTTACTTTTCACTATCGGCCACTGGCAACACTGCGGGCTAGTTCCGCCTTGGACTTCGTCCACGTGAAATATTTCAGCATACAAAACCTTCCTTAGCAAAGCAGACGCCTAAATCATATAATAACTATTATGTATTCTTTCCGATCCGTCCAGTGAGGGGGTTTGAGCAATGCGGAGATGAATCTGTCAGTCTGGGAGTCAAGACATGACATTTATTTAAATATAAGATTGGATTAATTTCGCTGGTCTGTACCCTTAGCACAAACAGCTATCGAGAAAAAAAACGGAAAATTTAATTTCGCTTATCGGCAATAGATGGCGCTGTACAAATTTCCAATACAAAATTTATCTATCGAATGATTTTACGCGCGTTATTTTTTTCGATAGCTGTTCGTGCTAATAAGGGTACTGGTCTTCAGTGCCACCGATTTACCGTGGTACTGAAGCCGATATAACCTAACTACCTACTTGCAAGTAAAACACCAACAACCTCGCAGGAGTAGATAATACACTTGTACTATTAAGGTTGTTATTCTGTGATAATACTAACTAACATCATAAACAACAAAGTTTGTTCTACGACTTATCCGAAAAAAGAAATAAAATAACTTTCGACTATCCTTATTTTAAAATGTCCAAACAGCTGACCGAGTTATGTATGAAAAATTAAAAAATGTTTCTTTTTGCCTTTTTCATAAAGTCGTAACATAAAGTCCACACAGCCACGCGTACGAAGTCGCGGGCTCTGAAAAATATAAAAACTAGTATTAGCTATCAACTATTTTTACAAATAACCCTGTTATCTTCCACAACAAAAATGAAGTTCTAAAAGCAAGTAAAAAAGCACTGCAAGAATCTGTCCAATATTGGTGAAAACGCCTATTGCACATTACATAACCTTCACTTGGACTCTACATTACTTTTCAACACACTTGCTCGTAAAGTAAGCCTTAATACATCGCTTTTAGGGCCATAAACCGAGCTACAACAAACGCGTGCAATAATATATAAAACACATGTGCGTGTGGTGTGAGTGTTCCTATCCTAGAAATTGATTTGACCATACGAAGATTTTAAGAAATAATTGTGAAAACTTGATGGTGAAATCGAAAAATTTGTGAAACCTATGTAGACTAAGTTATGGTCGATTATATAGAACACTCACACCGCCAGTCTCGCGAAAACGCCATACTTGATATCATAAAATATACTAGACGTATGTTAATAAAAGATATATGGAAAATATGTGCTGAATTTGTGACAACTATTCACAAAATAATCAATGCATTACCATGATTAATTTGGATTTTATAAGGGTTTTTTAGGAACACTCACACCACACGGTGTGTGGTGTGAGTGTTCCTGAAATTACTAACTTTAACTGAATAATATTGAAATTTTATTATTGTATATGATAATTAGTATTCAGAGTAAATTTGTGACACATAAATCTTGACATAAAACGTGATAGATCAAGAGCAATTAAACATTTTGTTTCTTCTTCAATGCTCGTGTGAGTGTTCCATATTTTGGCATTTATTTGATTAACCAGACCTCGTATACAAGTGGAGGCTGCATCCAAAATTGTGAAAAGTTTGTTCTTAAAATTTAAAACATCGTCTATTTCCGTAAGTGTTATACTTTAATAGTTATCATTCTTTTTACATCTTCAAAGGAAAGTCTTATGTAGGGTGACCATGCCTATAAACAAAAAGCGGGAAAAAACCTTTGTTTAAGCATTTTATTACAAAAAATAGATACAACACGAAATGTAAAAAAAATATATTTATGGTTGATAACGTGCAATTAAGGGTTGCGTTTATTGTTACCAGCATCTTTATGTAACGGTTATTTTGTTACTTACGCTATAGTACCTAGGTATTACATTTTATTGGGCTCGATAACATCTTTTTAGGGTTCCTTAGCCTAAAGACAAAAACGGAATCCTTATAGATTCGTCATGTCTGTCTGTCTGTCCGTCTGTATGTCACAGTCACTTTTTTATTTAAGTCTAAAAGTCCGTATGACAGAGAATGTAAAATAACAGGATCATCTTTGCTATTGTAAAAATTTTCCCCTAAGTAAAATACGGGAACGGGAATAGGAACGAGAACGGGAATTACTCATATTAAAAATGTGAAAGTTTAATGTTTTGGATGTTTAGATGTTTGTTACTCAATCAACCCCCGACACACGGCTGATCAGGTCATGGTTACCTTACCTTAAATACTTCCAATCTCATTGAAATAACATGATACTAAATTTCGAATCGATAGGACACATGAAAGCTAGTCAGATCCTCTCATCAAAAGCTCATTAAAGTAATACTGTACCAAATTTCAAATCGATAGGATATATGGAAGTTAGTAAGATCCCCTCATCAACTATTAAAGAGCTGATGATCTTCAAACGGCTGATCAGGTCATGGTTACCCTACCAATCGGTTCATCCGTTTAGGAGCTACGATACCACAGACATATACACAGACACGTTAAACTTATAACACCCCTCTCTTTTTGCGTCGGGGGGGCAAAAAATGGCTGAACGGATTTGGAATGGCACACAGATTCTGCCAGATTTGATTGCAACAGAGTTACATAATTACCCCCCGGTCAAAAGTTCCCTAGGAATTTTCCGAATATCCACGCGGACGAAGTCGCGGGCAAAAGCTAGTATTAGATAAAATAAATAAAAAGTACCTATAGAAAAATATAATAACTTACATGATTACTTGTTATTAGTAAACAGAAACACTGGAGAATTTAACAACAGTCTGCAATAAAAATAAAATTATTACAACGCCAAACTACGAGTAAAGGTTAGCCAATACGAGGGTAGACGAAAATTGTGTCCGACAAAATAAAAAAACATACCCACCCTACATAAAATATTCCTTTGAAAATGTAAAAAAATATATAACTATTAAAGTATAACACTTACGGAAATAGAAGATGTTTTAAATTTTAAGAACAAACTTTTCACAATTTTGGCTGCAGCCTCCACTCGTATACGAGGTCTGGATAATCAAATAAATGCCAAAATATGGAATACTCACACGAGCATTGAAAAAGAAACATAATGTTTAATTGCTCTTGATCTATCACGTTTTGTGACAAGATTTATGTGTCACAAATTTACTCTGAATACTAATTATCATATACAATAATAAAATTTCAATATTATTCAGTTAAAGTTAGTAATTTCAGGAACACTCACACCACACACCGTGTGGTGTGAGTGTTCCTAAAAAACCCTTATAAAATCCAAATTAATCATGATAATGAATTGATTATTTTGTGAATAGTTGTCACAAATTCAGCACAAATTTTCCATATATCTTTTATTAACATACGTCTAGTATATTTTATGATATCAAGTATGGCGTTTTCGCGAGACTGGCGGTGTGAGTGTTCTATATAATCGACCATAACTTAGTCTACATAGGTTTCACAAATTTTTCGATTTCACCATCAAGTTTTCACAATTATTTCTTAAAATCTTCGTATGGTCAAATCAATTTCTAGGATAGGAACACTCACACCACACGCACATATAAAACACTAGTACGAAATAGAATTAACCCTACAAAGTCAAATTAGTACCCTACTGCAAGTTCTATGCGAGTAAACAGAGCATTCCCAATTTAGCCGGGTAATACAGTTATTTTTTTAGTAACAACAAAGAAGTTTTATGCTGCTAAAAATTCATATATATACATTTATGGACTTAATAAGTAAGTCAAGTGTAAGTCCTTAATTAAGACAAACAAATATTTATTATTATCAAATTATTAAATTATCACAATATTTTGTTATAAAATATTTGCATTTTATCACTTAAAATTATAATTTTGAAGTTGGCTGTATGCTCACTCACCCCTTTGTTTGCAAAATATTTTGCGATGCGATGGCCGTGTGAAATAAACAAAAAAATATCATATTTTGTTTTTGTCGTATTTGTTACTGTGTGGTAAATTACTTTGTTTTTTCCTCGCAAATGTGTTGAAAAACGTCGTATGAAACTCGTGAGCTCTTGCTTATTGCACACTCGACTGAGTTACGCCCTCGCCTGCGGCTCGGGCTGCAACCCACAGCCTTGTGTGCAATGAGCAACCTAAGCTAACTTGTCTCATAATGTACTATTATCAGTGGATTGAGTCCATATAAAAAGTAAGTGAGTACCTATATACCTATATTGTGTATACTAGTAGGTCATCATAAATTTGGTAATGGCCTTAGAGTCGGACGGAAAGACGGACTTGGACGAAGCCGTCGCTGGTGGAAGGGGCCCACCGAGCTTCTACTAGCGCCGCCAACCACGAAAATCATTACAAAGAAATAACAATGATTAATGAAATTCTGAAAAATATAAAAACTAGGTAGTATTAGTTATGAAATATGTATGCGTTTTTTTCCTGGTTTAGATGTGTTTATATAGTTTAAACCTGGAATAACGCCTAAAGTGGCCACTTTGGGCGTTAGTCCAGATTTTAATTATACCTACGCGAAGAATTTAACGCATACAAAAATAGTTGATAGCTAATACTAGTTTTTATATTTTTCAGAGCCCGCGACTTCGTACGCGTGGCTGTGTGGACTTTATGACTCCGGTGTATTCTTTACCATTATGGTTCTGCATCAGGTATTCCAGATCTTCGATTTTTATAACTCAAAAAAAAATGCTCATCAGGCTGAACAACTTTTGCTAAGGTGTAATTTTTATATTTAGTTGGACCATTAAATGGTTCTGCATCAGGTGTTCCAGATCTTCGATTTTTATACCTCGACAAAAAATGCTCATCAGGCTGAACAACTTTTGTTAAGGCGTCATTTTTATATTCCTTATAGTTTAGTTGGACCATTAATACCTACCATTATGGTTCTGCATTCCATTTTCCAAAATCAATTATACCCTAAACTATTCCCAGGCTTAACAGCTATATAACAATAGTAGATTATACAACAAGTGAAAAAAAAGGGAATTTAGTTCGAGGGATACAAAGGACCGAGATGATTTTTTTTTCACGAGTTGTGTACTCTACTTTTTACCATCGACTGCGAGAAAACAAATAGCAGTACTTATACCTATAGTAGGTATTTATAGGTTATCAGATTTTGATATTTAGGTAGGAAATCGATAATATTTAAAACATTAGAAAAATTAAATAGTGAAATTAGAAATTTTGAAATTTTCTAATGAACTGTACGCGCGCAGCTTTAAAAATGTATATGAAATTAGAAGCTTTCCATTACATAAAACAACCACGATTACATGATCAGTCAGTCTGGCATCAGTCCATGCCATCAATCTGTAGACTTCGATTTTTTTCCAGACCTGATGATCGTACCCTGAAAAAAAGGACTGATGCCACAGACTGAACATCTAATCTCCCTATAATAGATAGAAAAGAACCCAAAGCTAAGACACTAAAAAGAACCTAACTAAAATAGGCGGGAATTTTTTTTTTATTTAATTGTTAACTATGGCTTTATCAATGGAATAGCTCCATACTTTCAGGACGTTTTTTTTTTACTTAATTCATAATATGATGCTCGCTTGTTCCAAATTCAAAATACTTTTATTCACTCGGTGAATAATAATGCGTTTTATTCACTGTTATCAATGAATAAGGCGCACTTTTTTGAGTGGCGATGGTAAAAAAAAGTTTTTACCATCGCCACTCAAAAAAGTGCGTCTTATACATTGATAACAGTGAATTAAACGCGTTTTTATTCACCGAGTGAATAAAAATATTTTGAATTTGGAACAAGCGCGCAGCGTATGAATTAGGTACAAAAAAAATAAAAGGTGCTGAAAGTATGGAGCTATTCCATAGATAAAGATATAGTTCTACATTTAAATGACAAAAATAATCCCGCCAATTTTATTTAGGTTCTTTTTAGTGTCTTATCTTTGGGTTCTTTTCTAAAAAATATCCCGCTAAATCAATTAGGTCCTTTTTAGTGTCTCATATTTGGGTTCTTTTTTATATATTTGGGGGAGATTAGTTGTTCAGTCTTGCATCAGTCCATTCCATCAGTCTGGTACGATCTTCAGTCTGTAAAAATTCTAAGTCTATACAAACTGATGAAGTGGACTGATGCCAGACTGATCATGTAGTTTCCCTCTTAGTTAGCTCGGTGGCGCAGTGGTTTAGCGCCTGGCCCAGCGATTGCGGAAGTTAAGCAACGTTCGCAAGGGTCGGTCATGGGATGGGTGACCAAAAATGTATTATCTCGAGCTCCTCCGTGCTTCAGAAGGCACGTTAAGCCGTTGGTCCCGGCTGCATTTGCAGTCGTTAACACCCACCAATCCGCATTGGGCCCGCGTGGTGGGTTATGGCCCGTCCTCCTTACCACCCATAAGGAAGGCCTGTGCCCCACAGTGGGGACATCAAAAATGGCTGATGGACAACTATAAATACTATAGGTACCTACTGCTATTTTTTTTCTCGCAGTCAATGGTAAAAAGTAGAGTACACAACTCGTGGAAAAAAATTTCATCTCGGTCCTTTGTATCCCTCGCTTCGCTCAGGATTCTACTTTTGAATCCCTCGCTACGCTCGGGATTCAACTCTAGAATCCTTCGCTGCTCTCGGGATCCAACTTAGTCCCTCGAACTAAATTCCCTCTTTTTTCACTTGTTGTATAATCTACTATTTTTACTATCGCCACTCGAAAAAGTGCGTTTAATTCAACGATAAGAGTGAATAAAAATATTTTGAATTTGGAAGGACCTAATTAATTTGGCGGGATACTTTTTAGAAAAGAACCCAAAGATAAGACACTAAAAAGAACCTAAATAAAATTGGCGGGTTTTTTTTTAATTTTTTTGTATAACTGGCTTTATCTATGGAATAGCTCCATACTTTCAGCTCGTTTTTTTTTCTACATAATTCATACGATGCGTGGTTGTTCCAAATTCAAAATACTTTTATTCACTCGGTGAATAAAAACGCGTTTTATTCACTGTTATCAATGAATAAGGCGCACTTTTTTGAGTGGCGATGGTGAAAAAAAGTTTTTGGGTTCTTTTCTAAAAAATATCCCGCCAAATTAATTAGGTCCTTTTTAGTGTCTCATCTTTGGATTCTTTTCTATATATTAGAGGGAGATTAGATGTTCAGTCTTGCATCAGTCTGGTACGATCTTCGGTCTGTAAAAATTCAAAGCCTATACAAACTGATGAAATGGACTGATGCCAGACTGATCATGTAGTTTCCCTCTTAGTTAGCGTGGTTGTTTTATGTCATTGGAAAACTAAACTTCTAGTTTCACTATTTTCTAATGTTTAAATATTACTGATTACCTACCTAAATAATAAAAATGTGATAACTATAAATACTATGTGTATAAGTACTGATAGATAAGATAGATAGATAGCTATTTGTTTTCTCGCAGTCAATGGTAAAAAGTAGAGTACACAACTCGTGAAAAAAACATTTCATCTCGGTCCTGTGTATCCCTCGCTTCGCTCAGGATTCTACTTTTGAAAAATTCCAAAAACTATTGTTTTGGGCTCAGTATCATGTACTTAACATGTAGCAATTACTTTTTTGAAAAATATTGAATGCACAGAATTGGCCTCGTTACGATTTTATTATATGTAATAGATACTTAGTTATTTCGTTGTAATGATTTTTTCTTGATTGGCGGCGCTAGTGGACGCGATGCACCTGCGGCGAATTCGCCCTTTCTGGACAAGGTTCTTGCCCTTATTCCCTCCCACCACAGCACTATCTCGTTTTTTGCAGATACTGTTTTTACAGGATCCGTTTGTAGGATGGTCGTGTGACAGGTTGCATTGAAACGTATGTACCTACCTACATTAATACTCTACAAAAACCGCATCTAAATCGGTCAAACCGTTCTGGGGCCGTACCGGCTAACGCTCCGAACCTCGGCAAGTCTGGGCTTCAAATTAAAACAGATATATTGAGTCCCAATCAGGCAAAAATGACGAACCCCAATTCATAATGTCACACGAACATCGATATCTTCCAAATAACTTCAGCAAATAGTACATCTGTACAATACGAAATTCCTTACTTCGATTTATATCTGTTTTAAGTTGAAGCCCGGCAGACCCTGGAAATAAATGGGAACATGATAACTGCAGCGCCCCTAGCAGCTAAACACCATACCACCTATATCAGAACCATAAACTACAAACCCATTACAGAAAACCGCATCAGAATCGGTTGAATATTTTCTGAGAAGCCCTCAAGTGCCAACCATCCTGGATCCTGGCTGCTGCAGTGCCACTTAATGATCTGTAGCTGTCCTACAAAACCTAGTCTGAAATGACCTGTTGAATGCAAAAAGCCGCGTCGAAATCGGTTTAGTAGTTTTTGAGAACTCCTCAAGTGCCGACTTATCTGTATCTGGTTGCTGCAGCGCCCTCTGGTGGTCTAGTTTACAGTGTTAAAAATATAAAAGTACTAACACAATCATTTAACTAGTTTAGTTTCTGATGCAATGTGATGAATGTCGTAAAAAAAAGTGAAAGGCGTTAGCTGAAAACCAATGCCTGTGAAGTCTAGCTCGTTTATACTTCGCTTTTTGTTACATGCCTGCTCAAAGGCTCGATCGAAGCAGACGTTCGCTTATTTTTTTAAAGTTTCAAGTCTTATTTTATCCTTCAAGCCCCGGAAAATTAGACACAATAGATTTTCCATTTTTGTGCGCGATCGGACCGCTCGGGTCGTCAATAAATTAAGTTTGGTAAATTAATTCAAAGAGGATCTCGAAGGCGCAGTGATTTAGCGCCTGGCCTTGCGATTGCGGAGGTTATGCAACTTTCGCAAAGGACGGTCATGGAATGGGTGACCAAACACGGATCTCGAGTTCTTCCGTGCTTCGGAAGGCACGTTAAACCGTTGCCGTTGGTCCCGGGTGCATTTACAGTCGTTAACACCCACCAATCCGCATTGGGCCTGCGAGGTGGGTTAGGGCCCATCCTCCTTATCCACCCACAATGTACAAAGTAATTCCGTATACGAGGCAAGAGCTGCAATCTTAGTTCTATGGTACAGTCAACGGCACGCTGGCGCTGGGCTACTTACTAGGTACAATCACAGAATACATAATAGTACAAGTCTACAACAGGGAAATCAGTTTCAAAATTAAGGTTCATGTGATTTTTGACAGTTTTGTATAACCTGACGTGCTGCTACCTGTACCTACCTATGTGTATGTAGAATCACAGAATAAATGATAAGAATGTACTTATATATAGTATTCTATTATCTGTAGTAGAATTAAGAACCTCTTCCATGTTTTTGTATTTTTTTTATGCACAACGGGATAGTGCTTGGCCTTCACCTCACCTGGGGGCCAGACTTGCTGCTAATGTTAACGTCAAAATCGTGGTGCAATGGTGTTTCAATGATAATGCTTTTTGACACAGTTCTTGTTTCTTTAACCTAAAACCGAATCACGTTATGTTTCTTAAATCCAAAACGGAAACACCTTATGTCTCGATTTTGAGTTTAAGAAACAAGAACTGTGTCAAAAAGCAATACCATTGAAACACCATTGAACCACGATTTTGACGATAACATTAGCAGACTTGACCCCCAGATGTTAAGTGACGATAAGACCGAAGGTGGAAGCATACTCCCGGAATCCTCATCACTGAGGAACTGGCTATCTAACTGCCGGAACAAACAATTTTTTAAATTGTTGTCATGGCGTCAGACTTAGGTAAGATGGTAGCTAGCCAGGCGGACTTGAAATAAGCCCTGCCACCAACTAAACCTGAGTACAAATTGTACGTAAGTTTATGATGGAAACCTGTATTGCTTATGGAATATGGATAGATAATAGGTTGGGCCGTATCACGCGGGTTTAATACTAGGTCCACAGATGATATAACTAATACAAGTGGCTAGCCGACCAGCCAACGGCTTAACATGCCTTCAGGATCTTGAGATAATAAAATTTTTGGTCACCGATCCGATGACGGGTTGACACTAACCATCCATCCAGTCCATGCTCTAAAGATAGCACGTATTACCCGTGGCCCAAAGCATTTTACCCATAGTCTTACCACGTACTGTGTGACAGTGGGTCCACGGGTAATTATAAAGCGGCCTACTCAAAGCACTGAATATCGGCCCGCATGCATTAACACAATACGATTTGGCAGTGGACAAGCAGGGCCAGCAACCACTACTTACAGTACGAGGCAAACATATTGAAATCGTGAGGGGAAAGCGCAGAACGCATATTTTGGCTATGCGTAGCGGTGGGGTCTGGGTGCGGTACGCGGCTGGAGAGGGGCGTGCGCTATTGGTCGCTGACAAGTGCACATGCGCTAACTTACCCCCACTCCGTCGAAAGTCTTAAGATATTCGCCTCGTACTGTACATGTTGTTATGATAACTCAATCAGTATCCACAAAAGTACGCCAGCGCAGATGGACCAAGAAGTGGGTTGGCGTGGCGCGATGCAGAACCTAGGCTATTGTGGATGGTCACTTTATATTATGAACGCACCGCCAGTTTTTTATTACTTTACCAACCAAATAAAATGTTCGATATGAAAAACAAGTAAATGCCTTGCGCATGGGTGTGCCAGTCACACACGGGCCGTTGTTAAAATAGATTAAAAGCGTGGCCGCTCAGCGCCGGTGACGTATCTCGTTAGTCAGTCTATTATTTTGCGCCTGCGTCATACTAACGCAATGCTGACTAAATTTTGTTTTTCGCAAAACAGCGTAAATAAATTGCGTAGACTTCAGCTACTTTAAGCAGCAACTTACAACGCCACCTGTCGACTATAAATGGCCACATGGCTGTACACTTGCCCACGAAATCATTTACAACTAAACAATTTGTGTTAGTCGGATGGCTTTTTTATTACAGCTATTTAGTACAATCATATTTATATATGCTAGTGTGGTATGGTATCCTATGTATACTTTCCTAGGTATCCTATGCTTGCAAACATACCATTCGACTACAACGGCTGGGAATCGAACCTCGAACAACAACCAAGAACCGTGTAAGCAATGGGATGTACGAGAATAAAACACGTTCTTTTAAACAAATCAATATTATTTCCAATAAATTTATCAGTACATCCACATTGAATGCATCATTAATTTTACTTCATAAAATAAAACAAGTCTTCCACAGCTGAAACTAAACACGAACGAGTACAATTAAGATACAATATATTTACAATAAGGTGGTTTAAACACAAAGTATAACATTGAATGTAACAAAAATCTGTGCAACAATAAAATAATAAATATTAATAGACAGTGGATTTCAACGTGGTAAAGTTATAATTATTCTAGAGATAATATAATAAATCGTTAGTTATACAAGTTTGTTACAAAATTATCTATTGGCCTTCACATCACAGAGCAAAGCGTTCACGAGCCGTCCGACAAAAAATGTTCGCGGAAGACCACAGAGCGCCGTCACCTGCCTTGTGCACCCTCTGAACGCCAACGAGCGGCTTAACAACGCAACCAAACGGCAAACCCGCATGCACTAAACGCCTAACTCTAACCATGAGTACCGCGACTACTAAATAAAATAATAACTACCTACCGTGTTCATTGAAATAGAAAATAACTATTTGTCAAACTAAGCCAGAGTCGCGCGTCGACTGCGCGCATGCTCACCGACCGCCGTCGAACAAACCCGACAATTGTAAATAAGATCTAAAAAAGTGTAAAACGCAGGAGCGCAAAGTCATGCAACCGAGTCTACCTCGATTCTAAAGACTAGAAAAATGCAAACGATTCGAAGAATAACCGCCGAGTCGAGTAAATGCTCACACGTTACCTACTCATGATATGTAGCTCCCGATGGCCGAAAGCAAAACGACGCGGTCCGCCCCTCCCCTGCCACCGCTCGGCTGAGAATATCGATACACCTCGTACAACAATAATTTCATAACTTAGGACAGTCGTTAGGCCTTATTATAAAATTTACATTTATTTATTATGGCAGATATCAACAATCAATTTATATCTATCAAATACGATACTGACACTTTTTACAAAAACAATACTAGACATTATATACATGCGATAACAACGTGCACCGACCGCCCGCGAAGTCGCGGCGCCGCCTTCGATAAATGGCACTTTCGACAAAAGTTCAATCGTATTTATAAGGGCTGGTTTACATTATCTTAGCTTTTAGTGGAGAGTAGACGTACATTGCCTGCTGTGTTTGACGTTCTTTTAAAATTAACGAACATGCCAAGCGACGTACCTCTACTCTTTACAGCTAAAATGAACCAGCCATTAAGGGTCGTCCCGCGGGACTCACGCCGGCGCCCCGAGTCGAATCGACGGGCCAAAGACATAAAATAAACATTCACATACCGCTAAAGTTACAATCTATTCGATAAATACCGACAGCTTCGACCGACGTAAACGTTCAAAAGGGGGGAAAATTACAATGCGATTAAATTGACAACAGACAGTGATCCGCGGCAACTTCACTCGAGAATATGTTGTGCGCACAAATTGCAACAGATTAAAATATATAAGTTTGTACCGCAAGCGCTCTGAAGTCCGTCACTTCTGTTGTACAAAGTTAAATCAATAGCATCGTAAATAAAAGCGTCGGCGCGAGTCGTCGAATTCCCCGTCGGGGTGTAGAAGTCACAGAAGTTCGAGGAGGTGAGCCTTGGTACAATAATATACTGCATCAGGCCCCTAGTATGACCACCGAAAAATGATACTATATCGCGTGAAACAATTTATGTGACTCAACTGTCAAAATACATTGTCTTAATAACAGTTAAAGGTGATAATTCACTATATCAAAATCGAGTTTCAGTTGTCAAGCTACCGGGAAGGTATAGCATCCTGAGACAGCGGAAGTCAAGTGGGTGACAATTTGCTTACGTCATCTCCATTGCTTTCATTCATCTTTACCTTGAACTGTTTCATTTGCTAATGCCGCGGCCAGACTATCACACTGTTGCGAAGCTTTTCGTTGTCGTGTTGTACAATTAGAAACTATGAGTCAAGAGATTAAAGTTTATTTTCATGAAATCCCTTTAATTTATTTCCTTTAAGTTAAATTAAACTGTTAATTTCTTGATTAAAAGTTTCTAATTGTACACAAAACAACAAAAAGCTTCGCGACAACGCGTCTGGTCGCAGTATAAGAGAATCAAATCACAATTAAAATGCACTATAATAATTTTGTAATGAGTCTTTGCTCGTTACTGTAAAGTTGCGCACTGGACAGTGACGTGAGCATGTGTCACTCTCGGAATGCTACACCTGGGGCCCAACCGCGCAATATCTAAACGATAAAACCAAAACCGTTACGTTGTCATTTATGATGTTAAGGCGAGGCCAGTTCACGAAATTTACTCTTTCACTGTGTCTTTAGAATAAGGTTGAATATTGCATAACTTTAATTGACGCTTCGCCAGAAATTAGACGTATTTTCCTACATTTTTATTGATTTCTGAAATACTGGATCATTTATTAAAAATGTACTCGGTTATTGTGTTAGATCGATAAAAAAGCTATCCTTTTTGCATAAAAAATCATATCACTGTCGTTGAAAATTACGAAATCTGACGATTTAAAATTTATTTTTATAAGTTTTTATGGTGTTATTCAGGATTTTTTTACAGAGTTACCGTACTATTTTTCAATATTCTGTTCGGTTACTTTGCTTCTTTGTTTCTTTTTCAGTCTACAGTAATTTTTGTGAAGTAGAATTTTACATCAGTTCTTCACATTGGAAGTTCAAAAATCAGACTTTTCATCAGATCGTGAACTGGCCTCGCCTTAATCTAAAAATCTTTGGTTTAGTCTTACGATTCTCATTTAAATTGTCCAAGATTGATATCCTAGGCTTTCTAGGTAAAGCTTTCAACAATTTTAACAAAACTAAAGCAAGTATTTTAGTGTAAACGAAATTGAAATGGTAATGATTTAGTTTTGGATTTATCGTTGAAAGGGCTTTGAACATTTAGGCATAATGGTAACCATATTTTTTTTATTTTTGACGAGGATTTCGGAACTAATAGCGGCGCACGATGAAACCTATGTATAGACGAACAAAAAATATCTTATGCTATAAAGTCCTATAGCGCAACGTTTTCGAGATAAACCGGGGAATAAGTTTGGATTTTTATCGTTGATTGGAAACGTTGCGCTTTAAGACATTAAATCATATAACATTTTTGTTCATCTATAGATCCTGTATTCATCGTGCGCCGCTATATTTTTGAAAACCCCGTCAAAAATCAAAAGTTATAGTTACCACTATGCCAGCCTCTCATACTAATGGCCAAATACCAAAACGAATCTTAAAGTTAAGGCCACCTTAAATTAAAAAAACGTTGTCAGATTTGACAGAAACTCTATCGGCCTTGGAGCTCGGTGGCGCAGTGGTTTAGCGCCTGGCCCAGCGATTGCGGAAGTTAAGCAACGTTCGCAAGGGTCGGTCATGGGATGGGTGACCAAAAATTTATTATCTCGAGCTCCTCCGTGCTTCGGAAGGCACGTTAAGCCGTTGGTCCCGGCTGCATTTGCAGTCGTTAACACCCACCAATCCGCATTGGGCCCGCGTGGTGGGTTATGGCCCATCCTCCTTACCACCCATATAAGGAAGGCCTGTGCCTCAGCAGTGGGGACATCAAAAATGGCTGATGGACTATCGGCCTTACCACAAAAGATTTTAAAACGCTGTTTCATCATGCCATCTCTTTCAAACAATATTGTCAAAAAAGTGACAGCATAACATTAAAACAGTGTTTTAGTTAAACACTTGTTGAACAGTGTTTTAAAATCTTTTGTGGTAAGGCCGTATGAAATTGACAGTTTCCTTAAAGTTAAGGAGACCTTAACTAAAGATTTCAGCTTAGAAGTTTTTGAGTATTCGGCCGTAAGAGGTTCAAACCCCTTTATCGTTGAAAATGAGCGCGATATGGCCCGTTATCGTCGGATCTGAAGTGAGCAGAGGGGTTGTGAGCGGGAGCGGAGCCGGGTCGAGCGGCTAGGAGTACCCGGGCGGGTCCCAGGAGGCCGTGCATCAGGAGATGTAGGGCAGCAGCACGTAGTACAGGCAGGCGGCCAGCAGCGGCGCCAGCAGCGCCACCACGTGCGCCGCCGACACCACCACCGTGCCCTTCCTCTGCACCTGGCCCAGCTCCGCGGCCAGCCGCGCGCGCTCTTCGGCCACTTCGGCCCAGCGTTCTTTAGAAATAGAAATAGATAATAGTTTATTTTGTCATCGTACAACGGTACACAATTATTTCAATTAAGAGCCCGTAGCGATTTCGCCGCCGACTGCAGCTCTCGCTCGCACATTTCATGTTTTCTTAAGATTTCTTAAAACTGAGTGCGTAATTGAAAAATGTGTCTCGGCCACTTTTCGCAATATAAAATTACGGACAAATTAAAATATATTTCAGTTTTTTTATGCTAAAGTACAAAAAGTTATCTGAACTGGCAAAAACGATAACTTTTTGTACTTCAGCAACTCGAAACTGAAATACGTATATGTTGAAATGTCCGTAATCTTATAATTTTCACAATATTATTGTGAAAAGTGGCCGAGATACATTTTTCAATTACGCACTCAGATTTAAGAAATCTTAAGAAAACATGAAATGTGCAAGCAAGAGAGCGGCAGTCAGCGGCAAAATGTGTACAAACTCATAAGTGCAAATAAAAAAACTTAAAACTTTCCTCTAGATATTGTGCACCATCGCATGGTCATAACCATCGCATCATCATGCGATGGTTAGTATAAGCAGCGAGCGGGGCTTGCTGCACTGGTATTCTGCCCAACACAGTGATGACATCAGGCACGAAAACATTACTAAACCACTACTTGCCTACAATGAATAACAAAAACAATTAAAAAAACTATCATTTTATAAAATTATAAACCTTTAGCGCGGACTAACTCCTCTTCGAGCGCGTGCAGCGATCCGTTCTGTAACGTGACTCGGAGTCTCTCCTCCTCTCCGATCTTCACGTAATCGACGGGCGCCTCCTCTCTCGCTAATTCTACGGTCTCGGTGGTAGCGGAGTCGGTTTCCTCGTCTTCATCGTCGAAGTCTAGCTGGAACATCTCGTCGATCTCGGCGGAGATCTTCTTGGGGTCGATGGAGTCGCACAGCTCGTCGGGCGCGACGAGGACGGCTTTGTCCGCGGTCTGCTTGGTGCTCTGCAACCGCTCTAGTTGCTGCTCCTGGAAACGATCACAATAATATTATCATCATCATCATATCAGCCGCACGACACCCACTACTGGGCAAAGGCCTACAATATAATATTACAAACGGAATTGTAACTGATTATATCACGTGGGTGAGGACCTGGAGACCTGAAATACGGGGTCGCCCTAGTTTAGGCTCCAGATCACACACCCGAAGCACTTTATGATGTTTATGCTGTTATGTTGTTGTTTGTGTGTGATGAAATAAATGTCTTTTATTTTTATTTATTTTTTTAAATAAAAATATGTAAATTCTGTTACATCTCATTTTATTATTCTAAAAGAGTAAAGGAGTCGAACCTAAATTCTGTCTCATTATTGCAAGTTAACTTCGCCTCTGGAAGTTGGGCGGCGAGCGCAGAGAGCTGCAGGCCTACCGCCTAACTCAATCGCTTTCAAATTGCTATTGTTTATGACGTCAATGCACTCACCGTCCTTGTCATTGTGTTAAGATATGACAAGAAATGATTAGTGCATTGGTATCGCTATCGCTTTGATTCATGCGGTAGAGTCCTTGGTCGAGATCCGCGCGCGTCAGGCAAATTTCGTGCTCTGGTAAACTCAGCCTTATTTACTGTGTAGTAGATGTCATAATGACTTGTACCATGTGCAGCAGCTTTGCGCCCTCAACTGTGCTCAAGATATACGCAAATCGGCCGCAACGCGAGCTCTGGTAAACTCGTTCATACATACAAATTACAATGCGATTAGTTTGACAATGACAGTTGTCCTCAGCAACTTCACTCTAGATATATAGTGCTCATAGATTAAAATACACCACCATATTGTACCACCACAAGCGCTCTGAAGTTGGTTATCGTGCACATTGTCGGATTAATCGTATTGTACATTCAATAAAGGTCATTATACTAAATAATATACTAAAAAAATACGACTCGCACCAGATCAATAATCAGACGGGAATCGAACCCGCGACCTTTGGATATCCGGTCCAATGCTCTGACCGCTGAGCTACCGAGTCACTAGTGACATCGTCGAATTTCTTCTAGTATATCCTACTCTTACGCTGCAAGCCAGCGTTATTTCCCCAATGTGAGGAATTACCTCGACATTCAATTGAAATATCTTTCCAGATATTTGGCAATCGATTAAGATAGTATATTATTTAGTATTGTGTAAAATAGCATTGTGTGTGAATGCAAAAATCTCAAATTTAAAAAGGTCATTATATCTTGTACCTTGTGTAGCAACTACACCCTCAGTTGAGTCAAGTTGGTGGAGATCGGCTCGCGTCAGAATGAACGCGACTTCGGTTTTTTTTAATCCTTAACGGGATAGTGCTTGACCTTCATCTCACCTGATATTAGGTGACGATAAGGCCGAGGTGGAAGCGCACTACACCCGGAATCCTCATCACTGAGGAACTGGCTATCTTATCTCTAACTGACGGAACACATCAATTTTTAAATTGTTGTTATGGCGTCAGACTTAGTAAGATGGGTGGTAGCCAGGCGGACTTGAAATCAGCTCTACCACCAACCAAACCGAGTTCAAATTGTACCCCCCTGGGAATCGAACCCGGGACCCCTGCGTCTTACACGAATGGGCGAACTACTAGACCACAGAGGCAGTTAAACTCATCCTTATGTCTATAGCAATAAAGGTTATGTCTTGTACTTTGTGCAATAACTGCGCCCTCAGTTGTGCAGCGAGCGCGGCCACTTGGTCGAGATCGGCTCGCGTCGGCCGGAACGCAAGTTCCGCCTGCATTTCCGCCGCCTGCGCCGACAGCCGCTGGATCTCCGCTTGAGCCGCTTCCTCCGCCGCCGTGACGCGGGTCAGCTGCACCTGGGGACCACAACACACGTTAAATGCTTTAGAAATTTCAAACAGTAATTGATGTCACGCACAATATGAGCTTCCGCTAAAACACGAGCGAACGTAATATTTAGCGTTGTTTTCTTTGGGAGCTCGTTTCGTGGGGACTTTCGTCGGTAACCGACAGTGGTCTGTTTACAAAAAAATGGTTAATGACATTGACACCCCAGTGATGTCGTTTACAATACGAGGGTGGATTGATAAGTCCATGACTTTGAAAAGAAGAAATACTTTTTTCTCATAATTTATTTTTGTATCTTAAAAAGAAACTCTTAAGAGCGTTTATGCGCTATACTAGCGCCGCCAATCGAAAAAAATCATAGCCCTTAAATAATGATGAAATTGTAAATTGTGTTCTTCTAGTGTACTCCGAAGAAGCTTTGTCTTTGTGTCTTTATCGCTTAAACAATATTTTCTAGTCTGTCGTTTAGTTTAATGAAGTTTTATTGCTAAAAGTGGCCACTTTTGGCAATAAACTAAGCGACAACTAAACGACAGGTTATAAAATATTGTTTAAGCGATAAAAAGTACCACAAAGCTTCTTCGGAGTACACTAGAAGATTCACAATTTTGCCTTTATTTGAACACTATGATATGTCGTCGCCGTCGGCGGCTCCTGCGCGGCCAGCAGCTCGTCGCGCGCGGCTCGCAGCTGCAGTATAAGTACCTGTGTGTCCGCGAGTCGGGCGCGGCTCGCAGCGTCGTCGCCGTCGGCGGGCGGCGGCGGCAGCTCCTGCGCGGCCAGTAGCTCGTCGCGCGCGGCTCGCAGCTGCAGTATAAGTACCTGTGTGTCCGCGAGTCGGGCGCGGCTCGCAGCGTCGTCGCCGTCGGCGGGCGGCGGCGGCAGCTCCTGCGCGGCCAGCAGCTCGTCGCGCGCGGCTCGCAGCTGCTCGCACTCACTCCCCCGCGCCGCTAAACGCTCCCGTAACGCTTTGATCTCCTCGTTCAGCCCGCCCATTACGCGGAGAACGTTCGCGTATTCGACGCCTGCTTTGCTCTGTTCGATAAATGAAGATGTTCTTAATTATTATTATTTTTTTTTTGATTTTGCAGAGAAAACCTATTCATGTAATTCTTTCAGACAAAAATGTTGCATATAGGTTAGTGGCAGCATGGCTCTGTCACTCCGCGCGAGTATGAAGCGCTCGGCGACCTCGGCGTCTTTAGCGAGGCCATAGCCTTCTCTATTGGTATCAAGCCATGAACTTAGGTTTGGCAACGTCTGTTACTGTCAGTTCGTGGTCATGTCGTCGGCCGGTCTCCATACTAAATGTATGGGAATATTTAAATGTTAAAAGGTCGATAACTTTTTTCGTAATGATTGTGTGGGGTTGAAAATATGAAAATAATGTAGTTCTTTTATTGAAGTTCTTTATATATTAAACAATAAGAAAAATATCAATTTTAACCAGGAAAAAATGGCTGTCAAAGATGTCATCTTTTTTGTTGATTTTTTTCAGCAGGGCGTTGATTAACACGCCCTTTAGCTATAAATGATATATCATTAGAAAGGTCTTTTAAAGACAAACATTCGCTGTTAATTTACTTTTTATCAATTGTTAATACTTTTGGAGTTAATGGTTATTAAATTATAAAACTGGTTTATTGTCTATGGGAGTTGATCTACCCCACCTCTAGCATTGAATGATATATCATTAGAAAGGTTTTTACATGAAAAACATTTGCTGTTAACATCCTTTTTATCAATAGTTAGTATTTTCGGAGTTTCAGGTCATTAATGTTATAAAATTTGGTTGATTTCAGAGCGATTTAACTCTCAAAGTACTAATAGTTGACGTTTGCTGTCATACAATAAAATGTTTCAAATTTAAATACCTTTCCAATGATGTAAGATTCATTGCTAGAAAAGGCCTAGATCAAAATCCTCATCGTACTAAAGGACCCCGAGAAAGTCAAACAATTTGACTCAAACCTCATGTCCTAATAAATAAATAATAATAATAAATACAAAATCTTTATTGAAATAATCTTACATCACAATTTACAACTAGTTTAAAGATAGATAATATAGGAAAAACAAATAATAAATAATAATTAAAATAATGTTATACCCCGTACTTGACCACATGCGACGTTGCCGTTCCGCTTACTTCATGGCTTGTAAAATATAGAAGGCTATGGCAAGGCCCAATTTCATTCGTCAGAAAAGATAAGAGCTACGCGATAGAAAGAAAGGAAACTACTAGTAGGTGAATAGTGATATAATGTAGGGAAGGGAGCGCTGTGCAACTTATATTGCGCTTTATTGTGACGGAGCAGGAGTCGCTATTTAAATGATTTTGTGGAGTGATCTTTTGTTCGCTATAGTCCATGAGAACGTTCGTGGCACGCGAGGTCGTAAAATGTGCGAACGGAGTAGCTATATTGCGCGCTCCCTTGCACTTATAGGCCTTATGGGCCTGCACGGACTCATTTTAATGGCACGCGCAACCCTAAAACGACTGACGTCGCTGACGGCTTTTAGGACCCCACGTGTTACGAACGTTCTCGTGGACAAGGCAAATAAATAGTACTGAGACAAGGTGTGAAGTGAAACGCCACAAAATCCACAGTCAGTCAGTTTTTTCTTCAAATATTTTCGATGGACTTACTTTTAAAAGCTAATAAAATATCTTATGACAACGAACGTAGCATTCGAATTATTGCATTTCGGAACAAACGTAAAAATTAGAGAGATAGTTTCGTATTTTTAATCATAAAGAAGGTTGTAACGTGATGGAGGTTGTACCGATAACGTTACAGTACTATTATACAAGGTAATTTTGTATTCACCATCCAAATTTTGAGGATGTGTTCAGTCCATGAAACTGAACAACTTTCTCTAAGGAACACATGGCCAAGGCCAAATATGTAAATAAAAATCGCCTTTCCATACAAATCAAAGAGATCACGTGATCAATTTAGAATAAAATTTTGTGGCGAAATTCGACACATGTTTCTTAGAGAAAGATGTTTAGTTTCATGGACTGGACTGGACACATCCTTGAAAGGACATCATCCATTTTGGTCCAAATGTGAAAGTGCCGACCAAAAAGGAAAAGTGCTTGATTCTGATAGATTTTGTCCACCTAAGCATTTCTTATTATGGCGCCGAAGCTGTAGCACCGCTATACTTGATTTTAAATAAGTTCAAAAAGTCTGTCTTTTCATACATTTTGGCACAAATATAAAAAAAGTCGGCCAAAAAGCAAATTCTCATAGATTTTGTCCGCCTTAGCATTTCTTATTATGACACCCAAGCTGTAGCACCGCTGTACATGATTTTAATTGAGTTGAAAAACTCTGTCGTTTCTCGTTTCATACATTTCGACACAAGTGTTAAGCGGTGCTACAGCTTCGGTGCCATAATAAAAAATGCTTAGATGAACAAAATCTATTAGAATAAGGCACTTTTGTCTTCGGGCCGGCACTTTCATATTTGGACCAAAAATGTATGAAACATGTACGATGTCCTTTGGATGGTAAGTTCACAATGAGCCGATATATTGAGTGGTTGCAGCCCTTACCGGTGATTCGTCCGCTTCGGGCTCGGTGTAGGTGGAGTTGGCGTTGTTGTCGGGCCGCAGCTCGCCGTCCAGCGGGCTCGAGCTGCCCGAGTGTCCGCCGTCTGCAACATTACACAATGCATCAAAACTATACATCATGATCTCTCTACAAACTTTACATCCACAATATTACAAACTTAAGGGGCTTCGATCAAGAGTAACCTGGATGTCCGGTCAGAGACTCAAAAATGGCACTTCAAAATAACGTCCCACTTACAAACTGGGCGCTTATTTTGTACAAAATAAGTGATATAAAATGTGAGTTTGTACAAAATAAGTGATATAAGATGTGAGTTTGTACAAAATAAGATGTGATTATGTGCAAAATAAGAGCCCAGTTTGTAAGTGGGACGCTATTTCGAGGTGCTGTTTTAGTTCGTGAAGCGTTATCTAGGATATTGTTGATCGAAGCTAAGGGGTTCTTCAGTGCGACGCGGATAACGAGTGTCCGCGACGAACGGTAAAATGTACTAAGCATCTACAGAACAGAGCGTTATTGGATCGAGATCCAAATTGGTCAACTAAAAGGCCCTGCGCAGACGACGGTCTTTTTTATCACACAATCACACGAGTCTATGTATTTGTTAAAGAATAAGGTTGAAGCTTTCGGTAATTTTTTAGCAGACATGTTTGACTTTACGCCCTTAATAATGAAGACCAAGGGCGGCCTCGATCGGACAAACTGTCTGCGTAGGTTCTGAGCTAAGCGTCCATTGTTCGTATCGTACGCAGAGACTCGCATCGCATCAAACGGATTTTAGTAATAAAAATGTGTCCACTGATTCGCGTCTTACGGAACACAGAATCAGTTTCTTTATTAATTATTCATTTATTTTAATAAACGACAACTAAAATCTATTCATTTACACTTACAGGGTCTATTGATTTTTTTTTGGCACATACAGTCATTACAAAAAAATAATTAAATAAAAGAGTTTATGGTGTAGACAACGAGTGCCCAGCTACTAGGTGAATATAAAAACTTGCAAAACTTATTAAAAAGTTTTGACTGTGAGTACGAAGTCACATTATGATAATATGTTATCTAGAGATGGGCAAAAGATCCTGTTTAAACCCGACTACTGGGTATAAACCCAGTAAAAACCCATTATTGTATGTTATAGAGTCAAAGTCAAAATCAAATAAGCTTATTCAAATAAACTTATTAAATACTTTTGAATCGTCTATATTTTCCTACCACCCATTCCAGACTTTTTACAGTTCTTCTTTTTCTATTGTCAAATGTGATGTTGCTATGGAAACATTTTTTTGTTAAATCAATACAAAATAATATTCAATATATCATATATTCATAAAGTTTTTATTTAGTTTAACAAAATGGTCCATGGGATTTAACCGGGTTTAAACACATTAGTCGGGTTTAAACCGGGTCTTTTGTCCATCTCTAGGTCTAATTCCTATCATAGGGTGGAGCCCTAACGGGCCGCTCTCCCCGGGTCAAGTGGAGCGTGCCAACGCGTACCCACAGACCCGGGAAAGGAGAGGCGCAGGTCTTCGAGAGGAGTTTAGTTGGTAGTGGTGCCTTCTCCCATTCGCCCCATCTGGCCTGCCCACACAAGTGGGTAGCCTTATGGGAGGATGGGGAGGAGGCTCCCTCCCTCCGCCCGGCCCCTTCTCGATCTTTCGAGATCGTTAGAGGACAGGGAGGGGGTGAGAACCGCCCGGCCCTGACACGAAGCCTATTAGGCTTGGTGGGAGGGTCCGGTGCGGCGAGGGACATGCTCGGTTTTCCCCGAGTATGACCGAGTCCAACATGCCGTTTGGTATGCGTAAAGACTGCATTCTCCTCTTGATACAACAAAAAAAAAGGTCTATTTCCTATAGGTATTAATAATAACGATAACATAGTTAATTTTGATGCGATGCGCCCGTTGCGTACGCTGTAGTCCAGTGGACGCTTAGCCCTAATCGTACCGTGGTTCAAGCGCGACTGCTTCTCATCGTCCGTACAAGAGTCGGGCTCACCGGACTTCTCCTCCTCGCCGCTGGCACCGACGCCCACGTCGCCTTCTTCACCTTGTTGTTTACCTGTTTGATAAATGAACCAAATATTAGGTTGTTGGAGAAGTTCGCGGCCTTTTTGTACTAAAAATAATAAGGATACAACAGCGAGGAACATCTTTATCATTAAAATTACAAGATCTGAATCTGCTGAACCATTTCTTTTGCAGTAAGTACCTTTCTTTTTTAGTTAAGGGTCTGAAACCTTTTCGAAAAAAAATTGCAAAACGAATCTAATAAATGTTATTATAAATATGAAAAAGCAAGACAATTTATCAATTTGTCTTAATTTTATCGCTATACCAAAAAGTCAGCTGTCACTGCCACACAATATATTACATTTACGCCTTAATTTAGTATTGCTATTTCTGGCTTTGCCTTTTCTATAACACGCAAAATTAATGCTTCAAAAAGGCCGCCAACTTTCCGACTACCTATATGGAACCATGAAATCTGCACATGCAGCAGCCACAGAACATCACTTTCCATATTTGTAATACAAATGTGATCTGACCTTATTTCAAAAACATATGCTGTGTTGTTTTTATATTGTAAGATGCAGAGTATGTAAAAAAAGATTATATTTGGCGACATATATGTATTTTATTTCATGCAGTTTTTCTTATTTCGAATTTGTGTTTTTGGGAAAGTATTGCTAAAAAATCAGTCAATAGAAATAAATCCTCACTAAACAAAAAACTTCGCCATATTGTCTCCATACATATACATATGTATGTATGTACATAATGTTTTATGTCAATAAAGTTATTATTATTATTACCAGATTTTAGACCAAAACTCGAAGCCAAAAGTTCAAACAGTTCTAAATTAATACGAGTGGGAGTGAAGCGCAAAAGAGTCATATGCGAGCATTGCGCAACAACTCAACATTCATAACAACAGAAATAAAACTTTAAAAGTATGTAAACAGAAATAAACGTTAATAGTTTTAAAATACATACTCTCGAGTATATTAATATCGCGTCCACTCACCTCTGGCTTCGTTATTGTAGACATTGTTCTTCTTTAGTATCAATTCGAATTCCTTTGCTGACTTGCCATCGGCGGTAATCAGTTTTATGCCGACCTAAAAGAAAGGAAGAAATTATATCCAAGGCTTGATATAATAAAATAAACAAAAGGAAAGCCTTTTAAGTTTTTTCAGTAGTTCATATTTTTTTATTTCAACAAACAACTATCATAAGGGCATTTGCTCACGACATAAAAGAGCAATATACGGCGTTTGATGATCGAAGGATATCCTTTGGCAGGGTGAACCTTCTGAACCCTTAGATCATGTTAAGAAGGGGAGCCATCTTGGATTTTTGTATGGGAGGGAGTTATAATATAACACAATCTTTTTTTGTATGGAATATGTTTTTTTTATCCATAACCCACCGTATCACATCATACTCCAAATAACTCGTAATATACATTTATCTTACACCATGGAAACAATTTTGAATATATTAACATTAATTTTTTTTTTAATTTTTTAGATTCTGGTACTTTTACTTATAGAAAAATGGATCTAAATATTTTCAAATTTCAAAATGTTAATATTTTCAAAATTGCTTCCAGGACGTTAGATAAGAGTATATTGTAAGTTATTTGGCGTATGTTTCATAAGAATTCATCAAGCCGTTTTCTCCCTGCAAGAGCCCAAACTATTAGTATGTTTTGAAAATGTTTTTCTGATTTTTTTTACACCAGTAGCTGCAATGTAATAATATTGTGTATATTTGGAATCAGCTCAAAAAGACCTTTCATTCAATACCCCACACGGTGGGTTTTGAAAAAAAAATCCAACTCCATACAAAAAAAGATTGTTATAACTCCCTCCCATACAAAAAATCGAGGTGGCTCCCCTTCTTAAAATGATCTAAGGATTCAGAAGGTTCACCATGCCAAAGGATACCCCTAGATCACCAAACGCCGTATTTTTTACTGAGCACACGCCACTATATGGTTTATTCGGCCGCCACCGTAGCGCCGCCATACGTGAACAAGCCTCCATAGTGCTCCATACAACACTGCCGACCGTGCCTACGCATGGTGAATAAACTGTAGATTTTACGGCGAAAAACCCTGTGTGGGAAATCGCCCTAAGCCGGACTTTTTTGTTTACGGATGCCCGGGTCCAGACAGAGTGTATAACTTCGTTAACTAGAATTCTTACTTATGATAATCGTTTGTTGAAACCCTTGTATCTTTCGTACATTACATTACTAGCTGAAATATACAAAAACTTTTATATTAAGGCCCTGAGCGAAAGTGGCGCCGCGCTGAATTATATTTAACATCATAATTCTAATACACAATTTTAAAAATTATTATCGTGGAGATTTTAGGGCCCACAGTCTAGTATTTTTAGACGGTATCGTTATATTTCCTCGTAGTCACTGCAAACATTATTAAAATCTTTTTCTATTAATAACTTATTAAATAAAAACCTCTGAGGGCGCCATTTTCGGTCATACAACCGCCTTAACATAAAATAACTAAAAATAAAAGGTTGATGCCACCGCCATGAAGTTTTTTTTATTATTCTTAGACTAATGATGTCTTAATACAGCAGTGCCAATGAAGTATGAAACGTAGTCCAATGCGGCATGTAATTAAGATCATTACAGACAATAATTTCACGCACCATTTACAGTGCAACTCAGCTCACTGGTTACATTATCCGACTATGAAATTAAAGCATATTTTCGCAAATTAATGTGATTTGAAAACTCATACTAATTTTAAGTTTTTAAGAAATTTCTAACATTACAGCCGTGAAAAGTAAACTCCGTCTTAGTGAAAGTTTAACCTATTTAAACTAAATGGTGTTCTTTCCACCTCTATCCTTTCTCAGAGGAAACTTAGCGTTATAAATAATGGCATTCAAGAGTTGCGTAAACCCGCCACCATAATATTATGGTGACTGTCAGCCATAGAATGTTGATTGGCGTCCAGCGGGGCCTTATTTAATAACGTAACAATTTGGTTTACATTGCGGTGTAGCTATGAGTAGTTTGTTCTATTTTCAAATTGGTTGACGCAATGGATATAAAATTGTCATGACAGATGCCATTTGTCACGTTTATTAAATAGGGCCCAGCTCGTTGCAGTCCGTATTGGCGTTGCATAATCGCGCCGCTAGTCACCTTGTTGAGCAGGTGCTGGGGCAGCAGCAGCTTCACGTAGTCGGGCAGCGCGCGCACGGCGTCCTCCAGCGAGCCGCCGCGCCGCGCTTCAGCTAGCTTGTTGCTGTCCGTGCTCAGCACCAGCATCTTCGCTTCGCCGTTTTGTACCGAATACTGTATTAAAAACATACCATTAGTTTATCGCATTTATCTTTATACAATCGCCCGCGACTTCGTCTGCGTGGACAGTTATTTCTCTATGCCTCGGAAACAGTACCTTTTTTCGGGACGAAAAGTACACTATGTCCTTTTCTGTACCCCTGACAACGTATATGCAAATTTTCATGATGATCGGTTCAGTAGTTAAGACGTGAATGAAGGCGTAAACAAACAAACAAACGGATTTTCGCATTTATAATATTTGTAAGGATAATAAATTTGTAAAACCTTAAAGTTTTAACATTTACCGCTCATCAAGTCAAAGCATATCGACAATCGAAAAGAAGTGACTTTAATTGTCATTTTCAAAAAACGCCCCCAACATCAACCCTTGGCTGCCGAATGCCGGTATTTATGTAAAGCACGAATGTTGCCAATATCCAGGGTGTCAAGTCTGCTAATGTTAACGTCAAAATCGTTGTTCAATGGTGTTTGAATGGTAATGCTTTTTAAACCCAGTTCTTGTTTCTTAAACCCAAAACCGAAACACATTGTTTCTTAAACCCAAAACGGAAACACATTCCGTGTTATAACAAAAGATTTTTAAACACTGTTTAAATGTGATGCTGTCTCTTTCAAACAATATTGTCAATAAAGTGACAGCATCACATTTAAACACGTGTTAAGTTAAACAGTGTTTAAAAATCTTTTGTTATAACACGGAATGTGTTTCCGTTTTGGGTTTAAGAAACAATGTGTTTCGGTTTTGGGTTTAAGAAACAAGAACTGGGTTTAAAAAGCATTACCATTCAAACACCATTGAACCACGATTTTAAGGATAACATTAGCAGACTTGACCCCCTGTATAGGTAAATACTGACGGCGAGCGGCAGGTGGTCGCGCACGGCCTGCTCGCGCTCCTCGGCGGCCGTGATGGCGGCGCGCGCGGCCATCATCTTGCGCTCGCACCGCGCTGCCAATTTCTGCAACAACAAACAAAAATATTAGTTGAGTTTTTATTTAAGGCGAGGCAGTTACCGAAATTTACTCTTTCACTATGTCTTCAGAATAAGTTTGAATATTGCATAGCTTTAATTGACGCTTCGGCAGAAATTACATTACTGGTGCACATTACACAGTCACCTGTAGCTCGGCGAGCGCGTTGTTGGCGGCGAGCCGCAGCGCGCAGTTGTGCTGGTGCAGCGCTGTCGCCTCCCTGCTGCGTCGCTCGAGTGTCTCTTCTAGCGCCAGCCGCTGCTCGTGTGCTGCTCGAAGGCTCTCTTGTGCCACTTCCTGATTAGAACAAAAAATATAGAAACCTTTAAAACAAATCAATATCAAAACAGCTCGACCAACTATAATCGGAAACAGTTTTTGTAGACCTGGATTTAGTATAAAATTTTAAGAATTATACAGATCCAATTTCAAGTAGGTACTACATTAGATTTTACAAATTAATAATTTGAATGTAAGCACAGCATATCATCGATATTTTAGCCGCCTCTGTGGTCTAGTGGTTCGCCCACCCGTGTAAGACGCAAGGGTCCTGGGTACGATTCCCAGGGGGGGTACAATTTTTACTTGGTTTGGTTTGTGGTAGGGCTTTTTTTAAGTCCGCCTGGCTAGCTACCAACATCTTACCTAAGTCTGACGCCATAACAACAATTTAAAAATGGTTGTGTTCCGGCAGTTAGAGGTGTGACTGTTCCTCAGTGATGAGGATTCCGGGTGTAGTGCGCTTCCGCCTTCGGCCTTATCGTCACTTAATATCAGGTGAGGTGAAGGCGAAGCAGTATCCCGATGTGCATAAATAATTACATACAAAAAAAATAAAAAAAATATTATGCAATGTAGTGTACCTGGTAGTTCCTCTTGTCGTTGAGCAGCTGCGCCACGTGGTGCGCGTCGGGCTGCTTGCCCACGGACAGCATGGTCTCGAGCGTGTGCACGCGCATCAGCAGCCGCTGCTCGCCCACGAACAGCTCCCACGACGCCTGCGCCTCCGCACGCGTGCGCTCCACGCACTCGCGGAGCGTGCGCAAACGGTTCTCCAGAACTGACTCGCGTTGTATCGCTTCCTGTACCCAACATTGGCAATCACATGTGGCGTTCAAAAGGTACCTATTAATTTTACATATCACACCCCTAAATAAAGCTCAGCCCCCCTAGCATGACCACCAAAACACGACTAGTATCACGTGATATAGCGTTTCGACACTCAACTGTCAAAATCCATTGTCTTTTGACAATTAAATGTGATACGTCGCTATAAATCATATCGTGTTTCGGTGGTAACGCTAGGGGGCCTGATAATTCAAATCATTTTAGAAATTTCAATTCAATTCTTTCATGAAATTAAAAAAGGTTTGTTCGATTTACCGGAAGAAGATTATTTAAATGCCAGCACACGCCGGCTTTTTTTTAATAAAAGAACATCTTAAGACAAGAAGCTCTATCTTTCATCAAATAATATTCCTACCTTCTAGACAAAGTTAGACAATTTTCTACCAAAAACTGATTTTTCTAATCACTAGTGATTATAGAATAGACTACATTACCTGTACATAGTTATTGAGCTGATACAACTCTTTGAGGTGTAGCGGTGTTGACATGGTGGGGTTGAAGGTGGAGGTAGCTTCCTTGCCATCTGGATGGAACAGCTTCAAGAGGGCAACCACTGGTGGGAACGTGTTCTGAAACATTTGTATATTTTATGCCTACTATCTTATCTACACTACACATCTAATCTTTCAATTTGTCGTATTCGTTATTTCCATCTATTTGATACCTAAATCTTTTAGTTATATTGACAGTTTTCGAATTTGAGATTTTAGCATTCACAATATACATACAATACTAAATAAAGAATTGAAAAAATACGACTCGCATCAGAACGTACCGAGTGATTCGGTAACTCAGTGGTTCTGCATTGGACCGGACTTCCAAAGGTCGCGGGTTCGATTCCCGTCCGAGAATATGATCTGGTGCTAGTCATTTTTTTTCTAGTATATTTTTTGTATTATATATTATTTACCTTTTTCGTAACAAAATTACCTGGTTGATAAGGAGAACAACTTAAAACAGAGACTCGTTTTAAACAAGACTTTCTCAACCGAAAACAATAAAACTCTTAAAAACTACCATGAATTTTTATTTATTTATTTGCACAAGCTTAACACTATTATTACAGGTCTAGACCTAATGCAATAGTGAAGCTATATTAATTAAATCAGTACATTATTAATTAATATATGCATACTGGTAACTGGATTGAATATATACAATGCGATTAATTTAACAGTGTAAAACAGAAGTGACTAACTTCAGAGCGCTTGCGGTACAAAACGATGTATTTAAATCTGTAAAATTTTCACTTTGCCATACATTCTCGAGTTAAGTTGCAGCGGATCACTGTCTATTGTCAATTTAACCCATTGTATGTATGAGACTATGAGTATGACACAAAGAAATATCTTTTACCGATCAAAAAAATAAATTCCAAAGTCTATTACCGCATTCAGACAGTAAATGCTAAATGTTACAAAACAGCCCCTTAGGTCTAAGGTCGTCCTTTGTATGCTTGTAGATTTGAACAAAATCTTTACAGCCACTGTTTCCTTAGTATAACTTTTTTATGTAAATAGTTTGTTGCATATTAATGTAGTGTAAACAAGACGCCTTATGGTGTTTTTTCTTTCATAAAATAAAACTCGATCCATAAAGCTAAAAATGTATAAAAAATATCAAATGTGTGTATTCCTATCCTACTCTTCATAAGTACTTTGGAACATTATTTGGAATATTAAACAAGATGAAGCAAAATGGCCACCTTTTCCGAATTTCCGGTCTCGACGACTGGAATTCCGAACTGCACCACATCGCCCGAGAACACCTCGTGGGGATCTTCATCGTGCGACACCGAACATTTGTTTATGAACGTCCCGTTGCTGCTCTGATTGTCCTGCAAACAAACAAACAAACTTGTGACGTCACGCCACCAGCTCACAACCGACAAAATGGCATACCTTATTACTATTGATGTGTAAAACGTTATACTGAATCATGCACCTGTTGACGAGCTCGTTTTTATCGGGCACGATGTAGAATTATATAAGTTCTTGTGGTTAGTAAAAACGGTATTTAATAACTAATATTGGTGGTGGAGCTCGGTGGCGCAGTGGATTAGCGCCTGGCCCAGCGATTGCGGAAGTTAAGCAACGTTCGCAAGGGTCGGTCATGGGATGGGTGACCAAAAATTTATTATCTCGGGCTCCTCAGTGCTTCGGAAGGCACGTTAAGCCGTTGGTCCCGGCTGCATTTGCAGTCGTTAACACCCGCCATTCCACATTGGGCCCGCGTGGTGGGTTATGGCCCATCCTCCTTACCACCCATAAGGAAGGCCTGTGCCCCAGCAGTGGGGACAGCAAAAATGGCTGATGGACATTGGTGTGTTTAAACTGAGAAACCGAATATGAAAAGAGCTATTAACACTTTGCATAGATATTAGCAACACTGCAAATTGGAATTCCATACTGTATGAACAACCTCAAGGTTATCTTATGGCTACTCGTGATGAAATTAGATAGCCCCAAAAGATGCATTTGAACAACATCTTCGTTTAAACGTAATACCAAATATTTAAATAGAGCTTTTAGTTTGTTTTTGAATGGCTTTTTAACATAATTTAGCACGAAACGAGTTGTGTTTGACTAATTTACATATCTTACGGATGGAAGAGACGAGTATTTGTTAATGTTGTTCATAAATTTTATGCATAAATTGCCAATTCATAATGCTCTTGTTATTATTACAAATAAAATGCTACTTAAACGAAAGAAACCAAGTGGCTTTATTAAATTGGCTTTTTTACAATAATGACACTCCAACTTTGGCGTAAACAGTCGAATCGAACATTTCCTCTGAATGTAAAACAAAACTATTCCCTCTGAATCGGTAAAAATCATATCGAATCCTTAATCCTGACAATACTTCCCTAAATCAGCCTATGCATAATAAAATTGCAAACTAGTGAGATGAGAGAGCAACATTTAAACATCCACAGAGGGCTAATTATTGACAGTAAGCAGTTGCTATTATAGTATTTAATAGGACGCCCTCATATCCACTACTAATAGTGGATGGCTGAAATACTTCTCTCAATGCTACAAAACATAATATGTTAACTTCCTGACTTAAAAGATACACAGTAGGCAGTGCCAAGTAGCTCGACTCCCAGTAAGGTCTGACGATGCGAACGACCTCAAACGAACAATCCAAAACGAATGTCGGCGAACAACCTCTAAAACCCGAAAAGCAGTTTTGTAAACGGAATTAGCACAAGACGACAAACACACGCGCATAGAAATCGGCAGTGGGCGGAAGTAGTGAGAGTGGTAGACGAGCGCGTTATTGGGCCTTACCTTACCACACAACCGCTCCAAGGTTCTTTCATAATTACAAGTAGGATGGCTTATGTCGTAATATGAAATTCGCTTTTCATCAGACAATCGTTTAACAACATGCGTTTTCGGAGTATACTTTTGTTTATAAATACTCGTATGTATAAATAAAGCCTCCGTTCACATTAATAGTGGTAATAATGAGTTTTGGCACATTGATGGAGATAATATGATGAAATAATATGGTTTACCTTGAATTGGCAATCTATTTGGGAGGTTGGTTTGTGCAAAATAGACAAAACTTTGATGAATAATCCTCAAAGTTGCAAAAAATTGTAAAAATATAGGTTTCTAGAATACTTTGTTTAAGTACGACTATCGCATTATTCATAACCTCTATGTCAAAAAATATTAGTAACAAATCGATATAAAATTATAATTTGTGCAGAATCATGATACGCAAAATTTTCAGGTGTACCGTTTATAATAGTATAATAATAATATAATTAAAAGATCAACATTAAGCACGTTTAACAGGTAAGACCATTAATAAAGACGGCCGCTGACCCGTCTTCATTAAGGACAGATCCCATAGCGCTTTGACATTAATCCCGTCTCCCCTTGATAGAATTACTTCGAGGTAAACAACTATTCGATAAGTATTTGATCTCTTAGTTATTGCTGCTCTTTTGTGTGAGTTAAATGGCTTTGATTTGACTGCCAAAAGAAAAAAACTAAAGCATCTATCTATAATGTGGTTATGGATTGTGATTGTGATGAACGTCTCTAATGAATTCGAATATCATTTTAAGGTGCAGGCATACTCCTCTTAGGCTGATCACTGACCTACCGATTTCTTTTCTTTGCTTTGCTGTTCGGCAATGGACCGCCGCGCCGGCCAAGAGGCTCATTTTCAATCAATCGCATATTTTCAATCTAAATACATTTCACATAAATATGTATGTTCTTGTGAGCTTTGTTCCTTAAACGATCGTTATGAAAACACAAAAAATAGTTCAGGTAGGTAATGATGCCACCCACGACCCTGTTCACAATTTATATAAATATGCGATCGATTTATTTTTAGCAATCGGAGACCATGTTCAGGGTGGCATATCTCCCAGAAGCTTCCTACTTCGCAACCCAGACGATGATATTTGATAACACCAAGCTAATGGCTATCTTGCCAATTTTGTCTGGTCCCAATATGCGATAGATTGAAAATGACCCTGGATGGCCGGCGGTCTAAACAGCAAAGTAGAACAGCAAAGCAAAGAAAAGAAACCGGTAGGTCTGGGGTCAGCCTTATAACATGCCACGAACGTGATGAACGCCCGTCAGATGACACCGGTTTTCAAAGTAAATGTATGAATTAGAAGCACACCTATCTTATAATATAACTTATTAGTTATTATATAACACATCGTTGACGAGAAGAAATCCCATTACACGCATGTTAGGTATAATAAATAATAATGCGTCAGAGTGCATTGTTTTACGTGTTAACATAATGTTAACACACGTTGTGGCGTGATGTGTTTTCGATATCGATAAAAATATCGGCATTAATCGATAATACTAATATCTATAATAAATAGGTAATAGGAAGGTACTCCTGCTAAAAATCAATATGTTATAAATATTGGCCTGAGTCGTCTATGCAAGCGTCGAAAGATGATGTGGGATTGACATTTAGGTAAGTTTTCCCTAACGAAAGAGTTTTAAAATTTCAATCCACATCGTGAGGTTCGTTATCGTTTTCCAATGTGAATTTGGGTAAGGGCTGCTGAGAATATGGACTAGTTATGGACATTGCGGATTTCTAGTGAACAATGCATTTCAAGACGCGTCTCATTCGCGCGTTTACAGGGTCTACAAATGTGACACAGAAGTACTCACCACGAGGTAGAAGTGGCCCTTGTCGTAATAGAGCGTAGCGTGGTGCCGCGACAGAACACGACATTCGAATATCGTATTCGTGGCGCTGGGGGACATTCGGTATACATTGCGGCCGATCTGAAATCAAACATGTACATATTAAACATTACAATTAATATGGACAAGTATCCTCCGTACTCGAATGGCTAACATGTCACTACCAATTTAAGATCGAAAAGTCGACATTATTAATGATTCCATAGCACAAGAGCTTTTACGGTATGCGTTTTTCAAAGTTTTCAATAGAAAAAATAAAAATAAATTCTCAACTCTAGTACATACAATGCTGACGCTGACAATTCAGTTTCTTTCCAGTGACCATGGTCACACGAACACAATGAAGTTATAAGATTTAGAATACCCGTGCGTTTTCATTCTTACCTAGCTTGATTTATGGTGCTAAAGTCCCATATTTGAGTGTGTTAACGAACTGGAACGTTACAAATGACTCTAATTACTCGAGTGGTGTTTCTTTTTTACTCAATTACGCATAATATCAGATAAAAACCCTTTGAGTACGTTTAAAAGTTCAACAAATGCACATGAATCCAAAATAAAATGCTGAATACCGTGTAGTTACATCATTTTCATCAGCATTTTTGAATAGGTATCCCTTTTTTAAGCTATCAGAGTTCCTTAATTTGAATCAATCCAAATGAGAGATTAAATCACGAGGCTGTATTATTTCTTTCATGCATAAAATGTATTTTTTTTATATTTTACGCTAGCTTTAAAATAAATTTTCCGGATTCTATAAAGTTACACACTAATTTCTCCAAACGTCGAACGAAGCCGACGAAATAAGACGAACAAGGTCCAACTTATTGTGCGTAATTGACAATGGAATGAAGGGTATGTGTGAGTAAACGAGACGTGGAACAGAGAGTCTACTAAGAAAAAATAATGGCGACATCAGACGATGTTCATGGTTCGATCAACTTAATTTTGGACCTTATTCTTGAACTTATAATGTCATGAAGCAGCACGAACGTCGTCCGATCACCGTGGTTCGCCTTTTGGAGTAGGACCTCTGCTTTCATAATGTGAGTTTGATGAGCGTAGGTGCAGTGAAATGGCAATCTGTTCAATGAGCTCATGTCACATACCAGGATCATTGAAAGTCATACGATAATCATAAAGACGAAACAGCCTGCGTGGGAAGTTTTTTGCTATCCCTCTGGAACAATATACTTTTTTCGGGATGAAATGTATGCCCATTTCTGTACCCCTGATAACGTGTATGTAAAATTTCATGATGATCGGTTTAGTAGTTAAGACGTGAAGGCGTAACAAACAAACTGACTTTCGCATTTATAATAATGGCGAGCGCGGAACGCGAACGAAGCGTCTCCGTTTCAGCTTGGGTAAAAATGCTTTCGTATGTCTGGCTGTCCGTCTGTCTACATGTCGCGGGTTTTGTCGACTTAGCTTTTCTAGATTTTTCTAAAAACAAAATATTTTTACGCAATTTCTATAAATTTTCAATTAGCCTGCAGCTCACAGAGCCACTAAGTTATTTATCTATTTAGATTTTGGGAAATCTAAATCATATATTATTCTAAATTAAAAGCAGAGCGTTTTGCACCTTCAAACCGCCCTCTTCCACTTTTGCCTGCCTAGCTTGACTGATTTATATCGCGTGATAGCGTTTTACCACGTTTAACTGTCAAAAAGACAAAGTAGTTTGACAGTTAAATGTCGATAAAATTCTATATCAAGCGATATAAATCGGTCATTCTAGGCAGGCTGAACTCCTTCAGTTTTCTACAAATTGGATAATGTAATAAGGTCTTAAATTGAACAAGATGAATTTAGAGTTAACTCAATACTCCTTATTAATAAGACAAAGTATTTTCATTACGTTTGTCAATAACTTGTAACTAGACTTTCTATAACTGGATGGATACAAAACCGGATACGTAATGCTGAATGTAATCCTGCCTTCTACTATTAAGGTATTGTGTTGTAAAACAGGATTTCGACCTTCAGTCATAGAACCTAACCATATAAGAACTATGAGCATAAAGCGCTAATTACTACTCACTAGCGTTGCATTATATGGTCTTATGTATCTACAGTATACAATACGAATTTACGTTCACCAGAAGAAAATTCATCTTGTAGGCATAACTACCTTAACTATGGATGTTATGTCAAACCGCGAGTATTGTATAACAAGTAACAGATGGGAAACCAAATGAACAGTATGGTTCCTTTAACAGAAGACACCTTTTACAGTTCACAGTCGTCGTACCTACAAAGACGACGAGTTGCATAATTTCTTTGTTATTGACTCAAATCACGTTTACAATACTACAATAATTAAGTACTCTCGCGCACGCATAGCACCCGTTGAGTCATTCACGTCAACATTCGCGATATGTTTCCTTACCAATAAAGCTTTTAAAAGCAAATTCGCTTGACTAAACTTATATCACTATGGCAGAAGCATAAACAATTATATTTAACAAATTAGTACTATGTAATAGATACCGTCACCGTCAGCGATACTATGACATAAGAAGACCCAAGTTTAGAACATACAGACTGACGTAAAGAAAAGAAACGGCAAAGATACGTCTACGCCTCCACGGAGCGTTGAGCTGGATCTACCCCGAAAAAAGGGTTGTCGATATTTGTTTACTTTATAGACCCCCTAAACGATTAAAATTGCTTGTCAATCATTTACATTGCATCGGCTTGTCAATCACATTTTGATCGTCTAGGAGCGATGCTTGACAAGCACCACAAAATAGATAGATTACCGTGGCGAATCAAAAGTAGACCACGCCCCCAAATGGTAAATGCAATGTAAATGATTGACAAGCAGTTTTGATCATTTAGGGGGTCCATAACGGATAGACAGAGGCGGCAGCGGCAGAATGCGCGTCTAGGCAATACGAAGTCTACAAGTCAACAACATGAATCAGTGAAGCATGATGTGCTTTTGAGAAGCAATAACCTATGCAAGAAGTGCTATTTATTTCGGTTAATAGTGATTTATTCATATACAGAATTCCTTTATCGATAATGGGAATATAGGTGAGGTAGTACTAATTTGAATCCAAATGTGGGAGTAGTGTTTGTACTATTAGTTATTCTGTGGTAGTGTCGCGCGTTTTCATTACAATCTTCTACCCTCCTACTTCGAAAATATTCATAGTCGCCAGGGCTGAGTTGCACCATCTAACTTTAACGATAACAAGCTTGTTAAGGTACCGGTTAAGCACAAGTTAGCCAAAAAACAAGGTTGCCAGCCCAGCCGGCATGTTGTCCTTTGACAAGTTTGACTTGACATATAGATAGCATTATCATTTGACGATAACTTTAACTTTGACAGCGTTTTGGGGCAACTCACACCAGGTAGTTACATAAGATAACTGCAATATAATTTTCAATAGTGCGACTAACTTGACGGTCAATAATGAATTCTGGGATAGTAATATATAAAAGAATAAACAAAGTTATAGATTAAAACAATCGACGTCAACCGCAACAAGAGTTTCCATACATTTTAATCATACATTTTTCCTGTTCGAATAAAACTTAAAAAACTGATAATCAGTCATTGAAGTAATCAGTTTCCGTTTCTAGTACACGGCAGATGGGTGCTAGAAATAGCATAATTTAATCTCATTCAATTTAATTGCCAATGCACAATTGCTCGCCTAGAGCAACTCGGGTCAAGCTGACTCACGAGGACTGCGCGCGCGCCGCACACAAGCCTGGATTGCATACTAAGTGACTTACAGATACAGATAAACACATACGATTACGATGCATCGTCGTATTAGAACAGTTGCAGCACTCCATAGCCTTACTTTTATTTTTAACTTTGTAAAGAGTATATCAATGCATGCATGAGACTTTAAAGTAAACGCGCTTAAACTAATAAGAACTTGACTAGGAGGCACCTATTTTTTAATAAGATTTATTTGGCTACAGGGTCTTTAATTTTTTTCTTTGAAATGAAAAATATTTTTTTATTATTGGTAAATACAGTAGTATTGTTGTATGGTCTGTGTTAACAAGGTTATGTATATATTCATTAAAAATAATTCATTACTGAAACAAACAAATGTGCATATTTGCCATAGAGACCTCATTAGGACAAATTAGCTTATCCACCTCTACTATCTAACAATGTTTTTTTACTTTGGTTGGTACATAACATTATTGACTTTATGATCAATAATAAGGGCCCACCGAGCCTCCACTAGCGCCGCCAATCAACCTTGCAACCCCAGCATGTCCAGTACGAGGCAAACATCTTGAAATCGGGTGAGGATTGCGCGGTACGCGTATTTTGGGTATGCGTAGCGGTGAGGTACGCGGGCGGCGGGAGAGGGGCGGTTAAGAAACCCTTACCGTGGGAAAGGGGCGCGCGCTATTGGTCGCTCGCAAGTCCACCTGCGCGAACTGATCCCCACTCCGTCGAAAAAGTGTCAAGATGTTTGCCTCGTACTGTACCGTGGCCCCCTCCTGGCGAGCCCCACATACGAACCCCCTGCTTACCTGAGGGGGAAGTGTAAATGCATAAAAAGGGAGACCTATGCCCAGCAGTGAGCGTCATATGGCTGATAAATAAGAAGATATGAACCACCACTTACTTAAATCATTAATGTACACACATATTTTAAAGTGCAACATATTTTTCTTCTTAATCGGTACACCCTTGGCAGAATGGTTGTGGTCTTAGCAACAATATCGTATTGTGATAAACATGCTTACAGTTACTTGTCAACTATACCCAAATTACTGTTGATATGTTCATGAGCAATTATAACAGTCAAATTATTATTACAAAGGATACAGCAGCCACATAATGTTGTTTACCACATTTTGAAACTATTTGTTTTTACAAAAACAGCCATATTGGTCTTGGTGACAACATTAGATGATGACAACAAACAACATGACATTAGTAGATTAAACACCCATATTCACAAAAAATACTCTAACAACCCTTGAACTTGATCATGCTAATACACTCTGTGATTGTTTTTTTTGTTTAACATATTACCTGGCTGTGGTTGGTACATGGGATGCTGTGAGAATTCATAGTAATGTTTGTAAATATGGGTAAGCATAATTAGTTAAAAAAATTAAGCCTTTGACGTGGTGACGTGACATGGTGTGTAATGTAAAGCGATTTGTATGTCCTCCATTCACTCCAGAATGAAATGGAAAACTGGCCTCATTACGTCTATGCTATTTCACTAAAAAGTCCATTTACTAATCTCGTAGAAAAAATGTAAACAAAGAAACATCACTGTCCAATTCTCAAACTGACATTTTTAGATGTTAAAACCTTTGGTCACTCGTACACCTTTATAATTTGTATCATATAACATATAGGGCAGAATTTTAAATGATGAATTTTAATTTCTGTGACGGGTCTGGGTGTTACTATGTATAATAAGTATATATTTAAAGTATATAAGTAGTATATCAGTTGTCTAGCACCCATATTACAAGCTTTGCTTAGTTTAGGGCTAGATGGCGCTGTGTGAAATTGTCGAAGCATTTATTTATTTATATTATTTATTATTATATTTTGAGTCGAAATAAGTATTATGTCATCCAGGGTAACTTAGAAATTGTTTCTTTATTGACATAACCATTTTTTATGTTAAAAGTTGACTCAATAAATAACATAAAACTCATAACAATTATTAACAAAATCACAAACTTAGCATTTTTGCCTCTCCCCCCAATACCAAAAGACGAATGTTACTACAACACCTACTCTACTACTTATATTAAATGCAATAAATATGAAATTTTATAAAATGAACCAAAGGTTGATGTGTATAGTTTACAGTTGATGTGTGCACATCATCATAAAAATGTTTTTTACAATAAAACTGTTATCATGATCTAAGTATGTTACTACGGTTTTTGCGGAAAAACTTTCATGATTCAGAATATTTATTGTATATATTTTTATTAGGTTTGTGGTGAAAAAACATTTAAGTGTGTTTATGTCTTGACTTAGCAATATACTATTTCCTTTTGTGTTGTTTTGTTCTGGCAACACCTTTGTTTACATTTTGCTATGAGATTCATAATCTGAATTTAGGTAAGTACCTATTATAATATTTTTAACTCTTTAACGCCCGGAAAAAAATACAACAATAGATTTCTATTGTTGTTTGTGCCCGATAGGGCACAGCGGGCGTTGACGAGTTAATATCATAAGTTGATGCATAGAGCTATAGCAAGGTGTAACTTCTTATTATACTAAAGAAGTAGATAAATCTGATATCATATAAGTATTTTGCTGCAAGATAAATAAATATTTTCCCAAAGTTCTGATAAGTTCTAATCTGCACTGTATGTCTTGACTTGACATAAAAGTCAGATTAGGCTGACAATATTATTGTGGCTACTAACATAGGACATACAAATCGTTACCAATATAAACTAATAATCTATGGAAGAGTATTGGGTAAGACTGAAATATTTTTTTATTATTATGTATATCGGCTTGACTTTCTCGGGACGAAGCATGGTCCTTTTGCCAAGCTTGGGTGGAGAATTTTTATTAAACTAAATAAATTCTTAACAATGTAAGGTCCAACTTAAGTAGGTACTTTGACAAAGATTACATAGCTACTCAAATTGAAACAACATAAAGTTTAAATGTTATTATTCAGTGAGTAATGCCACTAAAATATAAACATTGAAAACTAAAAACAAACCAAAAATTTTCAGGTTTAGTATTTAACAAATTATGTGTATTTACAGTCAGCTTGATATGGTTCTGATAAAAGAAAAAAAAACATTTAGTATAGTTCAAGATAAAAGAAATTATAGTGAAAGCCAAGTTATTGAAGAATATGATGTTTATTATGTATGTAATCCTCTGCTCAAAAGGAAGAACAATAAAATTGGTTGATATTGTAATAATCACAGTTGGCTATACACATTAGGTTCCTATTAGTTTTTGGCTATTTGACCAATGTCAACAAGTATTTATGAAGAAGAAGAACTAACCAAATTAATGATATTCCACGTTCTTACCTTAACAGGTTGTTCAACTGTAACACGTCGTTCTTCAAATGGCAAAGAATTTGAATGTGGTATGAAGACTGCCCTAGGTACACCTGCATCTTGGTTATTAGGTGGGTCTGATCCAGGAGACCAATTATAGTCCATATTACTTTTTATCGTGTTGTTCATCATTGGTTTAAATTTCTTGCTCTTTGCTATCACCATCGCACACACCGCTCGTAAGAGTCAACATCCGTGCTCCGTATAAAAATTAACGAGTAGCACATTGATGGTCGAAACCAATATCACCATTACTATGGTGAAAGGTAAACACTATTTCACTAACATATTGAGATTTGAACGACATCAGGCACTAGAGTTTGTAGTTATTCCGTAATATTGTACAACAGTTTATATGAACGCAAATACCATTATTTATGAAACTTGATTCCTTCCGTCTACGTATAGAGTATTCTTGAAACGGCTAGGAAACAAATTTACCATTATAAAATACAAACTGTTCTAAGAACAATAACATAAATTAGCCCAGTAAAATCACATAATAACATTTTTTGAGGGCGTTATTCGAAAATATCGTTTGAGGAACTTACGAAACGGGCACAAAAATCAGACATTTGTTTTGTTGAATATTGAAGAATATTCTCCGTTCCGTTCACGTTCATTCGTTCGTTATTCATCTGTTTACGCTAGGTACTTTTTCTGTCCACCGAAATGGCAGTTCTCAAATATCAAATGAAATGACAGACACTGACACGTATCAATAACTTCATCACAGAAGAACTTTAAATTCGCTTTAAATACGCTTACAGCACTGTGAGCGCGCTAATGAAGCCCCTAGACGATCAAGCATTTCTTGTCAATCATTTATATTGCATTTACCATTTGTGGGGGCGTACTTTTGATTGGCCATGGTAATCTATCTATTCTGTGGTGCTTGTCAAGCATCGCAATGCAACAAGCAATGCAATGTAAATGATTGACAAGCAATTTTGATCGTTTATGGACCCCCTAAACGATCAAAATTGCTTGTCAATCATTGTCATCAATTTCGAAACTAAGAGGCCCAGAGATTTGAAATTATGCCTCGTGTGTGCTGCAATTAGCATATTATTTAATCTTTAAAACGAAACTCTTACTTATACAGTTACAGCAATTCACCACATGGTGAGGCCACGGTCACCAGCTTACGCATAGATATCGGCTCGTAGCTCAAAAACTTTTCGAGTTAAAGTTTTGATACATTTGGAGTCTCATGCTGCAATTCGGCTGAGAATTTTGAGGTATGTATAGTACATACTCGTAGCTTAAACAATTACGAAAATACAGTTGTGCAAACCAGTGACACGTGTCTCCAGCTCGCACACAGTTTTATGCTCGTAGTTTCAACAGTATTTGAGTGTGATGGTTGGTTTTTTATGGATCTCATGGCTACAATTAGGCTCTATATTTCTGGCTATAGTCTAAAACCCTAACCTCTCTGGTTTGCCTTAGCGGCAGGCATGTGTAAGCTGTGACACGTGTCGCCAGCTCACACACATAAAACAACTCATGGTAAAGAACTAATGGTTTCTCCTATTGTACGTAAGTTACGTCCCATTCCACATTCATTTACTGCGCAGGTGTAGATGTTCTGGTAGAGGAGCGGCCCCTTCTAATACAAGTTATCTTAACTTAAAGGGAGGAGTGTACAATGTAAATTACCCTAACCTGTAATTTTTGAAAATAAATATTTTGTATTTTTGTATTTGTATTTTTGTACCACCCGTTCCAGACTTTTTTATAGATAGTTGTCATGAATTGATACCTAGTATTAATACCAGCTCCGCATTATTATAACATTCTGTATTACTTATTGGACACTAAAAAGTACTTATCACCGGAAAAGTATCTAGGGATGTCCTACTATTCGGATAAAAATCGGTTTCTTGTCGAAGACTGGCAATTACAACATATCTTTATCTCTTTCACACTCATACAATAATCACTAGCTTTATCTCGTTCCAAAGAGCAGGGTTACAAGCAATAAATAGGCAGGGTTGCGTTCAGTGGCTCAAAGTGCGGTTGTTTGGTTTTTTAACTCACTCTAAAGCCGCGATTACATACGCCGATTTAGCATCCTTACTGGGGATCCAATTTCAGATTGAAAACGATGCCCCGAATTGGATCCTAATTGGGGACTTGCAGGGCTGCCTCCTTATCCAAGGCTTTTTCTCTAGTGTAGGAAAGGCAAATGAAAAAGTGATTGCAGAGAAGTTTTTATTTTAAAAAGAAACAAACTTCGCAACAGAGCTGGTTCTCATAGTTTCTGTTGCTGATAATGGCAAAGTTATTTACCATCTAATTCGGCTATCACAAGTCCACAAACTTTGAAAATGAAATTGATTAGAGAAGAAGAAATTTTTTATCAATAAATACGTTAGAAAAGGTCATTTTTAACGTTTGACTGTTGTTTCCACCACCCTGTTGCGAATCACCCCAGTTTACCGGCATACTGTGGTTGTACGAACCTGCCCGGACCAAAGAGAATATCGAAAAAAAAATCCTATACTTACAATACTCCTTTAGTAGTGTAAATTCATTGTTTAATCTATCACATTCAGTTATTGTTAAGAACTGGTGGGAACCCTAATCGGTGAAATCTTAATTGGGGAATAGTGTGATCGCTACATCTAATTTGGGTTCCTAGATTGGATCCCCAGTAATGACGCTATATCGGCGTATGTAATCGCGGCTTAAGGTCCGGAACGACCAAGAATTTTAAATGTCATTAATATTACAAAGTCTTCGTTTTCCAGTCGGAATACGAATAATTTAAACTTTCCTTTATTTTAAATCAAATAAAATCCATTTTTTGAGGATCTACAATATTATCATTTAATTCAATAACGCCGGAGCGGTCGCTGGCAACCGAGACACAATAGATTTTCTATTGTGTCTCATTTTCCGGGCGTTGAAGAGTTAAAAAATTAGACACAAAAACATCATGACATTGACATTTTTTTCTATAGATAAACGTCAGAGCGTTTTACAACCATCCATTTTGATCATAGATATAGTATATTTTGATAGTTAAAAAGTTGCAACGCTCTGACATTTGGAACGGGGGCCCTACCGCCTACTCAAAGCTTTAGATGAGTGGGTCTCCAGCTTCCTCATAGGCTATAGAGAAATTCTAAGCATGCCATATTTTAAAGCATAATAGCAGCAATCAAACTTCCAGACATAATAATAGCAGCCACCATAAGCTCGTTACCATGAGTTGTTTTATGTGTGCGAGCTGGCGACACGTGTCTACAGCTTACACATGCCGTTAAGGCAAACCAGTGAGGTTAGGGTTTTAGACTATAGTCAGAAATTTAGAGCCTAATTGCAGCAATAAGATCCAAAAAAACCAACCATCACACTCAAATACTCTTGAAACTACGAGCATAAAACTGTGTGCGAGCTGGGGACCCGTGTCACTGGCTCACTGGCTTGCACAGCTGTATTTTCGTAATTATTTAAGCTACGATTATGTACTATACCTCAAAATTTTCAGCCGAATTGCAGCATTAGGCTCCAAATTTTTCAAAACTTTAACTCGAAAGGTTTTTGAGCTACGAGCCGATATCTATGTGTAAGCTGGGGACCCGTGTCACCGGCTGACACATGGTGAATTGCTGTAACTGTATATGTTAGAGTTTCGTTTTAAAGATCAAATGATATGTTAATTGCAGCACACACGAGGCAAAATTTCAAATCTCTGGGCCTCTTAGTTTCGAAATTATAAGCCAAAAACCGTTTTCCCCGCCAAAAAATTCAAAATAATGGCTCGGAAGCGGCTAATCGCGCCGTTGCCGTTCTGTGCGCTACACTATTGCAATCGAATTTGAACCTAAGAGCTAGTATTATTTTGAGTCATTTTAATTTGCGCTCTCGATCGTTTTAATTTATGTACTGAGAATTTTAGTCTAAGAGGTAGGAGCTGATATAACTGGTTACCTAATTTAATATAAAAGCAAAGTCTATTTATATAGGAATGTTTATATCGCTAAGGTATAGGTATTTATTATTTTATTTTATTTATTAACATGTTTTTATTAGGTTATAAATTTTGATCACTCGATCAGTTCAAATAGGGATGTAGCGATTATACAAAAACATCGTTACCATTAAAAAAAAGACCATAAAACCACAGGATTTTTTATTAATTAACTGGATAAAAAGAGATTAAAAAAGAACAAATAAACTTTTCACGCAGATGAAGTCGCGGGCGGTCACTAGTCGACTATAATAGGTATACCTAGGCACATTTGGAGCAAATAATCAACATAACTAAAACTTTTTAACCGACTTCAAAAAGAGGAGGAGTTATGTATGTTACTCGATTACTCGAAGACTGCTGGACCGATTTGAAAAATTATTTTTTTATTTGAAAGTATATACTTCCAAGTGGGTCCCATTATCATGAAGTCAGGATCTAATGATGGGTTCCTGGACAAATCAAGGGAACTCTTCAAATATTATAGGCACACCTATAGCGATTTTGGTATTTTCTTAAGTAACCTATGCATTTGCTTTCGGAAAGTACCATTTTGGTAAAATGGAACTGATGATGAAGACCATGATACATGATAATCGGATTATTCAATACTAAGTTTCATTGGTGCGAAATGATTACTTTTACATGGTTGCATTAATTATTTTAAGCTCCTTAAAATAATGTACCTATACCTTAGCGATATAAACATTTCTATATAAATAGACTTTGCTTTTATATTAAATTAGGTAACCAGTTATATCAGCTCCTACCTCTTAGACTAAAATTCTCAGTACATAAATTAAAACGATCGAGAGCGCAAATTAAAATGACTCAAAATAATACTAGCTCTTAGGTTCAAATTCGATTGCAATAGTGTAGCGCACGGAACGGCAACGGTGCGATTAGCCGCTTCCGAGCCATTATTTTGAATTTTTTGGCGGGAAAATGGTTTTTGGCTTATAATTTTGAAACTAAGAGGCCCAGAGATTTGAAATTTTGCCTCGTGTGTGCTGCAATTATAACATATCATTTGATCTTTAAAACGAAACTCTAACATATACAGTTACAGCAATTCACCATGTGTCAGCCGGTGACACGGGTCCCCAGCATACACATAGATATCGGCTCGTAGCTCAAAAACCTTTCGAGTTAAAGTTTTGAAAAATTTGGAGCCTAATGCTGCAATTCGGCTGAAAATTTTGAGGTATAGTACATAATCGTAGCTTAAATAATTACGAAAATACAGCTGTGCAAGCCAGTGAGCCAGTGACACGGGTCCCCAGCTCGCACACAGTTTTATGCTCGTAGTTTCAAGAGTATTTGAGTGTGATGGTTGGTTTTTTTGGATCTTATTGCTGCAATTAGGCTCTAAATTTCTGACTATAGTCTAAAACCCTAACCTCACTGGTTTGCCTTAACGGCATGTGTAAGCTGTAGACACGTGTCGCCAGCTCGCACACATAAAACAACTCATGGTAACGAGCTTATGGTGGCTGCTATTATTATGTCTGGAAGTTTGATTGCTGCTATTATGCTTTAAAATATGGCATGCTTAGAATTTCTCTATAGCCTATGAGGAAGCTGGAGACCCACTCATAGCTTTAGCCAGAGCGATAGCAATGCTCTGTCCGTCCTTGTCATATCATAACACGATGACAAGGACGGACAGTGCACTGACGTCGTAAACCAAAGCCAGAGTCAAAGCGTAATGGACCCCCTAAACGATCAAAATTGCTTGTCAATCATTTACATTGCATTGCATAAGTTAAGCATCGCTCCTAGACGATCAAATCACATTTTGATCGTCTAGGAGCGATGCTAACAAGCACCACAGAATAAATAGATTACCGTGGCCAATCAAAAGTAGGCCCCGCCCCCAAATGGTAAATGCAATGTATATGAATGTAAGTAAATGAACAAGCAATTTTGATTGTTTAGGGGTCCATTAGAGCGTTCGGTTGCACTCGGAGCGTAGGTTCGGAACGCAACTCTATTAACGCTTTTCGTCACAGATGGCGTTGAATGTAACTGGAAAGGAGAGCAAAAAAATCGAAACTTCACTGACTGAGCTGAATGAATTTGACAATTTGATTGAGCCATTGCGACGAAAACGGTTTTCTGCCTCGAGTCTTGTGTGGATTGTGTTTTTGCTTGGTGTGTGATATTTATTTCGAACACGAGTGTGCCAATTAGTGTTTATTTGTGTTCTGTAAGTATATCAAATAATAGTTTATGTAGATATTTGCAAGAATATTTTCAAAAGCAAGTCTTTTTGAAAAATCTTTGTAGTTTTAGACGTTCAATATGGCCGTTCTTTTACATATTTTGTAGGTTTTCTCAACACGTCGTGATAAAACTTTGATTTGATGTTTAGTATGATTGCGTATTACTTTCTGTTCCTATTAGTTATTCAGTTGAAACTGCCCGTTGATGTGGCAGGCTGACAGTGATGCTGTAAATTTTGACGTTTTTAGGTATTCCGAGTCATTTTATTCACTAGATTTCATAGATTTTCTGTTTCGAGTGCGATTATACCAAGTGAACTCAAGCTACAACAAGTCAAGAAACTAATAACTATACGTGCTCATTCTTTCTTAGAGAAACAAATTTAGTGAGTTATGTAAATCCATTTCTGTATTCCTTTACCTTTATACCTGTAACCTTTATAGAAATGTAAGTGTTACATCTAATAATACCAAATTCAGTACCACATAAATACCCAGCCACTAAAATGATCAGCTGTGTAATTTCTGTCAAATGAGTAGGCACTTGTACTTGAACACTAATTAAGTAGATTACCTACCAAAATAGTGACTAAGTATAAAATATTTTTACATACAAACTTACATAGGCATAGTAAGTAAAGTAAATAGGTAGGTACTAAATTTTTTTTACTAATAAGAAAATAAAATAAATCTAACTTAACCTTAAATCTAACTAGTCTTATAGGGCTTCACTTGCACATGTTCATCAAAATAAAATTACCCTTGAATTGAAGCCATAGTATTTTTGATAAGCTTCTATTACATGTGCTCAAATTAAATGAAACCTGTTTAAAGTATCAAGTTCAAGCTCCTAAAATGTAAAACAATTATGTTTTTTTTTGGTCAATGTGTGTGTACCAAAGATATTAAAATGTTGGTGTGGCGAACGAAAATAGTTTGTTTTGTACCTACCTACTTAATTTTCTTGTTTATATGGTTCTCTCCTATTTTTTTTATTAGTAATCTAAATATTCAAAAGTTGTGGTTTCATTGTTTTAAAAGTTCTAGCAGGAAAGCGCTAGAACCCAACTTTTGGTGCACCCCCTTTGGGACACTTGGACAGTTGTTCTTCCAATCTGTTGTAAACACACAAACTGTCTGTAAACACAAACTATCTCAACAGTCTTCAACTCAAGCAATGCTTCCATATCAAAACAATGAAAATACAACTATCACTCAGTCAATTTACATACATACATACACTCACGCCTGTTTCCCATGGGGGTAGGCAGAGACTATGGATCGCCACCTGCTACGATCCTTACACACTTCTTTCGCTTCTTTCACATCCATCAATCTTTTCATACATGTCCTGCGGTTTTTGACACTGCATACACCAGCCTTTTTTATCCAACAATTATTAATAGGTAAAGAAAGATGATCTTTATTGGATATTAGTGTAACTTTGTTGCTTCCTATAAAGTTCACTTCTATTTCTACTTCTATTCATTAAAAATTTGCATTCTAATCTGTAAAAGTGTTCCAAGTTAATCTTATAATGTTGTGTATTAAGGCGAGGCCAGTTCACGATTTGATGAAAAAATCGATTTTTGAACTTCCAATGTGAAGAACGGATGTAGAATTCTACTTCACAAAAATTACTGTAGACTGAACATTATGTCATGAAGCACAATAACCGAACAGAATATTGAAAAATGGCATGGTTACTCCGTAAAAAAAACCTGAATAACACCATAAAATTAAACTTCAAATCGTCAGATTTCGTTATTTTCAACGACAGTGATATGATCTTTTATGCAAAAAGGATAGCTTTTTTATCGATCTAACACAATAACCGAGTACATTTTTAATAAATGATCCAGTATTTCAGAAATCAATAAAAATGTACTAAATTTCGTCAAATTTATGGCGAAGCGTCAGTTAAAGCTACGCAATATTCAACCTTATTCTAAAGACCTAGTGAAAGAGCAAATTTCGGGAACTGCCTCGCCTTAATACTGATTTACACGACTACCAAAATGTTGAGAAGGGAGCTGAGAAATCTATATATAGTACATGTTACTGCTAATACCCGAAGTGCGGTTACACCTAGTTTTTAATGGGCTAAAACTAGGTGTAGTCTATAGCTGTTGGTTAAACCTAGGTGTAGCCGATTTACTCGCGGCTAATACTAGGTGTAATAATAATAGCCTTTTGCATCAGACATTTCTTGTTAATCAAGTATTTGGGCTTTGTTTATATTTTGTAGGTCTGATTGCCATTCAGCAAATTCTTCTCCAACCTATTCCACTCCCACCGGTTATCAGCCACTCTGTTCCAACTAACTTCTGCTACTTTTCTTTTGTGGTCGACCTCACCTTCTATAGCCCTCTCTGCGGTACCACCGTGTAACAATTTTACTCACAAAAAAAAATGTTACAATACTAGGCATAGCCGGTTAAAACTAGTTCTGGACTTCTTTGTGTTTTTCTACTAAGGGGGAGTAATTTAAAGAGTATTAAGAAAGTTATTTCTGTTGTCTGTTAAAAAAATGACCTCGTTTCTAACTCAGGTATTAGCCGTAACATAATACAATTTAAAAAGTTTTGAATTTGATTGTATTGGTCTCAAAAGCTACTAGGTTATTTTATAAATCAGCATTCTAAGAGATATAAGGATATGGTTAAAAAAAACCATTATAACATATCCTTATACCTCGTATAAGGTAGGATATATTATAGTTACATTAGAAATTAGCATAAAAACATATAGAAATCCAGAAACTGAAAACTCTGATCCTTTTATTTCAGAATGCTGATCAGATCAGTTGGATATGTATAGCGATCTGAATCCCCTGCATTCAGTCCCTGGATGGCCATAATCAGATCACAGCTAGGTCAATCCTTAGTGGAGGACCAAGGTTTTAAAGTTACCTTGATTGTATGAAAATCGACTGGTATCTTTATGTGACCGCCACTATAAAGTGATTTTTGCTTGTCTGCAGGTGTGATAATGGCAACGGCACTTCTGCCGTCGCCCGCGTGAATAAAGACTCTAGTGCAGTGAACTATCTGGGACCGCCGCCTCCAGTGCCGCCAACCACGATGAAAATGGTGTTGTCACAACGGCAACGAGAGGAGCTGTAAGTAATGGCACAGATTACTAAATAGTTTATATGTGTAAGTATAGGGTCTTGGTAATATTTATTTTAGTTAGGACTTAGAACCGTAGTACCTGAAATAGGGCTTACAGGTGAAATAACTAGAAAGGTACAATTTAATTGATGAATGTATAACTAGGTAATATAGTAAGATATTTAGGTGCACTTTCATTTGTTATCTGAGACCAAACGAAAGTGTACCTTAATGTCTTGAGATAAGGTTATTTTTTGTCAAATGATTAGTTATTTTGCTAGGTTTGAATGCTCAAACCATTTTGGCGCCGACTGTACCATACTAGTTATACATTTCTATAATCAATTTAACTAAAATGTATGTATTATTAATAATTATAGGTAGGTATAGTAGGCATAGGTCATTACCACTAAATATTAATTACATTACTTGTTGTTACAAAACAATAGTTAAGCAGGTGCTCCACTACCACTTCTAGAACTTGACCTACTTTACCGATTTTGAGCATACTATTACATTATTATCATTGCCTTTATCCATTGAGTTGAATGCCAAAATAATGAATCATACAAACTAAATAGTCTGTTAAATGTTGAAAGTATTTATATTATGTGATTCTGTTCACCATGTTATAACACTTGTAACAAAGAGGATAAAAATTACATAAAAAAAATACAAAATATGAAACCTACCTTTATTGAAAAAAAAAAATGTTTACTTACACTTTATTTTATTTTTGAAAGCAAAATGTAATAAAAAAACCATCGACTTGAGAACCTCATCCTTTAAGTCGGTTAAAAAAAATATAATTTTGCTACTCAGCGTTTTATGGTAATACATACTTACATTACATTTAGACAAGAGGTAAAAATAATCTTCATATTAAGGTATCTGTTTTCTAAAATTTTTGTATAATCAATCTGTACAAAAATAGGTTGTTGAATAAAGTTTTGCTGCAAATTGCAATGAATTTGGCCAAGAAGGTAAATAGTTTCAGTGTAAAGTGTAAACAAGGTCACGACAGCAACGCAATCTTCCTAACAACACACACAAAAAATTATGTACCAATAACTGGATCGGTACTTTTTACTCACTTGAAATTCTTAGGTGGGTACTAACTGAAATTTGAAAATTTTACCTATGATAAATCCTTCAGTTTTTTTTTACGAAACTATTGGTCTTAGGTTCATAACGTAACAATTGCAAAAAGGTCAAACCTCACACCGCGTTTCTATGTCGTCACTCCTAATTTGTTTAAAAAGATTGTAATCTCCTTCATACACAGTATTTGTTTGTATTGTACTTGTACATGTATTCTGTGGTATTGTAGTGTGTTAGAATAAATAACGTAGCAATTTTCTATGACTTCTTTTTATATCTCCTTAATTTTAAATATTGTTAAACTTTTTCTTTTAACTGATGTAGAGTTTACACAGCCAATCGCTAACTGAGCAAAAAATATTAAAAATAGTTTCGATAATGTAAAAAGGATAACATTAATTAATATGAATGTAGTCTAATAAAGTAGCACGCTATTACCTAAGCTAATAGATTAGCTAGACACTTTCGATGCCTGGCCACATCCAGCTATGTTTGTGTAACCGTGTTTTAACGATTCACTTCCTTCCGTGTCGGGCTATGATAACAAAATTCGTGGGTATTTTTTTTTATTGGAAACAAAGGTAAATTGAATCTCTACTATAAAATACTGGTAATTCTATAAATCATTATTAGATTAGAACAAAGTTATTGCATTAACACCATAGCAATCACTCTAATAGTAACTAAACAAACTTCATTGGTTGATTCGATGAGTGAGATAGAAGTATGTAGTAACAGGTAGGTAACTTGATCATTATCAATCAATCTAAATTGTACAACACTTATTTCAAATCTCGCGTTTTTTCTAAATTGTTTAATCAAAACAAAAAGCAATGACACAGCAAGTTATTTGTTACTTAAATAAATAGAAATCATGTTGTAAGATTGAATGAACCTTTACTCAGTTGTTTAGATTAAAGTCGGTCAACGTAAAACACTGATGTATTTCATAGTTGTTCTCCATAAGTGCTCCTATAAGGAGCTCGTGATATCGCAGCCAGTGCACAGCCAGGCCCGACCTACGCCGACGACCTTTGAAAGTAACAGTGTACTAACAGATGTCAGGTCGTCGACCCGCCAGGCACCTTCCTGCGCAGAGCTGGCTATCAACTTTCTTCCTACACCTACAAATCCCACCATTTCTCACGATTATCTATGTCGTAATTGCTATATCAATCTTTACGGACGACAGTAGTTACCTACGTAAATAACGTTACAACAAAATTACGTAACTGGTGAACTGGTTTTAATTTATCATCAACGTTTTTGGAAAAATAAATTGCTTTGTGTATTGGTTTGGTCGTGAACTTATTGGCTAAGATGCCCTATCATGCTATTGCTTCGTAGTTCGTACCCTTTAGCTGTACCTAGTACCTGCAAGTGAAAGGAGACCAAACGCACACGAATATCTAAACAATGAATAGCAACGTTGTAATGTAACGTTGTTCACACGCCATTGTTGGTTAAAATTAAAAATGTCTAACGTGTAACCTATCCAAACTGTCATATTAAAGACTTGCGTAAGCTCATTAAACAAATGCGATTAGGTATGGTCGTATCGACCAGTATGATATGAAGCAAGAAAGATTGTAACTTTTCATCATTTCTCTTTAAAATTTAGAACTAAAAGCATACTTAACACGACCAAAAATTTAATTAAATCTACTAATACAGTAAATTGCCAATTTCATACCTGCTAGGTGATTGCGTAAAGTCAATCGTATTCATTTGACAGTTCATATTGTATCATAATATATGTCACCCCATACAAATTGCAGCCGATGGAATACGATATGAACTGTCAAATGAATACGATTACCTTACGCAATTCCACCCCAGATTTTCTGATGTTTTTCCTCATTTGCAACTGGTTACGAACATACGGTTTCGTATCCGGCCAAGGGGACATAATAATCTTAATTATCATCCTCTTCCCTTAATCATTATGTTCATTTATGGTCGGCACAGCGTGTCTTCATCTCCCATACATCTCTATCACTCGTCATCTCAGAATTAACTTCCTTTATACAATCCATCCATCTATTATTATTTAACCTTCCTCTACCCATACATCCTTCCCCTTTATCCTCAAAATAATAACCATGCCTCATCAACAACAGATTTTTCCCAGCCGTTTCGGTTACCGGCGGCGGCGCCCCTCTAACATCAATGTAACAAAATATAAAAATACATAATGGGTATAGATGCCTATTCTACTAATTACTTATGATGAGGCAGAGTCAAATGCTTGTCAAATTAAAAGTGGTCAGAATGTCAGATGTAATAATAATGCGAGTGTTTCGACGATCAGCCGGTAGTGTGTGAATTTTTGCAAGATATTTGAAAGTGATTTATGGCAATTTTGCAATACTATACTCGTAATAGGCAGCGCAGACCTTAATGGCATAACATAACTCATCCTTGAAAGAGATCGTTACAGTTGTTAGACCATTTTAACTTACAAAAATAACCGCCGACGTAACTAACTCACGCTAAATGAATGAAAGCCTTATTTAATCCGAAACAGAACAATATAACTTTCATTTACTTTTTACATATCACATAAGGAAAATTTAATTATCTACTTTATTGTGTCTATAAGTATTTTAGATTACAAAGAACTTAATTTAACCCATCAAAGAAAGATTGGCAGGTGCCATCAAGTAAACAACCTAGCATAATACTAGGTGAGGCCTTAGGCTCCATGCTGGTTTTTGTAGCAAGTAGAAAGCAGGTGCTCATTGCTCATGCTAGCTATATAAATTCATATTAGGTACTTATCTGCCCAGTTCCCCAAGATCAATGCATATTTATCGAGGCCAAGCAACATTTACTTGTAAATATTAAAGATATAATGACAGTTTCTAAGAGGATTTCACAAAGGTAATCGTTATATTTAAAGAATAACAGTGAAAGTGTACCCTGAACCACGTGCATATTCTTGTAGTGTAATGTTATTCATGTGATAACAATCTCCGTGGCCGCCTTAGTTAGGAGACCTCCCATTGGTACTGAATTAAGCAGGTCGAATTGAGAGTTGTCTGTCCTGTCTAATGCCCAAACTGCTTGCGTCACTTTATTACCATAATCGATCAAGATCATAATCTAGTTACGTAACGAGTATGATAGAGAGTTATTACTAAATGTTTATCGAAACCATTGATTTGATGACAGTTTATCTCTACTGTTAAGTCTGTTAATTATTTTAGTCGCTGCACAAGTCGAAGGCTTATCTTTATTTAAAGATTACCTACTATACTTATTTATTTTCCGTGCTTAGAACTGAACCGCAGATTGCAAATTACTAGCAGAACACATTTTATTCAACAAATTAATATACGAGTATTTTGATCACGTTAAGAAATAACTCGTCGGTCTTTTTAAGTTTTCGTAAGATTGAAGTGTTTTATTGTTGTGAGTATACGACCACACATAAGTACGAGTATCTTACCATATAAGTCTTTATTTATTTAAACCGTCTCACTCATGGCAATACTGAGTTGACCAATGTCAACTGGTTTGTTTTCAATTTACGATGGTTACTATAATTCGATGGTTAAAAAAATATCCCAATTTTTTTTAAACACATCAGCAAAGTTATTGCTTGTAAAACACGTCCTATCTCCATAAATAAAACATTTCACAGCAAAATATTTCAATTGCAATTTTGTAACACCGTTGGAAGATAGCCCACGACGTTATTCATGTAAGTAATATCTTTCTACTAACGCTCCCATAACCATGAATCGAGGAATGTGAACCATTGTGAGGTTCAAGACCCGTTGGTCATCCGCCAGGTCCCAGCCAGACGCGGCCGGATCGCGAGGAATGTGGTTCTAGCCGGTCGGCGTCATTCTGTCGAGTGCACGCATGCATACTGCCTTAAACATCTACGTCTGTTGACTGTTCTGTTCATAAACTGCGAGTATTAACCCACGATAGGGCTTTGTTATGTTATAAAGAACAGTAGCAATTCATTGTACAGATATTGTTACAATTACAATGGAGACCAACCCTCAGATTGTTCTTAAGAATAAAGTTCAATTAGAGCTGTATTCAAGATTTTTTAATCATTTATCCATTAGTATTTTTATCGCGCTACATAATTATAAGTAATTGAGCAACAAATGACGAGTTTATGTAATTAATTACAAAGTATTTATTTACTGGTATGATTTAAACCGTTGTCAAATAAATGCATTTTCAATTACCTAATTAATAACATTGTCTCCAAAATCTATGTATATTCAGACAGACAGTAAATCAAGTATTATTTAGATACCAATTTGCATTAATTTTATTATTGAACTTGGAGACCATTTTGATTAATAGGATGACAAAAATATTTGTTGGCAATAAATGTTATAATTAGGTGATACTCAATTGGTGACAAATATAAATTTGTCCCCAGTTGACAGAAATAATTGTCTCCTTTATTTTCTCATCCGAATATTTAGCTTTCTGTGCATATTCGTATAATGTCGGCTCCACACGTTGGCCCTAACCTTGGTCAATGTATCGTTCGTTGATGCTTTTGAAAGAACCTTTCTTTGAAGCATTTGTTACAAAACCGGCAACGTACGATGAATTTGCCAATATTGTGGCCAACGTGTGGAGAGTGGAGCCGGCATAAGAGGTAGACTCTCAAACGCCAAGTGAAATTTAGATTAATTGAAAGGATTTAATCATTTTGCGGTCCGGTCACGACTGTAATTACATTAACATACGCATAACTGCTATCTAATTGAAACATTCTTCGCTGTCCCACTTTCCGTCCCACAAAAACCACTTTATAGCAAATTTGCTAATAAAATGGCTGCCCTTTATGTTTCTCGGCAATTCCAATACGTAAACTTTCCCTGGTAAACGTTTAGTTTTACCACCTGACATTAACGCTCGTTATAGTACGTTTCAAGTATGTGGTAAAGAGTTAAAGGGTTTGTTTAAAAGTAATTACATGATTAACTATTTTCGTGTAGTGTTGGTGTCAACAAGAACGGTCATAAATGTCCAAATGTACTGAAACACTTGTACTACACTCGGCGTCAGAAAAATCGCACCTTTTCAAAATTTTCTTCAAAGTTAATTTAATCCTATCTAATTTAATGGTAAGTGTTGTTATATACTTCTTCCCTTTTGGACATAGCCAACAGTCTCTAGAAACCGTTGGAATACTCGTCGAACAGAATTAGTTACTGAGATTCAGTTTCCGAGCAGCATTACATTGCAATGTAATGATTACATTGCCTCATATTTTACAATATTTGGACAACTTTATGGGCAATAGTATCCATCTTGGGTATTCCTTTTTTAATTGAACTACTAAATTGTGTTTTCTCCATTATCTCGATAGCGAATTCCTGAATTGACCCCTTTTATTTCCATTTATGGCGGCGCAAGCAATAACGCTTTATTTAAGCATTTCATTATGGTAATACTGTTATGGTAATTAAGCTCATAAAATGTACTTTCAATAGAGATCAACATTTACACAATAAAATAGCAATAGCAGGCGGCCAAGTCTAAACTTATTTTCGAAGCGGTGCGATTTTTCTGACGTCGAGTGTATTTATGTCTTCTGTGCTGAAACTTAACACCCTTAACTTAGATTTTTGCACTGCACAGTATCCAATCCACGCTGAGTAACGACTACGCCACTTACATACTTTGTAGTGAAAAATAATACTATTCCCTCTGTAATGCTGAGGGTACTATATTATTATGATTTCGGTGGCTGAGGAAATAAACAGTTCAATTTATCGCTTGATCTATCGATTTGGATTGAAAACCACTATCAATTACGAACTACATTACATGGAGATACTCCGTTTATTCCTCAGTTTTTAATTTATCAGTTTTTACAAGTTTTAGAAATATGCCTTGCATATATGTCACATCGTCTATAATAATGATAATTAACCCCTAATTACTCAATCTTATGGTAAAGTTTAATTGTATCACATGAATAATTTATATCATTAAAGAAGAGTCCGGTGAATTAAATATTGTGTACCAAATAATATTGCAAAGTAATTAAAACAAGCTTTATATTATAATGATAAAATATTAAAATAATATTAGAAACTACGTTGAATGAATCTAATAGTTACACACTTAATTATCTATCTACAATGTCAGCTGTCCATTGTTACAAATATAACATTTGCATAGTTGGTCTCATGGGAGCTGATTGAAAAGGCTGAAGAGGTATTCGTAGTGACGCAGTCAGTTTTGACGTAGTCAGCCGGCGGGCGCCCGCCGGAGGGGAGGGGGGGCGATCGATATACCAAGTCGCGTGGGCGGTCAAATCAGCCTCAACCCCCTTATTTATACACCACCGCTTTCAATGTCGACTTTAACTGTACCTACATAGAAACACATTTGAATCGACAACAAATTGCAACTAATTTTGTAAGAATTTATATGAATAAACGTTTTCACATTCACCCACCACAGCAATCGGTCTAATTTATATTTTTTAAATTATACTTACTGTAATTTTTTATCTATCTATAAGTACTATTAGTTTTTCTTTATTATTTTCTGTATTATTTTTGAAATGGGTCTATGCCTGAAATAAACGAATTATTATTATTATTATTATTATTATTAAACCACTTCCATATTTTATAACGTGTTTAGTTTGAGCATTCTTGCGTTAAGACAAAACGTTCCTTTACGAAAGTTCTTCATAAGCTCGAACAAGAGAAGTGATTATGTTCGACAATAAATAACATTACCCACATGTCGTCTGTATGTAAATTGGACCCACCAGTCCCACCACATCAATCGGTCTAATTTATATTTTGACCACTTATATTTTATAACGTGTTTAGGTTGAGCATTTTTGCGTTAAGGTGGCACCGTACGCGAAAGTGGCGCCGCGGTGAATTTTATTTAATATTATAATTCCAATACACAATTTTAATAATGTTTCTCGTGGATTTTTTAGGGCCCACAGTCTAGTATTTTTAGACGGTATCGTTACATTCCCTCGTAGTCACTGCTAGAAGTAGATAGCAAAACTGCTAAAAGTGGTCGTTTTTGACACATTTGTTATCTATTCACTTCTCAAGCTTACGCGCTCACTAGACATGAAATAAACACTTTTAACGGATACTAGCGCGGTCCAGTCCCCCGTGACCACGGCAGCTGCAAAGGTGCCGAAACGTCGGGAAAATCAAAAATCAAACCAAATACCAACTAATTACCAAAGTACTTTCAATAAAACCGTTCCGTTAAAAGTGTTTTATTTCACATTTGTTATCTACTTATACGAACGACTACGAGGGCATGTAGTGATACCTTCTAAAAATACTAGACCATGGGCCCTAAAAACTCCACGTGAAACATTATTAAAATCTTTTTCTATTAATAACTTATTAAATAAAAATCTGAGGGCGCCACTTTCGGAATGCTTCTTTTACAAAAGTTCCTCATAAGCTCAAACAAGAGACGTGATATGTTCGACAAAAATTAACATTTCCCACATGTCGTCGTATGTAAATTGGATTCGACGTGCGGTACTTACGAACAACGGGTTTGTTGTTTTATCCGTCTCTTTTCTCGTACGTTACATGTTTTAGCGTGGCGTGCTACGTTATTGTCAGTAACATCCGTTATGTGACAAAAAGATTTTATAACAAAAGCTTTATAAGCTTCCTCCTACTTTTAGCTTTCATTGCAGGGTGGAAAATTTTCTTAAACGACTTTTATTACTTTTTAACTGAGCTTTACTATTATAAAAACTAGAAAAAAGTAAGAAAAGTAACCCTTCTTTAGGAATAGCATCAACAAATTCATTTTCTCTAAGACTTATTACTGCCTTTTCATACAAATCAATACCACAAAATATCGGAGCGCCGCCACTACTTACTTTGTGTCAATACCTTTAGGTTAATTAGGTACTATTATGCATTATATGCCTTTAGTTAGTGTCTTTACAGTAAATTAAAATTTTCTTATTGCACTCTTGTAATGTAAAGAATGATAAAACACGAGAAGTAATATCATTATCGACGGTCATTAATACGGCTCGTTATCGAGCATGACGCATACTCGCTATGAATATGAAGTTTCCGTTGGGGCGGTCACTGTGCAGCTACTAACATTTCGTTATTGCGAAACATAAATTGCAAAATAATACAAAACAGAACAGAACAATGAGATTATTGATGTCTTTTGAAAATTAATTGGGAATAAAAAAAAATATGGTTGTTGGTTAGACTTGACTGGAATTCTATCGGCTTTATGCTAAAATAGTGTAACACGAACACGATCAATATTTGGTTGAGTTTTCTGTAGATGAATGAAGGTGAATTGCAGAAAGACAAGCATTTAACACACGCGTGAGTTTAATTTTTACCAACACATTAACTACAGCATCGCATGCAAGTATTGAATTGAATGATTTGATAAATTTTAAGTTGCGCTCTCGAGAGCAAGAGAGGAATTCGAATTCTTCGACTTTGTGTATCGGTAGTATCAGAAGTACTTGCTCAAACCACTCGCGCCTGCAATCAGAATCATAACGACGGAAATGTATCGTGAAAGTAATTTTCTCAGGCGGTCCCAGTCGGCAGCTATACGCACGAAACCACTTTCGCTGAGACTCAGCATTACTGCTGAACTTTATGCTGTTCAAGCTTAGAGATCCAGCGGCTGGCATATTACTACCTAACCTATGTACCACAATAATTAGCTTAAAAACAAGTCTGAATCTAGATTCGAGCTTACACGTGAGAAAAGTTTAGATTTGTTCTCCGATCGATCATACTTAATGGGTTATACAAATACAAATACTTTAGGTTAATGAAGAACTGTGATATCATTTAGTAAGTGTTATGACTTGTGGAGCAATATCCTAATATCTTCCGCTAGATGGAATTCCATTTCTATAGCTTTTTCTTTTTAAAAATCTTTATTACTTATTGAATAGTGTTAAATTGAGCGAAACAGACTTCAAATAGGTAAGTTAACCATCCCTTACCCCTAACCCTCCCTTATCAGAACATCAATATTTTGTTTTTTTTTTAAAAATAACTTATTTAATAAATCCTATCCTACTATCCTACTTCCTACTAATATTATAAATGTGAAAGTTTGTGGGTTTGGATGTTTAGATGTTTGGATGTTTGTTTTTCAATCACGCAAAAACTACTGAACGGATTTGGTTGGTATTTGGAACACAGATAGTAGATAGCCTAGATTAAAACATATGATACTCTTTATCCCGATATTCCCACGGGAACGGGAACCACGCGGGTGAAACCGCGGGCGGCCGCTAGTAAACAATAAATATTATTTAATTTGCCACAATTTTATTTGTTTTCGCTTCATCTTATTACTTGTGACAACTAGTAACTTTAAATGAATCGCTCCCACGCGAACAATAGGGACACCCGCGAAACAGATTGTCTTTGATATCGATTCAATTTCACCTTGCAAACGCCATAGACGCATTAATGGAGCAAGAAATGAGCTAGCTCCATTCAATAATAGTCTGACTACGAGCTACGACGACGAACGTGACGTCTCTGTTGACGCAGGTTTTCACCGAATTCTTAAGTCTGTAGAACGAAAGTATTACCAATCGATGTTTTAACGGTCAGGATTATCTCTTGCGTAAAGCCGTATAATCGAGTAAGTAATGCTGTGTTTGTCGTTCTACATAGGTACAATACAAACGTATGGATGGCGCAACACACGCCTCTTGTCTCCACATGGCCGTACGACATATGCCCTGCTCACTGGGTCGTGCAGCCCGTATTTACGGTCTACCTACGTAATGTTATGGATGTGAATGTTTTCATTAAAATAGGCAACCTATTTGTTCAACTACTAAACTCTAAATAACAGCTTAATAATTTTAAGAGTCATTAGTCAGTTGTCTCGAATAATAAGACTTTGTTATCTTTAATTTAATTAGGTAGAATGTCACAAGTTTTTTTTTTATATATATGTGTGTGATGTTGATATAAACACTTAAATTCCAAGGGGTTATTGATCAATAGTTAAATGCAAAAACATTGGTTGATAATAGTTCCACAAAGGAGATTACAATGGACGACGTAGTAGGTACCTAAGTGAAATACTCTGACCTCTTAAGTAATTGCTATTGTGCGTGAAATTGTTTTTAAAGTCGCATTGTTGTGATTGCATTACGTCTGCATCGCAATAGTCGAAAGGATTATTTCTTTCTTTTTCCTAAAGTATTTTTTAATTGGGTTCAAAAAAGTTTCTTCTTGTATATGGGACGTTATGTTTTAGGTTTCTGTGCTTTCATACATTTTTAATTTTCGACTAAATTGCTTATTTATCTAATTCAATATTTTGGAATAAAATCTGAACATAAAATTAACAAAGATGTTTTTATAAGTGAAACAATAATAGTAAGCAATAGGTTGGTTTGCAATAAGCTATTCAGAAATAAATCTGCCATTCAAGACGGCAGTAAATATTAGAACTAGTTCTTAGTAATCCAATTAACCTGTGGCTTATCATTTCTCTTAGAAAGTTCCAGTTGGTTCTAGCTATCTAGGGACGTGCTGCACCTTATATTTCCAACAGATTTACTTTACTTGTACCTACAATAAATAATTTTCCAACCTTCATATCTTTTCCATTTAGGTCCAACATCAAAACGTTTAATAAGAAGATAAGAAAAAGAACGTAGTAAGATAACGACTACACTACAACATGTTTAGGGTGCATTTCCACTGAGGTGGTGCTGAGCGGAGCGGTACTTAGCAGTGCATAAATTGACCAATCACAATGCTCGAAGTCTTGAGTGAAGCGATGTCATTCATGCATCACTCCGCTTAGCTCCGCCCTAGAAACGCAGAAGTCTGCGTTGCCAAGTGGCTGCACCAAGTACCTATACATGGTCGCTACAAAACTGCAACAAGTTAGGTGAAATGTGAACGGATAAAACGACATTGTAGAGTGTAGAGGTTCTTAGTTGACGCTTTTAGGTGCAGTGCTCACATCCCGAAGAAAGACCGGTTGTTAGCGACCGACCGTGTTCTAACACTTGTGACTAAACCTGCTCTACTGCTTTTGACTTCCTTACATCAGAATTGTGAACGTGCTTACGACATTATGACATGTTTCTGGCTGAATCAGCACATTTTTAGGGAACTCGCAGATTGTTGAAAATGACATAACTTCAAAAATATACTATTAACCTTTGATTACGTACTTTTTTGCTTAAATAACTCTAGATTAGGGAAACTATTTATCTGGAAATGAAAACAGGGTATAAACAGCAATCACATTGCAATTTTAGAGAAAAAACGTTTGTCATTCCTAATATCTATATTTTCTTGATCTCATTTTTTTTTACCTTTTTCTTTTGAAATGAGAAAGTAAGTCAATAATGGATATAATATGGCATTTAGCAAGCGGGGATATATTATTGTGATTATTCAAATCGGCAAATAAATTTTATTATAAATATTCATGTTATTCTTATAAATCACCAAAATTTTCATTTAACATGTCATAGTAGTAAAAAATAATAAAGATATCTTTGAAATAAAACACTTTTAACGGATACTAGCGCGGTTTTATTGAAAGTACTTTGGTAATTAGTTGGTATTTGGTTTGATTTTTGATTTTCCCGACGTTTCGGCACCTTTGCAGCTGCCGTGACCACGGCAGCTGCAAAGGTGCCGAAACGTCGGGAAAATCAAAAATCAAACCAAATACCAACTAATTACCAAAGTACTTTCAATAAAACCGCGCTAGTATCCGTTAAAAGTGTTTTATTTCATGTCTAGTGAGCGCGTAAGCTTGAGAAGTGAAAGATATCTTTGATAAAGTTACCCATTAATTCGAATCTCTTAAACTAAGTATTTTGATGCGGTGACCTCAGCATAGGCTCTATGACGTTAGTGATGTGTCATCTTATTCATATACAACTCAAGACCAAGTTGTTAAAAATTCTCGAAACTACAATTTTACACAAACATAAAAGTCAGTGACAGATTGCGGAAGATAACGTTACGTATAGTTGTTTAATAGTGCTTTTAGCACAAATTGTTAAGTTTGACAATCTAACAACTGTTAACTCATCCACTTATCTAAATAAACATGTTACGCTAAAAACGATTAACTGCGCTAGGAAGTAGGAGTTAAGCTAAGGAGGTATTTCCTTGCAGATGTCATGCGGCAACAAGCCTTGATAATTACGGATACAGCACATCAATGTTGCAAGGGCAGCTTATCGAATTAGGACAAGTTCGATGGCTTCCATTCAAATTGGATGTCACGTGGATACCCTATGCTATCGGGTCACATTACATAGATATTTGGAACAGATTTGTTAACCCAAATCACTTACACGTCCAAATTGATAGGGTACACTAGCATTACATTTTATTCCCGTTGCTCACTGTTTCAAATAATTGATATCAGTGTACCTACACTTGATTATATCACCAATCACTATTGTTAAATGAAACATGTAATTAAACAATATGATGAGGATAGAAAATCAAAAAGAGTGGCAATATCGGTCATGAAGTTTGCAAATGTGAATGATTAGAAAGATTTTGGTCGCGGAACGGAACGCAACCGGTCTAGCTGTCAAATCTAAGCAGCTGATTTTAAAATTAATTTTAATTAACCAAATAGTGTTTTCCTTTAGTAATATTGTTTTTAAAGTGTTTATGAAAACTCAAATATTATATGGAAGTGTTTTCAAACAATTCCATCGGGTAGTTTTCGAACTACCATAACGACCGAACTCACCTAGCCACCGCCAATGTTTTCGTGGTGAATATTTCGTAGAAAAGGACAAATCTGTGGAATACTACGCACTAAACCGGGGAAGTACTTTTGTTCCTTAATTGTATTTATATTATTACAACATAGACTACAACACTAAGCCAATCAGACTGATATCAAACATTTTATTTTGCAAAGCAACGGAGGTACCTTCATAAAGAAACCTACGGCTTGTGTAGCATTTTGGTTCTCAATTTATCCCAACTGTTCCTTACTACTTGTACAAAATTCACGTAAAGTGAGTAACATCAAAACTCAAAACGACTTGGCACAGTTAATTTTGTCTTTACTTGATGTGAAGTGGAAGTAAAGTTGAGATTGTGACTACTATTGTCACAGACATTCACTAAACTATTTACCCTTTACAAACATTACACTACTCATAAATACAATACAGCTTTAAACCTTACAATCAAAATATTGTGTAACCATTTTGCTACTTGAATACTATTGTATTAAGTACTTATTTATTGATTTATTGGGGTCAGTCTGTCTGTTTAGTTTTGTTGATATTTTATTTTGTTTTGACTTTAAACATCCATGTTTTATTGCTATAATTAATTAAATTAAGCATCTAGTGACTTTTACTATAACCAGATAGTATCTGGATTAATTCTTTTTTTAAAAAACTATTATAACATTCTTGTGTACATTATTATTAGGCTTCACTAAAAGTAAAGGACTGAACTAATGTTATAATTTGAATAAGTACTAAAATAAATAAATATTATCTAAGTAAATTATTCCCAATTACTGTGGCCTACCTGTCTTAAGTATTTAATTTCTGTTTTCATCCAAGTATATTCTCTGATAATAAATAAATAATCAATATTTGTTTTAAATTGTTCCTGATACTGTTGATTGTAAACTTTCAGGACTTTCAAATTCACCATGCTGACCCGTAAGGCTGCAGCACAAAGCACCGAGATGAAGTTGAGGCAGGCACTGCAGGAACTGAAGGAGTCAAGGGATACTTGCAGCCAGCTACTACGTGAGCGAGACGACAGTGAAGAAGAAATCAGTAAAGTTATTGCTCGCAACTCTCAACTGAAGATTGAGATGGCTCAGATGCACTCCGAGCATATGGAAGTAATACACCAAAGGGACCAGCTCGAGAACACCGTTAGCAGCTTCGATGAACAGTGCAGCACCTACGAGAGGGCCCTAAACCGCATCACTGATTTGGAACGGGAGCTGAACGATGCTAACAGGCAAATATTATACTTCAAGGAGCAGCAGCAACTGCAAGAAGTGGACCATACACAGAGTCTTTTTGAGGAGCTCATGATTTCTTCACCTGCTGTACAGTCGGCAGAACAGTCAAGAACCACATGCAGTGACTTTTCACCTCAACCTCAAATTTTAGGTGCTAATAAACTGAAGAAATATATTAAAATAAGTAAATTAATTAAAAAAACAGGAAAACTAATTAGGAAAAATAATTGTTTTTCTAAAAACATTGCTTTAAGAAAAGAACGAATTAGCCTCTTGGATTCATTGGAAATTTATAGTAGTAAATTAACTGAAAGCAGGCAAATGTATGACCGGGACACTAACAAATTGCAATTGAAAATCATTCAGTTGCATGAGTCACTTGAACTTGTGCAAAAGAAGTACTCTCTTGCGCAGAAACAAATTGATGAGCACATCAAATCTGCCACAGAGTTAGTGGAACTCTGCAATTACAATGCGGACCGGTATGATTCTTTAGTAAATAGTCAACCTATTGTTGAATCTTCAGTTCTTCACAATAACGATTCTAATATTAATAAAATTAGCCAATCTACACAGAGCCCCTGTCATTCATCATCCTGCATAGAAACATTACAAAGTAGCTACAGTAAATGCACTTTCAAACCAGCATTATCTTGTAACTCAAAGGAGGCTAAAACAATTATGTTTTCAGATAAATTAGGTCAGGGACTAGGTTTAGCTCTAAGAGATAAGCTCTCTAAAAAACTTATTAATATTTGTACTCCTGGTTTATCTTTTAACCAAATTGTACAAAATATTGATAAGTCACATATTGATGACGCTACAACAGTAGTAATATTATGTGGGGACAGTTCCCATATTACAAAAAGGGACATTCTTAAAAATATTAATATTCTATTAACATTACAGACTGAAACAAGATGTAAAATAATAATTAGCGCTTTCCCTTATGCAAGTAACTTAAACTGGGATCAAAATAAGCGCATTTTTGATTTAAATTTGTATATATATAATTTGATTTGTCGTCACAGTGACGTTATTTTATACTTTGACGTTAATAAATTTATTAACACTTTTACATTGACTCCAGATAGTATGTATCTGCCGAAAAAATGTAGGATGCAAATAGCTAATTTGTTAGCTTACAATTTACAGGTCTCTGTTACAGCTGTAACTAAGGCCATAAAACCGAGTATTAGTACTTCATCTACTACTCCGCATATTGTTTCAAATAAAACAGTGACAAACTCAGATTTAAACTGAGGCACAAGACAACAGCCAGGCCTAATAATTGTATTAATATAATTAGTCAAAATATTCAGGGCCTGTCTGGCAAAGATCTAGAATTAGAATTATTTGTTGAATGTAATAATATTCAAATCATTTGCATTACAGAACACTGGCTAAAGCATGGTGATATGTCATTTTATCTAAATAATTTTCAACTAGCAAGTGCGATGGTTCGGCAAACAACTATTCGTGGCGGTTCTGTAATTTTTGTGAATAATAATATAAAGTATAAAGAAAGAAAGGATATTGTGAAACTTACATCAGAGCGCCATGTGGAGTTGTCTTGTATAGAATTAGATAGCATGATAATTGTGTCTGTATACCGCCCCCCTAAAGGTACCTATGAAATCTTTGAATCTGTCATGGAAGATGTTCTAAAAAAATTAAAGTTAAAAAATAAACCAGTAGTAATTTGTGGCGATTTTAATATTGATATTCTTGAGAACAATTCTTCGACCACTCGTTTTCTGGCATTATTTAAAAGTTTTAATTTACTTAATAAATTTTTAGAACCCACACGGGTGACTGAACACTCCGCCACTTGCATAGATAATGTTTTTTCAGAATATGATCCGGAAAACAAATTTGTTTTTAGTAATATTTCATCAGACCATTACGGTTTGAAAGTCTCATATGCTGTGAACGTCATAGATACGCCTAAGACTGTAGAATGCAGACCTATCACAAAAAAGGGATTGGACAATTTTAAAAACAACATTGATGAACAAATTTCTTTAATGCCATGGAATTCGGATAATCCTGATGTTTTGTACGGGAACCTCTTTCATTTAGTTACTTATGAGTTTGATAAAACATTTAAAACAAAGACAATTAAATGTACTCAGAAGTTACGGTTCTGCGATTGGGCTACGACAGGTATTTATAAAAGTAGAAACAGACTTTATGAACTATACAAACTTAGAGAAACGAACCAAAGCCCAGGTTTTTTAGAACATGTTAAAAAATACTCGAAGACTTTCAAAATACTATGTGCAGTTGCAAAGTCTAACTGCATTAAAAAGCAAATTAAAAACTCGAGTAACAAAACTAAAACAACCTGGGATGTCATAAATCGTGAAACTGGTAAAACTAAAGCACGGGAAAATAGCCTAACGCTTAAAATTAATAATGAATTAATAAACACAGATAAAGAAATTGCTAATATTTTCGATAAGTTCTTTGTAAACATACCAGTAGAAACTACATCAAATTTGGATTCCTCACCAGCGGCTGCTGTATCTGTGCTAAAGGGACATGTGGCTGAAAGTGATTCATTGTTTAATTTTAAATGTATTAATGCTTTAGATATTATTAAAGCTTTCAATTCTCTAAAAATGAAAAGCTCCACTGATTTATGGGGCATATCAGTTAAGGTTATTAAAAATATTGTGTATACTATTGCCCCTTATCTTGCTGACGTTTTTAATCAGTGTATTGATCAAGGAATATTTCCTGATCTTATGAAGTTTAGCAAGGTAGTACCATTGTTTAAATCAGGAGATAAAGAAGACCCTAGCAATTACAGACCAATATCGATATTACCTGCCCTAAGCAAGATTTTTGAAAAAATAATACTTGAGCAATTATTATGTCATTTTAATGTAAATAAACTTTTGCACAACAAACAATTTGGTTTTACGAAAGGTCGTTCCACAACTGATGCTGGGGTTGCGCTTTTGAAGCATGTCTTTGAGGCTTGGGAGGGGTCTCAGAATGCCCTTGGCATTTTCTGCGACCTGTCCAAGGCTTTTGATTGCGTGGACCATTGCACGCTGCTGTTGAAGCTGAATCATTACGGTGTAAAAAATAATGCTCAAAAATTAATACTGTCGTATCTCAGTTCCAGGACTCAAACAGTTAATATCAATGGAATAAGTTCGTCAGGTTCTCATGTAAAAATGGGCGTTCCGCAAGGCTCCATTTTGGGCCCTTTCTTATTTTTAATATATATAAATGATTTACCCTTTTTTGCAGAAAAATTCTGTGATATTGTTTTGTTCGCAGATGATACTTCTTTAATATTCAAAGTTGACAGGAATAAAACTGATTTTGACGATGTGAACAAGGCACTCTCGCAGGTTCTTGCTTGGTTTAATGTTAATAATCTCCAGCTTAATGCTAAGAAAACAAAATGTGTTAAATTCGCTTTACCTAATGTACAGGCGAATCCCACTGAAATTGTTATCAATAATGAGAAATTAGATTTGCTCGATTCAACAGTTTTCTTGGGTGTTACTCTTGACAGTAAACTTCAATGGAATATGCATATCGCAGCTCTGGCTGGCAAGCTTAGTTCTGCTGCCTATGCCATTAGAAAAGTTAGACAGTTAACAGATGAAGAAACTGCCAGATTAGTGTATTTCAGTTATTTTCATAGCATTATGTCATACTGTATTCTTTTATGGGGGATAGCAGCCGATATAAATACTATTTTTGTTTTACAAAAACGAGCAATAAGAGCTATTTATCAACTAAGTTCTAGAACATCTCTTAGGGATAGATTCAAAGAGATTGGTATATTGACAGCAGCATCTCAATTTATATTAAACTGCATACTTTTCGTGCGTCGCAATATTAACTTATATACAAAACATAGTGATTGGCACAATCGGAATACCAGAAATAAAGACAAACTTGTAATGCCTCAGTATAGATTAGAAAAAGTCCGTGGTTCTTTCATAGGTCTTGGTATAAAGTTTTATAATAAAATTCCAAGTAATATTTTGGATTTACCATTTGAAAACTTTAAGTCTCATGTAAAAAATTGTCTTCACAAAAAAGGATACTATACCGTTAAAGATTATTTAATTGATAAAACAGCCTGGTCGTAGATTTTTCTATTCTATGTGAAAATTGAGGGAATTGTCCTACCTACTTAAAACTTATTGTAAGCTTTTTGACTCGACGACGCCTTAATGCGAGTAGCTTTAGTATGTCATGCTCACTTTAAACATTTCTGCGGTGGTGTCGTGTGGGGCGGGTCGTTACGTTCCCTCAAATATGGTTGAGCGAAGCGATGGCTGGTCCATGCGTCATGCTCGTGAACGGGTGCTGCCAGTGGGAATGGGTCTGCTTCTGTCTGCTTGTACTAAGGGCGTCGTATATTTATATAGATTTTTTTCTCTGTTTGATGTTATCAATATGTATGGCACTTCTTACTCAAAACATAAAACTAATAGGCAAGTAAACCTTGTTTTGATTTCTCTTTTTTTTTTTATTGCAATCATTTTGCTTTCTATAGTCAGTAGTTTTTGTAAGTAAAGGCCTATGAAAAGCTTTTGGATATTAGTTTTCAATTCAGTGCCTTAGGATGGGTAGCCTAAGTATGTCATGCTCTCTTTAATCATTTCTGCGGTGGTGTCGTGTGGGGCGGGTCGTTACGTTCCCTCAAATATGGTTGAGCGAAGCGATGGCTGGTCCACGCGTCATGCTCGTGAACGGGTGCTGCCAGTGGGAATGGGTCTGCTTCTGAGTACCTATCTAAACGCATATTGAATTGTAAGAATTGCGTTTTTTATTGTTATATTTTATGTCTTGTCTCAAGTATTTTTTGGTAAATTTTGCCTACTTAGGTGCACTTTCGAGTAGCAGACATAGTGATTACTGATTTCTCAACTAGTTGAAAGTTATTTACTCTCACAATTACCTATCCAATATGTAGTAGGTATTTAATTTCAACCTACCTACCCATTGTGTACAAACTTTTGTTAATTATTGTGATGGAAAATGACCTCACTTTAAATGTGGAGCTCATTTTTCAATGTTGACGACTCTGTATGAAATATACAGGGAGAAAAAAGCAGCCCTTGACGAGTTTCTTGCCGGTTCTTCTCGTTACAAGGTCTCCCGCTCAGGGTTTGCGAACCGATGGCGTAGCTTCTTTGACATTCACAAGTGCTTGTAACAGCCTAGACTGAATAAATGATTTTTTGATTTTTTTGATTTTTTTTTGATTTTTGATCTTTCTGAGACAAGACGTAAGAGAGGTACTGTTCTTCAAATTAAGAGAGTGATAAAATCGTACCAAAATAAACGTCAGATATTACCTGAGTTGTATTTTATTGCATTCATTCTACAAAGCGCTTGCTTAATTCAAAACAAACCTTGACAAAACTCGGCTGCTTTCAGCCTTTCGTACCTACTCCACAATTCTGACATGACTCAAGTCCTACTTCGAAAATCGGAGCAAATCACCAGAGGGGCACGTCATGTGAAAATTTACCTTTCACCGCTTACTTGGATTTAGTGACTGTTGTAGTCGGCACACTGTAGAAGTACAAATATTTACTAGAAGGAGTTATAGCACGTTCGAACTATACCAAAACAATCTGCTCTAAGTTTATTCAATCAAACTTCGAAAGTACATAGACAATCTTCAAATGGAGACTGTGTTTACTAATTACTTACTTACATTACCTATTTTATTTATATTTCGGGATCTTAATTCTTTATTTTAAATAGGTAGGTACCTTCAGTTTTCAATTAGCTCTTTCAATTAGGTTTAGATAATAAACATTGCTACTATTACCACAAGCTTAATAGAAAATACATTTGTAGTGTGCGCTGTTGCACGCTAACCTTGTGCCTTCTGGCGTTTGGTGAATTAATTTATAATATCACTGTGTATATGGCTTCCTCTTCGTTAAGCCGTTTTTTTTTCCTGAAAGAAAAAGCTACTCAACAAGATAGGATTTTTAACGTGCTCACAAACATCTCTGTTCTAAACCGAGATTCTGAAACATGTGTTGGGTGTTTTTTTGCATCCTTTTTATAAACATCCAGGATATCTCTTGCCCTTGAAATTCGAGTGTTTACTTTTTGCCATACTCAACCGCCTCCATGTGTCAAAATGATTGCGTCTTCAACCATTCAACTTCAGTAATGTCTGAGACGTTAATAACTTATAAATAAACCATAAAAACCCTAGTGCTATTTCGTGCAAACATCACACAAACCAATCACACCCCGTGAACTATATTGATTCGTAAATAGCGTATAATGTTACAGGGAAATAATAAAAGTTGATTAATGTGAAATTAGACCATTACTATGTAGAACTTCTCTTTTTGTTGCCTTTGTTGACAAATCCGAATGCTTTATAAAAGGGGCAAAAGACGAAGTAATTACTAATATTAATTAGTTAGACAAATCAGGAATTTAATCATCAGGTTAATGGCAGAACGCTCTAATCAGCTTCAGAAATGGCTGAACCATATCATCCCTATTATGACTTGTTCAGTTTTTTCTTTCTTATCGTATGAGTATTAGTGGCCACCTCTGGTGTTGAGTTTATCAAGTCGCCTGAAAGGCCTCTGACTTGGCTTAACAACTGTTATCGGATGAGAATAGCCGCGACTGACATTTTAACGTGCCCTCCGAAGCACGGAAGCGCTCAGTTGTAATGCCACTTAACGGTCACCCATCCGTCACCTGGCCGGACCGAGCGTTGCTTAACAAATTAGCGCTTCGACTTCGACTTGTTCAGTAACATAAGAAGGAAGGTGACGACTTTAGGAAGATGACCACTTGCTCCTGATTGACTCTGCTTTTTTTCTCAGGAATAAAGCGATCGCCGACTACCTGGGCAGCAATGGCTACACGGACGCGCTGGAAGCGTTCAAGAAGGAGGCCGACATGACCGGCGAGATGGACCGCAAGTTCGGCGGCCTCCTCGAGAAGAAGTGGACCTCTGTCATCAGGCTGCAGAAGAAGGTAAGAATTGCTTGTATTGTAATCATGAGTGGAACACCCCACTGCGGGAACCAAACGATCAAAATTTCAGCGTGTATGTACTCAGCACACACTACACACATAATAAATAATGGGGAAATAAACAAAAATCCGGTTTGCGTTTCTCCCCGAAAGCCAGATAATGGATTTATTTTATTGGGACGATATAATTACGGGGAGGCGGAGGGTCGTGAATAAACTACTTTATCAGGGAAAAATGAGAACGGAGAATGTTACAGTCAGTGTCATAAAACTAATAGATAAAGTTTCTTTCCTTAAAGATTAGTTTGAAGTGTAGATAAGATGTAATATGGGTGAAATGGTCCCGACCAAGGTGATCACCCGCCCGGCTTCGCTGGCGTCCCCCCTTATAAATAAATAAGATGTAATAAATCATGTTACGAATGCTAACTAACACAATACATGATCAAAGAATTTATAATTAGGATGTACTAATTAGATTGAAGTATTGATGCTCAGATGTAAGTAAACAATAGTAAGCTTAAGCACTTGTGACATAATTGGTTTACACTGATTTCATGATTTCTGTAATAAAATCCATATATTTCTGTACGTTAAGACGTATTATAACAACTGTACCTGTCCTTTGTCATGCAATATTCTTTTCACAAACATACAACCAAAAATTTCGTAAAAAAGAAAAAATAAAGGATTTATCAAGACTACATTAGGTTAACGTAAAAGTGTGTTAGAAAAAGGTCACTTTGTCGAACGGTTACTGTCTCTGTCTGCCAATTTAATATGGGATCAAAATATATTGTAGCAAAGTAGACTTTCATTACGTAAGCTACCGGTAAACCGATAATGACATAACGACACAATTTAATAACTGTTTTGTACAGTTACAAATAAGCTATTAGAGACTGTAGTTAAATCCATATGTTTGTCAAACAAAATACACAATTACAAACTCATCATTAAACCGCAATTAAGGCCTTAAGGTGTGTCAATCCGAGCGGGTCGATCCGTGATGGAGTGAAATCGAACGTAACTCTACTCACTTTGGGTTCAAATCAGTGCGCGTTCCAACGCGGCGGTTGCGTTGAGATCTAGCACCGAATTCTCAATGTTACATGTTTTTATTACTCTTCTTCGCTTTCAAGTTAGTTAAAAAAAATCTGTTCAATTAAGATTGAAAGTATTAACATCAATAACAGGATTTTTATGGTTGGTTTTAACATAAACGAATGTTCTGTTTCCGAGAAATTTTGCAAATAAGACCAGAAACACTCTGTTTCTGGTCGGAAACGGCATATTTTTTTTACATCAAATGTGGTATTTTTATAAATGCTTTCAATTAAATCTATTGTGTATTATTTCAAGTACATTATAATAATTTTTCCATGATAGCTTCACGCGCGTAATCTTTCAATAATTTGAATTGAATATTGGGGTTTGACCCACCTTAAGGCCTTAAGTTCATATATACAATTACTCAACCAATCTCGTGTAATAATAAAAATACACGATCAATGGTGTGAATCCAACATTATGACATGTAAGTAAAGAACTTCACTGGAGCATTGGCAAAAGCATAATTTTGTGCAATTCTTTCCATTGACGGCACCAATAATTATTGTAATCTATTTCAAACTGAAATATCACGCACGATCAATGATTTCTTTGCTCATATAAGATTTCTGGTAAATTTTGTAATCGGCGCTTACATAAACAATAATTATCGGAAGAACGTGTCGATATTCTAAGCAAGCGGGCGTGATCTCGTAATCTCTGTCCGTGAGATCACATCGCCAGCGGTCATCAATTTCGCACGACACATAAATTGTCTATCTACTGTTAAACTCTTCATGATCTGACTAATCGCTGGCAGCTTTGTTGCTGTTTAAAAGGTTTAATGACATCCCGCCACGACGCGACGCAATGTGGGAAAATAGATCAGATCGATCAGCCTTGCTCGTGGCCGTTTCTAGGTCAGCTTGATTTTTCTATTCGTCGTCGGTCGATGCCGCCTGTTGTTCTTGTATCACGCACGACAGTTTATTCCACTATCACTCCAGAAATAGTGACAAGAACCTAAACAAATAGACCCAAGGCGATGGTAATTGGTTCAGCGCTCGTTTTATCTTGAACCTTGCTCTACAAATAAACCTGTTTAAATGAAAATGTTTTAGACTGCTATCACACTGTTCCTTTTTTATTTATACAATACCCTTTTAAAAATAAAAAGTAAATCCAAAGGTATGAACTGTAAATTATATTTGTATAACACCCACAAAATAAAATAAATGTTTTAACTAATAAAATCAAAATAAACCTTCCACCCAAAGATTTTGAACAGCCAATAAGTTTAGCTGTAGAAAGGTTATCTTACTGAATTCATTAACCTGACTACGGCCCAGCCAGAGATAAGTTGAATTATTAAAGTTCTATTAATTGCTTCGATCAAGAATATCCTAGATGTCCGGTCAGAGTCTCAAAAATAGCACCTGAAATAGCGTCCCATTTACAAACTGGGCGCTTATTTTACACAAAGTAAGTGACAAAAGATGTCAAAGATGACAAAGTAAGTGAAAAAGTGATATAAAATGTCAGTTTGTACAAAATAAGAGGTGATTATGTTCAAAATAAGCGCCAAGTTTGTAAGTGGGACGCTATTTGAGGTGCCATTTTTGCGTACTGTTTTAGTTCGTGAAGCGTTATCATGCTATTCTTGATCGAAGATTAATTGGTTTAAAAACAACTGAACTTGATTAAATTGTTGAATACGTATCTTACAAGCTAAGTACGAATGTAGTCAGCCCCGATTCTAATGCAACCATCAATAGCTTTTGTAGTTTCCGCTCTTAAATGTACATTTGATATTACAGGTGATGGAACTAGAATCCAAATTATCGGAGGCACAGAAGGAGTTCATCGAAGGAGCGCCGACTCGCGCCAAGCGGACACCGGCGGAATGGATTCCGCGTCCGCCAGAAAAGTTCTGTCTGACCGGACACCGAGCCACTATTACCAAGGCAAGTGTTTCCCAACAAATAGATCGTCTTCCTTACCCTTGTTTCTGTTTACAACTTTAAGGTTCTCAATGTTTTCACTTGAAGACTGTTTAAGTTATTGTTATGTAATTAATATTTCTGCTTAAACCCGATTAAAACCATCAGACAGCGATTGTAGGCCCAATGGGCGATTTTCCGAGACCAAAAAATTTGTATAGTTCATAAAATCTCTGGATAGATGACGTTTTATGAAAATTGAACTGTCGTAAAGTTGTTTATGTCTATCGCCGTTTTAACTCCCCCGCTTCGTTTATCACTCGGGGTACTTACAGTATTTATTTACGATCAAAATAAAAAAATGCATGCTGCGATAAATCGCTTAGTGTGAAGGAGAAAAGTTTTATATATACTACCTGTACAGGGGGTCAAGTCTGCTAATGTTAACGTCAAAATCGTGGTTCAATGGTGTTTGAATGGTAATGCTTTTTGACACAGTTCTTGTTTCTTAAACCCAAAATCGAGACACAATCGACCTTACCACAAAAGATCTTAAAACACTGTTTAAGTGTGATGCTGTCTCTTTCAAATAATATTGTCAAAAAAGTGACAGCATCACATTTAAACAGTGTTTTAGCTAAATACTTGTTAAGGCGAGGCCAGTTCACGATTTGATGAAAAGATCGATTTTTGAACTTCCATTGTGAAGAACGGATGTAGAATTCTACTTCACAAAAATTACTGTAGACTGAACATTATGCCATGAAACACAATAACCGAACAGAATATTGAAAAATGGCATGGTTACTCTGTAAAAAAATCCTGAATAACACCATAAAATTAAACTTCAAATCGTCAGATTTCGTTATTTTCAACGACAGTGATATGATCTTTTATGCAAAAAGGATAGCTTTTTTATCGATCTAACATAATAACCGAGTACATTTTAAATAAATGATCCAGTATTTCAGAAATCAATAAAAATGTACTAAATTTCGTCAAATTTCTGGCGAAGCGTCAATTAAAGCTACGCAATATTCAACCTTATTCTAAAGACCTAGTGAAAGAGTAAATTTCGGGAACTGCCTCGCCTTAAACAGTGTTTTGTGGAAAGGCCAAATGTGTTTCCGTTTTGGGTTTAAGAAACACAATGTGTTTCGGTTTTGGGTTAAAGAAACAAGAACTGTGTCAAAAAGCATTACCATTCAAACTGCATTGAACCACGATTTCGACGTTAACATTAGGTCTTGACCCCCTGGATAAGTACATGTTATTTAATAGGGATGTCCAAACCTTCTTTGGCTTTTAAAATGACCTTTGGGTAGTTTTAAACGCACTTTCTCTTACCAGTAGCTCAAACAAAATTCCCATTGCGTGTTATTACGTTTTGGTAGTGTGTGCGTTGAGTGCGTCGGTCGCACGCAACATTAAATGCACTCCATGTTCGATTCTACTATTTATCTACTCCATTTGTTTGTTCAAACAAAATGTAACGCACTCCTATCCTAATTTTGTTCGTAGTTCTTATGTTTTATAGTTGTATTGATTTTAATTTTGAATTCAAGCTCAATAAAAATTTACCTGCACAAAAACTAAAGTAAAAATCAAATGTATACACGACAGCACGTCAGGTTTATACAGTTAACTGCGAAAACAGCTTTTATTACGTAGGGCATAAAGACGGTCTCAAGATCAACATGGTATAGTCTGAGGTGCCGTCGTGTGTACAAAACAAGAAACATCGTATTTTTGAAGTTTGAAAATTTTTACACTCCTATCAGCTGAGGAAATGGCATCACAAAATGGTGTATAAGAATGGAAGTTCACACACAAAGTTAAAAGATCTAACACCCGTATTCAAGAATAATACTCAAACGACGTAGCGACGAATAGCGTTGAAATAGAGCTTTCTGATTGGTTCTTTTGTTTTACGTTTTTTGTGTGATTGGTAGATGGAACGCTGTGCGTCCGCAGACTCTGAGACCTCATAGTAATGTTTATGAATACGGGTGTGAAAGTTTTTAGATCCCCCAATGGAAACATTTAAGGCAAAACTTTTGCTAAGTAGGTAATTAGAGTACATTGCTAAGCATCCCACCCTAATGTACTAAAGTCCGTCTAGTTGTTTAAAAGTCCTTACACACTAATAATTCACATTTGTTTGCAGGTAATATTTCACCCAGTTTTCAGTTTGATGGTCTCCTCGAGCGAGGACGCCACCATTAAAGTGTGGGAGTTCGAGAGCGGCGAGTACGAACGAACCCTGAAGGGCCATACCGACTCTGTTCAGGATATAGCATTCGATCACCACGGAAAATTACTGGGTAAGTAACTAACAATCTATCACATTTGCACAGATTCCGGCAAACATCTTGACGCTCTTTTGACGGAGTGAGGATAAGTTCGCACATCTGCCCTTGCGAGCTTCACCGCTACGCATACTCAAAATACGCGTACTGTGCAATCCCCACCCGATTTCTAGATATTTGCCGGCTACTGTACTACCTTTAAAATTTATTTATAAACCTTAGTTCTCTACTGATTAAAAAACCTGCAACTTCAAAATTAAAAAAGAGGTTTTTTCCTAGTAATGTTTTCTATTATGGTAAACAATACAGAATATATCTATCTATCTATCTAATCTGAAAATTACCTATGTCTTGGTGTAATGAAACGTTAAGATAGGAAATAAAAAAATGCGCTGTAGATTTTCTCCTTTACCATAGACTTGCTCAATAGGGCATACTTTTATGACGTTTACTGGATTAGATCTTATGTCTGTGCCGGATTTTAAAATGAAATGAATTTTTTTTGGACTGCTGGCTAGTCCTATAATGGTAGGATAATTATGCTGATATACAAATCGTCCACCAGTCGCCGCAATACCGCCAACTTGTCGCTAGTGTAGTTGTAGACCTGTATTTTTTTATTTGCTATGAATTTTTGTATGTCGGAAGCGAATTTGCGTAAATACCAATTTTTCTTCCAACACATTTTGGTTTTCTTTTTTTTTTTCAATTCAATCTTTAAGTCGTTTACTGTCCATCAGCCATTTTTGATGTCCCCACTGCTGGGGCACAGGCCTTCCGTATGGGTGGTAAGGAGGATGGGCCATAACCCACCACGCGGGCCCAATGCAGATTGGTGGGTGTGAACGACTGCAAATGCAGCCGGGACCAACGGCTTAACGTGCCTTCCGAAGCACGGAGGAGCTCGAGATAATAAATTTTGGTCACCCATCCCATGACCGACCCTTGCGAACATTGCTTAACTTCCGCAATCGCTGGGCCAGGCGCTAAACCACTGCGCCACCGAGCTCCAGAATTTTTTTATCAATTCAATCTTTAATTCGTTTACTAATAAACTATTATTATCATCCAATATTAGACATAGTTCAAAAATATCCGGGAATATAAACCCATATGCACACATACAAAAGGTCTCCATCTACAGCAGAGCACCACCAAGCGGGATTAATTTTCTGTCATCCTGCCATTGTGTTATATTTTCTTCGATCATCTATACCTGTGGATATTACATGACAATGGCTTTTGTGGGAAACCTCAAACTCCCCCAAAACGCAGCCCACTATGAAAGACTTGTCATGTCATACAACTTGACATTTAGTGTCACGTGATTTGTCAAACGGCTCTTGCCACATTTCAGCTTCGTTATTGTATGACGTGCTACATCAACACAGGTATAGATGATCGAAGTATATTTTGCCTGGCCCCTAAAGCAAGTTTCCCTTGTACAGTATCATGCAGTGCCGACATGTCGATAAAGCTGTGGGACTTCAACCAGACATTCGAGTGCATCAAGACGATGCACGGGCACGACCACAACGTGTCATCGGTTGCGTTCTCGCCCAGCGGCGACATCGTCTACTCTGCCAGCCGCGACAAGACCATCAAGGCGTGGGAGGTGGCTACTGGGTATGTGAAGCTTATTCAACCAGACATTCGAGTGCATCAAGACGATGCACGGGCACGACCACAACCTGTCGTCGGTCGCATTCTCGCCCAGCGGCGACATCGTCTACTCCGTTAGCCGCGACAAGACCATCAAGGCGTGGGAGGTGGCTACTGGGTGACTGAAGCTTAAGGTTAAACATCAGCACTGGGCTCGAAACTATAGACCTATTGGTATATCGCGGCGCCACCTAGATGGAGCCTATTTACGGCCTGGTTTCTCAGGGTTTTAAAGGCTTTTAAACAATATATATTATAGTGTCCCGATGTAAATCAAGTCGAGTCTCTCTGGCTAGCTACCACCATCTAAATCTCACGCCATAACAATAACGGCAGTTAGAGGTAGCTAAGATGGCCAGTTCCTCAGTGAGGAGGATTCCGGGTGTAGTGCGCTTCCACCTTCGGCCTTATCGTCACTTAACATCATGTGAGGTGAAGGCTAAGCATTACCCCGTTGTTGTAAAATTTGTCATTAATAAAGTATGTTTCCAGGTACTGCATCAAGACGTACAAGGGTCACCGCGAGTGGGTGCGCATGGTGCGCGTGTCGGCCGACGGCGCGCTGCTCGCCTCCTGCTCCAACGACCAGACCGTGCGCGTCTGGAACGCAGACACCAACGAGTGCAAGGTACGTACCGAGGGACCGGGAGACGAAGTGATACTGCATCAGACACACAAGGGTCACAGAGTGGGTGCGCGTGTCGGCCGACGGCGCGCTGCTCGCCTCCTGCTCCAAAGACGGCGCACCGGACGCCAGCGGGGTAGGTGGGCGGCGGGAGGGGGGCTCGCGCGGGTCGAACTGTGAGATGTGCAAACAATTTCAATATGTGTAGGGAAGTTTGGGGTATAAATTAAAAAAAAAATTTTTTACTCCATAGATTGATTGTACTGCTGTTATAAGAATGATCTGATAAAATTAGAAAAGGGCTCCAAAAATTACCCTGTATAAAGTAAGCGCGGAGTTAGCCCCCCCCCCCCTGCTCTAAGGCCATGTGTGTATTATTATAGTACGTTTATACGTTTCCAGATGGAGTTGCGCGAGCACGAGCACGTGGTGGAGTGCGTGTCGTGGGCGCCCGAGGCAGCGGCGGCGGCCGTCAACGAGGCGGCCGGCGCCGACAACCGGCGCGCGCACCACGCCGGGCCCTTCCTCGCTAGCGGCTCGCGAGACAAGTCCGTCAAGGTACACTACACGACATAAAGGCGACACTTACTGCAGTGCGTGTAGTGGGCGCCGTCAACGAGGCGGCCGGCGCCGACAACCGGCGCGCGCACCACGCGATTTATTTCCTCTTCCACATTCAGTTACTCGGCTTGTACATACGTTTACCAATCTGTATCTTACTTATCCTGGGTTCTAAAATATAAAGGTGTTTCCCGTCAGATCTGGGACGTGAGCACGGGGCAGTGCCTGGCGACGCTGGTGGGGCACGACAACTGGGTGCGCGGCGCGGCGTGGCACCCGGGCGGCCGCTACCTGCTCACGGCCTCCGACGACAAGACGCTGCGCGTGTGGGACGTGGCGCACACGCGCTGCCTCAAGACGCTCTACGCGCACCAGCACTTCGCCACCAGCCTCGGTCAGTGCCGCGCCGACACTCACTACACACACCCCGCCACACACACACACAGACGCTGCGCGTGTGGGACGTGGCGCACACGCGCTGCCTCAAGACGCTCTACGCGCACCAGCACTTCGCCACCAGCCTCGGTCAGTGCCGCGCCGACACTCACTACACACACCCCGCCACACACACACACAGACCCTGCGCGTGTGGGACGTGGCGCACACGCGCTGCCTCAAGACGCTCTACGCGCACCAGCACTTCGCCACCAGCCTCGGTCAGTGCCGCGCCGACACTCACTACACACACCCCGCCACACACACACACAGACGCTGCGCGTGTGGGACGTGGCGCACACGCGCTGCCTCAAGACGCTCTACGCGCACCAGCACTTCGCCACCAGCCTCGGTCAGTGCCGCGCCGACACTCACTACACACACCCCGCCACACACACACACAGACGCTGCGCGTGTGGGACGTGGCGCACACGCGCTGCCTCAAGACGCTCTACGCGCACCAGCACTTCGCCACCAGCCTCGGTCAGTGCCGCGCCGACACTCACTACACACACCCCGCCACACACACACACAGACGCTGCGCGTGTGGGACGTGGCGCACACGCGCTGCCTCAAGACGCTCTACGCGCACCAGCACTTCGCCACCAGCCTCGGTCAGTGCCGCGCCGACACTCACTACACACACCCCGACACACACACACAGACCCTGCGCGTGTGGGACGTGGCGCACACGCGCTGCCTCAAGACGCTCTACGCGCACCAGCACTTCGCCACCAGCCTCGGTCAGTGCCGCGCCGACACTCACTACACACACCCCGACACACACACACACACACAGACCCTGCGCGTGTGGGACGTTGGCCGATCGCTATTTGGTAGCAGCTAATTTTTTTTTTTTTTTCATATTTGTTTGCTAACATGCGATGGGTCCTTGGACCATAAGCAGTTGTTTTTATTAAGTAGCAGCTAATTAATAATTTCTTTCTTTTCCAGATTTCCACAGGAGCTTGCCATACGTGATATCGGGCAGCGTTGATCAAACCGTCAAAGTTTGGGAGTGTCGCTAAGAGCGTTGCCATTTTAGTAACTTAAACTCACCGATGATATCTTTATCATTATTTTTTTCACACGTTTGCTGCAATGAGTTGCGAACTTAATGGTTAAATCGTTTTTATTGGAGTCTGAAATATGGTTGTTCACTATCAATATTTCCTCCTGCTCATTGTGGTCTTCTCGTATACTTGACGATGCTATGTCTCTCAGTGTAGCAGATATTCCGCACAATCTGCCTGCTCTACATCACATACCTGATACTACATTATAAATGTCACATTCCATTAAATTGTAATGGCTCATAGATAATTTCTGTATATTACCTGATCGTATTAACGAGTTGTCGGGATATATTCTGGATGGAAGAACGAGCATATAGCATCCGTCATGTACCCGATTGGAAATATGAAGTGAGGCAAAAAGCTGTGTTATAATTTAATATTTCATTCTGTTTTATTTTATAGTTATTGTTTATTCATAAGCGCGTTTAGATATAATTTTTATTTAATATAAATAGTAAATGTTTTCTTAATGTCAAATCTAGGCATATTTGTACCGTGATTTGTTTTATTGATAATTTTAGTTTTATTAAATTTGATACTGATGATTATTCATGACAACAAAACCTTATTATTGCATACCGGATTGAAATTAGTGTCATTAATAAAGCCCTAATGAGTGTACATAATATGATTGATATTGGTCTCTGCTCGACTTGATGTCCATTATGTTTGTTTGCAATCACGCCAACAGCATTAATGGCCGTCTCTGAGACAACGAATATGCGAGCACTGTTACTTTTTAATATAATTATTACGCTTCACTGGCGATGTTTGGAATACGAGCTTTTTACTAAGATCATACTGCATAAGTTCATTCATAGACTTATTTTAAGTTTTGGTGTTTCAAAACTTTAACTATAAGTTAGAGTGTTATTTTTAAATGTTTTTCATTATTTATTTTATTACAAAATTTAATTAACGATAGTCTTGTTTTAATATTAATTCAGATGAGCACCGAGCATTGAAATTGCTAGATTAGTGATTATTATGCTATTCCTATTTTTATCGTAATTTTAAAACTGCTTACATCTGTAATGTATGAGGATTCACGTAAATAATTAAAGTGTGTGATATATAATTAATACTTTAATTTTCTATCTTGTTTGAGGTAGCTAGATTCAAAGGTAAGCCGGTAGTTTAATTTATTACGTTAATTTCGTGGTTGCCTGGTATTTGTACTAGAGTTAGAGGTAGATATATGGTCGAACTATTAGACGCTTTGCCCTGTTAGATTATACTACCATGTAAGTAACTATGTACATTGCTTATGAAGCTGATATGCGATCGCGTGCTTGTTTCTTGTGCTGAGTAACATTAATTAGAATGTCTTTAGAAAAAAGGGGGTTATTCCCGATCGAGAATAGATGGAATTGGTATCGAGTAAACGTCAAAAGGGTACAATGGAAACCGTTTTTAATGTACCAAAAAGGTACCAAAGTAACAGATTTTTGACGTTTATTCGATCCTAATGTGAACTCGATATCGTTAATTCCCATCGAGACTAGGCACGCAATGTCAGAGTTACTCAGTATGATTACAAGATACTTAAAACCGATTAATTCGCAGATCATTCTAACTTTTTCGTAAATACACAGTGATCAAGGAGATCAGGATTCTTAAGGGGCTGTACAACGACAAATGCACATTTTGATCAACGATTTGAGTTGATTTATCGGTCTAAAAAATAATAATCTAGAAAGTAGATTATTATAGTACTCCGTTATGTGATTGACAGAAACATGTTAGCTAAAACTTTTTTAATAGAAAAAAAACATAAATGACCTTTTAATTTTGTGGTTATTCACTGATGTGCCACTGCCAACCAATATTATTATTGGTTGACTACAGGTTTATACCTATAATCTTGAAACTATCATAAAAAACTTTAGCTCTCTAGTTTTCTATTTGATATTTTTCCAAAATAAGAAATATGTACCTTGTTTATTAGTTATTAATAAAAACGATAATGTTGTCAATAATTTCGATAATTTTTACTATAAAAATTTCTTCTTGCGTGTACAGCCTCTTAACTCTCACAAAGATAAAACAGTGGACAAAAATACTAAATTATTGTGTTCATGAAATATTGTCAGCAAACCCCGTATCGATATGGTCTTTTAAAAACTTTTGGTGACCATTACGTGCTTTTTAATCAAAATTTTATGTAATGTAATCTTTTATAGTCGGCAATCGCATAAGATAAAAGCTTGCAATTAATATTGTATGTTTACATGAGTAAGAACCTTTGTATTACAATTAATTATTGAGTAATGTAGGTAGAGGCACTCAATATAACGTATGCTTTACAAAATAAGAATGATGTTATCAAAATAATAATATCTATAAATAACCACATAATATGCAACATTTTATTGGTACATACATAAAAAAATCTCTGATCAAATTAAGGAGTTTAATTTATCTGAATGAAAACTTTCCCAGCTTGTATTGATTAGAATTTATTCAAAATTTATACTTATTTAAATTTAACTACCATAATTTGGTTTATGTATCTGTAAATAAATCAATTAAATATCTAATTTATTTTACAATCTGTCTCCATCATTTTGCAACCCTCAACATTCAAAGAAATATTCTTAAGTTGAAATAAATAATATCAAATCCGTGCGTATGTGATTAATCTTGATAGCAATAATAACTGCAATATATCTATATAATTCCATTAGTAAGAAACGGTCTAAAATGTTTCATACTTTGATACCATAATCGGGAACTACATTTGCTACATTTTTTGGGCCTCCGGCCACGTACGCCGATATGGGCGTACAATAATGTACTCTATTGTCGCGTCAGAAGACATCTTTATATTTCTTTGCTAACCGGTTCCACTTTTTTAAAAATTAAAAAACCCGCCTGCATAAAAAGACAAGTCGACTGAAAAGATGGAAACAAGAATTAGAATGCATAAAGAAAGTGACATTATGAATGATTGAATTATATGCCTCCGACTGCATGTTATTATGACATGTTGCCTTTAATATTTATTTAATCTTGTTTCCATCTTTTCAGTCGACTTGTCTTTTTATGCAGGCGGGTTTTTGAATTTTTTTAATTTATTTTTTTATTTATCTCTTTTTAGTTATTATATTTTACGGTCATGATATACCTTTTTGAAATCCTTATAATAAGCCCTTTAATTTGACACCCATATTGCAGTATTCTAAAAAAAAATTATTTTTTTCACTACGTATAATAGCACCGTACAGCCGCCATGTTGGTTTTTTTATAACGCCACCTTCCTGAAAAGATCAATCTAACGATATCTTAATCATAGAAATCCATTCAGCCGTTTGAGAGATATGAGGTAATAAAGAATATTACATACAAACATACATACTTACAAGATACGCGCGAAATACATAACCCGCAGTCGGGTAAAAAAGAAACCCGACTAAGGAAAAATCGTGCTCTAAAAAGATGTGCGTGTGGTGCGAGTGTTCCTATCCTAGAAATTGATTTGACCATACGAAGATTTTAAGAAATAATTATGAGTGGGTCTCCAGCTTCCTCATAGGCTATAGAGAAATTCTAAGCATGCCATATTTTAAAGCATAATAGCAGCAATCAAACTTTCAGACATAATAATAGCAGCCACCATAAGCTCGTTACCATGAGTTGTTTTATGTGTGCGAGCTGGCGACACGTGTCTACAGCTTACACATGCCGTTAAGGCAAACCAGTGAGGTTAGGGTTTTAGACTATAGTCAGAAATTTAGAGCCTAATTGCAGCAATAAGATCCAAAAAAACCAACCATCACACTCAAATACTCTTGAAACTACGAGCATAAAACTGTGTGCGAGCTGGGGACCCGTGTCACTGGCTTGCACAGCTGTATTTTCGTAATTATTTAAGCTACGATTATGTACTATAATACCTCAAAATTTTCAGCCGAATTGCAGCATTAGGCTCCAAATTTTTCAAAACTTTAACTCGAAAGGTTTTTGAGCTACGAGCCGATATCTATGTGTAAGCTGGGGACCCGTGTCACCGGCTGACACATGGTGAATTGCTGTAACTGTATATGTTAGAGTTTCGTTTTAAAGATCAAATGATATGTTATAATTGCAGCACACACGAGGCAAAATTTCAAATCTCTGGGCCTCTTAGTTTCGAAATTATAAGCCAAAAACCGTTTTCCCGCCAAAAAATTCAAAAAAATGTCTCGGAACCGGCTAATTGCGCCGTTGCCGTTCCGTGCGCTACACTATTACAATCGAATTTGAACCTAAGAGCTAGTATTATTAGGAGTCATTTTAATTTGCGCTCTCGATCGTTTTAATTTATGTACTGAGAATTTTAGTCTAAGAGCTGATAATGTGGTTACCTAATTTAATATAAAAGCAAAGTCTATTTATATAGGAATGTTTATATCGCTAAGGTATAGGTACTTTATTTTATTTTATTAACACGTTTTTATTAGGTTATAAATTTTGATCACTCGATCAGTTCAAACAGGGATGTAGCGATTATACAAAAACATCGTTACCATTAAAAAAAAGACCATAAAACCACAGGATTTTTTATTAATTAACTGAATAAAAAGAGGTTAAAAAAGAACAAATAAACTTTTCACGCAGATGAAGTCGCGGGCGGTCACTAGTCGACTATAATAGGTATACCTAGGCACATTTGGAGCAAATAATCAACATAACTAAAACTTTTTAACCGACTTCAAAAAGAGGAGGAGTTATGTATGTTACTCGATTACTCGAAGACTGCTGGACCGATTTGAAAAATTGATTTTTTGTTTGAAAGTATATACTTCCAAGTTGGTCCCATTATCATGAAGTCAGGATCTAATGATGGGTTCCTGGACAAATCAAGGGAACTCTTCAAATGTTATAGGCACACCTATAGCGATTTTGGTATTTTCTTAAGTAACCTATGCATTTGCTTTCAGAAAGTACCATTTTGGTGAAATGGAACTGATGATGAAGACCATACATGATAATCGGAATTATTCAATACTAAGTTTCATTGGTGCGAAATGATTACTTTTACATGGTTGCATTAATTATTTTAAGCTCCTTAAAATAAAGTACCTATACCTTAGCGATATAAACATTCCTATATAAATAGACTTTGCTTTTATATTAAATTAGGTAACCACATTATCAGCTCTTAGACTAAAATTCTCAGTACATAAATTAAAACGATCGAGAGCGCAAATTAAAATGACTCCTAATAATACTAGCTCTTAGGTTCAAATTCGATTGCAATAGTGTAGCGCACGGAACGGCAACGGCGCGATTAGCCGGTTCCGAGACATTTTTTTTAAATTTTTTGGCGGGGAAAACGGTTTTTGGCGTATAATTTCGAAACTAAGAGGCCCAGAGATTTGAAATTTTGCCTCGTGTGTGCTGCAATTATAACATATCATTTGATCTTTAAAACGAAACTCTAACATATACAGTTACAGCAATTCACCATGTGTCAGCCGGTGACACGGGTCCCCAGCTTACACATAGATATCGGCTCGTAGCTCAAAAACCTTTCAAGTTAAAGTTTTGAAAAATTTGGAGCCTAATGCTGCAATTCGGCTGAAAATTTTGAGGTATAGTACATAATCGTAGCTTAAATAATTACGAAAATACAGCTGTGCAAGCCAGTGACACGGGTCCCCAGCTCGCACACAGTTTTATGCTCGTAGTTTCAAGAGTATTTAAGTGTGATGGTTGGTTTTTTTGGATCTTATTGCTGCAATTAGGCTCTAAATTTCTGACTATAGTCTAAAACCCTAACCTCACTGGTTTGCCTTAACGGCATGTGTAAGCTGTAGACACGTGTCGCCAGCTCGCACACATAAAACAACTCATGGTAACGAGCTTATGGTGGCTGCTATTATTATGACTGGAAGTTTGATTGCTGCTATTATGCTTTAAAATATGGCATGCTTAGAATTTCTCTATAGCCTATGAGGAAGCTGGAGACCCACTCATGAAATAATTGTGCAAACTTGATGGTGAAATCGAAAAATTTGTGAAATCTATGTAGACTAAGTTATGGTCGATTATATAGAACACTCATACCGCCAGTCTCGCGAAAACGCCATACTTGATATCATACAATATACTAGACGTATGTTAATAAAAGATATATGGAAAATTTGTGCTGAATTTGTGACAACTATTCACAAAATAATCAATTCATTATCATGGTTAATTTGGATTTTATAAGGGTTTTCTAGGGTGTGGTGTGAGTGTTCCTGAAATCACTAACTTTAACTGAATAATATTGAAATTTTATTATTGTATATGATAATTCGGATTCAGAGTAAATTTGTGACACATAAATCTTGACACAAAACGTGATAGATTAAGAGCAATTAAACATTTTGTTTCTTTTTCAATGCTCGTGTGAGTGTTCCATATTTTGGCATTTATTTGATTAAGGCGAGGCCAGTTCACGAAATTTACTCTTTCACTATGTCTTTAGAATAAGGTTGAATATTGCATAACTTTAATTGACGCTTCGCCAGAAATTTTACGAATTTTAGTACATTTTTATTGATTTCTGAAATACTGGATCATTTATTAAAAATGTACTCGGTTATTGTGTTAGATCGATAAAAAAGCTATCCTTTTTGCATAAAAAATCATATCACTGTCGTTGAAAATTACGAAATCTGACGATTTGAAATTTATTTTTATAAGTTTTTATGGTGTTATTCAGGATTTTTTTACAGAGTTACCATGCCATTTTTCAATATTCTTTTCTTTGTTTCTTTTTCAGTCTACAGTAATTTTTGTGAAGTAGAATTTTACATCAGTTCTTCACATTGGATGTTCAAAAATCAGACTTTTCATCAGATCGTGAACTGGCCTCGCCTTAACCAGACCTCGTATACGAGTGGAGGCTGCATCCAAAATTGTGAAAAGTTTGTTCTTAAAATTTAAAACATCTTCTATTTCCGTAAGCGTTATACTTTAAAGGCTTCAGCAAACCAAACGCAGGTCAGAAGCAGAGCAGGTCAGTAGCAGCGCGGGAGTCGTCACAGTAATAGTTATAATTTTTTTTACATTTTCAAAGGAATATTTTATGTAGGGTGGGTATGCTTTTTTATTTTGTCGGACACAATTTTTGTCTACCCTCGTATCATTAAACTCCAAAAGTATGCATTAAACTCCCCGTCAGGATCAGGTTCCGTCCCCGTCCTGTCCGGTATTTTTCCCGTTACGTATACAGCTATCTTTAGTTTGAAAGATGAGATTGAAATAGCGGCGCCACTTTCCCTATTAAATTAACGTTAGAGGTTAAGTTATTGGAAACTTAACCTTAAAATAGGGCGCAAAATTAGTTACATTTCCAACCGAATCTCATCTTTCGTAATAACAAATTGCATAAAAAAGAACAAGTCTATTTGTTTTCAAACTTATGGTTACCCTAATAGAGCGAGACAAACTGACCTCGTACTTGCTATCTCAAGTGGACCGTTTTTTAGCCGCAGAGCACCTTCCGTTGTACGAAGTACTTACTACGCGTTCACTTCATCATTGCCACTACCTCCCGGCCCGCTTCGTCATACCGCACCCCCTGCGTCGCCTTTCTAGTACGGATAGCAATGCAAAGCTTAATTTTTGTTTCTGTTAATTTAATCATTACGTTCGTTATTTGTGTTGTTTTTATGATTAAAAGAGTAAAGTTCCTACATAATGGCGAACCTAACTTGTTATATAAATTAATGACACTCTTTGAATAAGAAAAAAATGAAAAACAGTTGAAAACCATGATTACTTTTTTGTCTACAGTACCGTTAGCTGTGACGTCATAACGGTCGTCGGCGGCAATGACGAAGTGAACGCGTAGTATAATTTCCTTGGACTGTTGTAGTCGTAGACAGAGAAACTAAACGGTTGTAGTAAAGTAACGTGCTAGTGTCACAGAATATTATAATAGCTAGTGTTGTGAAAGATTGATTTTTCATAAGATTCTTGCTCCTCTCCTTCGTACCGAACGAGTTTAGGATTATTTATACAGACTGATAGAATGGACTGGCGCCAGACTGATCATGTAATCGCCCTCTTACCCACAGAGGAAATAATCACTACGAACGAGTTTAGAATACTGGCAACACTACTGTCCGACGTCCGTCTGTGCCCGCGTTCCGAATCACGCCAACAGGACTGGGGCCTTACTATGAGCTCATAAAGCAGCACTTATATTTGAACTGCCTTACTTTTTCGTACCATGACCTCGAGTTTAGTTCATAAGCGGTACTGTTTAAGGCCTGCTTTTGAACTAAAGGGCTTAAGAATGGTTTCTTATTTGCTGATATTAAGCCCCCAGTTAGCATAAATTCCATTAAATAAATTAGGTACACAAATACCCTATTTGTGTAATATTTTGTGACTATTTATGGTGAGAGTTAAATGATTTATTATTATTATTTAATTTGGTCGGATTCGCACTATCAGCGTGATTCGGAACGCGGCCCGTGTGTCTCTCAACTCAAGTGTCACTGTCAGATTGACGACATAAATTGACTTTGACATTTTGAGCGAGCTTTCAGCTTTGCTTTTTGACTGTGGTGAGGTGAGGAACTACGCCTCTTGTGTGATTTATTAATTTCTTTCGACTAGCTTTTCAACAATTAACTCATAATTTGCAAGAAATGGATATTGAAGAGTGTTTAAAAGAATGGGAAGATTTGGCAGCAGATTACAAACGTCTTGAGGTAAATATATCACTTAAAATTTAATGACGAGAAAAGGTGGCTTTCAGGCAATGATATTCAGGTAAGAAAGAGCACCCAAAATTAATTTGTGTTATTGTTATTTATATGGAAATCTATATTACGGTGACACATATAAATGAGGTTAATCTAGGTTTATGGTAAAATTTGGCTTTTGGAGCTTAGTTCACTCAAACTCACAAGCTAATTTAAACAGCCATGAGGAGAATTAAAAGGTTTTTCATTTTGCCATCTATATGATACTGTCTTTTCCATACTTTTTCATGTTTTATAAGTTTTTGTTTGACTTATACTTCCTTACTAATATGATGCTAATAACTTACAAAAAGTGAACGGGCAGGTGGGCCGTGCCCACCCCAGAAAAAATCAATTTTATTAGTATCTGAACCTGACTCCGAACGTATGGAGCCATCCATAAATTACGTCACACGTTAAGGGGGAGGGTGGGGGTCAACGAAGTGTGACAAGGGGGTGGAAGGGGTCCTAAATTTCGTGACGTCACAATTAAAATTGAAATAAAACTAATTTCGGAACTGCACTTTTAATTCATTCTGGATGTAAAATATGTGACGTCACACTGGAGAGGGGGGGTCTCACAAATGTGACCAACTGTGACAAGGATGGGGAAGGGGGTCAAAAATAATGAAATTTGTGTGTCGTAATATGGATGGCCCCTATCTTGCCCAACCAATATTTTAAAAATACTACTTACCTACCAGTTTTTTATTATACACTGTAGTTAAGCAATTTAACATTGATTTATTTACTTCACACTGTAAATGGCCAAAATATTGGTCAAAATTTATATCAGTTTCATTCACTTGGCTTAGAGACATAACTTAGTTTGCTTATTTCTGAGTGTCATTTCTAACACTTATCTAATTTGTTGCTTATAAAAACAATGCATTAATATTTGGCTATTGTACCTATGTATTTATTTATTTACTTTAAGCTCTGATGGCTACTGGATGGCATAAACTTTAAAAATCAAAACCCACTTGCACTTAATTGCTGATTGAAATTTTCTTGAAAACACATAGTAGGTAGGTTAACGCTTAGTGAAATTATTGCTCTTTAAGTTTAATTATTTATTAGTCAAGGAGAGAGGTTGAAGCATTGCTTTTCTTTTCTCATAAATGTGAATTGCATCCATGAAATTTACTTATGGCCCAGAGACTGACTGCACATACATAATTATAAAAAATTGGTTAACAACTGATAAAGTTATGGTAAAACATACATAGAAAAATACCCACGACTTGACTTCCTTTTCCTTTTTTTGAAGTTGGTTAAAAGTATTGCTTACATTGAGAATATATTTGGTAAATTTTTATCTTTTGCAGACTGTTAATAAAGAGTATGTCAGTAAACTGGAAGAAGTTGGTGAACTGCAAGCAACATGCATGAAGGAAATAAACCACCAGAAGTACCGCTTATCGATTATTGCAAATGCACTCAAAAGGTCAGAGCATTATCATATTATTTCATATGTTATGATAAGTATATTATTTTCCAATTGCATAAATGCATATGCATTTAACCAAAACTGTACCTCATTAATTAGGTATTGATTTATCTTTTGAATTTACAGCTGTAATCTGTAGCCTTAGTTTTTTATTGATTACTTTGTTTATGGCTCTGTGAAAAAACATGTTATTTAGAATGATACTAATCAATAGCAAGATATACCCTATCTGGTATGTTTTATGCGCAAGGCAATTAAAAAAACATGGACTTTGCCTCCTCATTATTTAGTATTTTATTATTATTTAATGGAAAATATCATGTTTTAGAATCAACAATTTATAAAATAGAAAAAACATATTTAGAATGATTCTAATCAATAGTAAGATAGTAGCTTCCGCCCGAGACTTCGGCCGCGTGGATATTCGGAAAATCCCTATAACCTCATAGGAAACCCTTGACCGGAATAAAAAGTGTCATAATATGTTTTAATCCAGACTTTAAACTATTATCTAAATCCGTTCAGCCGTTGTTGCGTGGTTGAGTTACAAAAGTCCAAACATCTAAACATCCAAACTTTCACATTTATCAGTATGATGAAGGATACCCTGTCTATCTGGTATGTTTTAATATGTGCTAGGCAATTATAGCAAACATGGACTTTGCCTTCTTGTATTATTTAATGGAAAATATTATATTTTAGAATCAACAATTTATTAAATAGAGAAAACATTATAATATTCTGGAAATCAAATATGCTCATTCTTATTATTGATAACAAATCACCAACTCATTTAAATTTAAAGTTGAAGTTCAAAACAAATTGTATATCTGTTAAGGAATCTAGAATCTTTAATTTAAGTTTAAGTACACCATATCTTGTCCATTTGGAACAATATGTAGGTATGTGTGCATTTGCATAGAAGTATTACAATAATGTAATCTGACAAAGTGTGGTGGTGTGTTCCGTTCATTGTTATTTCTTTAAACTGTACTCATACTATTGAGTCCCATTTGTTAATTCTTGCAATTGGCCCCCAGTGTTTCAATCTTTGCATGTTACAAAGATAAATGTATGAACATGCGGCATTATACCCATTATAAATAACTCAGTAGGTATCTACAATTATCAACTTTTTATCAATAATTATCTTGGGATTAGGTAACCATGATAAGAGCCCTCCTCAACATAACTCTTTTGAAATTTTTATTTATATATACTTTGTAGATAATGTACCTATTTCAATAATCATAACAAAATTGCAGGACATTATCCTCAAGTGGCCATAAATTGCATGAAGATGATTGTTACTTCATGTCAAATAAGTGCTTCATAAAGAGTACTTCCAAATATACAGTTTCCTAATTTCTTATTCATATTTCCCTAATGAAAAGTACCTTCAATCCTAATATGTATAGATTTCGTCCACGTAGACAGTCAAGTCCCTAGGGATAAAAAGTAGCCATGTTTTAGTCCAGCCAGGGTTATAAACCAGATCTGTGCCAGATTCAAGCAAAAAGATTAAGTTACAAACATACAAACTGTCACAACAACCTATCTATAAATTTGGATGTTTGTTAATCAAACACGCAAAAACGGCTGAACGGATTTGGATGAAATTTGGAACGCAGATAGTTTATAGCCTGGATTAAAACATAGGACACTTTTTATCTCAGCAAAGTTTCCCTAGAGATTTTCCGAATGTCCACGCGGACGAAATCGCGGGCGGAAACTAGCTAGATATCCGAATTTGTCAAGTCGTCCTGCTTTTTGATTAGATGAACATTGAAAGTTTGTAAGAATTATATGTAATAATGTGCAAGAAATTTATAAACTATATGTTTGTTTAGGTTCGAAAAGAAAGGCGCAACCAAAGATGAACGACTCGCCAAACTAGAAAAGGAGGTTATGAAGAGAAAAGCGATGCTGCACGAGATCAACGCGACTCTGCCCAAACAGAACAGCCTGTACTTGCGCATCATACTAGGCAACGTCAACGTGTCTATTTTAAACAAAAATGACAAGTAAGACGCTCGTTTTTCAACAGATATTTTGGTGTAAGGCTTACACTGTATGCTTTGGGCAGATAGCAGGTGGGGTGAAACGATGACGCAATCCAGGGGCCCTATTTTTGAATCGCTCGGCTGGCGTGGAGCGCTCTTTTCTACTGATTTTCGTTCGACATTTGACTCAATCTCCATACATTTGAGTCAAATGTCGAACGAAAATCAGTAGAAAAGAGCGCTCGACGCCAGCCGAGCGATTCAAAAATAGGGCCCCTGACGCTACTTTAAGATGAGCGAACTAAAATCTAGCTGTTGTAATGTAATGTACTTACTAGTAGTAGTACTATTACTAAATACATAAATATAGGAGGTCAGGCGAGCCTTTGCGCTCGATGTTCGGCGCTGTGTTACACACGTATTTTATACTACTCTCGACGGGAATTAACGAGATCGAGTTCACATCACGATCGAATAAACGTCAAAATCTGTTATTTTGGTACATTGAAAACGGTTTCCATGGTTTCCATTGTACCGTTTTGACGTTTACTCGATACCAATTCGATCGCAGATTCTCGATCGCGTTCGGGAGTAACCCCCAGATCACACGCCAGCATTGCCGCGCCGTCCGCCTCCTTCGCGTCGCCGTCCCGTCCGCCTCCTTCGCGTCGCCGTCCCGTCTGCCTCCTTCGCGTCGCCGTCCCGTCTGCCTCCTTCGCGTCGAGTCAACGCACACTGAAATGGCAGCGGACGGCAGGCAGCAGCACAGCGGCTCAGTGTCCAACAATTTTAAGCTTTATCTCCGTTGGATAATGCATTAAATCACTAGGAAGACTATTAGTGTGCGGTGCTGCTATGTTGCCGACCACTGCCATTTCGGTGTGTCCTTAGTTCTTGACTGCTTTAATTCGCCAATGCGCCGCCGGGCGGCGCGGCGCGGCGTCCGGACAACAACAGAAAATCGAATGTTTCTCATTTTCCGGGCGTAGACGGGTTAAATAAAGATATGGATGTCGAAACAAGCCTGCATCCCGTATTAATGTTGATAATAATTTGATTTATTAAATATAGAAACAAACAGTCTTATGCTTAAACATTAAATCAAAACTAATGCACTGAGACCTTATAGTTTCCTAATAATGCTTTACATTTACATAACACATGAAATGATACTTTAAAGAAGAGAATTTCAATCAGTCATATAGATCAGTGGTTCCCAATCTGTGCGTCGCTATGCCCCGGGGCGTAGTTGTCCCGGGCGGCGCTGTCCCAGGGGGGCGCGCGTAACGAACCGATATGCGTATGCTCAATCGCTTGTAATTTAAGGCTACATGTGGGTAACTTCTTGTACAAGGGAGCCGCAAAAAAAACATGTAATTATTTATTTTATAATTTTGGCTAAACATGTTTAGTGCATATTATCTGTTATTTACATCTTTTAATACCATGTTTAATTGCAAATAAAGATTATGATTATGATTATATATGATTATTTATTATTATTTAATTAGGGAGTCGCAGTATAAAAAAGATTGGGAACCCCTTATAATATAATCATGTTTGTTTGTATTCACAGAAATAATGTAAGTAGTTAAATATAAGAATTATTGCCTTTGACTCATTCAATAGTTTACGTAAGTTTAATAAATAATGCAATCAGCACGTGCGGTCATACCAAAATGGACTTCACTCCTAAACAAGTATGAGCTAAGATCTTACTTTGAACTATGAGTTCATGCGGACGCACTCTTTGACACAGAAAATTATTAACTAATCAAGTTTAAAACAAACAAATAAACTAGTCCAATTATAGACAAACTGTGGCATACCAAAACTCTTATCGACATTTTTTCTCACTTTTCAATAATTTGTTTTTTTATAAAAGTATTGTATTCAATCAGAAAATCATTGTTGACTGTAATCTATTTTTCAGATTTAAATATAAAGACGAATATGAGAAGTTCAAATTGATACTCAGCGCGATAGCATTCGTGTTGGCCGTTGCAAATCTGTACATAGACTTCAGGTGAGAAATTTTTCCTTCGACCTAGAAATGTTAAGATGATAATAGTCATATGGAATTTATATTTATTATTTTATATTGTGCTCAGCTTTAAGGCTGACTGTCCATTGACGCGGAGTGAGGCGGCGGAGCGGAGAAACGAGGATATATTTACCAATAGGATTCCATAAAATCCTATTGGTTAATATTTCCTCGCGCTCTCACTCCGCGTCAGTGGACAGGCAGCCAAAGAGAGTTTATACAGCACACTAGCGCTGCCATCAAAAAAAAGTAGTTGTTTAGTTTTATGGCATTTTTTTTTTGCTAAAAGTGGCCACTTTTCGCAAAAAAAACTCCATTGAACTAAACGACAGGCTAAGAAAAATTTTTAAGCGATAAAAAGTACCACAAAGCTTCTTCGGAGTGCACTAGAAGAACACAATTTACAATTTCGTCTTTATTTAAATAAAGACGAAATTGTGAAGTGTGAATTGTGTGCCTACTTAATCTTAATTTAAGTTTAAGCAGTAGTTATGATTTTTTTCCAATGGCGGCGCTAGTGTGCTGTAAAAACGCTCTTTAATGTCCAAAATCAATCACATTTTAAGGCTGAATCGACTAGAACAGAGACGTGCTGAATCGAGTGTCATTTCTTTGATGCAGTTTCATAGACGATATAGATAGTAGGCGAATTAATGTCGACTGACGCTATCTTTAGGGCCAGTGTCACAGATTTTGAATAGCACATGACCATCAGCCATTTTTAATACCCCCACTGCTCACAGACCTTCCTAGGGTGGATAAGGAGGATGTGCTATATAACCCACCACGCGGGCCCAATGCGGAATGCTGGGTGTTAACGACTGCAAATGCAGCCGGGACCAACGGCTTAACGTGCCTTCCGAAGCACGGAGGAGGTCGGATGTTTTTAGTCACCCATCCCATGACCGACCCTTACGAAAGTTGCTTTACCTCCGCAATCGCTGGGCCGGGCGCTAAACCACTGCGCCATCGAGCTCCTCGCTCATCGAATAGCAACATAATCTAGTTTAATTAAAAAATCGGTCAGATTGTGTATGAAATTTTCTAACTAATTATTTTCTAAAACTTGTTCGTAACATGCGAAAGCGGCCTCCGCTGCGTTAAGAGGATTGTCAGGCAAGCGGTTTCCATACAAACGGCGATAACGTTTCCCACTCTCTAAATCTTAACCTACAGCAATGAATTTTTGGTATGTTTTTGAAATGCCTAAAAACTAGGGCTGTACGTTTTAATTTTTAAAATATTCATTGTAGATTTGAAAATATTGGCACTTCTGTGTTTTGTATGAAATCACTAAAATCCAAATATTTCGAAATCGATTATAGATATTTAAAAAAATTAAACGTAGGTACAGCCCTAGTAGCATTTCAAAAAAATACCAAAAATTAATTACTGTAGGTTAAGGTTTAGAGGGTGGGAAACGTTATCGCCGTTTGTATGGAGACCGTTTGCTTGACAATCCTCTTAAGCGGGATCGGGCGCAGTAATATAGATTGCTGGTTTTCTGACGGACAGATGCTTGCAGTGCATAAGTAAGCTCTAATCTATGTCGCCCCGCGCCGAGATCCCGCTTAACGCAGCGGACGCACTTAAAACCAAAAAAATAACTCTTTTTGTGGTTAAAGAAATTTATTCCCACAAAAGACAATAATGTCACTTACAGGAGAACAATAACTTGAAAGTAATAATTATAAAACATTCCGTCGTCCAGTCCAACTAGGCATACCTATCTACTCAATTTAAAAAAAAAAATTTGTTCTAAAACATGTTTTCCAAGATGTGATTTGAATACAATAAGTTAACATTTTTTATGTTCGAAGGTATCTTATTACCCGTCGTAGACTTAATTCACCTGACCATCAATCACCTGGGTGAATTAAGTATACTAATACCAATAAAGGGTGATTTAAGTATACTTAATTCACCCAGGGGATATAGCTCTTAGGTGAATTAAGTATACTTATTGTACCTGGGTGAATTAAGTATACTCATTATACTTAAAGCTGCGCGCCTTCAAAGTAACAATTTTTTTACCGTAGTTAGTCCTATTTTTTTTACCCCGTCTCAGACCGCTACAACTGATCCTGATATTCCTGCTGGTGTGGTACTACTGCACGCTGACGATCCGCGAGAGCATCCTGAAGGTGAACGGCTCCCGGATCAAGGGCTGGTGGCGGCTGCACCACTTCATATCCACCGTCGTCTCCGGGGTGCTGCTCATCTGGCCGCAGAACCAACCCTGGGAGGAGTTCCGCCATACCTTTATGTGGTTCATCGCTTATATTAGTTAGTATCAAAATGACATAGATTATTCTGTAGTATTCATAAAATTCCCAAGGAAACATATTTCTCGCAGATGACGCCGCAGCGCAGACAAAAGCTAGCTTATTGCAACACAAACATACTCGGACGTTTTTTTGTGATATCACTGCAAGTAAACAGTAATAATACATTCGGATCTTTTCCTTTTAACTTTTTCTTAAGACGGTTGTATGACCGAAAGTGGCGCCCTCAGAGGTTTTTATTTAATAAGTTATTAATAGAAAAAGATTTCAATAATGTATATCGTGGAGATTTTAAGGCCCATGGTCTAGTATTTTTAGAAGGTATCACTACATGCCCTCGTAGTCATTCGTAGAAGTAGATAGCAAATGTGTCAAAAACGGCCACTTTTAGCAGTTTTGCTATCTACTTCTAGCAGTGACTACGAGGGAATGTAACGATACCGTCTAAAAATACTAGACTGTGGGCCCTAAAATCTCCACGATAAACATTTTTAAAATTGTGTATTAGAATTACAATATTAAATATAATTCACCGCGGCGCCACTTTCGCTCAGGGTACCACCTTAACTGAATCGTTTACCTTTTGCAGGTGTGGTCCAATACATGCAGTTCAGGTACCAAAGCGGGGTGTTATACCGGCTGAAGGCCCTCGGCGCGCGGCACAACATGGACATCACCATAGAAGGGTTCCACTCTTGGATGTGGCGGGGACTGTCCTACCTACTGCCCTTCCTGTTCGGCGGTTACGTGTTCCAACTCTACGTGGCCTATTCGCTGTACAACCTCAGCTACCACCCGGAAGCAACTTGGCAGGTACGTACGTTGGTAAAGAGAACGATCCAAATGGAAAGACCGCTTTGACTAAAATCTTCTTTGAACTAACTTCCTGTAGGTCTGCCATGCGTACTGTTTTCGCTACCGAAAACTATCGGATATACTGCTCACAGTCAATGCGAGTGAAAGAGAGACAACGATAGTTTATAGTAGCGAAAACAGTTTGTATCAACTCATGGTAGGGCCACTGCTCAATCGGAAATTATGACTGTTATTTCTTTCATTATTATTATGGAAAGAGAGAGAGTGATGGACAATTTCATAAGACTGTACTTCGACGACGAACTTTTTGCACGGTCTAATCCACAAATGTGATCTTTATTACTGAGATCATAAAGTTGAAATTGTCCGCAAAAGTCACGCGTAAAAATTAAATCTTATTCTCAGTAATAAAGATCATGTATGTACGGCGTCTACAAAAAGTCCAAAGTCTGTGTTGCCTTAACTTTCAATTATTATTTTATTATTTTAAGAATGAAAATGAGTACATTAGGATTCATTTATTTTTCACTTGTTGCTGAGACAAGTGAAGTCCCCTTAATGATCAAAGTGTCTTTTCATTTGGATTATCATATCATAAGCATTTAGGAGTGAACTTACCTACCGCATTTTCTCACACCGTCTTCAAAACGTATCGCTATCATATCGCACTTTAACGTGGACGTCAGAAGAGAGGTGGAAAAAGTGCGGTTGACTGATAAATGTATAATTTGAGCCTTTATTACCATCCATTATTACAGTACTTCAAGATAAAGAATGGGCATCGGCTAACTTCGTTTGTTTCCTTTTCTTAGAATGACGTTGACATTTATTTCATTGCAATAAAGTTGAAATTGTAAATAACTTTTAGGGCCAAACTACTTTTTGTTAATTGTCGTTAGATTAGACGATTGCTTACGATTTTTTCCGATGCCCATTCTTTATCTTGTTTTACTGTACAAGTGTTTTTATATTCATGTTTATTCATATGTTTTTCAAATATGGATGATCTCTAAAAAAAACTTTCAATAACTTGTACTCTCCCATCAACACAAAAAACTTTTAAAGAACTTGAACTCTCCCAGCAATGTACACAAAATTAGTCTGTATCCTCCAAGATATAAAGCATGTTTCCGTATGGCACACGGACGGCAGGTGCACGCGTTAAGTATGTCGTTCCTGCTGCTCGGCATCGGCAACACGGCCACCACGCTCTTCGTCATCCCGCAGAAACTGAACGAGCAGGTAACCGACGCCGACTGAGGACTGCGCCGCAACAACAACCAGTGATGCTCTAATAAGATTATTATCACGAGTATAGCAATGAGGATCAACACGACAATTGAATATATCAATATTGCATATCACATCAAATACAATATCAATATCTGAGTAAATCTCTGTTTAAATTTCTCAAATCCATCAAGAAATTACAAAATTATTAAAGTTTTAAAAAATAAGTTTAAAAAACACGGCCGGCCCTTGCGGAACATGGGATGACGTCACGTGCCACGATCGCTCGAACAAACACCTGCCGCGTCGCTGAACGGCGAACGTGGCTGATGACGTCATCGGCGAACGTGGCTGATGACGTCATCGGCGAATCGTAATTGGGGAGCGTTTTTGAGAATGTGACACGAAGATCGCTCTATCTTCGTCATTTTTGGTCCAATTTCATTGAAATAATTTTGATGTGACTGTAACTCTACATATTTAACTAAAAACGTCGTTGATCCTCGTTGTGTCTACAAAACATAATTACGAAAATTGGATGACGTTCGTCGTTTAATTCACATGATAAGCTTAAATACCACAAGAAATATTTTTAGCCCGTGGAACACCCAAGAGGGACAAAGGGGTACCATGGTAAAATTATATAGCCCGTGGTACCGCAAATCTTTATTTATTGAAATGTTTGAGATGGAGTACCACGAACAATAAAAATATATTTAATAAGGAGATTGTTATTCAGGGGGTTCCACAGACAAAAATATTTCTTGTGGTACCCCAAGGGGAACTAGACTGGGGGACCACGGGCAAGTAACGAAATTCACGTACGTCGTCCGATTATGGTGATTTGGTTATCAGAGTATGCCACGTGTACACACTAGTTACTAAAAAGTCTCCCTCCGATAAATTTTAATCTTTAACTCGTTGATTGTAAAGTTTGAAATTGGATGGGTGTAGAATTTACAATTTGTGTAATCTCAACGTGATTTTATCTTATTAGAACAACACTTCACAAAAGAATCGAATGCAATGTGTAGTAGTAGTGTTTCATGTGGACCAAGTTAGTGGTTTAGTTGTAATAGAATGTACATAGTATGTATATGTGTTAGATGACATAACTTGTATCTTAAAAGGCGCCCTGCTCCATTGTATGTTAGCTGTCTGCGTCATATTGTTTTTTTTAGGTATATTTGATCAAAATTATTAGGCGCTGTTGTTTAAGAGAGTGGAAGTTTTCCAACAATGTGGATAGTTTTATCTATATTGTGATAACTCAATCAAGTTGATCTGATACTAAATATTTTGAATTTTTACCTGAGTCTATGACCTTTGAAAAGTTTTTATAAGAACTTAGCTAAACTCGAATATTTGTCTAATATCATTTCTATAACGTAATATAAAGCTATACCAAACTACCGTAACGAGCGATACAATGGAGTAACAGCTTTAGTATATCTTTATTCAATAGAATCAATCTTAATTTGTGATACAAGTTGTGAACAAATTAATTTTAGTTCAATTTTGTAATGTCTCGTTTGCACTGGTTGTGTTTTGTTTTATGAGCAACTGCCATACCATACGCACTTTGTATGTTTTTGGTAAAAACAAATACAATAATTAAGTATATTTCGATCTGTTAAACGATCTCGAAGAATCGTAAACAATTTTATTGCTCTTCAACCGTAAGCAAAACGAATCGTTTCTCGAATATAGGAACGGGGGGTAAATGTTTATATCAATTCAGGCTTACCTATTCTGTTATTGATCTTCCAAAGAATCACCTCTGTCACCATTTAATTTTATACTTGCCTCGATCATGTACGCGCATCCATACAATCGCCTGTAGATAGTGCTTTTAAGCAGTTGTCTTATTAATTTTAAAATAATTTTGTTGACCTACTGGCCCAAGAATTTAAAGCGCATGCTAATTTATTAAAAGTCAAAAATACTACATTTTACAACAACAACGGGTAAATGTGATATTATTATTTGTACGATCTTTTGGAAAAATATGAGATAAAAATATACTTAATAATATGTTGTTTTTCCATGAATTGTTGCCTATAAGGAGCTATAAATAGTTTAGAAGTCTATATACATAAACGAGGCATTATCCCTTTTATAAACAAAGTAATTTTCTGATGGTGTATCGATGTTAAATTTATTTATTGGTAGCATGTATTTGTGGTTTGTTTGTATATTTGAAATATTGATAATGTAATATTTTTTAGATCTGAAAGATAATGTACAGACGATAACAAAAAACTGCACAGTCGTCGTATGTGTTTCATATAATTTATAATTTTGTTTTATAAACTTTAATAACTGGAACAGTTGGATAGTCAACAGAAGTTGTGCCAAAAACGATTATCCTCATATTCATGAAACTCTACTTACTAGTAACACTACAACTATTTATAACTCGGAAGTCCTTGATATTAATAATACTAACTTATTTATTTTATCTATAAAAGGGGACTATATATTACCACAGTATAATATTAGTTTATAAAATATATATATACATATACTGTGCCATCTTTACAAAACAATGGATTGAATTCAACAGACCAGAAGATTTTTTTGAATAGAGGATTTTGTTTAAAGTTCTCTATCGCATGTTTAAGTATCATTAAAAATAATGCATGCTTTGTGTGACGTCGTAGGTAGAAATTGTTCTAACTGTGAGTTGAGAACAAACTCAGAATTACCTTATCTACTATTTTGATTTGCATATGATTTGCAAACACACCAGTAGTGCACTGTTAAGTTAACTTAAGTGTTGGGAGTTTTTAGAATAAGTGTGGTTTACATTTTACATTGAATTGATTTCGACGGATTTCTGTTATATTTAGTACTAGCAAATTTATTCCATACGCGCTTCGCGCTTTCATTTGACTACCTAGGTTAAAAAGGAGAACTGCATCTTTGATATCACTGACAATAATAGGGATGTTGACTATTTTTTTTATTTAATGTTACATAAATTACCTCTCAAAAAAGAAACATTGGTAAAAGAATTAATTCGCTAGCATGAAAACTGCCCGAGATATCACAGTGTGAAATGCACACAAATGGACTCGATCAAAAACGCTCCATACTAAGGCTTGCACGTTATGACGTCACGCCTTGCAAGTTTGTATGCAACGCATAGGAAATTTGTTCAGCAGCTATATTAAATATTGTGTTTATCAAAATGGTTTCTTCGACAAATTTGCTATACATTTTACGGATTAATTAAAGGTATCATTTATTTTAATAAATTTTATACTTTTTAAATGGACTTGTCCACCCAACTTTGAAGGGTCATAAAACAAATAATATGCAATATATAAAACCAAGAGGTATACAAGCTACTCTAAAAGTTTAATATGTTTACGATTTTTATTAGTATTTCGTTATTTTATTCATTAGTCAACATGCCTATTAACCATTTCAATAAACCAAGTTCGGTTCCTTGTTAATGTTAAAAGCGATTAATCAGCGCTTAAAAATGGCAATATTGTTAGAGTAGGTACAATGTGAGAACACATTGATTAATTGTTGTGTTTATTTGTATATGTATATTGTTATACACTTGGTTCCGCTCCGACAGAGTAGCAAAATGCTGGAGCACTTTTAAATTGTTATTGAATAAAAATCGAATGCAAATGAAATAGAGCTGAATTTAGCGATAGTGCCGAGGGCGAAAAAGGAGCAAAAGTCGTACTCGTACGGGAAGTGACGTTATACATCGTGAAATTTTAATCATTTGGTTCCCGCAGTGGGGTGATTCCACTCATGATTACAAGCAAGTTTTACTATGGGGCCAACTCTGATATAGCAAAAAAAATCTACAGTTCCATACAAAAGCGCAATACCTACTCGATCTTAAGAGGATTGTCAAGCAAACGGTCTCCATAAAACGTCGATAACGTTTCCCACCCTCTAAATTACAGCAATGAATGTTTGGTATGTTTTTGAAATGCCTAAAAACTAGGGCTGTACGTTTTGATTTTTAAAATATTCATTGTAGATTTGAAAATATTGGCACTTCTGTGTTTTGTATGAAATCACTAAAATGCAAATATTTCGAAATCTATTATAGATATTTAAAAAATCAAAACGTACAGCCCTAGTATTTAGGCATTTCAAAAAAATACCAAAAATTAATTACTGTAGGTTAAGGTTTAGAGGGTGGGAATTGTTATCGCCGTTTGTATGGAGACCGTTTGCTTGACAATCCTCTTAATGTATGGAACAGCTGATTTTTTTTTTGCGATATCGGAGTTGGCACCATAGTAAAAGCTGCTTGTAATCATTAGTGGAACCACCCCACTGCGGGAACTAAATGATTGAAATTTCACGATGTATACTATTGCTTTATCAGCTCTTTTGGAATAGAATAAGGTCGATTATTAAATCAAATACATCTTTTAAAAGTGTCCGAACATTTTTCTTCTGTCTGAGTTCAACTTATTAGGTACTACAATTTTAGCGCACAATAATAATTTGAGTTGCGAAAGTCATATTGCTTGGAGGAATGTATTAGGTTTTTGTAGGCATTTAGTGTGTCGCGAAATACTATACCAAGGAAACTAAAATAACCAGCCAATGTAATTTTCTAATTTCAAGATTTTGAATTAGTCTCCGTTGACAATCTATTTCATTACAAGAAATAACTATGAAATTGCAGATTTGTATGGAGAATTTACAACAAGTTGCATTTTTCATACTAGCATTTTCTTAATTTTATTTAACAATAATTATTTCACAAATGTTTAAACACCCAATTTATTCCATTAAAGTTAAGCGAAAAAAATTAGTTTTGGCTACAATCAAACAACAAATAATGTAGTTAAGGTAACTCTCAAGGTGACTTTTAAATGTTAATAAAACTAAAATAAGGATTTTATTATTAATGATAGAAAAGTTGACTATCGATAATGTTATCATGGTCATAATTGGATTAACATTAAGCAATTTGATGAAAATTTTAAATCAAAGACGTCATGAAACTTATGAGGTTCTCTGTTTGTGTGAAAATATCGGCAATTTCATAGGTAAACACCTAATATTATATTTTCTGGAAAAGGCATTGTTAATAAATATTACTCGCTGGTTTTTTACTATGTTCGCATTTAATTATTCAACATTTCAGTTACTATGATTTTAATAACAGACTAGTCATTTAGTAGTATCACTGCATATTTATTCCTAATTCGTGTAGTTGTTTTAAATGTATATTGATTATTTTACCAAATTGTTATGGGTAATCTCAAAATAAACTTCTTTCAATTGGGCATGGAAGAAAAACCGAATTAAAATAGACTCGTGTATAATTTTAGGAAGAAGTGTCATATTCCTTGCACATAACAGGCTATTGTCAAATTAACATTAAAGAGTTATTGTGGCTTTATAAGTCTGCATCATCTAAAATGAATTTTCTTGTGCAACTTCCGCCCAACCACAGGATAAAATACTTTTTTTAGGATGAAGACGCCCAATTCTAATTTTTTACATTAATGTTTGATCTTTTATTACAAAATGTAGGTATATGAAATGTAATTTATGATACATTATTAATAATGAGAGTTTGAGTGAAATTTTTTGTACTTATTTTATACGTCTAGTTTTTTATCCGACGGTGTATTCGTTTGTATAATTTATTGTTATTTATTTGCTGGAATATCGAATAAAATCGTTTTTAGTTGCATTTTTTGTGATTTTCATTTATTTTATTTATTTTTTATGCATTCGACAGGTGCCTTACCTAGCAGCTTTGTTCCTTACGTTGCACAGTTGCAACATGTACACAATACTGCAGACTCTGCGAAAGAAAACGCATGGTGGCTTGAAGCTACGGTATAGATTGCGCGCGATCGCTTACCGGCTCTCCAACGAAATCACAGTATTGGTACGTGCACCACGCCTACACCTATCCATACGTGGTCATGGTCAAATACTCGCTACTCAATTTCATTATGACACTAATAAAATGAAATTGTTTTTATTACAAATATATTCGGCCTCCGGACCTTTTTGTAGTCTTTTAATGGATTTATAACGAAACTAATCTATTTATAACAATAATATTAATTTTCATGATAATATAGCTTTTGAGTAGTGATTTCGTATTCTACCATTTCCGATTATTTTCTATGTAGCCTTTTGGTGCATTGAACATTGTTTAGTAGGGTGTGTGTAAAGCTGTATTTGGGCAGCGGTTGTGGTGGTAATCGTACAAAGAATTTTTTACTACGATATTTTTAATGGTCATCTCTACACTACATGTTTGTAATCGTTTGTGAATCATCCGTTCGCACAAGTACGAAAAAAAACTTTATTATAAGAACCTCCTCCTTTTTTTGAAGTCGGTTGAAAATATTTTTGCTAGGAGGTAGCGGAGTGGCGATGAGGTGTGTGGTAAAAAGCACGGAGACATGAAAGAGCTTAGTCACTGTCAATTAAGTAATTTATAGAAAACAGAGTAGGCACCTAGTTTACATGATACATTGGATTAAAGGTATACGGACATGCGGGACATGACCAATAATCTAGCAGATCTGGATCATTTTCTTAAGGGCCCACAGAGCCTCCACTAGCGCCCGCCAATCAAGAAAAAAACATTATAACTAAAAAACTATGTTTAATGAAATTCTGAAAAATATAAAAACTAGTATTAGTTATGAACTATTTTTGTATTTTTTCCTGTTTTAAATGTGTTTGTGTAGTTAAAACCTGGAATAACGCCTAAAGTGGCCACTTTGGGCGTTAATCCAGATTTTAACTACGCGAGCACATTTAATTTAGGAATTTAACGCATACAAAAATAGTTGAAAGCTAATACTAGTTTTTATATTTTTCAGAATTTTATTTAACATTGTTATTTCGTTGTAATGTTTTTTTCTTGATTGGCGGCGCTAGTGGACGTGCGATGCACCCTTAAGAATTTTGAATTCTGACCAATTTAGATAGGTACCAAATTGTTAACGGACGTGTCGGCTTGTAATGATTTACTTAGGTATTTAATATTTTCAAGAACTTTACAGAAACATGCGGCGCCTTTGTAGCCATATCTTAAGGTCGGCTCAGACAGAGCGGAAAAATTATGTAAGAGCTCGAGCATTAATGTAATTTAAATTTAAATATCAACCTTATTTAATTTAAATAGATATAAAAGTAAAAAATACAACACACCACCTGTCCCCTGGAGGGAACTTTAAATCTGTATCTGGGGGGTTATTCACGATTGTCGGAAACCAACTTTCCGAATCGAATCGGAAAGTCTATAGTCTTCGATCTTATTTTCTACCTTATGCTACCAAACTTTGTAAATGCATTGCGCTTTCGCGTCAGAAAGTGAATCGAATGCCAGTCGAATGTATTTGTAAATAGCTATATTTTTGTAATATCGGAGGATACGGATTCGAATCGAATGCTTTCGAATAGATTTCCGACAATCGTGAATAACCCTACTGGAGTAAGATGTAAAGATCTCTTGTGTTCTAATTTCGAGATAGTTATTTAAAAAGTGCTTGAGAATTTATGCTGCTCTTTCTCTGTGTTCCTGCTTTAATGTCTCTGAAGCATAGTATGAAGGTATGTTGATGGGTTGTGTTGTGATTGTTCTTGGGTGTAGTGAGTGTAGTGACGTTGCGCTGTTGATAAGTGTTTATAGTTATATCTGTCTAGTGCATGCTTTAGATTTAAAGTTGGAAGAGCGTGACAAATATTACAACTCATTGAACAATAATAAGACTAACTGCCGTACTCAAAGAATGCTTCATTAAGTATCGTGTCGTCTTATACTATCACTATGAAAAAGAAAGAGATAGCAGGTCTCTGAGCACGGCCGTAAGTCTAAGAATAAGAAAAATCAAAACTCTATTATTCATGTCTTGAATAATAGAATTTCGTTTTTTCATCCTGTTGTATGATAGAATAAAATGTAATACGACATGCTCTCTACTGTGTAATGTACAGTCAGCAGTAGGTACCATGGATTACCACAACTGTTCGTTTATTTTTAATATGATAAGGTTTTAAAATCAATTAAATAAATTAGTCAGTTTACCATATATGACGTGCTGCTGTCTGTACATTAACATGCACAGGGACAATTTTTTTTTTAAACCACACAACTTTTCATCACTGTCTCTGTGGGCAGAACAAAGACGCAACACAAAATGCAAGCCCTTGTTTTGTACAGTCAGCGTCAAATTGATTATGAGCGTCTAGAGTAGTCAAAATGATGAATTATTTGATCTACGCAGTTAGAATCATCATATTGTTGTAAGCACACAAGATGTTCAAAATATCTTACTACCTACTCATTGTTTCATATTTATATGAGCAGTCAAAATGTTCAAAATTATCTTAGCAAACAAAGCTGTCAAAGTTATCTGTGCACATACACAGATAACTGCATTTTATCTGCTATAAATTTGACGCCGACTGTACTCCCTAAAGAGTTCAGTTATTTGTGTTTTGGATCCTCTGTCAATTTTAGACGAACTTGCACTTTCAATGCACTTATATCAATTTGATATTATTATTATCGTCGACTTATATAATAGATTTTTTCAAAACCTGAAACCATTTTTTAGTCAGATTCATTTTAAAAAGTGGGTTAGCCTCTTTTTACTCGTGTTGGTTTAACAAAATGATATTATCATTATAACATTTAAACATAATAATATTATTAAATCACTTTTTTGATAGACATGTGGATTAAATTCACTGTTTTATATAAAACGTCTTAATTTACTAAACAAACATTCAAATGTTATACTTGAATATATTTTTACAAAGTAGACAAGTAAAATGGATTTTATATAATTACAGGAACAAAAATGGAGACAGAATAAAGTGGAAACAAAATCAGATTGAAACCAATAAAATTGGTTTTTATTGGCCTACCTACCTGTATGTGATTTCTTAGAAATATTTTAACTCATATTATTATAAATCAATTAATATACTGTTTATATTTTCGTATTTATTATGTATGTATAATGGTGTTATATCTCTTGTGTAAATACAATTATTTAAATAAACATTTTAGTCTTTTTTTATTTCTAAAGTAATGTTTTAATTTTTTTTGGGTCCTATCAACTTTACTCTTCCAACAGAACTGTTGTTTCTAGTAGGTAGGTACATATAGCTGCCATTATCCAAACTTTACATACTCCCATCAAAATAAAAAGCCGGACACTCAATAAAAGTCCGGACATTTTTTTCATTAGAATAGAACTTCTCATTCGAACACTACTGCTATGTCTGATTTTTAACTAGTATCTATTAGGTACACATTACACCGCCCAGTCTTAAAAAGCCGGACAAAGTCCGGACAATAGTCTAAAAGTCCGGACTAATCAGGACGGATGGTCACCCCAATCAAAATCTAATAACAGTATATACAATTAGTTTTGGACAACCTCTAAGTATATAGTTTCCAATACTCAAGTTGTAAAGTTGCAGCTTGAGTAGTTTTTTTTTTTTTTTTTTTTTTTGTTTGTCTTGTCTTGTCTATCTGCAATCAGCCCAGTAGCTTTAATCAGATTTGTTGTCATTTTGTTGAGCAGTTCGGGCAAATTCACATCCTGTGATGTGTCACCTCGTGTATGCATAAGCTTTATTACTTTTGAGATTGGTTATATTGAGGCTATTCGTTTTCTCTTTAGCCTGGATGTGGACGTTCCGCTGTCTAGCAGTGAGAGTGCGAGTTGATTCTTGTGACTTTGAAGTCTTTGTTTGTAGGCACTTGTAAACCTCTCTACATCTTCCTTGACTGTTGGGAATTGTAGGTACTCGTGTACTTCAGTGTTTCGTGTGAACCAAGTAGCACCGCTGATCGTTTTCAGAGCTTTATTTTGGAACCGTTGTAATATCTCTACATTTGAGTGGCTTGCAGACCCCCATAGTTCTATACCATAGGTCCATATGGGCTTGATGATGCATTTATAAATTATTATTTTGTTATTTAGGCTAAGTGACGACTGCCTGCCCAGCAGCCAGTACATGTCATTGAATTTCCTGTTAGCTTGGTCTCTTTTATTTTTAATGTGTTCGTGCCAGGTAAGCCTTCTGTCCAAGTGCATGCCAAGATATTTGACAGTGTTCTCTTGTGGTAGTACGTTGCCATTAAAAGTCACCGGTGGGCAATTGTTTCTTCGAAGGGTAAAAGTTATGTGGACAGATTTTGTAGCACTTGCTCGGATTCGCCACTTTTTAAGCCATGACTCGATTTCATTCAAGTGTTTCTGAAGCTGTAAAGATGCTGATATGTGACTTTTGCTGCACGATAAGATGGCAGTATCGTCTGCGTATGTTGCAGTAACGACGTCTTTGGAAATTGGCAAGTCTGCAGTGTAGATTGTGTACAGAACTGGTCCGAGAACGGAGCCCTGAGGCACTCCAGCTTCTATCTGGTATAAAGAAGACAAGTTATCGCCATTCTTTACTTGGAATAACCGGTTTTGAAGGTAAGATTTAAGAAGGGTGAAAGCCGTGTGCGGTAGGCATATTTTTAGTTTACACAAAAGACCCTTGTGCCAAACTCTGTCAAATGCCTGCTGCACATCAAGGAAGACAGCTGAGCAGTACTCTTTTCTTTCCAAAGATTGTCGGATTGTGTGAGCCACTCTGTGTATTTGCTCCGTCGTTCCATGATGTGCCCGAAACCCGAACTGGTGATCTGGGATGGTCTTTTGTTCTTCCAGTATAGGCAGCAGACGTTTCAGTAGAAGCTTCTCAAACAACTTAGATAGCAGCGGCAAAAGGCTTATTGGTCTATATGAACTAACTTCCGTTGGAGGTTTTCCCGGCTTGGCAATCATATTGATTACAGAAACTTTCCAAATAAGCGGGAAATATTGAAGTCTCAAAATTGAATTGAAGAGTATAGTTAAGAGGACAATTCCTTTTTTTGGCAGATGATTCAAAACTTCAGATGTAATCAAGTCAAAACCTGGTGCTTTTTTCCTCTTTAGTTGTCTGATAAGTTTTTTAACTTCTGTGGGGGTACAGAGTGGTAATGGTAGGGACATCTGCTGGTCACTATTCAGAATGTCATCAGCTTCTCTATCGGAAAACATGGCATGTGCCTCATTGGGTTTGAAAACTTCATTTAATGTTTGAGCGAATAAATCGGCTTTATCTTCTGGTTTTCTTGCCCAATTGCCATCTGGTTTTTTCAATGGAGGCACGTGTTGTTTTGGCCTTTTCAGTGTTTTTGTCAGTTTCCACAGAGAATAATCATCTGGTTTGTAGGGTGATAGGGTTTTTAGCTTTTCACGGAGTGTAGCATCTTCATTTTCCTGGATTAAATCTTTTAAATCTTTTTGTGCTTTGTTAAGTGCTCTTTTATCACAGGAGTTTCTGCTGGTATGCCACTGTCGTCTCAACCTCCGTTTTGTAGATATCATATTTCTTATTTCCAATGTGTAGTCATGCTTTTGTGGACTGTACTCGATATACGGAGTGGATAGCCAGGCAGCTGTCTGGATGAGGTTGGTAATGTACCATGCAGCATTCTCAATGTCCTCCTCTGTTTTTAGAGGTATATGCAAGTCAGCTTCATCCTGTATATACTCTTGGAAAGCTTTCCAATCAGTCCTGCCGTTATAGAGTTTTTCGCTGGGCTCTTTGTAGATGATCGTTGTGCTTAGTGTACATATCACAGGTGTATGATCGGAGCTACCATCCAAGCAGGATTCTACTTTTGTGTAAAGATCTGAGATTCCCTTCGTCACAAAGAAGTCTAGCAGGTCAGGGGTTTTGTTAGGGTCTGATGGCCAATAGGTTGGTTCTCCTGTTGACAGAGTATTGAACACTTTTGCATCTACAGACTTTTTCAACTCTCTGCCTCTGGTTGTAATCAGCCTAGAACCCCAATAGGTATGCTTGGAGTTCCAGTCCCCCCCAGCTATAAATCTGCAGCCAAGCCTTTGAAAAAAGTTACTAAACATTTGTTCGTCAATACGATGCCTAGGCGGACAGTACACAGCAGAGAGAGTGAGTGGACCCTGCCAATCATCCACTGATATTACAGTTGCTTGCAAAAATTCATGTTTAAAATTTGGAAGGACATGATGTTTGATGTTCTCCTTTATTATGATTGCGGCTCCTGCATGCGATGTCCCATCTGGGTGATTGGTGTAGTATATATCATAGCCCTTAATTCTGACAATTCTCTCATCAATCATGTGAGATTCTGAGATAAGTAGTATATCAATATTGTTATGATGGATGAATAGCTCTACTTCTTGCTTGTTGGGAGACAAGCCATTAACGTTCCATGTTGCGACACGAAGGTGCTTCATTTCTTACTCTGGGAAATTAGTGTCGTTAGGAGCCCCAATAGGGTGCCCAATTGTTGTAAAAGTATATCTATTTTCTCTGATTGTTTGATGATAATCTGTTCTAATGAACTTGTTGGCTGAGATTGATTTGTCTCTGGTTTTTTGTCCCAGTACCCAGTAGTTATAGGATCAGGAGTATCAGGACAAGTGGGGTTTTCGCGATTAGGCCTAGCATAGCTACTCGTCTTTAGAGGTGGAAAGTCATCGACGCGGAAGGGAACTTCATTGTTTTTCTGGTGTTTTTGTTGCGTTGCAACTTTCTTTTGCATTGGCTGTACCATTTTCCTGGCTCTGATCTCTTTATATACTTGGCAGCCCTTGTAGTTTGCGGGATGATTCCCAAGACAAAGAGTGCAAGTAGCTGGTGTGTTACGATCCTTTTTGGGACAGTCAGTGGTCTTGTGTCCTTCTGCGCATTTGACACACCGGTAGGGGCGCATACAGTTGTTTTTCGTATGCCCATATTGTTGACATCTTGTACACTGGGGGAGCTCGTTTGTTTTCCGTGGGTCTTCTATTTTTACCTTTGTGTTATAGATGTATTCTATTCTCTTTGCTTCGGGGTTATTCAGACTGGGTTCTATATTCACAAAGAACATATTGAGTGGCTTTTTATTTCTTCTCGAAAGTGCACATACAATTTCACCTCTGACTTTATTCCCAGTTTTTTCTATTTCTTCAATAATAGCAGTTTTTGGCGTTGTATGGTGGAGATTTTTTATAACGAGTCTATAACACCTTTTGTCCTTCTGCGTGAATGTGTGTCCAATGAGACCATTCTTTCGGATGAGGTCAACCATATCTTTGTATACCTCAGGCGTTTGTGTCATTATTCGTAGCTGATCTCTATTAATTATTTTGTATGAATAACTGCCAATCGGTGCAGATTGATTTAAAAGTTCTGATAGTTTGGATAGATCTTCAATTCCATACAATATAATTGGTGGGGGCTTACTTGCTTTTTTGACATTTGTTTGGATATTCTCTGATTCACCGGTTAAATCTATAGGTAATCCTGTAAATCTATTCGAGGTTTGAACAAGATTTTGCGTAGGCACATCTGAATTCGTATTGGGTGGGCTATTGGTTAGTTTTCTACGTTTCGGGTTGCGTTGGTTGGGCATTCTTTGCCATGGAGGGGGGCAATTTCCATTATTTTCACCTGCAGAAGTGAGTGCGGCAGGTGGATCACCTTTTGGACCACTTGTGGGTCTGGGGTTTCCTATAGAAGGAGATTTAGGTCTCGTGTTAAAAAGGCTTGGGTGGAATGCCTGCTGAATATATTTCTTGGTAGTGCTGCCAGTAGCATTCACCGTCGAAGGAGCCTGGTCGCATACTCCTACGAGGTCTTCGGTAGCCAATTTCACACTCGCAGGCCCGGGTACCTGCGAGCGCCGGGCGTTAGCCGGATCGCATGACAAATCACAATCATTATCACTCATAATTCCATTTAAAAAAAGTTTGGGAAATTACTCATAGCACTTTCCCAAGGTACTATGGTCGCTCTTTTAGAAGGGATTTAATCCTTCAAGGCTTGCGGTAGCCTAGGTACAGGTTATTTAACCGCCGCCTGTTGCTCGGCGTTGTTGCTGCTCATTTGGCACCACCCAGGGGGCACGTGTAGGGTGAGCCTAGGAGAAGGTGGTAAGTCCTACGGACGCGAGCAGCTGTACCCCCCGCTTGAGTAGTAAACGAGAAAACGTAAACATGCATTCAAGCTGCAAGTTGCATTTCGATACTCACATTGAACAAATTACTAATAAGGCTTTTCAAATGTACGGATTTGTGGCACGAACCTGCAAACCATTTAAAAGATCTGAAACTTATTTGTTGCTTTATAAGTCTCTTATTAGATCTCAACTTGAATATAGTTCTGTGATCTGGAATCCCTATTATGCTAAATATAGTGAAAGCATTGAATTGGTCCAACGTAAATTTCTTCGATTAGTAAATTTTAGATGTCTTCGCGCGAAACGATCGTATGAAGAATCTTTAGATAAATATTTTCTTTTATCTCTTAAAAAAAGAAGATTACTTGCTGATCAGACTATTTTATATAACATTTGTCATAATAAATATGATTGTATTGATATTCTTAATCAGATATATTTCAAAGTACCCAATAGACTTCCCCGTAAGACTAATATCAAAACGTAACATTTCTTTTCCCCGCGAACTACCAGAACTAATGCAGGCAAGCGAGCTCCATTGAGGCGTCTGATGCATGCTTATAATGAACTATTATCTTGTGAACTGGATATTATGCACAACACGTCCCAAAACGTTTTTAGAAATAATGCTTTGAAAATTCTTAATTAAATTAACTTAGTTTACTCTTACTCAAATGCAATTAAAAAGGTGGTTTACTTATGTTCTGTATCGTATACTATAATATAAAAATAGAAATGTTATTTAAGTTAATAGATTAGCAATTACTTCATGCAGATATTTGTGGATAACGGTGTTGACTGTACAAATACTCAAAGAACCGATTAATGTGCTATGTGTATGTAATCCCCTTGTTCAGTTGTTTGTTGTCCTAAATAAATTAAAAAAAAAAAAAAAAAAGCTGCAAGTTGCATTCAGGCTCAGGTAGTTTTGAACCTACACGCAATACCACATCCACATGATACTTGCACAAAGGTAATTATATTCTAGAACAATTGATTTCGCGAGGTCTTTTTATAATTAAACTCTTTTGATACCATTCTCATATTTTAATACGTAAAGTATTCAATTCAATTAATAACCTAGGAACAAAATTGCATCTTAAACAGCTCAAATTCTACCCATCTTACGCACTGCTTACACTTTATACCTTAACTTCAATATATTTACAACTCTTTATCAGCATTTCCAAAAAAAATAGTCAAATAAATATATTATAATCTTAGTAATCTATGTATGGATAAAAGAATAATGAAAACAAAAACAATGTTAACTGAATTAGGTTCTTACAACTTATACATTAGGAAATAATTTGTACAAAACATAACTGTTATTATTATAACATCAGTCAATCCTACTAAACAGGAAAAGCCTGTGAACAAAATAATGCAAATGGACCGAAAGGAAAATACAGAATTTTCCGTTTTTCCTAAATAAAGAACATCTCCTTTATGTAGTACAAAATTAGGATTAGGCAATGTTGGCATGGCACTGAATGTTTCATATTCAGTTTCATTTTAATATAAAAATAGTCAGAATTTAGTATGCATAATAAATCTTACATCTACCTACAGCATTGTGATAAATGAATTATTAACTTAAAAGTTCAACATATCTAAACCAAGTTTTAGGTTGATAAAAATTAAACTACAAAAAAATATTTCAATCTTCTGGCTCTTCAGTCAAATATTGGTCATTTTCTTCACCAGATGGGTCACTATCCTCATTTACATCCATTCGCGGCTTCTTTATTAAAAGACCCTGTTTTTGTAATTTCTCTATCGCTTCTATTGTATTTCGTTGCGATGCACTAAGCTCCGTCTTTTCTTCGACTTGCATCGCCTGTTTTTGACTAGTTTTAACTATTTTCAATCCTGATAAATTATTAAGCTTATTCAACTGTTGCGAACTACAACTCGTTTCGGATTTCATTTGTGTGGAAGTGAAAACTGTGTTTCCCTTGACAGTTTTTGTAGCACTGCTAAAATTCTTTTGAGAGGAGGTATAATGAACAGTAGAGCTCATTTGATCATTATCAAAATTTGGAATATCAGATACGGGAATCAATGATTCTTTTGGTTTTTTGAAACAACTGAAATGTCCTACAGTGTCTTCAGAAGCTCTTTTCGGTGTATTCAAAATTTTAATGGGTTTAGCTACATTTGGATTTAACTGCCTAGGGGATGAAGTAGGTCCTCTTCTTATAACTGGCATTCTAGGAGTGGTTGCCCTAACTGGATTAAAAGTTGGCCTTAAAGGGACTAGTTGATTGCATGGCCTCACATTCATCGCGATCGTGGGTCTCGTTGGAGCTAAACCTTTGACTTTCGTTCCAGTTGGTGGAGTTTGTCGCACTGTAACACCTTGGAAATTTTTGAAATTTTGATTAGATTTCATACCCTGAACTCTCTGATATTTCATAGGTTGAACAGTTGAACAGTTTGAATTCTGGACTTGTTCAACAGTTTGATTGACGGTCTTAATAGTTTTTGTAACAGTTGTCGTTATTTCTTGTATAACAGTTTTGGTTTGGAATGTTTTCACGGTGACCTCTTTATTTACAGAATTAAGTTGATTATTTGACACTGCATTTTGGTTGACTGATTGATTAGTTACCTTCATCGTTTTAGTTATATTACTAGAGTTTGCAATTGAAGAATCTTTAGCCATTTCGGGTTTTGTTTGTTTGTATGGTTTTATAGACAACTCTCGGTTGGAAGTTATCGGGACAGCAGAACCAATTTTTGTTGATGAAAGTTGAACATTTTTATTTTCTTTACTAACTGTCTTTATAGTTATATTTTTGTTTAAGTTCTTTAAATCTAGTGTTCGACTTTGCGGCGTTTCAAATGGTCTTTTAAGAGTACTTTTCTTAAGGTTGCTTTCTATATCAGCCAACTCTCCATCACTGTATTCGTTAAAATCATCATCGTGATCACTATTTGAAGCTTCTGGAGACTGTACAGATACGTTAGCATTAGATTCGGGATTATTATTAACTTTGTCGTCACCCATATCATCTTCACTCAAGTGATCGTCATTAATTTCTGATATTTTTACTTTGCCAGGAAGTGAATCATGGTCGCTATCAGCATCATCCATATCATCTTTTGATTCTTGGGATAAATTTAAATCTTTGGTAGACTTTATAGAAACACTGGGCGAAGAATTCCGTGACTTAATTGTAATATGTTTTCCTAAATTTTTAAGAGCATGTATGTTAGAACTTTGCAAACTTAATTTTTGATTGATACTAAGGTTTGCCGGCATGAGCATATCTTGATCATCTTCATCAGAAAAATCAGACATAGAGCATTGATCATTGCTCTGTAAAGATTGTTTCAAATTTGGCAATATCGGCATGCGTTTTACAATACTCTCATTTACTATTGTTTTTTGTTGATTTAGTGATTTCGTTGTGATACTTTTAAAACTCTTTAATTTCTCAAGCGATTTATTGGATGTGTGCTCATTAGATACAGTCTTTGTTGTATTGACTTCTCGCGTAATTGTATTGCATTTTTCTGTTTCATCACTGTCAGAATCATCAATATTAAAAATTTCAATGTCTTCATTTATTCCTTTCTTCTTATCGACTTCTTGAAGATTACTGGGTGACTTTTCCGAAGACGCTCCTTGAATAGGTTTGCTTATCGGTTTTGCTGTGATATTTGTTAAATGTTTGAAAAGATTCACATTCATATTTTGTTTCTCTAACTTTTCTGAAATACTCATATCTTTTTCATTAATTTGTTTTAATTTAGGAGACTGTTTTGGGGACTTGTTATCAACAGCATTATTGATGGTTAAAGATTTTATATGTGCTTGCTCTACCGCTGATGAGGTTATATTTTTAGTAGTATTACTTTTTTTTACGTTATCACTTTTAGGTGAATGTGATAATGGTTTTACAATAATATTTTTATTAAGTGACTTTAAAGCTTCCAATGATTTAGTTGTTTCTTTTTTCTCGTTTGGTTGTTCACAAACCGATTCATTATCATCTAAAGTACCTTTATAAACATCATTTTGGTCACCATGATCTTCAGAATCTTCGAACTCCGCATCATCTTCGGTACAATCTTGTCTTTTTGGAGGAATTTTAGAATCTACTTTATTTACAGACTTCACTGTTATCAAATGACTTAAATGCTTTAAAGCGTCTAGAGAGCTCTTTGATGACGTAGTAGTTATCATCGAGGACGATTTTTTGTCAGTTTCAGCGTTAATATCGTCTTTTTCTTTTAATTCGTTAATAGTATTACTATTTTTAGTTTCGTTCTTATAAACAGAGGGTATAAATTTTCCGGAGATACTGTTATTTAAATTGTTAGTAATTGTTTTTGCAGTATTTATTTCGGTGTGCTTTTCTGTATAATCATCATTTTCTTCATAGCTTAAATCTTCATTATTTCTTATTTCAGTGTCACAATTTGTAGACTTCTCTTTAGGCACAGAATCAGTATCTACTGAAACCTGGTGATTATCTGGTAGGTGAGCCTTATTTCTGGTGTTCTTTTCCAACTCCGACCTTGTTGACTGAGCTTCGGATTCTTCTTTTGCTTCCGTTTCTGAGGATGTATATCCACTTTGAATTACATCACACTCTACTTCTATATTTTCGGGGGTTAGGCTTATTTTTACATTTTCTGTATCAGTAGGCAATGTAGTTTTGTCAAGTGAATCTTTATCAGCACTTTCACAAGACGATTTTTTCACTATTTTAATTTGGGAATTACCCTGACTTAAAAACTTGGATAAAACTTCATCAGGTGTTTTCGTCAGAGATGTGTCTTTATTGGAGACAATTTGTTGAGAAACTTGAGAATTTTTGTTTGGTATTTTACATCCCACTTTAATAGCTTGTTTATTAGGTTTCTTTTTAACAACAATACCTTGTTTTTTTAGTTTTTCTAAATCAGCCCTTTTTAGTAACTTGACATTTGACTTGACTGCTTTTTTCTGTTTTAAGTTTTTTGCAATAACTTTTGTAGGGACTTCTTCTACCCCTTGAAAATCTAATCCTTCACCAAAAACATCCTTGTTCATATTTAAGAATTCATCTAGTGTTATAGCGGATTTTTTTGACTTCTTGTGTTTTTTATGCTTTTTGGATTTTTTGGGATTTTTACCATCCTTATCGTTGTCAAGTGAAGTATCCATTGCCATTTCTAGAAATTTATCCTGTAATAGATTTTTACTTATTAATAAAAGTTTGATAACAAAGTATTTGATTTTATCTTTGTGATATATTTACCAATCCTACAGCATTCATAGCAGTTTCAACATCTTGGGGCTCCATATTTTCAACTTTTTCCATTAGTGGTGGAACAGTTTCTAAAGAGTATTCTGTTATCTGCTCAAACCTGTAATGATTGCATTATTAATTGTTTTTTTTTATTTACCCTAATAAATGTGATATTAAATTATAGTTTTAACAGATGTGGGCAGGACAATAGCCAAAAAACATGTATGTATTCCTTATTCTACCCACTTTTTCTACTCACTAGCTTATAATAATAATCCCATTTTCTACCCTAATTCTAAAACAATTTCCTTTTTAACCCACAAAAGTCAAAACTACACAGAAATATTATAATTTGTTGTATTTTTATTTATAATAAAGGTAGAAAATGGAATAGAATTTAGGTAGAAGCGGAATTAAATATTAGTAGGTAGAATACAGAATACATCTAAAACACTAGACAGACAAGGGGTCCAGTACTTGCTTTCGTTCGAATGACGCTGTAGCGACACACGTTGTGGCGAAAAAATGCAGTGTGGTACGCTGGAGCGAAACCCGCTCGGTCGAATGACACGACAGCGACGAACTTTGTGGCGAAATATAATTGTATGCTAGTTTGAAACTCAAAAGGTTGAAAATAAAACACAAAGGTTCAAGTCTCACTTTAATCAACGAAACAAAAGGTTATATTTTGAGTAGGCAAAAAAATGAGTACAAAGACGTCTTTGCGACCATCGGTTTCTCGTTATGGAAAAAGTTTGTTGCTGTCGTGTCATTCGACCGAGTGGGTTTCGCTCCAGCGTACCAAACTGAATTTTTTTCGCCACAACGTGTGTCGCTACAGCGTCATTCGAAACCAAGTACTGGACCCGTACGAGGACATCTGATATTTTTTTATACTATAGAATTAAGTGCACCCTGTGGATAATCAACACTTTGGATTGGAACAATGTTGTTTTGTCACTCAGACTAACATTACAGAGGAGCTAACCCAAAAAAATTGGTAAGATAATGGGCGGTTTTCCACTTACCGGCACGGCGACGGGACGGCGACGGCGACGGCCCGGCGACGGCTGCCGTGGCAGCATAAATGTATGAGTTTATATGGCACGCTTTTCCACTTACCGGCACGGCGACGGGACGGCGACGGCACGGCCCGTTGACCCCCACCGATGCCGCCGCCGGCCGGCAAATCTGTGTGTGTTTTGTATACGTACGTAGCCGTGTGCGTGCGTGTGTGCGCGCGCGGGGCAGGGTTCAGCCTGTACAGTCGCGAACGCAACCTTATTGTTGACAAGCTTACATTTGAGGTCGTATGCACTTATTTTGTATGAAATGAACTACAAACATAAGTTTGATATTGTTTTTTTATGTGATATAAATTACAAATTACCATATTTAATTTTTTTATACTTACAGCATATTACAAGATATTCTTATTATTTATACCACAACATAAAAGTCATTTGTACGTAGGTACATTATTGTAATAGTTAGGTTAATTGATAAATTCCAAATATAATAAAAATTGGTAATAATTATTAGTACCTATATAGTTTCAACTGTAGATTTACAGTTTTTTCGATATCTTTTTTTCTTTATTGTGCTAGCGCCATCTATTCTATTCGCTGCATAAGCCATACCAACACAGTTTTGGCAAACTCTACGGTACGGCATACGTAATATTCAAATTCAACTGATTGCACAGATGGCGTTAGTGAATAAACTGTTTTTCGATCGGTGCGTTCAGTCGAAAACTGTTTTTGAAAAAATTTAGTATCCTTCTTTTGGATTGTTTCACATAAATTCTCCAACAGATAATTAAATGTTTCTTAAGTCATTCGAAAATAGTTAAAGAATTGCTTATTGTTCATTTTTAGTTTATCAAATAAAGTATAGTAAGAACCCTTTAAATACCTAACTTTAATAAGTGGATCGACCCAAAAATTTACTTTTCTACGTTGTAGATATTTTCTCCTTAAATGTAAAAGGTAGAGCAAATAAATAGTACGACGACTAGACGAGGACATTTTTAAGTCTTGTAAAATTGGCGTGCGTGTCTGTACTGAGCGTAGCCCGCGCCGTCGCCGTCGCCGTGCCGTCGCCGTCTAGTGGAAAAACGGAGCGCCGGCCCGTTGCCGGGCCGTCGCCGTCGCCGGGCCGTCGCCGTCGCCGTCCCGTCGCCGTGCCGGTAAGTGGAAAACCGCCCAATGAAAGAAGTGATAAAAACCACTACTCACAATTCATTCTTCTCAGTATATAAATCATCAGTTGAGTGAAACGTTAGATGTAATTCATAAGCATCTAAATGATAAAATATAGCTTCACATAAAGGACATCTCAACACATCGTCAGGACTTTGATTCTCATCATCATGGTCATCTATTGTATGTTTCTGTAAAAGACAAAATAAACTATTGCATTGAATTGCTACATAATGATGTGTATTGGCTCTATTTCTTTTAATGATCTTTAATGGCACCTTATTTTTCTACTATACAATTTTTCTGTAGAATTTCATATTTTAATTTTCTTTACAGAAGTTGCATATTGCAAATGCACATGAGAATACTTACATGTAAGTTAACTTTGTTGTCATATTCATCACCACAAAAAGCACAGTAATATATTTGTAGAATGTCCTGCAATCATAATAATAATTTCATTAGAAGGGTAAGCTTTAAAATTTGTTAATACTGTTCGTAAAAAAATATTAGCTCCTTACTTGGTTAATCATCTTCAGTTTCTTAGACTGTCCAACTACAGGTAAATCTGTGTCTTGTCTATGGAAGAATTTATTGTGATACAGCATGGCAGATGCTATGTAGAAGTCTACATTGCACATATCACAATGAAAGTTCACATCGTCTTGTCTTTCCAGCTCTTTATGGTTTGATTGTAAGTGTTTATTATACAAATGCTAAAACCAACAGAGTAAAAATCACAGCATGAAACACTGCTTCCATCAATTGCTGCAAAACATTTAAAAAAATTGACCTTGGTAGCCATAGAAAAAATCAATCAAACTTCTGCACTGCACTGCAAGATAAATGTGTTATGGAGAAGATTCTATCATTGACACAGAATATATAATAGTACTATGTACAGATGTCCATCTGGGAGAGGACAAGCAAATAATAAGCTACTCTCGCTGCACTGCCATAAAAAGTACAATATTTTCAAATTGCACAACGCTGCGTGCATATTATTGTATGCACTTCCTCTTTCTGTTGTCTAGATTTCAAAATAGGTCTTCAACCTACAATAACATTATATTTTATGTGATTCTATGATCATAATTAATGAGTACATTACCTATTTTGGATTTCATTGTAATGTAAAGGTGTAGGAATATTTTCTAATAACTGAGTTTAAAGAAAAGAACAAAAAAAACAGTAACTTTGGTGGTTATCATCAAATATGATAAGGTGGAGGAGTGGGGAGGGAGGGGGGTATTAGTCCAACATTTTTGTACATTGTCAGAGTACCCAGTTGTCAAAAACTAACCTTCATCGTGAAGAGTTTTCCGCACCACGGACAGAAATACTTGGCGTCGTGGTCTGGGTGCTTTTTATGTTTGTGAGTAATCGCTTTAGATATAGTCGGGAACATTTCAGTGCAAACATCACAGCTAACCATTTCTGTATCTTCGTTACTCTTTTCATCAGAAGGCATATTTGACTTGTTTTTAAGTTTTGTGCTTTGATTAAACTTGGGATCTCCATGTTTTCTACAAAAGCAAGAAATATTACGATATTTAGGTAGGTACTGTTTGTATTAATATTTTACAGAAAGCGAGTAAGTGTAATTGCTACCTGAAATGTGTCTGCAGCTCTTCTTTACTGATGAAAGATTCTTTACATAAAACACAATTAAATTGTTGAGGTGAACTCATAATTCTTAATTTTGTGAAAAATGCAACAATAATATACACATCCTGTGATCCTGTCTCAATGTATTTTCACTATGCTGGTTTCTTTTAATTTTAGTTTCCTAAATATAATTTAATTTATCACTTTTAGTTGAAAACATAAGATTATCGTACTATTTTTTAATATAATTTTTGAGGTTTCTCTTTCCTACCCAAACAAACGAGAGGAGAGGAATCCATTTTGAAAAATGTTAATAATAAAAAATAGGCCTCAGGGATGCTTGTTCAAGTTATTTTGATCAAACTATGTAAATATGTTACTGCTATTTGCTATTTTAAAACGATAAAATAACGTTATAATTTCCGCTACCTAAAAACGAAAAGTGATTAATAAAAAGCTTTATCTGTAAAAAAAAACGGTAAAGGCGGACCACTGTCTATCACCAGTTCTGTCTATTGTCAGTTTAATCGCATAATAATGTCGAACGAAAATCAGTAGAAAAGAGCGCTCGATGCCAGACGAGCGATTCAAAAATAGGGCCCCAGAACCTGCAGATTTTGGATGTACAGGGACTTATTATGCTCAGTCGTGTAGGGTATCGTTATTCCGAGTGACACTAGCTATTACGAGTGACACTAGTTATTATATATTAAAACCACGAATAATATTTTTATAGGTTATTTATTATTGATATTGTTATTTTGTTTTCATTTTCAGAATAGATAGATACGCTTGGTAGGTATGATGGCTAAGTTGATAAAAAATGTACATATTGCTACTCGATTTTACTCGAATATAGAGGGAATAAAAGCGAGGAAGTACGTTCTTACCAAGTATTTTGAGGGGGAACCTAAAAAGTCTGATTTTAATATTGTCGAAGAGGAATTGCCAGGGCTGAAAGATGGGGGTAAATAATACATTTAACCATTTAAATATTTTGTTTGCGCATTTGTTTCAGTTAGAGTTTTGTCTTAAATTAACTACACGTTTAAAGGTTCGCGCACATTATGTCGGGGTCGGGGCGCAGCGGGGCGGGTCGGGTCGCACCGCAAAAATCGCTAGTATGTATTTTATATGAACTATCGCGCACTATTACGGGCTGCAGCGGGCCGCATATCCGCGATAGTTCATGTAAAAAAAATGCGCTGCGACCCACCCCGCTGCGCCCTGACATAAAGTGCGCGAACCTTTATAAGTTAGTGTGCAACTATTTGATTCATTTGGCTTATAAGTAGACTACTTATTATTAAAACACAACACAACATAATCTATTTTTTCAACGAGCAATGGTATATATAAGGAATCTATCTTATTTAGAACATTTTAGCTATGTAGTGGAATATACATGAAACCTGAATAACTATTCTATCCTAAATCACAAATCATGTTAAGATTTTTGATCATTATGAATTCGTCAATTTAAGAATGTACAAATAGTAACAACGTTTTATTGTAGTCTTGATTATTTTATGTAACCTTTCAGAAATATTAGCTGAAGCGGAGTATCTTAGTGTTGATCCATATATGCGAGCTTATATGATTGGCTATAAATTGCCGACGGACATGATAGGAGGACAAGTGGCAAAGTAAGATATTGGATTATAATACTTACAGATTGCCCAATATTTTAAGCAATCGGTAATGCCTATCAATAACTTATTTTTGTTTTAGAATCATAGAGAGCCGCAACAAAAAGTTTCCTGTCGGGAAATACGTTGCAGGTTACTTTGGATGGCGTACTCATACAGTATGCAACCCAAATGAACCACCCAAACAAGGACTTTTGCCACTTACAGTTTTACCAGATTTAGGTACATATCCAGTATCTCTTGGACTTGGAGTGTTGGGTATGCCAGGGTCAGTAACAGTATAATATTTTTCATAATTACGCCTTACGGCTTGATTGACCCTAAAAAGTTGACAAAAATTGAGGGTGCCACTTTGTATGCAAACTTGGCAACACTGACTTTATTTTAAACTGAATTTTTTTAGTAACATTTTATTTAGTTTCTACTCTTCCAGACCAAGCTGTATGTTGTTTGTTATTATTCAGAAGTCTCAGAAAATATGGTCAAGTTGAAGTGGGGCAGCAGTAGTATCTTAGAGTAGCTTAGCCAGTTACCCATCCATACGAACAATTTTTATTTATTTTGTGTTATTTTTTACCGCAAAGACCCCATTGACCCAAAATGGATATAACAGGCTATTCTACAATGCAAATGCTGAAATTGAAAGCCAAATTAAGGCGTTTTTATTCTTACCTACTGAATTTATTAATTTTTTTCTTATCCAGATTTTTCGGAAATTTGTAAGTCTCAACATTTTTACAGCTTATTACGCAGAATTTGGTAATTTTAAAGCTATAAAACGATTTTTAAAGTAAAAGCCCTTTGTAAGACGGGCTTAGCCGTCGCTGCTCGTAAGTTTTGATTGTTTTTGTGGAACAAGCGTACGTAGCGCCGTTTTGACAGTTGCCTTCCCCAATTTTGTAAGACAACGGGCCGGCCCTATTCAATAACGTGACAATAGGGAATATGAATCTTTTTTTTTTAAATCAAAATCAAAAGTATAATTTGTGAGAAAATCAAGTGTAATATTAAAACTTTTCTATTGTGTTTTTTTCTCGTGATATAGTTACTTAAAATTAGCACGCATGAGCACCCGCCGAAAACGCTCTATACAAAACTGTGATGTCACATCACATATCACGTTTCAGGTGTGTGTCAGGCGCGTTTAATATGGAGTTAGCCATTAATCTTCAATTATCTCCCTAAATTTTGCGTATAAGTACATAAGTGCCATTTAATATATTATTTCTTATTCGATATTCTATCTGACTGTAAAGTGCATTATATCCGAAAGTGACAAAAAATAATCGTTATTTTCCCCTAATTTCATCGTGTAATAAAACTAAAATAATTAATTTGTTTTTATTTTTTTTCTGTTCCATCATGTTTTTGTAAATGTCCGCAGCGATCAAGCTCAAATTCATCAAAATCGGTGACTTATGCATATTCCCTATTTGTCAATTGTCATTACAAATTAATAGTAGTTTGTTCTATTTTCAAATTGGTTTACGCAATGGATATAAAATTGTAATGACAGGTAACAAATTGTCACGTTTATTAAATAGGGCCATGAATCAAATCTATTTTTTTTAACAGGAATACGTCTTACTTTGGTTTGAAAGAAATATGTAAACCAAAACCAGGTGAAACATTAGTTATTACTGGCGCTGCTGGTGCTGTCGGTTCTCATGTGGGACAAATAGGGAAAATACTTGGTAGGTATATTTTGCATTATTTAATTCGAAGGTATTATTTGATTTGTTTAAGGTAGTACCGTGAGCGAAAGTGGCGCCGCGGTGAATTATATTTAATATTATAATTCTAATACACAATTTTAAAAATGTTTATCGTGGAGATTTTAGGGCCCACAGTCTAGTATTTTTAGACGGTATCGTTACATTCCCTCGTAGTCACTGCTAGAAGTAGATAGCAAAACTGCTAAAAGTGACCGTTTTTGACACATTTGCTATCTACTTCTACGAATGACTACGAGGGCATGTAGTGATACCTTCTAAAAATACTAGACCATGGGCCCTAAAATCTCCACGATAAACATTATTAAAATCTTTTTCTATTAATAACTTATTAAATAAAAACCTCTGATTGCGCCACTTTCGGTCATACAACCGCCTTAAGATAAAACAGCTATATAAAATTGAATTTTTAGATTTTAGCATTCACAATGCTCTGGGGCACTAAATTCGACTCACCCGTAGCAGCTCAGACGGGACTCGAACCCGCACCCTTAGTGCATTAAGCCGGAATCCTAAGGGTGCGGGTTCGAGTCCCGTCTGAGCTGCTACGGGTGAGTCGATTTTTTCTAGTATTTTTTTAATTATATTAAGTAACTTGATTTATTTACTTATTTTTTATAGGATGTCGAGTCATAGGATTTGCGGGATCAGATGAGAAATGTGAATATTTAACAAAAGAGTTGGGTTTTGATCATGCATACAACTATAAAACTGCTAATATCAGAACTTCTTTAAAAGAAAGCGCGCCTAAACGGGTTGATTGCTACTTTGACAACGTAAGTAAAAAGTAAAAAGAAATGTTTATAAAACAGCGGCTTTTTAAAGCATACTTTATATTATAATTTATAGCAGAAGTTTTTTTTACTATTTTTACTATTTAGATACGATTAAGTATTTCAGTTTACAATTTCTTCCTGGTAGGCAATTTTTTTTAAACCATTTTGTTACTTAAAACAGGTTGGCGGTGAAATAAGTTCTACGATTATGAGTTACATGAATCATTATGGCCGAGTAGCTGTTTGTGGATCAATATCTTCCTACAACGATTCCAGTTTACCCAAAGGTAAAGATGTTACATCACGAATTTAGATCATCTTACCCATGTAATGTCCTTAATCTACATATTCATAGATTTAAGACATTTTAGAGTTTGGGTAAGTGGACAACTGGAGATATTATTACGACATAGTGTACATGTTTTGATTTTTAAAATTCCAGTTACTATTCTGCAACCATCGATTGTTTTCAAGGAGCTTAAGGTCGAAGGATTTATTGTGAATAGATGGATGAATCGATGGGACGAAGGAATCAATGCCAATTTAGCATGGATGCGTGAAGGGAAAATCAAATATCACGAAAAAATATATCATGGTTTTGATAACATGGTAGATGCTTTGGTTGGAATACTTAGAGGTGAAAATACAGGAAAAGCCATCGTAAAAGTAAAATAAAAGAGTAATGGTGGATAATATTTTAATCAAGAAAGATACAGATTAAATGATTATTAAAAACCCTCGTCTTTATTTTCATTAATCTAGCATTTACAAAATAAGGTTTATTATTACTTGAAAGAAAAAATAATATTATTTGATGTATTTAATAACAGAGGTTGACTGCATCTTATATTCATTTATTTATTTATTACTACCATTCAATTGACTTCGATTCACGACTGTTGAATAAGGGCTAAATAATATGAGTAATTAGCGTTTATAAACTCTTTTAAAAATGACTAAGTACCTTTATAAAAAAAAAACACATCTAATTTAATACGTTTTAAATATAGTCTCAGATAACAGTGTAGATAGTTCTTCAGCATAATTTAATTATTAAGTAACTATAATAATATTATATATAATTTATATTATAGGTATGTAGTTAGTAATGGCGAAATGTCAGGGGGCTTACCATCAGCAAATAAGAAACCATTCAGTTCAAAAGCAGGCCGTAAAAAGACTGCTTAAGGCCTGCTTTCATACTAACCGTTGAGATCATGGTACGAAAAAGTAAAGCCGTTCAATATAAGTCCTGCTATAAGAGCTCATAGTAAGGCCCCAGGAATAAAATTATAGACAGAAAAAGTCAGAAAAAGCTTGGGCCCGTTGACCCAGTTGTACACATGGAGACCTTTTGTACGTATGCATATTATGGGTTAATTTCCCGGTAATTTTTCAATTATTTAATGGTCGATAATAATAATTACTAATGGAAGTTGGACAGTAAATGAATTTATTAAAGAATGAATAAAAAAAATATATTTACGAAAATTCGTTTCCAACATCCAAAAATTGATAGCAAACAAAAAAAACTGAAAATATACAGATGAACATAGATCCTCCTCCTCTTTTGAAGTCGGTTAAAAATAACAGGTCTACATCTACACTAGCGCCAAGTTTGAATAAAATAACAATTGAGACTGCATTACATGCTATTTTATTTAATATTAACGCATAACTCATTAAAAAAAATACTTTAATCCCACCTCTACTCTGCTGCTGGGGTTGCCAGTCATAAAAAAAAAATTGTAAAGCATAGACATCGTTCTTTTTTTTTACCTTCCTCAGTCTATCCATGCATGCTTGTCAATCATTTACATTGCATTTACGTGCTTGACAGCGATGCTTGATCGTTTAGGAAGCGGCGCGAAACAGCTTGTCAATCATTAACATTGCATGAATGCTTGACAAGCAGTGATTGATCGTTTTGGGAGCTGTTTCTCAAGCATTTGTAGATAGAAGTACTTTTTTTGAGGGCAAAGCAAAATCATTCTTAACGTAAGGGGATAGAGTCCAATATTGTCTCTTGGTGCAGTTTTGTGGTACAAGTATCTACGCATTGGGGTTGGTAAACTTTTCCAAAACTGTTGTGAATTATATATTTTCTGGTAGCTTTTGGCTTTGGAGTCAGGAATAACAAATTGCGGAATTATATAATGCTTCATTTTAATTTAAATAAAAATTTAAATTTTTAATTTACAGCATAGTACAATAAATCACTATTACGGCTGAATGCGTAGGTTATGCCTTTGCTCCAAATACTTTATATGTTGTTGCTCAAAACAAAAAAAACAAAGGTATGATTACTCTTTGTCACTGTCTGTCAAATCTGTCAATCAGTTTTTTAAATCAGTAAATGCAAAGGAACTTCGTGTTCAGCCGTATGTTTGATATTTTATCCCGATAATAATATAAAAAATATATTTAGTTAACATGTTAAAATAAAAAAATCATAATATTATTTTCTTTATTCTTCTAACTTGTGCTATCAAAAAAAAATATAAAACAATTCTCTTCGAAAAAGTTTACCAACCCCTTCTTGGTTGTGTGAAGCTGAGACTTTTATTGTAGTGGTGGCTAATTCGGCAGAACTTACCGTTAACTGTATCGTTAAAGATACCAAATGCTCCAAGCAGCATTGGAATGCGATGCACCCGCATTTTAATGTAAACTGATACAATACTATTATATATTGTGACCAGAGGTGGTTAATATAACGTCTAGCGCAATATTCTAGCGCGCTATCTATGCATAGCGCACATCGCGCGCTATGTAAGTAGTCGTTATGACGCTAGAAATATAACGAGTAGCAACTAGCAGCGGGGCGTTGGCCGGCAGCGGGCGAGAGGCAGCGTTGGGCGCGCGCGGGCGGGCAGTCGTCGCGTAAGCGCTATTGGTATCGGTCGCGTTGTGAACGTTATTCTCGCAGCCAGTCGCATCACGCTAGTCGCTAGGTACTTATCGCGCGCGAACTTATTTGTAATAGTGACTTTGTATATCTAACACGTTATTGACGTTATTGTTAAATAAATTGGGACTTTTGGGACACATAACTGTTAACTGGGTATAATATCGCGCGCGACCTTATATTGTGATAGTTCGATTAGGACTGTTATGACACAACTAAGTCAATTAATTATTATGTTAAAGCTATTTAGCAAAGTTAGTGAACGAGAGATATGGAAAAAACAACCGAAATTCAAACGACATAAGGTCGAAAACCGCTTGCACTTGTTTTTTTTTAACTAGAAAACACTGTCTAGTGATCCTTAGTTAAAAAAAATAGTGCAAGCGATTTTCGACCTTATTGACATTTGTCAAAATAACGGTTTTTATTGAATCTTTAAGTTAGTAAACGAGAATATGGCAAAAAACAAGCGAATTTCAAATGTCAATAAGGTCGAAAATCGCTTGCACCGGTTTTTCTTAACTACAGATCACTAGACAAACTTTTCCTACCTTCACTTGTTTTTCCGACATACGTTTGTTCTTCCGAAATCGTATAATTCAATAATAGACAGTTCTAAGCCCGAAAAGTATAAAAGAAAGTTCATTAGTTTACTGCTTTATTTTATTTAAGACTAAAATGCGACGTATTAATAAATAACATTTTTGTATAGCGCGCGATCTGTCTAACGAACGACGTGTGACGTAACGTGTTACGAGATCCAACGTGCTGCATCTAACGCGCCAGCCAACCGCCCGCACGCTTCCTGATAAATAGCGCGTTATAACATAGCGTATTTAATAGCGCGCTAGAAATCAATAGCATATAGTCTGTAGCGTGCTGTTGCTTTATAGGCGTTTTGAACAACTCTAATTGTGACAATACCACTAAATTATTTAACACTTCGCCGCCCTAGTACTTGAATCATAGATATGGGACTTGAATGGCCAAACGACCAATTTTACCAAAATTGACTGATTACACGCTAAACAATATAATTATTTTTATTTTATATAAATGTTACTATACTGCATGTTTCTAATTCAGAAAATGTCTAATAATATCGATAACTAACTTATAAAAATGTCTCCTGTGAAATTTGCTCAATGGTCGATTGGCCATTCAAGTACTAGGGCGACGACTTGACACTGGCAAAAATTACTCCCTGAAGAGGAGTAGATTGCCATAACAAAAATAAGAAGCAGAAGAAAGAAAAGTGCCGCGAAAAAGTCGCGAAACTGCGACGAGTAATATGAGAGACTGTCATTGAAACAATAATATCAATTTTATTATTGTATGTAATTACCGAGAACGAGACATAATTAACATGGAATTAAAAGGAACTTTTAAAAAAATATTCAAAAGACTCCGAAAACAAAGTGCACGTGTGGTCATGGTCATTCGATTCCCCTGTTGGTAAAATTACTGGTGTCGCCGATAATAGTTACGTTTACATGGTATCTTTTGAAGATAGATCGAAAAACATTGAAAAGAAAATACAGGCTATATCTGAAGAACTGTCGTGCCATTTTGTCGAAGGAAAAAATAAGGTTTTACAGCAGCTGGAAGATGAAATGAGTTCCTACTTTGAAGGAAGCTGCAAGAAATTTACGGTCCCTATAAAAATGATCGGATCAGATTTTCAAAAAGTAAGTTTATGCTCAACTTTGGCATAAAACATTTTCTGAATTACCTATTTAAAGTTAGGTGTACCTACTTACACCTAGCGTTGTCATCTCTAAAGGTACAATTCGGCGGGCTGATTATCTAATTAGAAACCACCTAGCGACCGGTCTCATTTGACAGATGAATGTGATACATTGCTTCTTCGTTTTGGGGTAAAAAAAACATACCAAAGAAAAGTAGCAATGTATGTCAAATGAAACCGGACGCTAAATAGTTTCTATGTAGATAATCAGCCTGCGGTTCCTAGCGACCGCGACCGAATGTGATACATTGCTGCTTTTCTTTGGTATGATTTCTTTTACCCCAAAACGAACTAGCAATGTATCACATTCATCTGTCAAATGAGACCGGTCGCTAAGTGGTTTTTAATCAGATAATAATTAAGATTATAACCGCGACGCGCGACCTGGGATTGGTTGGTACTTCATATAAATTCATACTAAGCAGTGGGTCGAGTGATCCGCGGGCTGATTATCTAATTAGAAACCACCTAGCGACTGGTCTCATTTGACAGATGAATGTGATACATTGCTTCTTCGTTTTGGGGTAAAAAAACATACTAAAGAAAAGAAGCAATGTATGTCAAATGAAACCGGTTGCTAAATAGTTTCTATTAAGATAATCGGCCTGCGGGTAGCGGTCGCAGTGGCTAGGAACCGAATTGTACCTTAAAAATCAGAAAGCCAAAAAATCAAATAAAAAATTAAATTCTTTCCCGTGCTTAGTTTTTGTAAAATTCTACATCATTGATGATTTCGTTGAAATCCAACTCAAATCCCAACATTACGTACTTACCTACTCTTTCGTTGTGTAAGTTTTTATTAATAATACAATTTATGTTGAGACCCCTCACTTGCGGAGGCACCGGGCAGTTGCCCCGTTTGCCCTGCCTTAAATCTGGCCCTGTATAAGCATTAACTAAACAGATATGAAAATAGAGTTTCAAACTTACAATTTGACTTTTTTCTACAGGAGGTTTGGAACAAACTACAAGAATTACCTTATGGGTCAACACAAACTTATGGAGACCTGGCAAAAACTCTAGGTCGATCATCAAGTCACGCTCGCGCAATAGGCTCAGCGTGTGGTGCTAACAGTCATTTATTGGTTGTTCCCTGTCACCGAGTAGTAGCTACTGGTTCTAAGGGTGGGTTCAGTAGTGGCATTGATCGAAAAGAGTGGTTATTGCAACATGAGAAAAATAACTTATCATAGTCTCCTATTGTGATTTTTAGTTTTAAAACAGTTAGGTTTACAGAGACAATAAAACATAATTTGTAAGAATAATCAACAATTTATTGAAAATGTTTAATGGCATATAATAACAAAATCAATAGAACACTAGTTCCTGTACAGTCAGCAGCACGTCAGGTTACACAAAATTCAAATATTACAATTTATTTTGAGCCTTAAATATTTGCCGCTAGGTATAAAATTGATTGAATATGATTACCTTGTCGTGGACCCAGCGTGCAGTTGACTGTACAATATCATGTTATCTGTGATAGAATTTACCCACATTAGTCTCTATTTAAAGCAGAAATAAAACACTATTGAAAGTTATCAAAATTATTTTCTTTATTTATCTAGATAGATATAATGCGTTTCATTTTTATTGGCAGCTGTGAAGTTTGCCAGTTTGCGTGTAGCCGTGCTCATTGAGGAAATAATCACTACGTTTGCCGTGCTCTTACCACTCGCCACATTTACATCGAAATGGAGAAGTTTCATGATGTTGAAACTGCTTTATTTAATATACTAGTAAAAAAAATGTTTAATTCGTTAGTAAATGGCAGAGTAATAAATAATTTAAGTTGTCGAGTTTGTGCCAGAATAAAGAGAAAAAAAAGAAATTTTTGCGCGATGCGATTGTAAGGGCATGACGTCATCCCACCTGTTGCTTGTATGGCGGTGGCGCGGCCGGCTGCTGGAGATGTTCCGTAGATGACGTCAGGCCACCGGTTTCCGATAAGCGAAGGGAATTAATATATGACTTTTGTTTTGTGACCAGCGGTACAGGTGATTAGAGTTTACTAAAAGTGAGTTTAATTCACCTGGGTGAATTAAGTTTACGGAGGGGAAAGAAATTATCTTTCGCGTCCTGTAACTTTTTAATTTTTACAGATAATCTGATAATTCTTTCACAGTTGTGTAATTTTAGTAATATCGAATAAAAAAAAACTAGGAAACTTCTCCATTGTGTTCCACGCATCGTCTTACGCTATGTTCAAAGCCGCCAATAAGCTTGAAACGTATAGTACCTAATTGAAGAAATATGTATAGTTATATGCTAAATAATAGCCGTTTCCTTTGGTTTATTGTAACAGGCCTCGGCACGGATGTTGAGCGGTGACAGCTGCGCAGAAGTCATTTTTAGGTCTCATTGGCGGGGGACGTGGTGCGGGGCTACTACAAAAATGCGCACTAATATCACCGCTCACGATTCGTGCCGGCACCTATATTTGCACTATTTTGCAAGTATAAATATTAATTGTGATATAAATTAAGTACAAATAATACATATAAAACCTAGTTTAATAGTTCTCACAATGATTAAGTATTAATTAATTAATTAATTGATTACTAACTTAAGTACAGTGTAGGTAGACCTTACTTATAAGTATAAAGACCAGAGATCGGCCAAGGAACAAGCATTGGATTGGATAGGTATTTATTTGATAACTGCACGTTAATAATTGACATATTGCACGTTGCCATGTTGACTGGAATCCAGCACTCTATTTATTATTATTTATCACAGTACTATAGGACATAAATATAAACAAAGGCAAATAATGCAGTAAATGCAACAACTGATTTTGCTAAAAGTATTTCAAGAAACACCAACCAATCACAGAAATACGAGCTTATACAAACAAACATCACAGACATGTGCATCTAATCACAGTTCAATAATCATCCAACAATCAACATTTAAAGGACTTAGGATCTTATTAAAAAGTACACTCAGTGTCATCAGTATCTTACTGTTTGAAATTGTAAAACTTATCCATAAGTAACTGGGGGGCCTATGAACACACGTACGGCGTTCTATGTACAATAATGTACACACGACGACGGCACCTCAGACCTTGAGACCGCCTTTATGCCCTACGCAAAAAAAGCTGTTTTCGCAGTTTAACTGTATAACCTAACGTGCTGTCGTGTGTACATACTTACGAGCAGACATCGCGTGTTTCCGAAAAACGTTAGATAAGAAGAGCATACCTATAATTATCTTAAAGTTTATTTGATATAACTCATGGCTTACAATGTTAGTTACGTCACGTTGTCTCATTTTGACTTTTGTGTATTGTGTGTGTGTATCTGTTATGGCTAATACCCGAAGTGCGGTTTAGCCGGCTAAACCTCGGTGTAGCCGATTTGCACGCGGCTAGTACTAGGTGTAGCCGGCTTTAACAAGGTCTAGCCTTTTTTGTGCTTCTACTAAGGGGGAGTAATTTACGAAAGGTATTTCTGTTGTATGTTAAAAAAAATAACCTCGAAAAAGGCTCACGCTCCGATGCGCTTCGCACTCGCCTTAAGAGTCTGTAGTGATTTTGCCGCTGACTGCAGCTCTCTCGCTCGCACTGAAGAAATCTTGAGAAAACATGAAATGTGCGAGCGAGAGAGCGGCAGTCAGCGGCAAAATCGGTACGTAAACGGTTCTAACCTATATTTGGGACTTACAGGAGTAAAGCCTACACCTACCTACCTACACCTAGTTTTAGCCAACAGCTATCGGCTACACCTAGTTTTAGCCGGCTAAAGCTAGGTTTAGCCGCACTTCGGGTATTAGCCGTAACATATCGATCATGATATAACGTGCATTCTCTTTATTTTGTATACACTTACATGCTAAACATACATAGGCACATCATATTGTAACAATTTGTACTTGTATTGTACAGCTTCACCATAAAGAGTAGAAAAAATTGGGGGCGCCACTTTCTATGCAAACACGTAAAAATCATGAATAACATGACAACATCCAAATTTTAAGGATGTGTCCAGTCCATGAAACTAAACAACTTTCTCTAAGAAACATGTGTCGAATTTCGCCAAAAATGTTGGTCATCCCATACTAAATTGATCGCGTGATCTCTTTGATTTGTATGGAAAGTCGATTTTATTTGACCATGTGTTCCAGAGAAAGTTGTTCAGTTTCATGGACTGAATACATCCTCAAAATTTGGATGGTGAATACAAATTGACCTTGTATGTTGGCCATTTTAATTAATTTGTATTCTTTCTGGCCAAGCTGTATGAAACCTAACTCAAAAGTGAAATGATTAATATAATAATTTAAGTGATTGTTTCTCCATGATGCAAATATTTTCCATTTAGATATTTTACATTGGCTACCTATAGCTTACTTACATTTTACATTTATTAGTATTACTCGCATCACAAAACAACATGAATAAAATTGACCTACGTGAATACCTTACCTACTCAGTTAATACCTAGGTAATACAAAATATAAAAATATTTTTGTGACTTTTGTAACCATTTCTTAAAAAAAGTAGGTACTTAAATAAATATTGATTTTGTAAAAAAATATGTTATTTTAAGACCGCCTTGGTATATGTTAGTTACGTTATACGATGATATTGTCTTTAAAATTGCACCGCCCACCATATTTGTGTCACAAATTGTGTCAATAAAATAAATTAAATTAAATAACTCGTGAGCAGATAAATGGAATCTCAGGCCTATTTTCATACAAATGAGGTAACTTTGAAGCTTTGGTTGTCCGCCACGGGTGAAGCGGGGTGTGATCTGATGATGGCATTTTAAAGAATGAATAGCGGAGGCTCATAGTGCTAAAGAAACCTAACGGATAAGATGAGTGTTGAGTTCAGGGTTGAACTTAAAAAATAACAAGCGAAAATTACATCAAAAATAAGGAAAATGTAACACTAATAATTCCATACGTGCTTTGGTGTAAACGACTCTTCAGAGGGCCTAGCCAAAATAACATTGGCAAATCTTCGTTATCGCTTTGCTTTCGAAACATGTAAGTGATTGACATAAGGTTTCGTTAACAATCGAATTTTAAACGTCAAATCCATACATGTTTCGAAAGCGAAGCGATAACGAAAATTTGCAATTGTTACTTTGGCTAGGGGGGCTGATCCGTTGGGTTTCTTTAGCGATCTGGGCCTCCTCCATTCACCTGTTTGAATGGCCATCATTAGGTCACACCCCTTTCAATCCCTGACAGAGAACAAAGGCTTCAAAGTTACCTCGTTTATATGAAAATAGACCGTGATTCAATTTTTCTGCTTACGATTACGAGTGTAGTAGACTATTATATTCTGGCGCCGCCGCTGGCTGGTATATATAAACGTAACCTACGCCGCTGGCTTCAAAATTGTCATCGTTCAAAAGTGTCATTCGCATAACGCATATTTACCTATGTAATTCCTGCGTTAAAGTTATAACCTAATATAAATTTTCTAACCTTACAAATAAACAGACCATAAACTTATTAGCTAACAGATTAAAAAATAACGTTAAATTTAAAATTGTATTAATAACTAACCGACCAGCTTCTAATGTAGTCCCTAGAGACGATCAAGCGTTTCTTGTCAATCATTTACATTGTATTTACCATTTGGGGGCGTGGCCTACTTTTTATTGGCCACGGTAATTTATCTATTCTGTCTGAGGCACTCCTAGATGATCAAAAAATGTATGGTTGACAAGAAGTTTTTATCGTTTAGGGAGTATGTTTACACTCTGTCTATTAGTAAGGCCTTTTTCTGAGCTGACACTACGCGTACCCGCTCCTATTAAGGTTGTAATAGAGCCCTTTAAGCGCAATAAGTTCAGCGTGCGTGCCGCTCTCGGCGACGCGGCCGTCGCTGAGCACGCAGATGACGTCGGCGTCGCGCACCGTGCTCAGCCGGTGGGCGATCAGCACGCACGTGCGCCCGGCCTTAGCCGCGTCTAGCGCTTCTTGTACCACCTATTTAAAGCGAAACGTTATCGTTGAACCCAAAATGGTGAAATACTTTAGATATACAATGTGTAACAGAATTAATGGCTAAACCAGAATATGGTAGATGGGGAACATCAAACTGGACAACTTTTACTATGGGACCAACTCTGAAATCGCGAAAAAAAACAGCTGTTTCATACATTTACATATTTTCGTTATTAATTTTTGTATGGTAGCCTCATCCAGCAGCTGCGTGCCTTAGACCCGATGTTGGTCTCGGCTTGTGTCGTATACTAGTACCTTCTCGCTCTCCGTGTCTAGCGCGCTGGTAGCCTCATCCAGCAGCAGCATGCGCGGGCGGCGCACGAGCGCGCGCGCGATGGCCACGCGCTGCTTCTGCCCGCCCGACAGCTGCGTGCCTTAGACCCGATGTTGGTCTCGGTTTGTGTCGTATACTAGTACCTTCTCGCTCTCCGTGTCTAGCGCGCTGGTAGCCTCATCCAGCAGCAGCATGCGCGGGCGGCGCACGAGCGCGCGCGCGATGGCCACGCGCTGCTTCTGCCCGCCCGACAGCTGCGTGCCTTAGACCCGATGTTGGTCTCGGTTTGTGTCGTATACTAGTACCTTCTCGCTCTCCGTGTCTAGCGCGCTGGTAGCCTCATCCAGCAGCAGCATGCGCGGGCGGCGCACGAGCGCGCGCGCGATGGCCACGCGCTGCTTCTGCCCGCCCGACAGCTGCGTGCCTTAGACCCGATGTTGGTCTCGGTTTGTGTCGTATACTAGTACCTTCTCGCTCTCCGTGTCTAGCGCGCTGGTAGCCTCATCCAGCAGCAGCATGCGCGGGCGGCGCACGAGCGCGCGCGCGATGGCCACGCGCTGCTTCTGCCCGACCGACAGCTGCGTGCCTTAGACCCGATGTTGGTCTCGGTTTGTGTCGTATACTAGTACCTTCTCGCTCTCCGTGTCTAGCGCGCTGGTAGCCTCATCCAGCAGCAGCATGCGCGGGCGGCGCACGAGCGCGCGCGCGATGGCCACGCGCTGCTTCTGCCCGCCCGACAGCTGCGTGCCTTTAGACCCGATGTTGGTCTCGTAACCCTGCCATCATATCGCAATCGTCACAAAAAACCGGCAATTCGTAAGGAAAAAAAAACGAAAAAAAATTGTATTTATAAAGTGCTATAGTTATCAGTTTTAACTCTTATGAGCGCGACGTCTAAAATGCAATATGCCATCGCTGACACAATGCCTAACGCGATCAATTGATTAAAAAGCCGCAGGCTGATTATCTAACTAAAAATCATCTAGCGACCATTATGGACCCCCTAACTAAACGATCAAAATTGCTTGTCAATCATTTACATTGCATTGCTAGTCAATCACATTTTGATCGTCTAGGAGCGATGCTTGACAAGCACCACAGAATAGATAGATTACCGTGGCCAATCAAAAGTATAAAGAGCCACGCCCCCAAATGGTAAATGCAATGTAAATGATTGACAAGAAATGCTTGATCGTCTAGGGGCTCCATTACGAAGTCGTCGATCGGTAACAAACTCGATTACGTACCAGCAATCGAGTTTCTGATAGTGCTGCCTTAAGCGAACAACCAAAGAACTAACAAAACCGAGCACTTGCGCAAGGAAATGCTCCAAAACTATCTAACTCAGTAACCGCGACGCGACCGCGACGAATTCGCGATTTCTTCTGTCAAACGGTTTGACAGTTACGATTCCGCAATTATTACTGATCGCTAGATAGTTTTTAGTTAGCTAATCAGCCTGCAGATTGCCTAAAATGAAAGATGCCACTACTGCAATAACACCTAAGAAGCAGATTGCCTACGACTCTGGGAAGAAATAAGTTTAGTAAACATATTTTTTACTTTATTTTATTAGGCCATAAGGTTGAATATTTGCCAGAACTTTTCTTGTGTCTTCCTTGCAGAAGTATTTGGATTGCTATATAACAATTCTGATCAGAAAGCCTAACTATCAAAGAGTCTTTAAAGCAATAATTGTATGGTTGTATTTGAATTTTAACTCATAATGGTCCTTCGAGCCGGATACGCGAGATGTTATGATACCTATCATTATGTCGGCGGAAGAAAAGATAGAAGGCCGCATCAATGAAACTATAAAATAATAACAAATACAAGAACAAAGCTTACCAAAGACATAGTTAATAACTCAAAATGAATACTAGGTTCTGAATCTTACCAATGGCAGTGAAGTGATGAAGTTGTGTATGTTGGCCTGCCGCGCGGCCTCCATCACCTCGTCCGTGGCCACCCGCCGGGAGTTATCTCCGTACGCTATGTTTTCGCCTATCGTTCGGTCGAATAGAATCGGCTCTTGCTGAACGAATCCGATTGTACTTCTGACGTCTGCTAAGCGTAGTTTGGGTAGAGGGCTGCCGTCTTGCGCCTGCAATATTAAATTTATTTATTTACATTGGTTTTGAAAACTACGAGTTTATCCAATGGCAACTGCTTCATGATCGAACGATCTAATAGGAAAAGGTATATATTTTTTCCTTTAGTACTCGCTGTATACCGCAGTATACCTAAAATGCAGTGTGCCTATCGCTTTATGTCTAGTCCAAACGAGATGTGGTATCTACTAAACACATTTGACCATCAGCCATGTTTTAATGACCCCACTGCTGGGGCACCGGCGGCATTCCTTTTGGGTGGATAAGGATGGGCCATTACCCCCCACGTGGGCCCAATGCAGATCGGTGGGTGTTAACGACTGCAAATGCACTTGGGACCAACGGCTAATCGGAAACGCTCGAGACAATAAATTTTTCGTCAGCCATCCCATGACCGACCCTTGCGAAAGTTGCTTAACCTCCGCAATCGCTGGGCAAGGTGCTCAACCATTGCACTATCGAGCTCCTCACACATTTACAATAAACTTAATTTTTTGTTTGAATCACATAGAACCTTATTACCCAACAAGTTAAGGTTTAAAATCAGTTAGATCAGATTTTAAACTTTTAGTTATACTGTTTTGATGCTAACTTCCACATATATCTTCATACTTAGATTAGTTAAAACTTACAGTGCTAAACATGGCGGTCTTATCGCTGAAAGCGATTTCTTCCAGATAAGCGGAGGCATGGAGAGAGTTGGTGCATTCCAGCAGACCTCATTATCGATCACCACACTATACATTTTAACCATGGAAAGCAATTTGTTATAATAATATTCAATTTTATTACTTTCCATGGTTAAAATACATTCTATGGCGATCGATGACTCAGCGATTACTCTGTTGAAACGCACCTATGGATGCAATAAGGGGGGTGTATATGTATAATGGCTCAAAACAAAGTACTAACCACAACTCCAGCATCCGGGTCGTAATACCGCTGCAGCAGCTGTATGACCGTGCTCTTGCCGCAGCCGCTGCTGCCGACCAACGCCACCGTCTTGCCGCGTTGGACCTCTAGGTCTAAGTTGTTCAACACTTGTATCATCGGTCGGGTGGGGTAGTTGAACATTACGCCCTGTAGACTCGCTTCTCCAGTGCCTCTCTGAAAATTATCAATCGAATTTCATTTAAAACCTTTACAGGGTGTAAAAAAGACCGTCAATGAAGCCGAAGTCTACGTAGATCATTTATGTCGAAAATGGTTTCTGGGAAACGATTTTATTTTTTGGTGTTAAAAAAGCATTAAAATTTCATACATTAACACGCAATGTAACGCTTACAACAGACCGCGCCTGCGAGTGAATGCTGCACAGCTGCGTGCGGCCGAGTTGAAAGGCAACGTTTATGTTGCGGCGTGCTCATGAAATACATTGATTTTGATAATGTTTCTTTGAACAATGATTAGGAAATAACGTGATAATGGGCGGAATGCATGGACTTCATTATTTATTATCAAACATCAAGTTGCTATATCCAAATTAATTTCCTTATTGTAAGTCATTGTAAGTTACTAAACATGTCTTTGTTTCTTACGTACTCATTTATATAAAATTTTGTTTATAACATAATGGTACTGTAGGTCTATTTGTGTTTAATATTTGTTACTTTAATTGTTTAAGACTGTTTGTTACCTAAATAAATAAATAAAAAAAAAAAAATGTTGCCTACTTAGGTGCACTTTCGAGTAGCAGACAGAGTGATTACTGATTTCTCAACTAGTTGAAAGTTATTTACTCTCACAATTACCTATCCGATATGTAGTAGGTATTTAAATTCAACCTACCTACCCATTGTGTGCAAACTTTTGTTAATAATAATTATTGTGATGGAAAATGACCTCACTTTAAATGTGGAGCTCTTTTTTTCAAATGTTGGCGACTCTGTATGAAATATACAGGGAGAAAAAAAGCAGCCCTTGACGAGTTTCTTGCCGGTTCTTCTCGTTACAAGGTCTCCCGCTCAGGGTTTCCGAACCGATGGCGTAGCTTCTTTGACATTCACAAGTGCTTGTAACAGCCTAGAGCAGTCTTTCCCAAAGTGGGCGATAACGCCCCCTTGTGGGCGCTGCAGGTCTCAAGGGGGGCGGTAAGAGACCCAGAAAGAAAATGGGGGCGTTGTGTAGAGGCGGGGGGGGGGGAGGGGGTGATTTGTAATTTTATTTAGCTAGGAGGCCTCTTAAACAACGACTGCAAGAGCTCTCGACTCTCAACAACAACTTGTGAACATCAACTAATATGAATTAAAAGATTGCTCAAACTCGGTTCTATATTTCTCTCCGCGTAGTTCATATATCTGTCCTTTTTTATTGAATATAGAAAAAATGAAAATCATGTCAATCGGTCGCTCCGTTTCGTAATGAAAGTAGACACAAACAAACAAATAAAAAGGCAACAGACACACTTTCGCATTTTAATAGTTATTAGTACTCGTAGATATCTATCATGTTTTAACAAGTTTTTGTTAAATAACCCGAATTGTGCATTCCTGTATCAGTCGGCTGGTTCATTGAATACTTGTTCGGACTTGTTGAGTACGATTGAGCGTCGAATGAGTTAATATACATATATAGGTCACAATAATTAATTAATTTAATTTGAAGTTATAGTGGTTTTTAAATAGGTGAAAAAATGGGGGCGCTAAAAAATATTTATTCTCAAAGTGGGCAGTAGACAAAATAAGTTTGGGAACCACTGGCCTAGAGACTGAATAAATTATTTTGATTTTTTGAATTTTTCAGCTTCGTTAAGAGTTTTTTTAAACCCTTTAGAACCAAAAAGCAAAGAAAAATAATAATGTACAGTGAACGGCCCGCTGGGCTTTCACGACAGGAGAATGATATTCAATCAATTTTATACTTAAATGCAAAGCTATTAAGGTTCAAAATAAATAACGTAGAAGTTAACATAAAGTAGAAGATAACATACAAAGTTATGGACGGCAGGTTTCACAGGATCTTTGATTTTGGATTCTCTTTCCATCAGAACAACAACTCTGCCAGCTGCTTTGATGCCTTTCTGGAAGTTGGGGGCGAAGGCGAAGGCTTGGGCTGCTGAGGAAGCACCCATCAGCAGTGCTTGGGCAGACCTGGAAAATAGGAAATTAATTAACAGAGTGTATATTATCTCAGTCGATTATGAACCTTACGTACAACGCTTTAAGGCTTTAAATCACTTGAAATCTTACAGGTTTGAATAACCTTGGAATATTTTTTTATACAGACTTAAGAAAGGGAAACGTCTAGGCTAACTGCGAGGCTTCGCAAGGCTTCCGACTCAATTTAGACCCGTCTATTAGTCTGTTTATTATATGATTAAACATTGCATAATATTTATTTCTTTTTATTTTAAATTTTCATGTAAGTATGGCAACACTTTTGTCTAGGACTTCCTCTGGTCTCTGGTTTATTGTTAAACCGCGCTTAAAAATAATAACTGCAGTCGTATAAAATTGATAAAATACAAATTATTGTTACTAAGCGTTATATTTTTTATGCAGAAATTGGTCCTTCGAGCCAAAAACTACGTCGCGCTAGTGGGCGGACTTCTTGGCGAGCTAGCACATTAGCAATAAAAGGTATCTTCATAAACATACTTGAGTACTAGATCGAAGGCGACGTCGTGGTAGACTATGCGCACGCCGCCGTAGTACATGGCCGCGGCGTAGATGAAGTTGAACATGCCCCTGGAGAGGCCGAACACTACGCCGCGCCAGTGGGCGGACTTCTTGGCGAGCTGCAGCGCGGGCTGCAGTTGCTGCCCGTAGTCTGCGATGAATGTCTGTTCCCTGCCCAAGGATGCTACCGTGCGGACGTTGGACACGGCTTCTACTGCGATCTGGGGATAGAGAGAAATCATTATCCACCCGCTGAACCTCCTTGTACAGCACTCGGCCATAGAGGCACTAGTACACTAGAGCGAGTATACACGTGGGTATAACCTTAGAGCTGGCCTCCATAGTCTTGGCCGTGCCGAAGCTCTCGGCGCTGACCCTCCTTGTACACACGCCGGCCATAGCGGTGCTAGTACACTAGAGCGAGTATACACGTGGGTATAATTACCTTAGAGCTGGCCTCACTAGTACACTAGAGCAAGTATACACGTGGGTATAATTACCTTAGAGCTGGCCTCACTAGTACACTAGAGCAAGTATACACGTGGGTATAATTACCTTAGAGCTGGCCTCACTAGTACACTAGAGCGAGTATACACGTGGGTATAATTACCTTAGAGCTGGCCTCACTAGTACACTAGAGCAAGTATACACGTGGGTATAATAGGGATGTTGACTATTTTTTTATTTTATGTTACATAAATTACCTCTCAAAAAAAGAAACATTGGTAAAAGAATTAATTCGCTAGCATGAAAACTGCCCGAGATATCACAGTGTGAAATGCACACAAATGGACTCGATCAAAAACGCTCCATACTAATGGCTTGCACGTTATGACGTCACGCCTTGCAAGTTTGTATGCAACGCATAGGAAATTTGTTCAGCAGCTATATTAAATATTGTGTTTATCAAAATGGTTTCTTCGACAAATTTGCTATACATTTTACGGACTAATTGAAGGTATCATTTATTTTAATAAATTTTATACTTTTTAAATGGACTTGTCCACCCAACTTTGAAGGGACATAAAACAAATAATATGCAATATATAAAACCAAGAGGTATACAAGCTACTCTAAAAGTTTAATATGTTTACGATTTTTATTAGTATTTCGTTATTTTATTCATTAGTCAACATCCCTATTACCTTAGAGCTGGCCTCACTAGTACACTAGAGCGAGTATACACGTGGGTATAATTACCTTAGAGCTGGCCTCCATAGTCTTGGCCGTGCCGAAGCTCTCGGCGCTGACCCTCCTTGTACACACGCCGGCCATGGCGGAGCTAGTACACTAGAGCAAATATACACGTGGGTATAATTACCTTAGAGCTGGCCTCCATAGTCTTGGCCGTGCCGAAGCTCTCGGCGCTGACCATGCGGCCCTCCTTATACATCACGCCGGCCATCAGCGGCACGAACGTCATCGCCACGAGCGCCACGCGCCATTCGTACACGAGCGCGAGCACGAGCGCGAACCCGAACGTGCCTATCGCTTGTAACACTGTGCCGATACGTTGCCCGGTCGCCTGCGGGTGAATGGTTGAACATTGATATAAAAACTATCATCACAGATTATCCGATTAGAATTATAGTATAACTACATCTATTGAATCGAAACGTTAGGATAGTGTTTTATTTTAATTTATGGTGTATGGAAATAGAAATAGTCAAGTTAGAGAATTGGTAAAGTTATATCAGTGGACTTTCCGAGGCCACAATTCTATGGCTATACACAGTTAATTGTTAAGTATGTAAGTATATCTAAAAAGATATAATGGGTAAGTATAGTAAGCTATTCTTAAAAGATGGATATATGCCATCGCAGACTTTTTTGTAGACCTATAAAGGAGAAATAATTCCATCATACATCATTTTGTTATAGCAGGCTAGGCGCACTCCGCTCTTTAGGTACGAAGCTACAAGTAGCTGGCGTACAGGTTCGGTCGGACTAATTTCAGAGGGCCGCCGCGTGCCGGCCGGGTCGCACGTTAGCAACATTAGTTCGATTTCGATACTCATTCACGCGCCGCGTTCGCGTATTGTTGCGTCGTTCGTTTGCATGTTTAACCAAAATGAAGGCATATTGCATCGCAATTGGCTGCCTATCCGAACCTTACATTTTTCTCTAATCGACATCGAAAGGTAAGAAGAATGCTTGTCTAGTAATAGGTAGATTCACTAGAATAGAATATTATTATTATCTGTGATACCAACAAACCTATTCAGTAAATACTGACTAGGTTTGTTGGTATCACAGATAATAATAATATTACTAATTACTTTTACCTACACCTCACAGATAATAATATTAATATTACAAATTTATAGTAGGTAAAAGTAATTTGTTCACATTATAAACACAATATCTCCAACAGCCATTTTCGATGTCCCCACTGCTGGGGCACAGGCCTTCCTTATGGGTGGTAAGGAGGATGGGCCATAACCCACCACGCGGGCCCAATGCGGATTGGTGGGTATTAACGACTGCAAATGCAGCCGGGACCAACGGCTTAACGTGCCTTCCGAAGCACGGAGGAGCTCGAGATAATAAATTTTGGTCACCCATCCCATGACCGACCCTTGCGAACGTTGCTTAACTTCCGCAATCGCTGGGCCAGGAGCTAAACCACTGCTCCACCGAGCTCCTCACTGCTAGGGCACAGGCCTTCCTTATGGGTTGGTAAGGAGGATGGGCCATAACCCACCACGCGGGCCCAATGCGGATTGGTGTGTGTTAACGACTGCAAATGCAGCCGGGACCAACGGCTTAACGTGCTTTCCGAAGCACGGAGGAGCTCGAGATAATAAATTTTGGTCACCCATCCTATGACCGACCCTTGCGAACGTTGCTTAACTTCCGCAATCGCTGGGCCAGGCGCTAAACCACTGCTCCACCGAGCTCCTCACAATGCTAACACAATAACTTGTAATAAATTAGGTATTCAGATTAATTATTATTTAAAAGAAGACAACCCTGAAGTCGTTAGAAGAAATAAGAGCTACGCGATAGAAAGAGAGGCAACTTCTAGGTGAATATAACTGTAGGCAAGGGAGCGGTGTGCGACCTGAATAGCACTTTATTGCGTCTGGGATAGAGTCGCTATTTATTTAAATGACTTTGCGGAGTGGATCTTCTGTACTTGTACTATTATGTATTCTGTGGTTATAGCTCAAAAGGTTTGTGCAGCGTTTTCGATGCAATGCAATCTCCCAGTCGGCTTTATTCTTTCCGACTTCTTCAACAATTATCGTCATATTTCTACCAATTGACATAAAATCTCAACTTATTATACATCTAATTCTAAACCATTCTCAGGAACCACTATATCATTTAGTGGAAACCGCATTTATTTTATTTTATTTATTTATATTTATACATTACATGTTTTCACATTTTTATATCTCGCCAAACTGCAGTGCAGTTTGTTGGCTCACACTCATTTTTACATAATGTATAGTTACATAAATCAAAAACTTTAAGTCTATACAAAACACAATGCATGCATTCACGTTAATGCTATTCAAGATTTTTAAGCAAAATTGATTTAAGTTTCTTTTTTAAAGTAAATTTACAGATATTTTTATTTTTATTTTTTCATAAAAAGTCTATCCTATTATAAATACTTGGCAGTACATATTTATTAGTTCTTTTACCGCATGAAAATCCGTTCAGTAGTTTTTGAATTTATCGCGAACGGACAGACAGACGCGGCGAGAGACTTAGTTTTATAATATCACAGATAATATAATACTATACTAGTAATAATATGCAAGTATTACGATACCCCTTGCACAGCAGCGGCCTCGCCCGACAGACGCGCGCAAAGAGCTCCAGTTGAGTGTTCCTTGTCATCATAAAAAGCAATCTCAAATTGGAGCAGTTTTGCGAACATCTTCTTTCTCAGTCTCGCAGTCAAATGCTCACCGGCTACTCCGTAAAAGAATACCTGAAATGTGTCTTATTTTCAGGGATTGAAATACTGTTAAAAAATAACGATACAAAAAAATAACGTTAAAAATACTGTTAAAGCATTTTATCGGTAAAATTACCGGTAAAAATAACGTTAAAATTATTGTACAATGGTACAATAGTACCACTAAAATTACCGGTAAAAAAGTAACGTTATTAATTGGAATAGCGTTAATTTTAAAGTAACGGTAAAAAATGTAAAAAATTACGTTGAAGTTAACGTTTTTTACTGAAATAACGTTAATTTCAATATAACGGTATCTAAAGTAATGTTATTTATTGACATAACGTTAATGTTAAAAGTAACTGTAAAAAAAGGAAGAAATAACGTTATCAATCCCTGCTTATTTTAGAGATCATAAGGACTGGTTTACGTTGTTCCAGTACATTCAAATAATCCATTGCTGGCATGATGTTATCTACATTATAACAGTCGCTTTAAAAGCTTTTGAATTTGTGAATACGAGTTGTTAAAAGCGAATTTAACGAAAATCTACTTAAAATATAGAAATAACCGTGGTCACGGGGGACTGAAGCTACTCGTGAGCCTACTGGAGCCCCTAGACGATCAAGCCTTTCTTGTCAATCATTTACATTGCATTTACCATTTGGGGGCGTGGCCTACATTAGGCTTGTTTCCATTAAGAATAAATATAATGGATAGGGGTTTATAATGATTAATTATATTATGGAGAAAATAACAAACAATTTTAATTATTAAAAGCGTTAAAGATTAATAATATTTTTAAAAAATAAATTTCGTAAAATGCAACCTTTAGTCACGTGACAGTGAACACCAATCAGAAAGCGTTACGTCACGCCGTGCGAAACTCCAATCTTGTCTTTGACGTTTCGAGTATCACTACCGGAGGCGCGTTCCAAACCTACACTCCGAGTGCAACCTAACCACAACCGAACGCAAGTTTTAGCCACTTTTTCCGTATTTCTCCATTGTTTGGAACATATATAAATAACTGGTTTGGCGTTTTTATAGTCGTGCTATCACACTGGGGCACTATACAGTACTTATAATATGAGAAATTCATTTTTAAACGATAAAAACTAGCTATAACGTACGAAGACACGATCGCTCTTTTGTTTGTTTTGCACGGCGTGACGTCATTCAAGACGCCATGACAGTCTTGTGCGTTTTGGAACCAAATTAAAATTGTTTTTTTAAAACGCGAAATTTATAATGTAAACGCTCGATTAAAAATAAATAAATCTTTTTTTTCGATAAAATGCCTAATAAGCTAAAATATTAAGCAGTTATTGAAATTTTGTCAACTAGCCTTTTGATTGGCCACGGTAGTCTATCTATTCTGTGGTGCTTGTCAAGCATCGCTCCTAAACGATCAAAATGTGATTGACAAGCAATGCAATGTAAATGATAGACAAGCAATTTTGATTGTTTAGGGGGTCCATACCCTCAAGCGATGAATTTTGAAAGACGTTTAGAAATTAATATGTAACAAAAATTTTAATTGGTGAAATTATTTACGTACCGTGATGAAGTTTGTGATGCCCGAGAACACTCCGATGATGACGAATATGAGCACGTAACGTCGCACTTCTCTCTCTGCCTCTTCGATATCGGGATTAGATAACGCCTAAACAGGTATAAATAAATTACTAATTAACTTATTTCAATTATTGGAACCCAAGCTAAGCATTGTTTTAATTATGAATAGAGAAAGCATATATATTTTTTTATTTTTCACTCTCTTATTTCAAAAGTTAGAGGGGGGGGACACACATTTTACCAATTTGGCAGTGTTTATCTTTCAAACGGTTGACTTTGAGAAAAAATTGTCTTAGGAACCTCAATGTCATTTTTAAAGACTTATCAGACACCCCGCACGTATTGGTATGAAGAAAAAATGTTTTTTGAGTTTCAGTTCCATGTATTATTTTTATTTAATCTTTATTTTTATTTTTGTGTCAAAATCGTTAAGCTGTTAACAAACTACATCTACCTACTAAGTTTCAACTGTGTAATCCTAATACTAATACGGAATAAATGGCTGTGACATACGGACGGACAGACAGACAGACAGACATGACGAATCTATAAGGGTTCCGTTTTTTTGCCATTTTGGCTACGGAACCCTAAAAATTATGATGATGATAACAATAAAGTTGGCACAATGCTTACATTGACAAAGTCGCCCAAGATCACAGCGAGCATAGGCATGGCAAAGCCGCTCGTTAACGACGCCAGGCTGGCGACCGTTACAGACTTCCATTCGGGCTTATTCAGTTTCAGCACATTCCAGAACGACACGTCTTTAGTTTCAGCTTCAGTTTCTACGATTTCCTAAAATGAAAACTTTGAAAAGCATTCAATAATGAAATCATATGAGACAGCCTTTATTAATTATTATAAAAGGAGACCCGGCCTTTTATGCTAAGGCTGTATACTTCTTTTTCACTTTTTAGTCTGTGGTATCTATAGTATCAACCAAATGACAGATCAATTCCAAATCGGAAGACAAGTTGACATTTCGTTTCCTTAATTTCAAAAGAAGGAAAATAATTATGGTTTATGCAGCGACGTTTTAACATGTTTTTACATGGCATAGTGACTTTTCTGCCCTTTGAAAATTCAAAGTAGATAACGGAATATTTTTCAATGACTCGTTGTTTCCGTAGTGTTTTCATATCAAAAAATACTCGTAATTAAATTACTTTTTTCTACATGCGCTAAAAATAAGACAGAACTTGATCAATAATGTAGCAAATATTATTGGCTTTATTTTAAAACCAATCGATTCTATGGCGAGTGCCGTTTCTCTTATATATTTGATTTTGCAATTTTAATCAAACATCTAACTAAAGTTACAGCACCAGTTCTATCGGTTTGGTCCTTCGCACCGGATAGGTATAAATTTATGTATATTGTAATTAACTGTGATAGTTAAAGATTGTTTACTATGAATAGTAATTAGATTTAACCACTATAATCAAGTTACAGATTCAATATATTTTTTAAATATAGGTTAAGTGTGGTTTAGCTTACTCCTGATTGTTGTTCGATTTCCTCTTCATCATCCAGTTCACTTCTGACCGATATTTCTCTAGTCAGTTTATTAGGTTCTGTAAAACAAAAATTATAGGTAAAAAACTTTACCAATCAAAATTAAATACAGAGGTAAATCAGTAAATGTTTACCGATTCCATCTTGTTCAGACCCTGGGTATGTTTGCAGCATGACCATGTCGTAATAATCACTTTTCTTCTTCATCAGTTCTTCGTGGTTTCCCTGTTCCACTATGGTCCCATCTTTGAACACGTATATGACGTCTACGTTGCGGATAGTGGAAAGTCGGTGAGCTATAACGATTGTCGTGCGACCTTCTTGTGCCTAGAGATAAACAAAAAGCAATAGACCATAATATTTGAATGTAAAAAAGTATGAATGAGCAGCAAAAATATTAGAAATAATTTTCGCAAAAGCAGATGAAGTAGAGCTTGGGTTCCCAACCAGTGAGGTGCGCCCCACTAAGGGGCGTGTAGAGACATCCAAAGGGGGGTGCGGCGAGCGGCTCCAGATAAAGTATACATATTTAGTACTGATTAAAAATCATAATTTGGCACATCGCGGATGGTGCCACCGATGCGCAGTGCACCATGCGCTGCTTCTGCCCGCCTGATAGCAACTATAGTTACGAACCTTGTCAAGCCCCTTCTGGGCCCTCGCCTCAGAGTTGAGGTCCAGTGCGCTTGTGGCTTCGTCCAGTAGCAGAATGCTGGGGTTGCGTACTAGAGCACGTGCGATGGCCACGCGCTGCTTCTGCCCGCCTGATAGCAACTATAGTTACGAACCTTGTCAAGCCCCTTCTGGGCCCTCGCCTCAGAGTTGAGGTCCAGTGCACTGGTGGCCTCGTCCAGTAGCAGAATGCTGGGGTTGCATACTAACGCACGTGCGATGGCCACGCGCTGCTTCTGCCCGCCTGATAGCAACTATAGTTACGAACCTTGTCAAGTGCCTTCTGGACCCTCGCCTCAGAGTTGAGGTCCAGTGCACTGGTGGCCTCGTCCAGTAGCAGAATGCTGGGGTTGCATACTAACGCACGTGCGATGGCCACGCGCTGCTTCTGCCTGCCTGATAGCAACTATAGTTACGAACCTTGTCAAGTGCCTTCTGGACCCTCGCCTCAGAGTTGAGGTCCAGTGCACTGGTGGCCTCGTCCAGTAGCAGAATGCTGGGGTTGCATACTAACGCACGTGCGATGGCCACGCGCTGCTTCTGCCCGCCTGATAGCTATAGTTACGAACCTTGTCAAGTGCCTTCTGGACCCTCGCCTCAGAGTTGAGGTCCAGTGCGCTTGTGGCTTCGTCCAGTAGCAGAATGCTGGGGTTGCGTACTAGAGCACGTGCGATGGCCACGCGCTGCTTCTGCCCGCCTGACAGCGAAGCACCGCGCTCGCCTACTAGCGTGTCGTAGCCCTGATATGATATTAATTTATCATCAGACTATTATAATGTACCCATATTGAAAAGTGTTAAATGAATTTTATGCTATTAAGTATTCAAACTATTTAACTTGTGTTGTGACCTGTCTCTTTGAAAAAGGATATAATGTCAAAACGTGTTACATAAAACCCCTAAATCCGAATAGGGTAGATAGGGACCATCAAGCTGAACAACGTTTAATATGGGACCAACTCTGAAATCACGAAAAAGAAATCAGCTGTTTGATACATTTTGAAAAAAGATTGGTACCTTTATGACCCGCTTCGCGGACACAAGTGAAACATATGGTAATTTTTAGACAATTTCACGTAGATTATAGTATATGTAGCTTATTTTTCATTAACTTATGGGAATGTTGAGAAAATGATCAAAATGTTTTAAGTTTAGACAATACTTAGGTTGTGAAAAATTGTTTTCTTGCAGTGATATAATCATTATTAATAATACAATTTGCTAAGTAGGTATTAAGATTAAGTAACTAAGTACATGTTTAATTTTTATTCATATACAGGACGGATTTTTATATGTGAACCTAGAGGGAAAGTACTCTAAATAAAGGAGATAGGAGTTTTTGCTCAAGAGAGACGTTACTTTATTTTGAAAAAGAAGCAAAACTGCTTTCAAAGCTTTTTGAAAATCCGGAAACCGAACCGAGACTGATTCAAAAAATTACACCCTGTACTGTTATGATACCAATCAATAGGGTCACTCGTAACAATAAAATCTTTCTAAGAAACATACTATTTTAAATTAAAGGAAGATCATGAAACCTTTTGGTTTTAACTAAAAAAATACTAGTTTTTTCATATAAAATATTTTCCAAGATATCTCAATATTCCAGTAGCCCACAATAATGCGCTTTCAGCCAGTACACCTGGACGTCATTAGCTTTAAAATAAGGTATGATTCATCTATGTTTGCTGTAGGTAAGTTGTCCATAGTAAAGGTCCCAATCGTTATTAATGTTTGTATGAAACAACGATTTCTTTTTGCGATTTCAGAGTTGGTCCTATAGTAAAAGTTGTTCAGTTTGATGGTCCCTATATCTACCCTATTCGGATTTAGGGGTTTCTTGTAACACGTTGTATGGATAACCGAAATTATAAACGAGAACGTTTTTGACGCAAGGTTATACAGTTGAATCAAGAATTTGAGGAAGCTTCTGCACTTAGCAGAAGACCGCTGTCCAATTTGTGCAACTGCCTTAGTTTTTATTGGTGAGTATGATTGCCAGGGTTTCAAAGGTAAAAAAGGATATAGAATCAGTTTTTTTTGGTACCACTAGCGTCAAAAATTACCAAAAGGAATGGCGAAAATGACCATGTAATGATCTAATTAATTTTTACGTTGCAGAAGTAATAAGCAAGTACCTACCTTAGGTAGTTTCATGATAAACTGGTGCGCGTAGGCTTCCTTTGCAGCGACCTCTATCTGCTCGTCGGTGACATCCTCGCGGCCATAGCGAATGTTCTGGCGGACCGTTGTGTTGAACAGCACGGGCTCCTGTCCCACCACGCCTACTTGCTCGCGCAGCCAGCGGACGGATAGGTCGCGAACGTCGTTACCGTCGACTGTCACCTACGGGGGAATGGCGTGTGTGATTGTGAAGTTATATAGTTGTGTTGAACAGCACGGGCTCCTGTCCCACCACGCCTACTTGCTCGCGCAGCCAGCGGACGGATAGGTCACGTACGTCGTTACCGTCCACTGTTACCTACGGAGGAATAGCGTGTGTGATTGTGAAGTTATAAAGTTATGTTGAATAGCACGGGCTCCTGTCCCACCATGCCTACTTGCTCGCGCAGCCAGCGGACGGATAGGTCACGTACGTCGTTACCGTCCACTGTTACCTACGGAGGAACAGCGTGTGTGATTGTGAAGTTATAAAGTTATGTTAAATAGCACGGGCTCCTGTCCTACCACGTCTACTTGCTCGCGCAGCCAGCGGACGGATAGGTCGCGTACGTCGTTACCGTCGACTGTCACCTACGGGGGAATGGCGCGTGTGAAGTTATAGTTGTGTTGAATAGCACGGGCTCCTGTCCTACCACGTCTACTTGCTCGCGCAGCCAGCGGACGGATAGGTCGCGTACGTCGTTACCGTCGACTGTCACCTACGGGGGAATGGCGCGTGTGAAGTTATAGTTGTGTTGAATAGCACGGGCTCCTGTCCCACCACGTCTACTTGCTCGCGCAGCCAGCGGACGGATAGGTCGCGTACGTCGTTACCGTCGACTGTCACCTACGGGGGAATGGCGCGTGTGAAGTTATAGTTGTGTTGAATAGCACGGGCTCCTCTCCCACCACGTCTACTTGCTCGCGCAGCCAGCGGACGGATAGGCCGCGTACGTCATTCATTACCATCGAATGTCACAGTCGAGTTCATAAATATGTAGGCACAGCACACATGAACGGGTGCTGCCAGTGGGAATGGGTCTGCTTCTGAGTACCTATCTTAACGCATATTGAATTGTAAGAATTGCGTTTTTTATTGTTATTTTTTATGTCTTGTCTCAAGTATTTTTTGGTAAATTTTGCCTACTTAGGTGCACTTTCGAGTAGCAGACATAGTGATTACTGATTTCTCAACTAGTTGAAAGTTATTTACTCTCACAATTACCTATCCGATATGTAGTAGGTATTGAATTTCAACCTACCTACCCATTGTGTACAAACTTTTGTTAATTATTGTGATGGAAAATGACCTCACTTTAAATGTGGAGCTCATTTTTCAATGTTGACGACTCTGTATGAAATATAGAGGGAGAAAAAAGCAGCCCTTGACGAGTTTCTTGCCGGTTCTTCTCGTTACAAGGTCTCCCGCTCAGGGTTTGCGAACCGATGGCGTAGCTTCTTTGACATTCACAAGTGCTTGTAACAGCCTAGACTGAATAAATGATTTTTTGATTTTTTTTTTTTTTTTTTTTTCATGTTGACTTTTATTACAAAGGCATGGGGTTGATGAACTGTCAAAGGTGCTTACATATTATTGAACTCGACTGTACCTACGGGGGAATGGCGTATGTGAAGCTATAGCTGTGTTGAATAGCAAAATTTATGGATTTGTGACAATTGTTATGGCAGCTCTAAGTAAGGAAACCGGCCCGTGCATGATAATGTGTATCTTATAAGCAAAAGAAAGACAAAAGAAATGTGAATCGACTTTTTTCTAGACTACAGAATTTTTGTGAATCAAACGAACATTGTTATTGGGTAGGTTAACTTGATGATAGTATAGGAACCTAGCAAGTGTTTTATATGCGAGCACTTACGGATCCGTCGATGACGTCATAGTAGCGGGATATAAGCTGTATGATGGTGGACTTGCCGCAGCCGGAGTGCCCCACCAGCGCCACCGTCTGCCCGCGCTTCACGTTCAGGCTGATTCCTTTCAACACCTATACCAACAAAAATAGGTGATTGGGACAAGTTCTATAGTCCGTTCAGAAGCACTCGTAGCTGAACTCTTTAGTGCCATGTCGTACTAACGATTGTTTTCTTATTACGGTTGCGACTTACCGAGTAAGCTTATAAATGCTTCTGAATGAGTTTGATTTAGGGGTAAGCGTCCAGACTTTAGAAGTGGGTCAATCGTTGGGACGTTGTCAATAATAGCGCCTGGCCCGGCGATTGCAGAGGTTTAGCAACTTTCGTAAGGATCGGTCATGGGATGGGTAAACAAAAGTTTATTATCTCGAGCTCCTCCGTGCTTCAGAAGGCACGTTAAGCTGTTGGTCCCGGCTTCATGTGCAGTCGTTAAAATCCTCCTATCCGCATTGGGCCCGCGTGGTGAGATGGCCCACCCTATTTATCCATCCGTAAGGAAGGCCTGTGCCCCAGAAGTGGGGACATTAAAAATGGCTGATGGTCATCTCTTCCAGTTTGAGTGCTATAAAAATCTTTATACATAAGGTTGCTTACCGGAACATCAGGGCGAGATGGGTATTGGAACACCACGTTCTTCAGGTCAATATTTCCCGATATAGCAGCTGGCTTGACCCCGGCGTCCAGCAGTGGATTGATCGTAGGCACATTGTCGATGAGGTTGAATATCTGAGCGCCGGCGCCGCGCGCTACGCCGAACACTTCCATGAGGGTAGACGATATACCGAAGTTGGCGGAACCCATGAGAACTCCGAAAAATACCTGGACAGGTGAAATAGTTTTACATTATGTCCGTGTACGCAAAAAATTAAAACTAATGACATTAAATTGCACACTACATCGAAGCGAAGCGAGGGCGGGCCGCTTGTTCAATAATATATTTCAGTCGCCAATGTTTACACTAACGAATTTAAATATTACTACAGATAATATTATGTAATACTATACTAGAATATCTAACGAACTAGAATTATCGATATTGAATTCAAACCACTTGATATAAAGTTGAAAATGGCTGGAGTTTTGTCTAGGTTGTTTTGTTATCAACTTACAAAAAATAAAGGTTAAAAGTAAACTCACAGTGATCATGGTTTGTACGTCGTAATCGTCATCAACAATCAGCCTGAAACCGAACCACAAAGACAATGCGTACGCGCAGAAAATGCAGAAGAACAGGGTTCCCATAGCTACACCGTTAAAGAAGCCTGAAACAAAAAAAAAATATACAGGGTGTTAATGAATGAATCAAAAATAGGAAAACCGTTTCTTTGGACCAACAAACTGAACCACTTTTACTATGGGACCTACTCTGAAATCGCGAAAAAAAATCAGCTGTTTCTTTGCCATGCTGGTTTTTCCATTTTTGGTTCATTTATTAAGGGATCGTTCGCGCGAGCAATTTTTTCAACGCGCGATATATTTAACCACCGACGACGTTCCACGGTGTCATCGTCTGTGCGAACACATAGCTGAGAAGTTATGTGACGTTCCATGAGAAAAGTTACCTTATGGCCTGGCACTAAGGTACCTTTTCCCGTAGAACGTCGTCGGCGGTAAAAATATCGCGCGTTGAAAAAATCGCTCGTGTGAACGATCCGTAACACGTTGTATTGTATAAGTAAGTAAGTAAGTAACAGGAAAATAATTATTTTAATTTGACCACAAACTCTTGAGAAGATCGTACAGAAAGATGAGTAAAATTCATAATTTATTGCTGATTGTCATTTTCATTGAGCATTGTGGTTTTACGTAGGTATGGTATGTACAATCAGCGCCAAAATGATCTGAGCATTCCAACCTACCAAAATGCCTGAACATTTGACAAAAGTCAACCTTATAACGACACATTAAGGTGCACTTTCGTCTGTTTTTAGACAACAAATTATTTTGGTAGGTTTTAATGCTCAGGTTTTGGCGCTGACTGTACCTACTATTTTATTTGAATAGATTTTACTGTTACAAGTAAATATTTATTAGTAACTTAATATACGAATTGAATATATTTATTTTCATTTCTTTACATCAAATTACTCGCATATTTGTGGGTATGATTTGATGTAAGTAAGTTAATTTTGTTTAAACGTTTAAGCGTATTTTCTTCCATTTTTACCCGACTACGGCGAAGCCAAAACGATTTAATAGGGATAAGTTTTACAGACAGAATCAAAACACTAACCTTTTTTAATGTTAATTTTCCGCACATCAATGAGATGCTTTTCATATCTGTCCGTTTCTTTCTGCTGTCCGGTAAACGCGTAGACGGTGCGTATCGCTGATATGACCTCCTCCGCTATCGCGCCCGCTTTGCCGGACGCTACAGCTTCCTTCTTGGACAGCCTGGAAGCCACCTATGATAAGACTGTAACTTCAATATTGGTGGCTGAATATTTTCTATGGTTTATTAAAAAACTTGTATAAGGCAAAGTTGGTCTGATTCGAACAGGAATATTACATTCAAAGGTAGGTAATATTTAATGATTTTTCTTTTATACAATACTAAATGATATAAGTACTAGAAAAAATACGACTCGCACCAGATCAATTCTCGGACGGGATTTTTTTCTAGTATATCGTTTAGTATTGTATAAAAATAACATTGTGAATGCAAAAATCTCAAATAAAAAAAAAAGATTTTTCTTTTGTTTAAAAGTACATATTATATTTTATTGCAATATCACGCAGTCCACCAGATTGCACTAAACTTAAAATCGTCTATTTCCCAAATTATGTCCAAAACATTATCTGACGATTTTTAAGTTCAGTGCAAACGGGTGTAAGTCTCAATGAAATAGGAGGTGTCAAAAGTCATTTTGCTGTATTGTAATTTTGTTTGAAAATTACTTTATACATTACATTTACTTTATTTGGTTTAAAAACTAAAATGTCATCCTCACCAATCCGGCGACTCCCACTAGCGTCAAAGTGACGGGAAACGATATTAGACATAGAAGAGCCAACTTCCATCCCATCACTAACGCCATTATGATCGAACTCACGAATGCTGATTGGTAGAAAACGAATGTTCCCAGTTTTTCACCGATACCATCCTCCAATTTAACAACATCACTGCGAAAGAAAAATAAGTGTTAGTCCATTCTACCCGTGTGTGTGTGTAGATAGCGATTCTTATACTTAAAGATGCTTAGAGACCTATAGTGGCATATAATGGGCTGTATGATGATGACCTATCTATTTTCGGACTAGATGTACCTACATATAAAGTTCGTATTATACAACGTGTTTAAAAAAAAACCCAATGCCGAATATGGTAGATAGAGACCATCAAACTGAACAACCAACTTTTAGTAGCCCGCAAACATCTTGAAATCGGGTGGGGATTGCGCAGAACGCGTATTTTGGGTATGCGTAGTGGTAAGGTACGCGGGCGGCGGGAGAGGGGCGCCCGCTATTGGTCGCTCACAAGTGCACATGCGCGAACTTATCCCCACTCCATCGAAAGAGCGTCAAGATGTTTGCCGGAATCAGTACTATGGGACGAACTCTGAAATAACGAAAAAAAATCAGCTGTTTGAGCTGTTTCCAATACAAAAATTAATAATGAAAATATATTAATATTTAAAACAGCTGTTTTTTTCGCGATTTCAGAGTTGGTCCAATAGTAAAAGTTGTTCTGTCTCTCTCTATCTACCATATTCGGCATTAGGAGTTTTTCGGAACAAGTCGTATTAAAGGTACTGCAATTTTATTGATCTTTGACCCGTTGTAGGCAATAAAAAGACACTGTGAGAAAATGTGGCATTGTTGACGGCATTTGCATTAAAGATACACTTCAGTGGATACGTATACATTGGTAAATTGTGTTCGATTGTTGCATGCAACTTCTAGAAAACTGCAAACTTTATACATATGTACTTATTGAGGGATTTTTATTGAACGTAGTTACGACGTGCAGTGCAGTGCATGGTGTACGAAACATTTGTGACCATTATCTATGTTCAAAGTATACTATCGTTAATATCGTTATACCTATGTTGTAAGTTCTAATGCTGCTACAATATGGCCAGAACTAAAAGTTTACAGTTACTTTTGTAGGTAATAATTGTCCTATCAATGAGACAATGAGTTTTATTTTCACTCTTTCTTGTCAGCTAAAAAAGTCTGGAACGGGTGGTAGGAAAATATAGACGATTCAAAAGTACTTCATAATTAAGTTTATTTGAATAAAGCTTATTTCACTTTCACTAGATAGAACGCAATATGAATGTGCGGTACGGAAAACGAATGAAATAATAATTTCCTCTACTGAAGCTGATTTGAACAAAGTAAATGTGGCTTAATGTGGCGCCTCTAGAGCACGTCTTTTAAGGTGGTACCCTGAGCTAAAGTGGCGCCGCGGTGAATTATATTTAATATTATAATTCTAATACACAATTTTAAAAATGTTTATCGTGGAGATTTTAGGGCCCACAGTCTAGTATTTTTAGACGGTATCGTTACATTCCCTCGTAGTCACTGCTAGAAGTAGATAGCAAAACTGCTAAAAGTGGCCGTTTTTGACACAATTGCTATCTACTTCTACGAATGACTACGAGGGTATGTAGTGATACCTTCTAAAAATACTAGACCATGGGCATATATTAATAACTTATTAAATAAAAACCTCTGAGGGTGCCACTTTCGGTCATACAACCGCCTTAAGGCGTCGAGTCTGGTTAGTTAATCATTACATGGTATGGCATGCAAAATTCAAACTATCGTAATTGTAAAGTTTTTTATATTGTCGTAGGTACTGTTACCGATGTTTCTACGACGTAAAAATAATTTTTATGTTTTTCAGTCATTATCTTGATAGGAATAATAATAAAATAAGACATTGCTATTTCCTTACGTGTAAAGTGATAATGATAAGATAACATTTTATTTATACTTGCCCAGTCATTTTGGCAGCTATGTCGCCAGTCTGATGCGCATCGAAATAGGCAAAGTCCTGATTCAAAGCAGCTCGAAGGTATTCTTGACGAATTCTGTAGACCTGAGTGTAAATTGTATTGTTTTTACTTTTGACACATAAAGATCTCAAGTATACTTCTTAGGTAGGTAGGTACCTAACTTACTTTGTTTCTGTCGCTGTTCACTGTATGTAATTAATTCTGTTTTTAAATTAAATCATGCCTGTAGCACACCTCCGCCGCGAAACCATACCTACCAGCGATACCGCGGTAGTTCCGCTATTATTGTCGTAGCGGTTTCGCGTCATTACTTTCGCGCGTGTCAACGGTCGGAGCCCATTAGGCGGAATCGCGCATGAAAAATCTATACATTAGAAGGGTTTAATGTTTTCGTCAAAATCGTAGTTCAATGGTGTTGGAATGGTAATGCTTTTTGACACAGTTCTTGTTTCTTAAACCCAAAACCGAAAATAATTGTGTTTCTTAAAACCATATAGAGAAACACAATGTGTCTCGATTTTGGGTTTAAGAAACGAGAACAGTGTCAAAAAGCATAACCATTCAAACACCATTGAACCACAATTTTGACGAAAACATTAGCAGACTTGACCCAGGCTGTTTGCATTTTGTTTCGCTTGTCGAACAAATATTAGACCCTACTGCGATGTTTCGCGGCGGAGGTGTGCTACAGACAGGAGACAATCTTTCCAAAGCAAAGCAATAGCGGAAATTGACATTGGCTACAGGCTCAGAAAAGGGATATTCGATATGCGGAAAATTTTAAAAGTAATAGGGATGTTGACTAATGAATAAAATAACGAAATACTAATAAAAATCGTAAACATATTAAACTTTTAGAGTAGCTTGTATACCTCTTGGTTTTATAAATTGCATATTATTTGTTTTATGGCCCTTCAAAGTTGGGTGGACAAGTTCATTTAAAAAGTATAAAATTTATTAAAACAAATGATACCTTTAATTAGTCCGTAAAATGTATAGCAAATTTGTCGAAGAAACCATTTTGATAAACACAATATTTAATATAGCTGCTGAACAAATTTCCTATGCGTTGCATACAAACTTGCAAGGCGTGACGTCATAACGTGCAAGCCATTAGTATGGAGCGTTTTTGATCGAGTCCATTTGTGTGCATTTCACACTGTGATATCTCGGGCAGTTTTCATGCTAGCGAATTAATTCTTTTACCAATGTTTCTTTTTTTGAGAGGTAATTTATGTAACATAAAATAAAAAAAATAGTCAACATCCCTATTAGGATCGCTTCGTTGATGTTGTGAAAAAAATATCATTAATAAAGACCTTTGAGCCATCTGATTAAAATTGATATCGCCTTTACCTGATTGTACGCCGCAACGTTCATAAGCACCGTGGCCGTATAGGACAAGATAACGAGAGCAGCGCCAACCACGCTATTGTAAATTGCGAACTCCGTGACAGCCTGCATGAAGACATCCCCTTGAGGATCACCTAACAGAAGGGAGATCCCGTAGTTCACCATGGCTTGCAGTAGCGCCGCGAACAAAATGGTGTTTATAGGAGTTGTGCATCCTGCCGCTATTGAACATAGCAACCCTATCACTATGTACCATTTATCCCTCGTAGTTGCGAATCTGAACTGCAAGAAAACCATTGGACTTATTAGAAAATGTCCTTCATAATTTCTAAACTTTTAATTGAACTAAAAAAGCACCATCAAAGACCTTGGACTTGACTTGTTAGTCACAGTTAACTCTTCTTCATATCAGCCTTTTTCTAAAAACCGAATAAAAGGCTAAATGTTAAGTTTAGTAGGTAATAATTTTCAACATGTGGCAGTTGACTATAAGAGCGATATTCAAAGTACAGTACACCGACTGTTGACAGAATAGCAATTATGATTGGTTAGCACCAAGCATGTAAATGTAGTTAACCAAGTGATATATTGTGTTGTGATACCTATCTGTCGTTATGACGAGACACATTGTTTGCGAATATATCACGTCGATAAATAGCGTCAAGTTATGACTCATGATGTAATTGAGAATAAATTAAAAACGCCAACAGGTCCAGCTGCGGCTATTGTACCTAATCGTCACAACACAATTTAAAAGTGCGTTTGTATTTTTATTTATTCTAAATGCTATTCGACTTGAATGTAGATTGTAGTGCATACATAACTACTTAACCGAGGCTTTGTTACCTGAGTTTAGTTAGAATCGATAGTAAACTTCACATTGTTACAACCCGGGGACGGCCGTGGTATTTATGCACTCGCAGTCCCCAAGGTGTATTCTACTCGGCAGCTCAGATGGTCATGAGACTCGGGAGAGGATCGTAGGTTCTACCTTGGATGGCTGTTACACTCGGGAGAAAAGATTGAGATTAGGTCGCTATTCTAAAGTTCTTATTTCTAAGGGCGCCACCAACACAAGAGTGTTGGGATAAATCAAACAAATAAATTCTGGTTGAATACAAATACTATAATCAACAAATTCTTTTGTGTGAAGCACATAAAATCTAGAAAATATCCTAGTTCTTGAATGTAAGTACTAAATATTCTAGGTACCTAACATCACAATGTTTCCTGGTCATGACCTGGGTTCAGGAATAAGTGGAAGCGTACTCCCATGAAGCTTTTCTTTATAGAAAAGTATTAACATACATGCATTTAAACTTAAATTAAATTAATTCTAAACAAATTCTGAACTCACAGATGTGCCGACATGTTGAGGTAAGAAGTTACAAAAAAAACATACGGAGTGGATTCCTTAGCTTACTCAGCCAGCCTCCAAGATGTTGCCTGCTTTCCTCACATGCTCCAGGAAAGGTCCTCAATTATTATGTGGGAAAAGGTGATAAGATGCCACGCGGTTGCGGTTCATGTTAGGTTATGGGCACATATTTCTTATGAAGACAACACGGAGATAAAGAATTAAGTTCTAAAAAAGGTAAGAACGGCCCTCTGGAACAAGAGAACACGCGATTATTACTTCTAAAGTCCCACAAAAACGTGGTTACAAGACGGCACAAAATTATGAAAACTTACCGGCCGCTCTTTGGATTCTTACAATAAAGAATGCATTTTATATATTTTGGGGGCTTTGCCCCGAAGAGAAATATTCACACCATTACTTCTTAAACAAAAAACCAACTTATTTCATGGAGAATCTGCAAAGCAGTTCGCCTCTCCGAACAAAAAAGTGAAAGTGGCCAAAGTGTCATCCATGGACAAAACGAGAACGCGATCATAGACAATTACTACCACATTCTAGAAACTTCTCGAAATGAATGGATCGCTGCCGATTTAATTAAATTAATTTCCTGACTGATTCAAACATTTCAACCGAATACTGAAGATATTCTGTAAATAAACTTTATATTGTTACAATTTTGAAGGATATAGAAAAATGAAGACAACGGAACGGAGCGATTAGCCCGCTGGAATATGTCATTAAAACGTCAATGTCATTTGTCACCTGTCAAAGTCACTTTCCTTTTAGGTTGTAATAACAAACATTAAAAACAATAAAGAAAATGTGAAAAATATGCATAAATGCCGGAAAATACCCTTACAATCATGAAAGGCAAAACAAATGCACATGTATGTGAGATACGGTGAGTGACCAACATCAGAAAATACTGAAAGATAACTCGAAACCATTACATTTGTGGTGTTACACTTCATGGCCATTTCTTGGTGTCACTGAAAGAATTTCAGCACACGACCTGCGTCGAGTCCTACGAATTGACCCTAAAGTACAACACCACCATGTTACAATGGTGAAAATACCACGGTTGCGAATTATATACGCAACATACCCCCCTCACAAAAGCGAAGACGGGTGTGTGAAACAAAGGCCAATTCGCTAAACAAGACGAATGGTTGACAATGTACAACGACAACAAAACAACAACAGCAACGACAACTTACACACTAATAACTCAAATGAGCAACAGATCACCAAAGATGTCTCAATGGAATCCTAACCTTATTATTTAAAACTATTTTTGTTACCAAGGAACAATAAACTATCACTTGCTATTAAGTGTTCTTATTTCTTTCTAATTCCTTAAAAATCCTAAGTGTTAAGTATACTTCTTAACTTCTAATTAATTACATAGGGATAATACCCTAGTTTCTTAAAGTGTGTTGAAACACATTCTATTTTATGAGTGCACATTATAGTGTACTTACTTAAAACAACACGATGCTAATAAACATCATTATACCCCTTAAGGAGTGTTGAATGTAAATTCTCTTTTATTTACAGTTTGTTTAACAATACTGCTTTAGAATACATAACGTGAGTAACGTTCATAACCCTTTATGAGTGTTGAAAAAGTTTATAACCTACCTACCTATACTAAAAATAAGTGTGGAGCGGAATGCAGGCCGAGAACAAATTGACTATCAATACCTAACATAACCCTAAACACTTTATTTATTTGCCAAAAATGGTACATAGCTAGCTAATAATTTTGAATCATACACACACACACATTCATATTCTCATCCAAACATGAAATAACATTCATCTCTTTCAGAAGTCTCTATCACCCTTGCTCATTCTAGTCAGCATGCTCTCGTCCCCCATCTCATTGCACAGTATATTTTCCTAACTTAGTTTACCTATACCTAACTTTCTTAAATTCCTATGACCTCTTATAAAGAGTTCATATTTTAACTCATCACTTTGTAAGTGATAGAAATTCATTTTAATCGGAGCCATTTCTAACAATGAAAATTCTAATGACAAAAGAAAAACAAATACAAGTCAACACTAACCTCAACAACCGAGATACCAAATGTTGAACAACAACGAACGAAGTCACTTTCTAACGATGCGCTCAATCACCGGGCCCCACGTTGGGCGCCAGTTTATGTTACAACCCGGGGACGGCCGTGGTATTTATGCACTCGCAGTCCCCAAGGTGTATTCTACTCGGCAGCTCAGATGGTCATGAGACTCGGGAGAGGATCGTAGGTTCTACCTTGGATGGCTGTTACACTCGGGAGAAAAGATTGAGATTAGGTCGCTATTCTAAAGTTCTTATTTCTAAGGGCGCCACCAACACAAGAGTGTTGGGATAAATCAAACAAATAAATTCTGGTTGAATACAAATACTATAATCAACAAATTCTTTTGTGTGAAGCACATAAAATCTAGAAAATATCCTAGTTCTTGAATGTAAGTACTAAATATTCTAGGTACCTAACATCACAATGTTTCCTGGTCATGACCTGGGTTCAGGAATAAGTGGAAGCGTACTCCCATGAAGCTTTTCTTTATAGAAAAGTATTAACATACATGCATTTAAACTTAAATTAAATTAATTCTAAACAAATTCTGAACTCACAGATGTGCCGACATGTTGAGGTAAGAAGTTACAAAAAAAACATACGGAGTGGATTCCTTAGCTTACTCAGCCAGCCTCCAAGATGTTGCCTGCTTTCCTCACATGCTCCAGGAAAGGTCCTCAATTATTATGTGGGAAAAGGTGATAAGATGCCACGCGGTTGCGGTTCATGTTAGGTTATGGGCACATATTTCTTATGAAGACAACACGGAGATAAAGAATTAAGTTCTAAAAAAGGTAAGAACGGCCCTCTGGAACAAGAGAACACGCGATTATTACTTCTAAAGTCCCACAAAAACGTGGTTACAAGACGGCACAAAATTATGAAAACTTACCGGCCGCTCTTTGGATTCTTACAATAAAGAATGCATTTTATATATTTTGGGGGCTTTGCCCCGAAGAGAAATATTCACACCATTACTTCTTAAACAAAAAACCAACTTATTTCATGGAGAATCTGCAAAGCAGTTCGCCTCTCCGAACAAAAAAGTGAAAGTGGCCAAAGTGTCATCCATGGACAAAACGAGAACGCGATCATAGACAATTACTACCACATTCTAGAAACTTCTCGAAATGAATGGATCGCTGCCGATTTAATTAAATTAATTTCCTGACTGATTCAAACATTTCAACCGAATACTGAAGATATTCTGTAAATAAACTTTATATTGTTACAATTTTGAAGGATATAGAAAAATGAAGACAACGGAACGGAGCGATTAGCCCGCTGGAATATGTCATTAAAACGTCAATGTCATTTGTCACCTGTCAAAGTCACTTTCCTTTTAGGTTGTAATAACAAACATTAAAAACAATAAAGAAAATGTGAAAAATATGCATAAATGCCGGAAAATACCCTTACAATCATGAAAGGCAAAACAAATGCACATGTATGTGAGATACGGTGAGTGACCAACATCAGAAAATACTGAAAGATAACTCGAAACCATTACATTTGTGGTGTTACACTTCATGGCCATTTCTTGGTGTCACTGAAAGAATTTCAGCACACGACCTGCGTCGAGTCCTACGAATTGACCCTAAAGTACAACACCACCATGTTACAATGGTGAAAATACCACGGTTGCGAATTATATACGCAACAACATCGTTAGTTTGTCAATGTTGATGGTGATTGATCTCGTAGCTTCCGCTAATAACAGGCACAAAAGCGTAAATATCGTATCGTATCATGTAAAGGCGCAGCCAAATTACATGTGTATTGATTTGTGATATCGAACCTAGGTATTTTAGATAACAGAGGTTTTATGCACTGCACTAAGTTATCCCTTTTTGCGGTTAGTACTAACACTACTAACTACTGTACTAAGTTAAGCTATTTTTGAACGGGAACAATATTTTCGGTCACCCTTTTTTTATTTATTTATCCAAATAACATTACAATTATTCTAACAATGGCTTTACGCTTTTGTCCAAGCGTTGCACATTCGACTCGGACGATAACATTGAAATAAAAACAATAACAATTAATACAAATAAGTTGCATTAATGCGCATGTGTGAATTAGTTTAGTGTGCGTCCAGCCGTCCACCATGTTACCGATACGTAACGGTAACGAATGTTACCGAGATTTCTTTCTTAGCTATTTTAATTGGGTACCTAGTATAAAAATATAATAATATGTATATTTCCATTTTGGGTATCTAAAATCACTACATAGTTACCTAACTATATAACAAAGTCGCTTCCTGCCGTATGTCTGTTATGTACCTATGCTTAGACATAATAGAATCAAATTTTACTATGGCTTAGATCTTTAAAACTACGCAATGGATTTTGACACCGATGCGAAGCGAGGACGGGTCGCTAGTACTGAATATAGCGTACTGAAATACTAAGTGGGCGACGGACTGAGGGCGACTACAAATATTGATAACTAGCGGCCGCCCGCGGTTTCACCCGCGTGGTTCCCGTTCCCGTGGGAATATCGGGATAAAAAGTATCCTATGTTTTAATCTAGGCTGTCTACTATCTGTATGCCAAATTTCAACCAAATCCGTTTAGTAGTCCTACAATAATATTAGTAGGATGGGTGACTTTAAAATATAAACTGAGTAAGTAACTAGTTATATTCACTTCTCAAGCTTACGCGCTCACTAGACATGAAATAAAACACTTTTAACGGATACTAGCGCGGTTCCACTGAAACCACGTCCCCCGTGACCACGGCAGCTGCAAAGGTGCCGAAACGTCGGGAAAATCAAAAATCAAACCAAATACCAACCAGTTACCAAGGTACTTTCAGTGGAACCGCGCTAGTATCCGTTAAAAGTGTTTTATTTCAAGTAACTAGTTATTCAGAACGGGTGACTAAATTTCTATTTGACCTATGAAGAGAAACTATGTCATACCTTATCAGAAGGTGAAATATTTAGGAAGCTGGATCCTTTTTACGAAGTCTGTATTTATTACGTTATTAAATATAATATGATCACATTGGAATAACATCAGTTCAACAATCGGGATCCATCGACTTGTCACAATATGCCTCCTATTATAGTTAGTCACTTCTAAGTTTTACGAACACACAACAATGACTGAATGACTGTGCCAAGGGCATTTAGCCGATCCCAAAGAGGCATTTCAACTAACCTTCACTTTACGTTTGAGCTAACTTCGATCCATAATACAAGTAGGTAGGGTAATATGCCTAGTTAACCGGCCGCCCCCAGTTATCCGGCCCCCCAACAGTTTTTCGAATAAAATAAGAAATTCGTGGCAATTTCTTAACAATTTAGATATTTTCCTGGCAGCACTGTTATCGATCTATCGAATGGTATGCTGGACGCCACTAGCGAAACGTTACGTAATATTTTATAATTTGTGTTTCACGTTGAAGCCTACCGCATCTGGGTCGATTTCGCAAGTGGAGATAAAAAAAAAATAGTGGAGAGCTCTTGCCAAATAGTCAATATTGTCCTTCAGGGCATCGTTAAAAGGTAAATATTTAGTTTGTTCTCAAGGTATGTTGTTATTTATTACTATTTTAACGTTAAATATGGCTTAATAAGCAGATATTTAGTAAATATCAAGGGGCCGCCTTACTAGACAACGAAACCACATGTTTCCAGTATACCGGCCGGGGGCCGGTTAACTGGGACTGAGCTCGATATATTGTTTTGTCTCTTTTTGTTAAAAGAGGGATTCCATAGAAGAATGTATAATGCTATCCCTTTTTATTAAATTTAAAGTACTTTGTGTCCAGTACTCGGCCGTCTAAATGTGCTTGTATAAGAAGTTGATTTTTTCTTTTTGTATGGAAACGGGTGGCCGGTTCTACTGGGTGCTTGCCCAGTTTATCTGGCTATCCTGCAAAATACTCCCAGTACACCCGCCGGCTTTGAAATTTATCTACTAATAAAATTAATTGTGCGTCTCGTGAACAAGCGACGGCGACGTGCCCGCCATCCAGGTCGTTGACCCTCGCTGAATACCTAGGTATAATATAATTAGAAAAAAATATACACAAAAATATTATTATACCTATATTATTATTGAATACCAATCAATGTTATTGATTGTTAATATTATATTTTTTACAGATTATACGCACTTCCGGTCATTATCATAATACCCATAATATTTATTGTTATTGTTTATAAGGTGTCCTACATCTTGGCATGGACCACTTTGAAAACCGCAATTCTGACTACATGGAAAATTTCTCCCCAATTAGTCCCAACTAGTCCTACTTTTTCGGAATTAGTCCCAAAAAGGACTGAAAGATATAAGCGATTTAAATGGTCCATGCCAAAGCAAACCTTCATTTTGGCAGGGACAGGCTATATCTAGTGAACCTAAACACCTAGCCAGGATCTGATTATTCAAAAAAAATCTCCCTTTTTTATGGATCCCGCAATGCCAAGAATCAAAACGAAATGAAGCGCCGTTCAAAAAATATAAAGGAATGATTTGGTCCCTGCCAAAATCAACCTACATCTTGGCGAGGACTTTTGAACCAGGTCACCTAGAGAAAATCTGATTATTGGAAACGATTCGTGTAAATTAGTCCCAATTAGTCCTAAAGCCACAAAATTAGTCCCCCTTTAGTTTAGGAGAAATTCCGTTTTTTTATATAAGTACAGTCATGTACAAAAGCGTACAGTAAAAATTAATTACATAAAACTATTCCGTTCCGTAATGCGCAGTGTTCCGATTGTAAAACATTAAGCACGAACTTTCGTAGATTGAGGAATGCACAAACAGTATCTGTGAACATAAGTTTTACAATCGGAACACTGCGCATTGCGGAACGGAATAAAGTTTTAGGCCCATATTACACTATCATGTATATATCATCCGAGATATATGTTTACTATCATCGTCGGAGATAGCATCCGATAAATAATATATGATAGTGTAATATGCTCATGCCCCCCTAGCATGACCATCGAAATGCGATAATATGATATAGAGCTTAATCACGTTTAACTGCCATAAAACAATGGAATTTGACAGTCGAGTGTCGACAAAACGATATATATCGTGTATTGTCGGTCATGCTAGGGGGCAGCCCTTCCTCCCTCCAGTTAAACGTGATAAATCACTAGGTACCATATCACGTTTCGGTGGTCATGCTATGCTAAGAGGGAGGGATTGTAAGGGCGTTTTTTTTTTTTTTTTTTTTTTTTTTTTATTTAAATAGGACCACAAACAGGTTTACAATATTCCTTAAAATTATTCTTAACTAAACAAACATTACTTATTACAAACCCAACACAATGGTCACGTCTTATTTCGTAAACTAAATTACAGTGGGACCTAATTATCCCAGACATAATACACATCATCTATTTATTATGCTTAAGCTAAGTTTAATTGTGCATTACAGAAAATAAAAAGAAATTTTAGAAAAGAGCAGGTGACATTATATTTAAGTGTTAAGAATTTAAATATATACTTAATGTAATTATTTATTTAGTAGGTGTTAGTTTTATTTTTTATATAAGTCATTAATTCTAAGGTGCGATGGACACTAATAGTTTAATAATATTTTAACTACTTGTTTCTTAAATGACTCAGAACCACAACTAAACATGTCTACTGTAAAGAATATTTTATTATATGTGTCAGCAAGGCGATGCAAGGGAGATCGGCGGCCAGCATTTGTACGTGTTATACCTACGGCAAATAATGGTTTAGAACGTACTGATCGCCTATGTGCACGAGTAGGTACAGCATAACGGATGCTATTAACTATACTCCTACAGTCATATTTATTATTACACAGGTCATATAGTAACATGGCGTCAAGCTGAGAGCGTCTTGATTTTAAGTCTAGGAGTTTATATTTTTTTAAAAGTAATTTATACGTTATACGCTTCTGATAGCATCTGTATTCAACTCGACGCAGATACTTTTTCTGGACCATTTCTATGGAGTGATTATATTTATCATAAAATGGATTCCATATCGAGACTCCATACTCCAACTGCGGCCTGACGAGTGACTTAAAGAGATATAAGTAAGTGAGAGGATTTTTAAATTCATTTGATGACCGCATTATTAAACCATACATTTTAAACGCTTTACTAATTATATGCTGTACATGAATGTCAAGATGCAATTGTCTATCGAGAGTGATTCCCAAATCTCTTAAGCTACTGACCTTAACAATATCTGTACCACTAAGTTTGTAATTACAATTGCTTATTACCTTTTTTTTAGAAAAACTAATTGTTTTACATTTACTTAAATTTAGTTTTAAGTTATTGTGAGAACAATACAGGGTAAATCTATCAAGGTCATCTTGTAGTAACTGATGGTCCATGACTGTATCTATAAAACGATATATTTTGAGGTCATCAGCATATAGTAGAAAGTGGCTGTTTTTAAAACATTTTCCAACATCATTAATGAAGACCACGAATAGGAGGGGACCCAATATGGAGCCCTGTGGGACACCGGAAGTAATATTAGTGACCTCGGATTCTGAACCCTTAATAACAACTTTTTGTGTTCTGTTAGTGACATACGACTTAAACCATCTCCACAAATTACCGCGTATACCATTAAAGGCTAGTTTCTCTAACAATATTCTATGGTCAACCGCGTCGAATGCCTTCCGGAAGTCAGTATAAATACTGTCAATTTGCCTATTGGTATCTAGAGCCTCAAATAAACATGATGTATACGTGACGAGGTTAGTTGTTGTAGAACGTCGCTTAACGAAACCATGCTGCTCCTCTAAGATAAGATTGTGCAAATGAGGATAAATAGCGTTGTGCACTAATCGTTCAAAAGCTTTGGCAAGCACGGATAATATGGAAATAGGACGGTAATTCTTGACATCATTTTTTGATCCATCCTTATGTACTGGGACCACTCGTGCAGTTTTCCAGACATTAGGTATTACGCCCTCCTTTAAGCATTTATTATAAAGATAACATAGTGGATAATCAATTTCAGCAGCAGTTTCTTTAAAAAAGATTGGAGGTATATTGTCAGGCCCAGCTCCTTTAGAAATATCCAACATTTGTAATGCCTTACACACCTCCAGCCTAGTCAACTCGATATCATTAATCACGAGATCAGGAGAATCCTTTGGTATATGAATATTATTAACACTGAAATCTTCAGACATAGACGACGGCTGAAACACAGAATGAAAAAACCTACTAAACAGATTACAAGATTCATCTGGGCAGTCAGCAGAAGAACCATCATAATGAACACTCCTTGGTATTGAGGAAGAATTGCGGCGCTGTGACATATAGTTCCAGAAGTATTTACTATTCTTTTGTATACTGTCTTCGACCCTAGCCATGTATTCTTTATAACATTTGTCTGATAAGACTTTAAAATCATTTCTATGTATTGAAAATACTTTATAATTTGACTCGTTATTATGTTTTTTCATTTTTATCCAAGCTCGATTTTTTTTTGTTAAATAGATTAATTAATTTTGAGGTAAACCAAATAGGGTACTTAGAAGTTTTGACAATTTTTTTTGGCACATAACATTCAATAACTTTATTAATAATTTCATAAAACATAGATACAGCTTCTTCAGCGCATTTATTTAAAAATAACTCGTCCCAGTTTACCTTAGATAATTCTTGCCTAACTTTTTCGTAATCTACAATTCTATAGCAATAACGAAAATATGGCTTAAGACGGACATGGCTATGGCTTTCTTCAAATGGGACTAATACACAAAAGGGTGGGTGATGAGCATCGGTTGGTACTAGCGGTTTAGGTGCAGATAAGAGTTCACAGCCACTTTTGTTTGTAAAGCAATAATCCAAAGTATGGTCATTATGATTTTTCAAAGTGTTTAATTGGTGACAATTTAATGCCGCCATAAAGTTATCTATACATGCATGTGACAGGTTAAAATCGATATTACAAGGCCGCTGTTTATACGGATCGTGATTATTCATCCAAACAAGGTTTGGTAAATTAAAATCTCCAATAATGAAAAAATCTGTTATACAAGAAGTTACACTCAGTAAATGGTTTTCTAACATTTCCAGGTATGTGCAATAAACATCGGTGCATTGCTTAGGCGGGATATAAACTGCACCAACACAAACGCAACGTTTTGCAACTTTAAATTCTATAAGTATATGATCGATTGCGGGCGGGAGCGGGGAGGTCACAGTGACAGGTGCGCACCCGGCAGAGCTCAGTGATCGCAGGATCGCAATCAGTACTCCGCCACCATCGCGGCGACCACTCGTCTCACGATCCCGGTCCGCTCGGAAAACAATGTATCTATTATCTATGTATTCACTTTCAGAGATGTCTGCAATTAGCCATGTTTCGGTTAATATGATAATATCGTATGCCTCAGTGAGTATATTCATAAATAGTGTATGTAGCTTGGTTCTGAGACCACGACAATTCTGGTAATAAATAGAAATATTCTTAGCCATTTTCCATTGTTACAATAAGTGGTGTTAGTTTATAATAGTTATAAAATATAAGATTTAGATACCGGATATTACTATTAGCATCCATTAGTTTATACCAGAACCATCTAGTCAAGGTAAGTAATATAATAAGTATAAAGAAAAAGTAGTTAAAATTATATTTATTTTTTTCAATTTTGAACACACCTGCAGATAATAATTTAGATTTCAGTAAACATGCACAATAAATACACAGAAGAAAATATATAGTAAAGTATTCGACCCAGATTATGCTGATTAAAAGTAGTCTGATTAGGTTATTATTTAATTTTCTTAATGTCCTGCTCATTACGCACGGTGAAGATGGGTGAAGTATCAGTTTGACGCACCAGCACAGTACCATGTTTGATCCAAACGAACTTGTAGTTGTGACTTTTCGCTTGTTCACGGCACAAACGAAATAATTGTTTGTTTTTAGATGTCAAATGTTCGTTTATGTATATGTTATGCACTGCTCCGGATATAGATAGTTGGTCAGACTTCATGTTTTTTGTTGCTCGTGACGCAGTGATAATGTTGTCACGGAGTATCTTTGTTGTAAACTTTACAATAATGTTTTTTGGCCGAGAACATTTCTTATCAAAGTGAGGCACTCTATGAGCGGATACAATGTCTGATGTTTTGATGGGGTGCTTAATAATACATCCTATTTTTTCAGCAATAGCCAGTAGGTTTTCATCACGGCGCTCCGGCACGTTGGCGATCTCGACATTGTACAGCCTTGCCTGTTGCTCCATGGTGTCAATTTTTTCCTGCAATAGTGTAACTTGATTGGCGACATCATCACTCGCACGCAGCTGACCTTCCACCACCTTCAGTCGTGAATCTATACCGTCCTGCCTTTCCATCGCAAAGGATAATGATTTGTCAATTATATCCAACCTGTCACCCAGTTCTTTGAATGAGTTACTTATGGTGAGCGATAATTTCTTCACCTCCAGATTAATAATAGTATCGACTGAATTTTTAACACTGTTGGCAATTACAGTATCTAGCTGTGTTTTCCACGAATTAAGCTGATCGTTAATTTTTTCTTCAACATGTTCTAGCATTATTTTTAAATCATCAGGTTGCTTGCGCTTTCTAATCTGGACGTGGGTATCATCATTATCGCTGCGTGAAGATTCAGGTAGATCAGGATTTGATGAATACTTTAGTTGCTTTGCCGAAGACATTTTTTTCTGCGGCGAATGCTGCATCGTGTAAAGTCGGGGTATCTCGCAAGTGAAAACGGAGACGAAAAATCTATCGCCGTCACTCAACCAAAGGGGACGAAGTATGTTCTCCCCACCGTGGCGACACGAAGAAGCGACGCTAGAGCAAGACGAAACTATTGTTTCGAATGAGTAAACAATAGGGTCACGATACGTCACAAAATCTGCACTGCACACAATACTCGCACTTTAGTGAATCTGAATATAGCACAAAATGTTGCGCACAATGTATTTAAATTTGAGATGAAATAGTGTACACGTCTACGCTAAACAGGTCCGCACGACGGAATCTTTTCCTACGAACAAACAATGACACGACACGATTGTCAACAGTGTTGCCAGAACGTACCAAAAAGTACAGTTGTCAGCACTATAGTGCTGACAACACTGTCGTGCAGCTTGTGAATCGTGTCGTGTCGTTGTTCGTGGAAAAACGCGCTAAAGCCGCGTTTAAATAGACACAAAAACATGTTGGAAAACATGTTTTCAATTCAATGTTTCCGAAATATCTATCTGTGTCATCCATTTGAAGCAAAATGGACGAGACAGGTACCTAAATGTTGCGAAACATGTTGTCTAAATGGCTCTTAACCAAGCCATACCACACCCAAAAAAATAGTTCGTTTTTGTCATACATTACATGCTGTGTTGCCGTTTTAGCGACATAGTAGCTGGATTAGCGGATTTTTTTTAATATTTTTGTAATTTAGTCGCTAAAAAAGTATAACTTACCTAATATATTTTAATGTTTTTAAGCAAAATTGTGAAAAATGAAATCCTATTACATATTTTCATAGGTACAAACAAAAAAGTTGGCCGCCATCTTGGATTTTTTATATTTTTAAAATTGCATCTGTATTCTTGTCAAAATAGTAGCAAAAACCGAGTTTCATCGAAATCGGCCTACAAACAAAAAAGTTGGCCGCCATCTTGGATTTTTATATTTTTAACATTGCATTGCTGTATTCTTGTCAAAATAGTAGCAAAAACCGAGTTTCATCGAAATCGGCCTACAAACAAAAAAGTTGGCCGTCATCTTGGATTTTTTATATTTTTAACATTGCATTGCTGTATTCTTGTCAAAACAGTAGCAAAACAGAGTTACATCGAAATCGGCCTACAAACAAAAAAGTTGGCCGCCATCTTGTATTTTTTTATTTTTTTAACATTGAGTTGTTATTTTCTTGTCAAACTAGAAAAAAACACCTGTTCCATACATAAGTACAATGCGTAGGTAGGTACTCCATCGAAATGTATGAAACAGCTGATTTTTTTTTCGATTTCAAGGTTGGTCCTTTAATGAAAGTTGTACAGTTTGATGGTGTGATCAGCCCCAAGAGAGGTTTTAAATTAATTACAAATAACCCTGTATAGGTACAAAGTTTCAAGTGAACCCATTGAAGGAAGAAAATCACTCTCTACTCCAAATATGAATAGTTTCGAAAGAAAAGCAATATAACTTTAAAATTCAATTTTATACATGACCATTTCATACTTCTTTTGAAATTATTTTGAACGCGACTGTACATGTTTTTGATATAGTCCAGGAGCCCGGCATCAAAATACCTCTAAGAAATCATTTTTATTTTATGACTTAAAAATTAAGGTTTTGAGTTTCGAAAATGCATAAAAGTTACGTATTACTTTACGTTATACTTTTGTTTTACATTATACGTTAATAACACTTCATTATTTTAACACAAACACGCAAAAATAAAACAAGTTACAAACATCGTCACTAAATAGGAAGTCGGCTTCTGTACTATAAAAACCAAACTTTAATTCCGATTATCTCCTAAACTAAAGGGGGACTAATTTTGTGGCTTTAGGACTAATTGGGACTAATTTACACGAATCGTTTCCAATAATCAGATTTTCTCTAGGTGACCTGGTTCAAAAGTCCTCGCCAAGATGTAGGTTGATTTTGGCAGGGACCAAATCATTCCTTTATATTTTTTGAACGGCGCTTCATTTCGTTTTGATTCTTGGCATTGCGGGATCCATAAAAAAGGGAGATTTTTTTTGAATAGTCAGATCCTGGCTAGGTGTTTAGGTTCACTAAATATAGCCTGTCCCTGCCAAAATGAAGGTTTGCTTTGGCATGGACCATTTAAATCGCTTATATCTTTCAGTCCTTTTTGGGACTAATTCCGAAAAAGTAGGACTAGTTGGGACTAATTGGGGAGAAATTTTCCATGTAGTCAGAATTGCGGTTTTCAAAGTGGTCCATGCCAAGATGTAGGACACGTTTATAAGATACCTATTGACATTCGGCTTTAGAAACAATTTTTTTGTTAATTATAAAATTATTATTTGTTACCTATGTCTTCTTGATTACTTAAGGGTAATAAAATTATTAATCGAAGATTTAGATTTTCTATAAATTTTCCTATACCTATATGAAAAACTGCAAGGCTGATTCCAGAATCAATATAAAGGTTCCAATTAATAGCAAATGTTAAATAAAAGTACAATCAACGATTTTTTTAACTCAAAAATAATAGTTCACATCACAAGCAAAGCCATAGGACAATACTTGTTAAGTATATTATCTGAAATTCAATTTCATACAAAAATCAAAGAAAAATGGACCTTATTTAAACTGTATTAAGAGTCACAGGCCGCTTACTGGGCTAGCTTATCTTTTGCCCAGTATCCGGCCGTCATGTTCTTTGAAAGGCGGCCGGTATACTAGGCAAAGGGGGGCCGGAAATAGGAACAGGGGGGCCGGAAACTGGGCAAATCGTACTTTTTTGGAAAATAATTTCTAATGACAAAACCGACTAATGGAAAATTTCCAAAAAAATACAGGTAATTCTCAAGGATATATCCAACAACATAAAAAATAGTTGGGATCATTACTATTTGTTAAATTTAAGTTACAACTGTTCAAAGTCAACAACTGCCTTAAACGGCCGGAAACTAGGCACTTTACCCTACCTACTTTTAGATCTATCAGTTCTGTCTGACGTCTGTTACCTCATCAGTCTCAGTCTCATCACTAATACCTACTCATATAGCTGGAGTATTAATTACTCGCCAACCAATCAACTTACAGAGGGAGTGTTTGTAAATAAACCACCCATGTCATTGATAGCTTATGTAGGTTGGATGGAGTTTAGAGATAAAGTAGAGCTTGGATGGAATGGACTTCAATAAGGAAGCGGGCGCGGCTGGCCGCTTTCCGCTTTTTCCATTTTAATATGCAACACTCCTCGTGATCGTACGAAACCGCGCGGTTGGCCGCACCCGCGGTTGACCGCTGAGGCGTTGTGAGCGGTTTTTTCGCCTAATAGTGAGATTTCGGTCCTTGCGCCTAATATATTATTTTATACCTATTGGCTTAGCTTTTTCAGTAAAGTACATGGTTTCTGATGATCAACAGATGGGTGGTGTTAACTTAGACAATAACTTACCAAAGTGAAGAAAGAGACACTTGGCACTTCTTCAGTTTTTTCATCTGGTTCTCCATCTCCATCACTGTAACAAATTATTGTTTTAAAAGAATGATAACCATTTCCTACCTATTGTGTACAATTTGTACTCGGTTTGGTGTGTGGTAGGGCTTATTTCAATCCGCCTGGCTAGCTACCACCATCACAATATAAAAATTGTTGTGTTCCGACAGTTAGAGGTAAGATAGCCAGTTCCACTGCACACGTTCCACGGCCTTAGCCCTTATCGTCACTTAACATCGGTGAGGTGACGGGCAAGCACTATCCTGTTGTGCATAAAAAAAGTTTTCAAAAATCACTCTATCATTTAGTGAAAACCGCATGAAAATCCGTTCAGTAGTTTTAAAGTTTATCGCGAACAGACAGACAGACGCCAATTGCCAGTTGCTATTGCATGCCCTGAAGCATGCCTCTTCTCTTCTTTCTTTTAAAAAAAGTCAAAATTTTTATGGCATACGTTTAATGCAAGACAAAGACAAATTGAAAGTTGAAGTAGAAAGGGAAAGTGACTCGGTGAAGACACACCATAAGTCTGAAATGTATATGAATGTTACTGTACATAGTGTAGGTACCTACACTATAAAGACAAAAATTAATATCAATCAATTCCAATCAACGAGTTATTTAAGCATCTAGTAGCCTGAACTTGCCTGCTCTGATTAATAGCAACAGTGTTGTTTTCTACAATTGAAATAGCAATGAAAGTAATTGTTACAGGCTTTCATTTCATTTGAATTTATAAATATTGTTTTTAGCTATCAAGCTAATAAAACTTTAACATGTATTTTTTAAATCACCAGGTAGGTAAATTTATGTTGCAATACGATTTTTCACGCATGAATAACGTAAATTCAAGTCACAATTTTACTTTTTTATTTCTAAACAAATTAAGTTTTAAACTTTTAGAGGTTATGTAAGAATAAATATTTAGGTCTTGCTTGGCTCATTTTGTTAGTAGGTAGGTACAAACAAGAGATACAAATAGAACATTATGTATACTTACTCATCACTTTCTTTACTAACTTTTTCCCACAGTTTTCGTTTTATTTTTTTGTTTTTGTTTGGTTTCTCCTCAATGGGAAATTCGTTTAATGCTACATTTAGATAGTTTTTCTTATTTAATGCTGTTTCTTTAATAGTTATATCATAACAAACTGAAGGTGAGCTTGGCATTTTATTATTTACATGAAATTATTTTCAAACACCAATGAAAATAAATAAGTCTTGAAAAATCCGCGAAAAGTACAAACAAACACAACCGGTTTCACAGAACAAGAGCACTTCACTTCCTGACACAGATCATTATATTCGAATGAACCACAGATGACAAAAAATAATGGGTGCATTCTGTCAGACAAATTTCTGAGTCATCGATCGCCATAGAGTAAATTTCTGGTTAAAGTTACCCGCAACTCTTTTTATGCAAAATAGGTATTTTGACCTAGGGTTGTCAAAATTATCAATTCCTATCGAGTGCGAATGGGTCACTGACCTGAAAAAAATATTTTTTGTGCAGGTCAATGGAATGGGTGCTTTTTGAAAAAAAAACATGCTTTTTAATTCAATCAACATAATTATATGAGGTTGGGTAACAGAGCTCCCTTATTCCGTCTAGCTTTTAATGAAAATATGGCACTAGACTACCGTGGTCATGATATTGTTAGCTGAGCTGGTTGCCTTTTTGGTTACCATTACATAATTATTTATACCTAATTAATTTAGAATGTGTTTAAATATTTCATAAGTGAATGTTTTTTTGTAAACCTTGTTAAAGTTAAAGTTTTATTGATTGATAATTAGGTACCGTAGGTACATTAGGTAGGTACAGTTAGCAGCACATCAGACTATACATGTTGACCTCGAGACCGCCTTTATGCTGTACGTAATAAGAGCTGTTTTCGTAGTTTAACTTAGCGTGCTGTCGTGCGTACTACAATAAACTGCAGTCTATGTTTATATCATAAAGTTAATATACCTATATTAACTTTATGGTTTATATTTAAATCTGGGGCTCTATTTTTGAATCGTTCGGCTGGCGTCGAGCGCTATTTTCTACTGATTTTCGTTCGACATTTGACTCAAATGTATGAGATTGACGCCGTCGAAGGATTCAAAAATAGTGTCCCTGTACCTTATTAAAAAAACCAGACAAGGGCGAGTCTAGGGTTACCAGAATCAGATGGTATATCTAAAAATCCTGACAAAAAGCCTGATATGTTTCTTTTAATAAATAATTTATTGTTGTTTCTTGTTATAATGACGTGCCAAATTAATATTTCAAATACTGATACTTAGATAAAAAGAAAGTTTAAATTTTTTCGTTTTTTTAAGCTTTAGTTGTTCAGTTGATTATTTATTATTTTAAATGGTAATTATTTTATAATTTATTATTTATTGCAAAATTAGTTGATTGTTTTACTGAAAATGTTCTAGTTAATTGTTAGGTACAAAAAAGAAAAAGAAATTTAGCTAATTTCCAAGGTTTGTTTCCTATAATGTGAATAATCTAAAACAGCCTTACATTTTCTAAAGAGCTTAGTACACTGAATAATGGATCCGGAATTTAGAGTCCGATTTAGGACACTTTTAGTCGTTGCGCCAACTGTTTATCTAGAGATTCTAGAGTCTAGATCGTCTGTCGAATCGTCTGTTGATCGTCTCGATCGGTCGTCTAGATCCGTTCGTCTAGATTCTAGACGAACGGCGGCGGCGGCTTTTTTCGCCAACATAAAAGGCGTTGACTGACTGAATGAATGACTGATGAACTAAGTCGGAGCCGAGCGTCCTAAATGCGATTACACTGTCCTAATTGCTTCCAATTTAGCATCCGTTACGTCAGAGACCATTTCTATCCTAAATAGGATCCTAAATCGGATCCTACTTTCCTAAATACAATTACACTTCTCTGAATTTAGGAGCAACTTCATATCGGATCCGATATTTAGGATGATCTAATAAGCTCCTGACAGGGATCCAAAAAGCCTGACATGTCAGGACAAATCCTGACGTCTGGTAACCCTTGCCGAGTCGGACTCACCCACCGAGGGTTCCGTACAAATTCTGTTTTTAGTATATTTTGTTGTTATAGCACAGAATACATAATAGAACAAGTGTTATAGCGGCAACAGAAATACATCATCCTGTGAAAATTTCAACTGTCTAGCTATCACGTCACGGCACAGAATAACTAATCACGTTTCATGAGACACATTTAAGCCTGGTGACAGACAGACGGACAGTGGAGTCTCTTCAGTAGGTACTAACTAGGTACTTACGATTTCTTTGTGTCCAATTTATTTTTTGATAGACCCTTGTCCTTCACCGTTCCATTCAAATCATATGTTTTGCTCTTCATCGCATAACTTTCACTACCTATCACAAATGATCACGATTAAGGCTTATACTAGCTAACGGATCAGATTTTAACGCGGTACCTATTTCAGGTGCGATCGTTCGATCAGTATTCGTCCGACTAAACTATCATTGATAGGTGTTATCTATAATTCAGATAACTGAAATAAAACGGACGTAATCAAAATATCATGCGTGCGTGTGTTTATTAGCAGCAGCTGTAGGTACCTAGCTAGTTCTTGTCTCGTTAATGAGATTCTAACGAAGATACCTTCCATTGTATGGCGTGGTATGGCTCCTAGATAATAATAAAAACGTGGTAAAGATCTAATAAAAACTGTTGTTTCCTCAACTTAAGGAATAATATGTAAGTGTATGTAAGTATGTATAATTAGTAAGTCCAAAATACTTAGTTTTACTGGAACGTAATGATCGGCAATACACCGCACATACCTATCTATATCTCAAGTTAAATACTCCATGCTCGGACATATATAGGTACGGTAGACGGCACGTTGGGCTTTCACAATCTGTCAAATTTCTTCAATCATGTTGGTTCAAAATTCATTGTAGATTTTTGACAGTTTTGTATAGCTTGATATGCTGCTCACTGTAGCAAACGTTAGTACTATTATTATATTCTGCTGTGGTCTGTGGTAGGTATTGATTAATCGAGCGACTCTGCTAAAATATTAATGGGGGCCTTATTTCCGTTTATCGCCAAGTTTATTTAAATGTTTCATCACTATTTGCCTGAATTGCATGTTATTATAATGGCCCGAACGCAAATATTTGGCTTAGAAAAATAATATTATTGTAAATAAATATTTAAATCGTATTGTAAACGATCAGATTTCTTTACCATATCACAACATTCACAACTAACTAGGTATAGCGGTACGTATGAGTATGAGCTGTGGTAAGAGTGACATACAAAATTGATTCATTCATAAATTCAGCCTTGTAAAATGTAAACGTAACTTATCTTAAACCATCTCGATCACGCAAGCTTTCAAATAAAAACATAACCCGCAGTCGGGTAAAAATAAACCTCATCAAAATCGGTCCATTAGTTTGGGTTGGGTGCTAGGTACGCTGCCTCAGACAGACAGACAACACACACACGTAGGTACACGTCAAACATATAACACCCTTCTTTTTGCGTCGAAGGTTAAAAATTCTTAATTTTTCATGTCCATAAAAATTGTAACCAAACCGTAGCTCCTTTGCTACGTCGTAGCTTGACCGCTACATAATAATATAATATTCGTAGACGCGCCGGTATTCGTAGCAGGGCCGTGGCAGATTATTGTGAATGTTTCTGTGATCTGTGGTTATTGATTTCACTCTTCTGTAGAATAATTAAATTAAATAGTCTGTGTGACCGGTAGGATATTCCTTGTAAGTGAAATATTTATTTTACTGCTACGTTTTTGAAGAAATGACGGAATTGCACCGCCACTTGCTTCATCCGTAGTAGGTACGTGACTATTGCAACTATTTATTTATATTTGATTTGGCATATTCTTTTCGGCGGTTTCCATAGTAAGGTTTCGCACAGATTACCTAACTATCACTTTAAAGTACCTACAGTTCATTACGTTTATTTTTCTATTGTTTTTTTGCCATCTGTTTATTTCTTCGTATATTATGTTTCTTTTATAAAAATGCCAACATTTTCCGCACGTCTTTGTTTGGCCTAGTTTACGCAGTCACTAGTTCAATGCTGAACCAACATTGCGTGCCACGGTTTCTATATTTAGGCGAATTCGATTTCCGACCGTGTTTCGGTGTCGGTCGGAGATTTGAAAGTTATTACACTGTTCTTCACATTGATTTGCTGATCCGAGTTTGATATCAGATAACGGAGTGACGGATAATACAGAAAGATATTAGTACCTAGGTACTTTAGTCAGTATCTAAACATTTAGATGCTCATTGTAGTAAATAATACTACTGATTGCACGTCTAATAATAGGTACAATACAAAATACAACAGAAAAAAGAAAGTTACCTACATCAAACAGCTTTAAATCTTATCTAAAAAGTTAGGTACCTACCTAATTAGTAGGTATTACATACGTCATCGACAAGTACCTACGTAGGTACCTATGCCGTAGCCAAATCATTGGCTCATCGCGTGTTAGCGTGTTTGGTAGGTAAAATACCTACCTATGTATAGATAGGTAAAATAATTTGTCTACATGTAGGTAGATATTTATCATTATCGTGTCCTCGATTGTGAATGATATGATTATCATTTAAATTATGTACGATACGAACATAGTTAAAATGTTTGTCTACTTAATTTTTAGATTAAATTACAGGTGAAAACTTCGAATTTCAGAGGCTTTTAGGAATACTTTCAGAAGTATTTCCTAAAACTATAATTTAGATTTTAGTGTTTAATAGGTACAGTCAACGGCACACTGCCTCCGCTGGTATACCACAACATTCGATAACCATCAATTAAGTTTAAAATAAATTGCAGATTTTGACAGTTTTGTAAACTTTTGTATAATCTAACGTGCTGCTGACTATACATTGAGTGAGCTTAAGCTATATCGTTATTAACTTACTAGCGGCCGCCCGCGGTTTCACCCGCGTGGTTTCCGTTCCGTGGGAATATTAGTATAAAAAGTATCCTATTTTTTAATCTAGGCTATCTAATATCTGTGTGTCAAATTTCAACCAAATCCGTTCAGTAGTTTTTGCGTGATTGAGGAACAAACATCGAATCCCACAAACTATCACATTTAGGTAGGTTAGGTAGGTAGGTAGTAGGATTATTGATAACGTTTAATAAATTGACAGTAAAAAAGAATTTATGTTCAAGTTCATTTTTGGTAGGTACTTATGCTAAATTGAACGTTGTTTTTGTTAGTAGATTTTTTCAAACTTAATCTAAAATTCTGGAAGTGTTTTATGTTTTCAGGAATATTTCTTTAGAAAAAGATACTTTTCTGGAAGTTTTCACTGCAACATTGATATTAAAATATTAAAAGAGACATTACGTCACTACCTATACCTACCAACTTAATGATGATATGCAAAGATTGGATTTATATTAAAGCACAAACTAATTAATCACCTATAAGCATTACCTATATTGTTTTGTCTCTATGATTCTTCTAGATTTAATTAGTGTAAAAAGTAACCAAAAACCCGTCATTCCACAAACCAAATAAAGTAATTTTCGTAGCATTATATCAATCCATTACCATCATACCTACTGTACATGGACTATCTATGGGAATATTGTCAGTTGATTGTCATCAAGTAAATTACTTTATGTAATCAAAATTTTATCGATCCAACTATAAAATTCATGCCACGTTATTGTGACTCTATAATTCATTTGTTTAATTTATAGTCTTTTAATTTAACCAATAAGTTGATTTTAATACATTTTACAAAAGAATTTATTTTTATTTTTGTACAGACACACCTTAACCGCGGTCATTCCCAGTAGCGACCACCAGTTTTGCCTCTACTGGTGGAGACTGGGTTTTAAAAAAAGTTCCCACACGCTACCAGTGCAGGGTGGCCACGTGAATTTTGCTTAGAAAAAAATCCCAACTGCCCCTACTTATTTAATTAAAAAAATTGGTATCAATTCAATAAATACTGTTAAAAAATAATTGTGTATAAAATAATTAGGAAAATATTTGAGACTTCTTTTAGAATCAAGGAATTTCTATGAACCAATGTTCCAGTCGCCACCACTTTGCCACCATAAAATTCCGTCTCCCCCAGTGGATGCGAAACTTGTGGTGCATGGCTACTGGGAATGACTTACAAACTGCCTTACCACAAAAAGTTATTGAAACACTGTTTAAACAGTATTTTAAAATCTGGGGGCCTATTACAAAAATAACGTACGCAATTGCGTAACGCAATCACATTGCCACGATAGTCGACCGCAGTTCGTCGGTTGTAGTTATAACAAACATTTTGAATTTAGCTATCGTAGCCCATAGACTACTGAACGAACGATGTCGGATACGCTACAGAGAAACTGTCAAACTCACGCAATCACTTCGCGATACATACCGCATACGAAAGTGATTTCGTAGCACGGACGCAGGTGCGTGTATCGCATTAAACTTTTCGTCATAGACCCCCTGCCTGCCTAGCATGACTGATTTATATCGCGTGATATAGCGTTTTATCATGTTTAACTGTCAAAAAGACAAAAGAATTTGACAGTTGAGTGTTGATAAAATGCTATATCACGCGATATAAATCGGTCATGCTAGGCAGGCTGGTCTATGACGAAAAGTAATAATAAACGATATTTAATAATAATAATAATAATAAAATCATTTATTTGTCTCAAAACAATAGTATACATGCAATGATTAAATGCTACAACAATTTGACAAAAAGGTTAATGACTCAGTGACCGCGGGAGGGAAACCCACAGCCTCTGGTATTCTGCCATAACCTGAACAATATTGTGTCCCCCAACAGAAAGACACTTCTCATAATGACATTTTAGGACACCAAGTCTAATAGTAGTAAACGTTTATAAATGTTTCCAAAATAACAAAATATAGCAGTATGAAAAAAGCTACACAGTTTAGTATTTGTCAAAAAAGTGACAGCATCACATTAAAACAGTGTTTTTTTTAATTTATTTATCAAAAATAAAACATTACATTGATGTTACGCGCACCAAAAATCACGTAGATTTGTCCGGTGCGGTGTGATGAGAGTACGTATGACAACAGTTACTAGGTACGTATAGATATTTTAGAACGGTTATTAAAAACTCAATTACTACTTAACTAGTCTAAGTAAAAACTTATTATTATATACATACATTTAGTCTAAGTATTATTTTACATTTTAGTTAAACACTTGTTGAACAGTGATTTAAAGTCTTTTGTGGTAAGGCCGAAACAGTTTACAGCTGTTGTGCTTGATACGAATTCGATTGTCACTCGATAGCTTTAGGAGGAGCGAGCGAGCAAGCTTGTTAGTTGACGCTCTGCAGCAGGATGATGGAGTAGGTGGCGACCAGCGACAGGGTGGACAAGAGCAGCGAGTAATCCACCCTGAAGAAGTTCGCCAGGTGGAAGTTCACCGGCCGCGACTGCACCAGACCGCGAAGCTCCGACATGCCCGCTCGCAAATCTGCATCTAAATGAGAAACTTATTAATTCGTTTTTGAGATTTTACCATTTACAATGTTAGAAAAAATTCCTCTTAAATGGCCTTCTACTAAAATTGTAGAATATAGTATCACAATGTATAGGAATTAAATGACGTAAGCTTATACTATCCCCGTCAATTGGTAATGCGCCTGGCGGCCATGATTTTAACCTCAAAAACTAAAAACAATTGTAATTTTTTTATAAACCTAGGTAGCCTAGGTCTAGACCCTATCTTATTGAAAATAATAATTCCATAATTAATATATTAGATAACCTATTAGAATTTTCTTGTTTCATGACATTTTTAGTTGCGGCATCACGTCAACGTGGATGTTAATGTGACAAGGTTCCAGCGCATTACCAATTGACGGGGATAATAATGCTTAGCACCTGTCAATGTATAGGACATTGTCATTCTATTCTACTAGCGTTAATGGCCATTTGAGTAGGCCCTAAGGATTGTCTTAGGCGGGAATCGAACCCGCTACCTTTGGAAGTGCGGTCGAATGCTCTATAACCGAAACGAAATTCAAAGGTCGCGGGATCGATTCCCGTCTGAGACAATCCTGGTGATGAGAAGATTTTTTTAGTAAAATTATTTTGTATTATTACTTATTATTCGTCTATAAGTAATAAGTATAGTACCTACTTATCTAAGTATTTTCGGCGTCTGGTATCTATGACATAGGTAATCTATTCGCTAAAATTCTTAGATAAACGTCGTGATAAATTATGAGCTAGTGTAATTACTACTTTATATTCTTGTAATAATTAGTTATCAAAGTATTTTAATTTAAACAAAAGACTGTGTTGACACAGTCTTTTGTTTAAATTAAAATATTTTGTGGTTGACCACAAAATATTTAATTTCTACTGCTACTGGAGCCCAATCGCGGTAATTCTGAACGATAAAACCAAAAACGTTACGTTGTCATTTAGGTTATATTTACCTAAAAATCTTTGGTTTAGCTTCATAATTTTCACTTAAATTGTCCCAGATTTGTAATCCTAGACTCCTTAGGCAGAGTATTCAACAATTTAACAAAACTAAAGCGAGTATTTTTCTGTAAACGAAACTGATACGGTAACGATTTAGCTTTGGTTTTATCGTTGAAAATTAGCGCGATTAGGCCCCTGCTCCACGCGTTAACGTTTAACGTTGATGGTAATGTCCAACTACGCGGTCTTGGCCACATCTGCGTCACGCCTAGATTAATGTGTTAATTTACGCGTTAAGTCCTTAAGGTGGGTCAATCCGAGCGGGTCGATCCGTGATGGAGTGAAATCGAACGTAACTCTACTCACTTTGGGTTCAAATCAGTGCGCGTTCCAACGCGGCGGCGCGATGCGTTGAGAACTTGCACCGAGTTCTCAATTTTTACATTTTTATTACTTTTCTTCGCTTTCAAGTTAGTTAAAAAAATCTGTTCAATTAATTAAGATTGAAGGTATAACATCGCCGATTTTTATGGTTGGTTTTAACATAAACGAATGTTCTGTTTCCGAGAAATTTTCCAAATAAGACCAGAAACAGAGTCCACGGAATATTTTTTTTACATCAAAGGTGGTAACATTTTTATAATTAATGCTTTCAATTAAATCTATTGTGTATTATTTCAAGTACATTATATATTTTTTCCATGGTAGCTTCACGCGCGTAATCTTTCAATAATTTGAATTGAATATTGGGATTTGACCCACCTTAAGACCTTAAGACGCAGGAAGAGCCGGGTAGCATAAGTGTAATGTTAACCATAAAGTTAGTAACCTTGGTATAAAAAACTAAACATATTATCATATTATTTGTATGATCATGCTTACCTACCTAGATTTTTATTGACAAACATATTGTCAATGATGAATGTAATTTTGTCACTATCTCGGTATGTATTCTCGCAGTGGGCAACCAGGGTGACGAGGATCATCACACAGCTTAGCAGTCGAGAAATTGTCGACAACACCGGGAAATATGTCGTGTCAAACAGCATTAACTGTAAAAATAAATTATATTTTATTTAAACTTTGGGATGACGAGTGATAGAGATGTATGGAAGAAAAAGACATACTCATCCACCCCCACATAAATTGGGATAAGGGCAGGAGGATGATGATATTTAGACGCCTGGCGCCGAAGGATTGTAAATCAGAATTTATGTAATAGTACTTGCTATTTTTTTACATCATACTTTATACTAGTGATAAAAATAGGTAGGTAGGTATACCGACATACCTAACCGGGTCATTTTGAATTCAATATCCAAATTTTGAGGATGTGTTCAGTCCATGAAACTGAACAGCTTTCCCTTAAGGAACACATGGCCAAATGTGTAAAAAAAAATCGACTATCCATCATAGTAGGTATCCATCCAAACAAATCAAAGAGATCACGTGATTAATTTAGTATGGGATGACCAAAATTTTGTGGCAGAATTCGACACATGTTTCTTAGAGAAAGTTGTTTAGTTTCATGGACTGGACACATCCTTGATTTTTGGATAGTAAGTGTTCAAAATGATACAGTGTCTGGCCTAGAACCGGGGATAATATTATTATATAGAAAATAAAGACTCTCTAGAATATGGCGGAAGTGCAAATAGTAGGTAGGTACTTACCCGAGTCCCTATTATCACGCGCACAGCTAAGTTTGTGAATCTCACCATATCAATAAAGGAACTGAGAGTGTTGAGAAGAATCTGAAATCAAACACACTAAGCAATTAATTTATTATCACACCTACTTTGGACAAATTAATTGGACATAAAAATGAAAAAATTGTTTAAAGAAACAAAAACCAACTTCAAAAAAACCTACCTACCTCTAAAAAGCAAGAAATAATATTCGTAATAATAAAAACACGTCTATTGAAGTCGGGTGGGGCTGGAGTACAAATTTCTTTTTTTATTATTTATTTTTTAGAGGTAGGTTTTTTTAAGTCGGTTTTTTGTTTTTTTTTTTTAATTCTTTATTTTTTTAATTTTTAGTGTATATAGGTACCTTCTGTATTAGGTAGTGTAGGTATAGTATTTAGGTAGAAAAATCACCTCAGCCAAACGTGAGTTAATCGCGGAGAAACATACATACATACAGGTCAAACTGAGAACCTCCTTTTTTAAGTCGGTTAAAGAACTACACTATATCCCTTTTCCAACAAAAAAATAATTATCTTATTCAGTTCATAAACAAAGAAGTTATACGACTGATCATCGAGGTAGTTCACACAAAATCATACTATTTTCGTCCTTTATTTCAAGATTACTTGAAAAGTACTGAAACCGATTTCCAAATTTTAAAAAATGGGACCAACTTGGGAGTTTACCTAATGTAATAACGTTTGAATCATTTCAATCGGTCCAGCCGTCTTCGAGTAGGTAATCGGTGGACATACACAAAAAAACAAATATACAGACGAACAGAGAACCTCCTCCTTTTTTGGAAGTCGGTTAAAATACAGCTAAACAACTTTCATACAGGGCAAAATGTGTAAACGCAGCGCTTCAAGAAGACGACATTCGTGCTGAAGAACCTGCGAGATTGGTTCGGTCACAGCACTATACGTCCCTGTAGCAGTGGCCTCGAAGGTCAAGATGACCATGATGTTGTCCAACCTCCGATATAAAAATTAAAAATAAATATAGGCTATATTTTTACAAAATTCCCGATGTCCTGTCCATGGACATGTCCATGTCCATGATGTCCTGTCCATGTCCATGACAAACAATCTCCTGCTTTTTTGAAGTCGGTTAAAAATATTGGATATTAACTGCGATCCAATATTTTTAACCGACTTCAAAAAGTAGGAGATTGTTTCTCTGTTCGTCTGTATATCCGTTTTTAAGGCTGAACTGATTTAGATGAAGTTTGGCAAACAGTTTATAGTCTGGATTAAAACTTATTTTTATTTTTAACCCCACATTTATTTTTAACTAGCTTCCACTGATTACTGATTTGGATAACTGATTTGGATGAAATTTGGCACTCAGATAGATCATAGCTTGCTAATGTAGTATTGTAATTATCAATATTTGATTTTACACACACACAGCGCCATCTAACCCTAAACTAATCAAGGCATAAGATGGGTGCTAGACAACTGATTTTACTAGGTACCTACCTACTTACTACTTACTTTTCGAAATAGATAGGTACTTATTATACGCAGACCGTCACAGAAATTAAAATTCATCATTTCAATTTCATCCGGGAATCGAACCTGGGATCTCTTGCGTGGTAGACTGGCATGTTGAATACTGCACCACTCAGGTCATCGATCGTTATCACGCGAAAATTGATGCAAAAAAGTTGGCAACCCTACCAAAAACCACCGTGGATTGCTTGCTGGATTGACCGTGTAACGTCGCATCAAAAATCAGATTGATGAGAAACCAGATTGATGTGAAACCAGATTGATGTGTGTAATGGCGACCACGGCGGAACACGAAAAAGAAGAAGAAAATTGGAAAAAGTCCCATTTATATTAGGTAGACTCTGTACTGTAGGTCTTGGTACCTATGTTCTTTAAATTAACACTTTCAGAAACTTACCCTGACTCCAAATATTTGGTTGATGAATAAGCATTGTTCTGTCAGTATTAAGTAACATTTAACGAGGTTTTTTGTTCTGTTGCTCTCAATAATATTTTTTCTCTTTTTACACTCGCGCAAATTGCTGTTCGAATAGAACCAATTCTCATTTTGTATAAAATCGCAAACAGCTCCTGGTAAGTTATCAGCAGATGTATAGCTATCGTACACAATGATACCGATCGTGCGCACTCTACATTGTACGTGCAGAACTTGGGAGATGATATCCAAAGTAGTTAGCATTCTAATGAATAAAAATAAATAGGCCAAGGCGTACACCAAAGGTATTTTCCATCCAAAAGTCAAGGTCCATGCTGTAAAGTCGCATACAGTACTAATCAACCAAACTGCGACAAAAATGCTGGTTATTTTTGTAAGTCTGTTCTTAATAGTTCTGTTGTAGTTTCCCTTCCCGATAATGTCGTCGATGGTGGCATAGTGCTTATAGTATTCGTTATATATTTTACCTCCATATTTATAAACGTAGATTAGGTCAATGATGTATTGGAAATAATCATAAATCGTTTGAATCGTGTCTGTTATTCTCACAGAAATGTCTAAAAGGTGGTTGACGTGTTTTATTTTATAATATATTACGAATGCTACTAATGTTCCAAAAAATATCAACGTTGAAACAATTCGGGTAAGAAAGAGCTTATTTTTTCGCGGCGCTGTATCACATTTTAATCCAAATATATTTAAGAGAATAGTAAGGAGAGCAAATGTTTTACAGGTATTTTCATCGTCGTATGTGTTCTTTTTGCTTTTGTTTAATTCAGTCACTCGCATTTTGAAGACTATCTACCTATTAAATTATGTTGTGGAAATGTGTTAACGCAATTTCAAGTGGGCTACACTAACGTCTGCTCTATTTTCACTTTACCACGACAGTAATTGAATGAATGTTAGTCTAGGTAGTAGGACAATAATGGTTAATTCATAAGTCTACACGATAGCTTTTAAATAAATTAGTTTTTGTGTGTATCTACCGTATCTACCTACATTTCGATGACGTCAACCTAATTATTAGAGGACAGTAAAAAGTTTTTAATTTGCACCTACAAAAAATTGAAGGCAAATTCACTTCGAAATCTAATATGGATAAGCCTTTTAATTTAATTTGGGTAGGTGATAAAATATACAAGAACCTTTTAGGTAAGTAATAAAGATTCTTATGGATAAATAATAGTAGATTATACAACAAGTGAAAAAAGAGGGAATTTAGTTCGAGGAACTAAGTTGGATCCCGAGAGCAGCGAAGGATACAAAGGACCGAGATGAATTTTTTTCACGAGTTGTGTACTCTACTTTTTACCATTGACTGCGAGAAAACAAATAACAGTAGGTACTTAAACCTATATAATTAATTCATTAACGCCCGAGCGGTCGCTGGCGACCGAGACACAATAGCAAATCTATTATGTCTCATTTTCCGGGCGTTGAAGAGTTAAATAAATATCACATTTTTATTATTTAGGTAGGTAATTAGTAATAAGGATTTAAACATTAGAAAATAGTAAAACTAGAAGTTTTCCAATGACATAAAACAACCACGCTAAGAGGGAAATTACATGATCAGTTTGGCATCAGTCCATTTCATCAGTTTGTATAGACTTTGAATTTTTACAGACTGAAGATCGTACCAGACTGATGCAAGACTGAACATCTAATCTCCCTCTAATATAAAGAAAAGAATCCAAAGATGAGACACTAAAAAGGACCTAATTAATTTGACGGGATATTTTTTAGAAAAGAACCCAAAGCTAAGACACTAAAACGAACCTAAATAAAATTGGCGGGTTTTTTTTTCATTTATTTGTATAACTATGGCTTTATCTATGGAATAGCTCCATACTTTCAGCACGTTTTTTTTTTCTACATAATTCATACGATGCGCGCTTGTTCCAAATTCAAAATATTTTTATTCACTTTATTTTACTCTTATCTCTATTCATTTTATTTTACTCTTATCGTTGAATTAAACGCACTTTTTCGAGTGGCGATGGTAAAAATATTTTTTGCGTGAAAAAAATTATTATCTATGACTTCGACTTCACAAATGAACGAAAGTAATGGCAGAATGGAGATTATACCCACAGAGGAAATAAGGCTGTGGGTTGCGTTCAGTGGCTCAGAGACTAAGTGCGGTTGTTTGGTTGTTTTTAACTCACTCTAAGGTCCGGAACGACCAAGAACTTTAAATGTCATTAATATTACAAAGTCTTCGTTTTCCAGTTGGAATACGAATAATTTAAACTTTCCTTTATTCCAAATCAAATAAAATCCGTTGTTTGAGGATCTACCATTATCATTTTAAAAATTAGACACAAAAAAATCATGACATTGACATTTTTTCTATACAAACGTCAGAGCGTTTTACAACCATGCATTTTGATGGTTAAAAAGTTGCAACGCTCTGACGTTTGGAACGGGAAGGTTTCCCTATTTTATTTATCTTACTATATGGGGAAGGTTGTGTCAACCGAACGTCACGCTCTAATGTTTGGAACGCGCCGTTAGAGCGCAGCATTGGAAGGCGATGCACCCATTTATGTGCATCATGTTCATGTAAACTGAAAAACCATTGAAAAACAACACCACTGAATTATTTAACACTGGACACTGGCAAAAATTACTCCCTGAGGAGGAGTAGATTGCCATAACAAAAATAAGAAGAAGAAGGTTGAGGCGCGTTCCAAACCTACGCTCCGAGTGCAACCGAACGCTCTAAAGGTGGACCTTCCATCGCGCCAAATGGATGGACGTACGTCGAAAATTTGATCGTCTGTGTCGAATCCGTCATCCAAATTTCCAATCACGGATTCCGTAAAACCACGGCCCACATCCAAAAGTTTGACCGTGTGTGCGCATATCATCAATCGTTTAATTTAAATCAAATGAATTAAATCAAATGGACGGACTCCAAATTTTGATCACTTTATCAGTTCAAATAGGGATGTAGCGATTATACAAAAACATCGATATTATTTAAAAAAGACCATAAAACCACAGGATTTTTAAACTGGTTAAAAAAATAATAAAAAAAGAACAATTAATAAACTTTTCACGCAGATGAAGTCGCGGGCGGTCACTAGTCGACTATAATAGGTATACCTAGGCACATTTGAATCAAATAATCAACATAACTAAAACGTCTTTTTAACCGACTTCAAAAAAAAGGAGTTTTTTATTAGGCTCACAAAACTGGTTTACAATGATTACATAATAAGCTTTTGAAAAAACATTTATGACTTGCTACACTACATTTAAACCTACTAGATGTAAGCACAACATGCGTAAGTAAAATATTTTAATTTTAACACGGACTACTTCCGGCTCAAGAAAAACATTTTATAACTATTATAAATTACAAATTAGAATTTGTTGAATTACAAAAATAAAAAGCCTTTTTATAAGTAATAGTAGTTTGTTACACAAGGGACGTAAGAGAGCTATTACAGAACAAGATCCAATTTGGCGCCCATGCGAGCGTAGCTCGCAAAGGGCGCTAATGGATCGAGGGTGTAATAGCTACTTACAACCGAGGTAAGCATACTACTTTACATCATTCATGCGAGGTTTGATTTACCTTGGTATGACAAAATAAATTTTTCATTAGAGAGAAAATATTTATAAAAAAAATATTTATTAAAAAGACAATGCTACGAAATCAAAGAAAAAAACCCAGAGTCGATAAAAATAATTTATGTATGGTGAGGTAGACCAGACATAGTATGTCCCAAATATGCAATTTGATTTCTCTTAAACAATCTCCAACATAAAAAAAAAGTTGTGAGAACTCGGGTTACTACATAGTGCCTTTGTGTAATATTAAGTAATTTTGTTACAGTGCTGCTCAGAAACGTTCATGGCGGAGCATGACAGACTGATCGTACTCGATCACGTTTGTTAAGCAACGCTCAGTCCGGCCAAGTGTCGGATGGGTGACCGCCGGTGAAGCGCGACTTAACGACTGTTATCAGATGACAACAGCCGGGACGATTTAACGTGCCTAACTGAAGCACGGAAGCGCTCAGTTGTAATGCCACTTAACGGTCACCCATCCGACATCTGGCCGGACCGAGCGTTGTTTAACAAACGTGATTGACACAGACCATACAACAAATACGTTTAAGTACGATCAGTCTGTCAAGCTCCGCCATGAGCGCTTTTGAGCGGCACTAACAAAACTACTTACATGTTATACACAAACGCACTATGTAGTAGGTACCCCGGCGTTCTCACAACTTTTTTTATATATTGGAGATTGTTTAAGCAAAATCAAATTGCATATTTGGGAACTACTATGTCTGGTCTACCTCACCATACATCAATTATTTTTTCAATAAGTTGCTCGCAAATGTAAGTTTACGATGACAGTCGAGCGTGCGGAAAGTTGATTTTACCGCACGTCGTGCGTTTTTGTTAACGGATTAGTATAGCGTGCGGAAAGTTGATTTTACCGCACGCCGGTGCCGTGCGTTTTTGTTTACGAACGTTTTTTTAAATTTCTACTAGTTTCTGCCCGCGACTTTATCCGCATGGACAGTAGAAAAATATTGCAACCAGTTTAAATGACCCCTTTAGTGTATGAAAGCTAGTACTACGGAGAGTTCAAGCTGTTTCTCTGGTTCCACCCACCTGAATTTGATGAAACATAGCTTAGATTTTAAGTTGGACTTCAATCTACTAAATTGTGAAAAATCCATCAAAATTAGTTTAGCGGTTTTTGCGTAATTCGCGCACAAATATTTAGAAGTTAAAGTTTTATTATATGTATAGATTGCAATGGGGTTGGTAAACTTTTTTGAAAAGAATTGTTTTATATTTTTTTTTGATAGCACAAGTTTGAAGAATAAAGAAAATAATATTATGATTTTTTTATTTTACCTTGTTAACTAAATATATTTTTTTATATTATTATCGCAATAAAATATCAAACATACGGCTGAACACGAAGTTCCTTTGCATTTACTGATTTAAAAATCTGATTGACAGATTTGACAGACAGTGACAAAGAGTAATCATACCTTTGTTTTTTTTTGTTTTGAGCAACAACATAGAAAGTCTGGAGCAAAGGCATAACCTACTGTGAAGGAGGATCTCCTTACTTGACTTTATGGAGATCTCCGTTCTAATCCTTTTTGTATACTCTTTTTACATGTCAGTTGTTGTCACATAAGAAAATTAGAGCTTTGACAAATAAAATACTTTGGTGCAAATTTAGATATAATGTTTATTAAATATTATTCTTCACATGGTAGCAGAGCGTAGGCGTAAAGATGTCTACAATACGCATCAAAGTAGGGCTAGAAGCCCTCGACAAAGAAAATTACGACACCTGGCGTATACACGCCAAAGCATACTTAATTAAAAATAAGCTATGGAAAAATGTGTCCGAGTATCCGAAAAGTGACGCGACGCAAGCCCAGCTTGACGACGACGAACTAGCAAAATCAGAGCTGATGCTTCTGATAGCACCTGGCGAACTGAGGCAAGTAAAAAATTGTAAATTTGCTAGAGATGTCTGGACAAACCTCGAATCGATTTATGCAAGCAAGGGTCCCGCTCGGAAAGCTACTCTTTTAAAACAGTTAATCTTAGCAAAATTGGATGAAGGCGTTGATATACGAGAACACCTAAATAGAATGATGGACACAGTCGATAAATTAAAAGACATGGACATAGACATCAACAGTGACCTGCTTTCTATAATGATGTTGTACAGCCTTTCTCCCGATTATGAAAATTTCAGAACTGCAATCGAATCACAAGATTCACTGCCAGACCCTGACAAGCTAAAGATTAAAATCATCGAAGAGAGCGATGCGCGTTGCCGTGATGTTCCTGGTACAAGCAATTCCAGCAGCACTGAAGAAGTATTCTACGCTTTTTGTAAAATCTGTAAGAAAAAAGGTCATGACACGTCAAAATGTTGGTCGAAAAATAAAAATACCAACAAGAAGAACAGAAAACCTAAGAAAATTTCATGCAAACCATACAAAAGCGAAACAAACCTCTACAGTTGCTACTTAATTAACGAAAAAGCAAAAGAAAGCTGGATTCTTGACAGTGGGTGTACATCGCACATGTCTTTTTCGGACAAACCCTTTGTTGAAATTAATAAAATATCAAAGACTCTACGACTAGCGTCAAAAGACCAAACTGCAGAGATAAAAGGATCAGGTCCTGCAGAAATTGAAATTAAAGAAGGAAGAATATCTTTAACAGATGCGCTTTATGTACCAAGCTTATGTGCAAATCTCCTTTCTGTTGGAAAAATGACTGATAAGGGATTGTCTGTCTTAAAATTGTCTGAAATTTTCATAATCGGGAGAAAGGCTGTACAACAGCCTTTCTCCCGATTATGAAAATTTCAGAACTGCAATCGAATCACAAGATTCACTGCCAGACCCTGACAAGCTAAAGATTAAAATCATCGAAGAGAGCGATGCGCGTTGCCGTGATGTTCCTGGTACAAGCAATTCCAGCAGCACTGAAGAAGTATTCTACGCTTTTTGTAAAATCTGTAAGAAAAAAGGTCATGACACGTCAAAATGTTGGTCGAAAAATAAAAATACCAACAAGAAGAACAGAAAACCTAAGAAAATTTCATGCAAACCATACAAAAGCGAAACAAACCTCTACAGTTGCTACTTAATTAACGAAAAAGCAAAAGAAAGCTGGATTCTTGACAGTGGGTGTACATCGCACATGTCTTTTTCGGACAAACCCTTTGTTGAAATTAATAAAATATCAAAGACTCTACGACTAGCGTCAAAAGACCAAACTGCAGAGATAAAAGGATCAGGTCCTGCAGAAATTGAAATTAAAGAAGGAAGAATATCTTTAACAGATGCGCTTTATGTACCAAGCTTATGTGCAAATCTCCTTTCTGTTGGAAAAATGACTGATAAGGGATTGTCTGTCTTATTTAAGAAGGATAAAGCAATAATTAAAGATCATAAGCGAAAAGTACAAATGGAAGCGATCAGAGAAGAAGATGGCCTTTATTACCTGAAAACTAAAAATAACGATGTTAGCAGACATAAAGCTAATGCTGCAGAAGCAGAATGCAAAGATGATGAAAAATTACGTGAGCCATCAGATATTAAGCAATGGCACTGCAAAATGGGACATATGAACGAGAAAGACTTGAAGCTCGCCCTGAAGAATGAAACTCTGATTGGATTAAATTTTGACAAGGACAGTTCTTTGGGAGAATGCGAAATATGCATACAAGGAAAACTCAGTAGAGTTCCCAGCAAGCCATCTGACAAAAATACCTCACGTACGACTGAACGCCTTGAAATCGTCCATAGCGACGTATGTGGTCCATTCAAGCAACCTTCCCTGAACGGTAATAGATACTTCGTAACCTTCATCGATGATTACAGTAGATACTGCCGCATATATTTCATTAAAAATAAGAACGAAGTGTTGCAAAAATTCATGGAGTACAAAGCAGAAGTCGAAAACTTTACCAAAAACAAAATTAAATGCTTACAAAGCGATAACGGCACAGAATATCGAAACCAAAAATTTGACTTGTTTCTGAAACAACACGGGATAGCAAGAAGGTTGTCAGCTCCATACACTGCTCATCAAAATGGCATCGCGGAAAGAAAAAATAAAACACTAATTGAAAAAGCAAGATGCATGATGCTGGGCTCAAAAGTCCCTATGTTTTTATGGGCAGAAGCGGTTTATACTGCAAATTATTTGTCGAACCGGAGCATTAATCAAAGTATAGACAACGAAACACCATTTCAAAGATGGGTAGGAAGAAAACCCTGTGTCAACCATCTATACGAATTTGGTGCTAAGGCATTCATGCTGAAGAAAGGTAAACGTGAAAACAAATTTGCATCAAAAGCTTTACCTGGGATGTTTGTTGGCTACTCCGAAGTCTCAAAAGCATTCAGAATCTATGTGCCATCAAAGAAAAGTACAATGATTTCCAAAGATGTTCGTATCCTGAAGAAAATGTTTTACGAAAAAGAACAAAATTCCCCAAACCTCTTCTCGGATCACAGACCAAACAAACATGATTTATTTTTTGACATCTTTGAAAATGAAAACCAAATTGACAATGCAGAAGTTTGTGATGAACCTAATGAAAATGAACCATTTTATGACCCCGTCGAAATCGACGAGAATGGAGAAACGCTATTAGATCAAAATCATGAAATAGAATCTATTGTCGATGGGTCTATACAAGAGCAAGAGGAACGCAGGCCATACAACCTTCGTAATAGGTCGGAGATAGCGACTCCGAAAGGGTTGGAAGACTATGTTTTGGCAGCGATGAATATGGATAACGATACAGAACCTCAAACATTTAAATCTGCTATGAACAGCAATGAAAAAAATAAATGGTTAGAAGCCATGCAGAGTGAAATGGGATCATTAAATGAAATGAATACCTGGGAACTAGTCGACCTACCTCAAAATCGCAAACCTTTGAGCTGCAAATGGGTCTACAAAATTAAAAGAAATCCCGATGGCTCTATCGAGCGTTATAAGGCAAGATTAGTAGTTAAAGGATTTTTGCAAAGGCCTGGGATTGACTATCAGAAAACGTTCAGTCCAGTCGCCCGACTAAGTACGATAAGAGCTGTCTTAGGAATAGCCGCTCAAGAAAATATGGTGCTTCAGCAATTTGATGTTTCCACAGCATTCTTAAACGGTGCTGTAAAAGAAGAAATCTATATGAGTCAACCAGAGGGGTTTGATGATGGTACTAAGAAAGTATGTAAACTGAAAAGAAGCCTTTATGGTTTAAAGCAGGCTCCACTATGCTGGAACGACTGCATATCAGAGTATCTAAAAAGTTCAGGTTTCAAGCAAAGCACTAAAGATCCTTGCCTCTACCTACGTGAACAAGTTTTGATTGCACTTTACGTAGACGACGGTTTAGTTGCTTCAACCAATGAACAGTCTGGAAGAGAATTTTTAGAAGAATTACAAACCAGATTTAAAATAACTACAAAACCGGCTTCCTATTTTTTAGGACTTGAAATAAATAAAACATGCGAAGGGAAAATAACTCTTAATCAAAAATCATACACTGTAAAGATTTTAGAAAAATTTGGAATGGCCAATTGTAAGCCGACTCCAACCCCAGCAGTGAAATTTGACAGAGATGAAGAAGATAATGATTTAGATTCATCCTTTCCCTTTCGTCAAGCCGTAGGAGCTCTAGCGTACCTGATGGTCGCTACAAGGCCCGATATAAGTTATGCAGTAAGCGTTGCATCAAGAAACCTAGAAAAACCAACAAAACTTGATGTAATCAGAGTCAAACGAATCTTTAGATACCTTAAGGGTACCATAAACAATGGACTTGTTTTCGCAAAAAGCCGGGAAAAGAAGCTTATATGTTTCAGTGACGCTGATTTCGGTGGCGACACCTCTACGGGACATTCAACATCGGGGATGATTTTCTTGTTTTCTGGCCCTATTATGTGGAAAAGCCAGAAGCAACCAACAGTTTCAATCTCGTCAACGGAGGCGGAACTTGTTGCCCTAACTGAAGCTGCGAGAGAAGCTTTATGGCTAAAAGAACTTCTAGAGGAATTAGTTGGTGTGATTGAAAAGCCAGTCATTTACGTCGACAATGAGTCTACCATCAAGCTCTCTGAGAATCCACCTTATGAGTTCCACAAAAGAACGAAACATATAAAAATAAAGCACTTCTTTATTCGAGAATGTCTGCAAAATGGAGATCTTGTTATCAAGCAAGTCTCCACAGATCTTCAACTGGCAGACATGTTTACAAAGCCACTATTTGGACCGAGGCTAAAGATGCTCTGCCACAGAATAGGACTGCAAGACTAAATTCCAAAGGAAAAAGTAATGCGGGTGTGAAGGAGGATCTCCTTACTTGACTTTATGGAGATCTCCGTTCTAATCCTTTTTGTATACTCTTTTTACATGTCAGTTGTTGTCACATAAGAAAATTAGAGCTTTGACAAATAAAATACTTTGGTGCAAATTTAGATATAATGTTTATTAAATATTATTCTTCACACCTACGCATACAGCCGTAATAGTGATTTATTGTACTATGCTGTAAATGAAAAATTTAAATTTTTATTTAAATTAAAATGAAGCATTATAATATAATTCCGCAATTTGTTATTCCTGACTCCAAAGCCAAAAGCTACCAGAAAATATATAATTCACAACAGTTTTGGAAAAGTTTACCAACCCCATTACAGTAGTACCTATAAGGTTTTCTCGCAAATGTATTGAAAAACGTAGTATGGCACACGGTTGTTAAGGTTTTTTAAAACTCCTTACCAACCTTGTATCATAAACTACTATTTTCGAAATTTATCGATATTGCTGCATCAACAGTTGAGCCCAGCCCTTTATGTCAAAAACGTGTCATATTTTGATGAGTGACTCATCCGTACACAAATTTTTGCTGTTTTGTTTTATTTTTTATGTGTCGTCATTACAGTGTTGTTTTTGTATGTGAGTATGCGAAACTGCACTTTCCCCCCCCCGCAAAAAATGCCAGAATAATTTGAATAGATTAATTAATACTCGCTAAGGCGGCTCCCTTCGGGACGAAGCCGTCGCTGCTCGAAGGACGTTGACATTAAAGTTCTTGGTCGTTCCGAACCTTAGAGTGAGTTATAAAACAACCAAACAACCGCGCTCTAAGGCTCTGAACGCAACTTTGCATCCGGAGCGTAGGTTTGGAACGCGCCTCTGTGCTGTCTTGTCTAGCTTGCTACAAATTAGTAATCTGTGGTGCTGTCTGCTGTCCGTGAAAGAAAATACAAATTAGTAATCTGTGTAGAAAATCTATGGATTTTGGATGTTTTTCACAGATTACTAATTTGTGTTTTTTGGAAAAATGAAAAATTGAGTTTTGTAATCATTATTCATTTTAGTTTTTAGTCCACCTGATTGATAAATATTATAGCTGAATTATTCTCAGCCGTACCTAACTATAGGCTTCACGTTAATATAAGAAACGCGGAAGAAACATAATTTTGATTGTTGCTGTTGGAAAGTAAGTTTGTATGAATTTTCGTTTTTGTATTTGTCTATTTTTCGATTTCGATTTGAAGCAATATTTGAATAACTGAGCAAACAACTGGATACTGGCGAAATCCAAAAGGGAACCGCCAAAGCACAAAAAGAAGAAGAATATTTGAAGCATACCAGACTCATACAGTAGGTAGACAATCAGTTTATTCATATGATTGGGAATAATCATTACAGATGCACTGTTATTATGATGTACCCATGACCAACATAATTGAACTGAGCATCTCCCACCATTGTATTTTATTTGGTCTGGACTGAGCAATCAATAGGGTCATCATTAGTCAACCGCCTTCTATGAGCCCTTGTGCAAGTGCAATGCAAACATGAACAAGAAATGGAAATGTGGTTTTGGAATCCCAAATTGTTTTTCAAATTATGTCATTGGGACCCCAATTAATCAATGTTTCCTTTTATTTAAAAACATAAATACTTGTAACTTCACTGCTTACCATTTAAGCCAGATATAATGGAAAATTTATTGTCTTGCCCATTGAAAGTAAGTATAACCAGCGCAGATAAAGAATGGGCCCGACTCTCCGACCTGGGATTGAAAATGGCAGCTCACTGTGCGCACCACGAGTTTGCCATAGAGGATGTTTAGTTTAGTGTGCGAGTGAGTAGTGAATATGAAAGACACCATTTCTAATCCCATTCTTTGTCTGAGTGGGTTGTAGGTACCAGTGGTGAAGGGTCCATACAAGCCGATTCCCACCGGCTTACCTTTTAGAAATCCCTCCACCAATCCACTATGCAGATTATAACATTTTTCTAGTACGGCTTACCTTTGCCATAATTTCACCCCTCGCCACCACTGGTAGGTACTGATTATAATAGACTGAAGTCCAGATAAGGGATTCAAACCCGCACCCTTGGGATTCCGGTCCAATGCACTGACCAATTATGCTACCAAGTCGCTAGTGGGACCAGTGAACTTTTCTAGTACTTTTTACCTTTTTGCTGTAAGCCAGCGTTATTTTATCAATATGAAGACAGACTGATGTCTATTTTTCAGATCTACAATCATGGGAGGTTGTCGCTGCAGTTACCGCAACTGTACTATAAAGTCTGATAAAAAGACTCACATGTTCCACTTCCCAGTGTTCGAAAAATTACGCTGCTACCAGTGGATTGTCAACTCACACAAATTTGAATTCCTAGATTTGTCAGTTTCTCAACTGAGAAATCGTGTTATATGCCAACATCACTTTAGAAATGAATTATTTATGAATTATAAGGTAAGTTGTTTCTGTATTTTAAACTATAAAGCCCAATTCACACATATCAGTGAAGTCGCAGTACTGGCACAGTACCACCACCGTGATAATTATTCTTTCATACATTCTCCATGAAGGGGTCATCTATTAATAACGTGAGGCCAGTGTCAGTGATGAGACAGTGCTCTCAGTGTCAGTGAATGTGTGATCATAGAGAATGTATTAAAGAATAATTATAACAGTAGCCGTACTATGCCGGAACTGTGATTTCACTGAGATGTGGGAATCGGGCTTAAATCAGGGGTTCCCAATCTTTTATACTATGACTCCTTTTACATGTTGTACTTTTTTGCGGTTCCCTTATAAAAGAAGCATATCGGTAAGCAATAATACGCATATCAGTTTGCAACACCCCTGAGACAGCGTACAGTTTGGGAACCACTGCTATTTATAATTATTATAGCTAACTGTATTTATGGTTTGTAGTGCAGAGGTCCTAGTAAGACTCCCTGGAGGAGAAGGAGTATATTTGTGCTTTGTTTTGTTGGTTTTAAGCTTATTAAGTTAGTTACTGTACCGACATCTTACATAAGTCTGACAGTGTAAAACAATTTTAGCATTGTTGTTTTGGCAATAAAATATAAGGTTGGAAATTCCAGCTGATATATTAGAGGACCAGTCCACCTTCTGCCAAGCACTTAAATAAAAATATGCACTTAATTTTAAATGTATTTTTTAAGTTGTAAATAATTCAATATCAATAAAATACTATTTCCTAAATATCTTAGAATATTTGCTGTTGAAATATGATAACAATTTACTATTTAAAAAAAGATGCATTTTTTTAAATTCTATTAATTTATATTACAGAAGGATAAGCTTACTTTTGAAGCTGTACCTACGGAAGATGGCCCTTATTGTGATTCTAGTAAAGAGACAAGTATAGATAGAGAAGCTGCAGAAAGAGCTTCTCTGGTGGTGAATGATATTGAAACAGAATCTCCATATATTGACAGAAAAGCAAATTTGTCTATGAAATATACAGACTTTTTGGTCAATGTTGATATCTCAGATGCTATGGTCAATGTTGATACCTCAGATGCTAAGACCGGTGTTTGGATTGATGTATCTATGAAACAAGAAGAGCCACCTATGAGAAAAGCTCCACAAATTATCAATAAACCTCTAAATAGAAAAAACGCTAATTTACCTACGGAAAATTTGCCTCATCCTACTGAGTATACTAAAGACATAGAATATCATCAACATAATGATCAATCCATAGAACAAAACTTAAAATTAATAGAATTAATAGGCACACAAACCTTATCACCTATAAAGGAGAATTTACCTAGAACAATTTTGCCTCATCCTACTGAATATTCTAAAGACATAGAATACCATCAACGGAATGATCAATCCATAGAACAAAACTTGAAATTAATAGGCTCACAAAACTTATCATATAAAAATGAGTCTCCTATAATCATGAATAGTAATGAAAACCAGGAAATACACAACATATCTAATGTATCCATAGCGCCTGTTCAAGTAATAGGAAACATAAGTCACTATCAACAACCACCAGTATTAATGATTCCCCTAAATCAGTGTTCCAATATCGATTCATCAAACCAAAGCTATTATAGCAATAATCACCAAAATCAATCGTTTAATCAATCCTGCAGTAATGTTAACAATAATAATTTAACTTTTAATAGCACACAAAATTCAGTACAGCCACAACACAATGAGAAAGTGAAAATTCTTTCTGAAAAGACTATATATCAACCTTTATCATTTGTAGGACACTTTGTCCCAGTACTGCCATCTTTAGTTTTGCAAGTACCAAACAGAATGAAACAGACACAAAATGATTCTAAAATGGTTGAAAACAAAACTCAGATGCCTATAATAAATAATGCGAATAAATCAGTAGCACTTGAACAAAAATCAAACATTTCCAAAATCGAGAGTAGTACTCAAGATTTAAAAGATAATGATGTAGTTATTAAAGATCCACCAAAAATAGATATATTGGCAATAGAACCGTGTGTACAAACAGCAGAACCAAACATTTCCAAAGTTGAGAGCAGTACTGAAGATTTAAAAGATAACGATGTAGTTATTAAAGATCCACCAAAAATAGATATATTGGAAATAGAACCGTGTGTACAAACAGCTCCAAAGCCAAGGAGTTATATAGAGTTTACAGAAAATGAACCTGAGGTGGTAAAAAGAGTGCAAGATAATATAATGGAATCGGAAGAAAAAGATGATAGAAATATGATGCAATATAAGAATAGAATTAAAGAAAAATCTGCTGAATTAGTATCCCATTCCAAAGTGTCACTTTTGAAAAGTAAAGTACCTCCAGAGCGACTTGCTGCTATTGAAAAGAAGAGAATATTCAATAAAAAACTTAGAGATATCGTAGCGTCATGTTTGGAAAAGCCTGATGAAAAAAATGAAAAAGAAAAAGCAAAAGCATCAAGTAGATCTAATGTCTTTAAAAAGAAAGATACTGAAAATGTCGACATTTCACTCTCTAGAGACAATGCTTTATCATGCTCACAGGATTACACTTTGACATATTTAGAAGCAAGAATGCAAAAGATGGAAAATTTATTACAAAAAAAAATTGAGCAAAACTCCAATCGAATATTAGATTTGAAGAATTGTATAGTGCCTACGCCTACTAAGCGTAATTCGGTTCATACACAGACTCCCTGTAGTGAGCAGGCACATAAGATATTTCTATATGAGGAAATTTCAAAGTATTTGAGCCCCAAAGCGAAAGACTTGATCTATGAAGAATTATTTATTTATAAATATGCAGAGTATGTAGACCGTGTTAGTAAGGAATCTGAATCAAAACCTAAAAGAAAAAGACGATGATGATTGTAATATTTTGATTTGTGTTTGCATGATGTTATTTGTATTTTTTGTACATTGTAAATATATTATTATAGATTTACACTTTTACAATGGATTTTCCGATATTTTCTCCTGTGAATAACCCTCTAAAAGCTTCGACAGCCTCTTCAAGTCCATCATAGATGTGTTCTTTGTATTTCAATCCACCTTGTTTCACCCATTGCAGATTTTGAAGTATTCCTTCCATGGTACGATCAGCGAATCTATTGACTTGTAAACCTTCGATAATTAATTGCTTTCCAACTATGAACGGCTGCAATATGGTAGCTGTGAAAAAGAGTATTATTAGAAACAAAATAATTACTAGGTATCAGTAGGTACTTTTTTTTCGGAAATGGGTAATTATACCTTTTCTTTTCTCTGGATCGGTTTCATTGTAACTCGCTATAGCCCCACAAACTGCTATCCTGCCATATGTATTCATTTTAGACATAATTTTACTGCTGATTTCTCCACCGACATTGTCGAAGTAACAGTCTATGCCGTTTGGGGCATTTTCTTTGAGAAATTTCTCAATATCCACTGTTTTGTAATTGCCGGCCGCGTCGAATCCGAGTTCATTCACCAACCAGTTGCATTTCTCGTCTGTACCAGCGAATCCAATGACACGACAACCTTAGAAAAAATAATTTGTTACCTTCAATAAAGGAGTCATTATAAAGTCGTCGGTATTTATTTAAATCGGTAATTTGATCAATAATGGTGTCGATTCGGTTGGCATTGGCAATTACTTACCTAAATTGACAGGATTAAACTAAATTTAGTTTTCCATCCTTCTTCTTTCTTTCTTGTCTTTTCGATACCAAAAGTATCGCAAAGACAAGAACAGCACGACAGCTATCGAAAAAAATAACGCGCGTAAAATCATTCGATAGTGCAATTTTGTATTGGAAATTTGTACAACGCCATCTACCGCCGTATAGCGAAACTAAAAGTTCCATAGATAATTCTCTATCAAGTAATTTTACGCACGTTTTTTTCGTGCTGTTGTGCTGTTCGTGCTAAGGGTGTTGGATGCTAAAATTAAGTTTAGTCCTGTCAATTTAGTTTAGTTGTACCAACTGAATCGACACCAGCCCCCCTAGCCAAAGTAACATTGGCAAATCTTCGTTATCGCTTCGCTTTCGAAACATGTATGGGATTGACATAAGGTTACGTTAAAAATCGAATTTTAAAACGTCAAATCCACATGTTTCGAAGCAAAGCGATAACGGAAATTTGCAAATGTTACTTTGGCTAGGGGGGTAGTGCTTATTCAAAATTAGTTTTGTTTAATTTATTATGACAATGATCTACTACAGTACCGACGTTCCTAAACTAATACCTAATATTATGTACTTCTGTTAATACTAACGAGTCGGATGGATATTGCTGAAAGTGCTATCACAAAATAGAGAGGACAGAAGTCAAGCTTACTATAATCCGCGCGCGATGAGAATGGGATGGAACCTTGACAAACTGAGACGCGCACAGTGCGCAAAATATCCAAAAACACGGTGCCACGCATCCGAGGTGAGGGAACTTCAAGCTGCTTTTTTGCAGCAACTTCAAAGTAAGATAACTTACTTACTACGCTGGCTCAGCGACCCGAAGTGGATCTTGGTCTCCGACATTAAAGTGCGCCATCCCTTCCTGTTTTGTGCCAAGTGAGACCAGTCAGGCACTTCCAGCTCTTTCAGGCCTTTGACAACTTCATCTTTCCAGCGGTATCTTGGACGACCCACTGGGCATCGTTCAGATGGTTGGCCAAGATACGCTCTTTTGTCAGCTCGATCTTCACCCATTCTCTACGTGGCCCAGCCAGGGAAGTCGGGCAGCTTTTATTTCCCCAATGATACGGCTCGGACACCAGTTGTTCTATCTCCCGGTTAAACATTTGCCTCCACATAAACAACATAAACAATTCGTTTTAATTAAAATTAACTAGTCGTTGGCAAGGTTCCATCCCTGGGATAGACGACACTTCGTCACGCGCTCCACTCGAACTGTTTTGAGCGTAGCAGGGATGAGTGCGTTGCTCTAGCGCACGTAGTTGAACTAAGCTTGACTTGTGTCCTCTCTATTTTGTGGTGATAATGTCGATAGAATAGGAACAGTGTACAGGTTTACATTAATAGAGTGCTTTAGTACCGTGCGAGTAGATTCGAATGCGAGTGCTTTAGTAGTTTTGGTGTCTTTCCAGTGAGCGTTTACATGCTTCCAGTAGTTCCAGTGCAGTGTCATTTGACTAAAGCATTCTACTAAATACGCTACTAAAATGTCGATTTACATGCTTCCAGTGCGAGGAAAGTGTCGCGCGCGGGGGGTGAGCGGGCGGCGCGGGCGCGCGGGGGTTCTACTGGAAAGCGATGGTTCCAGTTGAAAGGCTACTAGAACGTTACTCTCTTTAGTCATAAGACAACCGTTTACATGTTTCAACTAAAGCACTCTACTAAATACTAAGATAAGTAATGTAAACCAGCCATAACGTAACACATTACCTAAAATTTTAGCGATTTGTCCAACGTGCGATCCCACAGCCCCTGCGGCACCTGTTACCACCACGGTCTCCTCCGGTTTAGGCTTGCAGATTTCGGTCAAACCGAAGTAAGCGGTATTCCTAACAATATAAAATGTTTCATTAGGGAAATTAGCAGATTCAAAGCTTCAGGTTTTAGACAGAGAAATAATACTTACCCAACTCTGCCACAAACTCCCAAACCCAAGGAGACGGGCAGTGTCCCAAAGTCGGGTAGGGCGTACAGGTATGGCTTCTGATTACAATATTTCTCATTGTCTGGATGAACTACTGTATGCGTTCTCCAGCCAAAATGTCCCATTACCCACGTACCAACCGGGTACTTGCTGTTTTTACTCTCAATCACTCTGTAAATAGATGAAAAGTGTTGTTAGCCATGTGGCTTTCAGTAGAGTTGCACAGGTAGCACTAATCCTTTATAAGTGTCGTAAAAGGCGACTAATATTGGAGGTAGGTTAGGTAAGTCCATCAGCCAGTTTTTTTTATGTCTCCACTGCTGGGACACAAGCCTTCCTTATTGGGTGGATTAGGAGGACGGGCCACCACGCGGGCCCAATGCGGATTGGTGGGTGTTAATGACTGCAAATGCAGCCGGGACCAACGGCTTAACGTGCCTTCCGAAGCACGGAGGAGCTCGAGATAATAAATTTTTGGTCACCCGTCCCATGACCGACCCTTGCGAACGTTGCTTATCGCTGGGCCGCTGGGCTAAACCACTGCGCCGCCACCGAGCTCCCCAGGTTAGGTAAGGTAACATGTGTAGATACTTATAGTGTAGGTGGTAATGAAGAGATGTTTTGTATGGAGACCACAACATTAAATCCTCAGCCTCAGTCGATGAAATTTTGCAGGGATGTAATTTAGAATGAACCAAAACATACTTTATCATTCATACTGACTGAAAAGTTTCGTCATAGAAGAATCTACTGAGGATTCACTGTGGTGGTCCACTACCTTCCTTTCCTACACTATTATACTTCGTGGGTCAGAAAATTGGCAGCAGCATTTAGTTTTACGACGGGAGAGAGAGAGGTCTAAAGAAGTGGTCGATACGATTTAAATCTTTGGTCGATTATATAGTAAGCTGTGGAGAGGCTTTGATATTATGGAGACGCTTTGTATTGACATGAGATCTCGACCCTGAGAGAGACTGATGTTAAACCACGCATTCCGCTAGGTGGCGGTCAACAATATAAAGTAGGTAGGTACTAGCTCAAAGTGAGGTGAGAAAACTCGTACTGGGCTCTCTGGTAAAAAAAATGAGACAAGTAATTTATGAGGCGTGGTAGGTAAATAGATTCTTACTTTGCAATCTGTCCCCCAATCATATCACACGGGTAAGTAGAACCCAGCTTCACTCGTTGGTATGGATCCACGCTCAGAAATGCTGCTTCTGCCAAAAACTCTGTAAAATGACATGGATTTTAAAGTTGGGCAAAGGTGTTAGCTTCATGAAACTGCGACGTAGACGAGTCATTTGCAAAAAAGTTGTACCTGCATGTGACGCTCAAGCGAATATATATTCTGTGCTCAAGCGGCTCATCTTGTCCTCGCATAAAAATACAATAATATTATTAAGAACCTGTAGTGTTTTTTTCTGTTCAACTTCAACTTTAAAATTCAAACCCCTTTACTACCTCTAGGATGTGTTTATATTATAGAAAACCACAAAAAAATATGAGAGGCCTTCATTTTTTCTATACAATAGGGATGTTGACTATTTTTTTTATTTTATGTTACATAAATTACCTCTCAAAAAAAGAAACATTGGTAAAAGAATTAATTCGCTAGCATGAAAACTGCCCGAGATATCACAGTGTGAAATGCACACAAATGGACTCGAACAAAAACGCTCCAATACTAATGGCTTGCACGTTATGACGTCACGCCTTGCAAGTTTGTATGCAACGCATAGGAAATTTGTTCAGCAGCTATATTAAATATTGTGTTTATCAAAATGGTTTCTTCGACAAATTTGCTATACATTTTACGGACTAAGGTATCATTTATGAAATAAAACACTTTTAACGGATACTAGCGCGGTTTTTTTTTTTTTTTTTTTTAAATAAATATTTGACAACATCACATACATTGCTCCGATTCCAAAGTAAGTAGCTAAAGCACTTGTGTTATGGAAATCAGAGACAACGGTGGTATCACAAACACCCAGACCTGAGACAATATTGAAAAGTTAATTTTCTACATTGACCCAGCCGGGGATCGAACCCGGGACCTCAAGAGATGGTGACGCCTTGAAAACCGGCGTGCAAACCACTCGACCACGGAGGTCGTCATACGCTTCATTGAAAGTACTTTGGTAATTAAGTAGTTGGTATTTGGTTTGATTTTTGATTTTCCCGACGTTTCGGCACCTTTGCAGCTGCCGTGGTCACGGGGGGGGACTGAAGCTACATGTGTTGTGAGCCTACCCTCAAGCGATGAATTTTTTAGAACGTTCAGAAATTAAAATTTATCAAATTTTTAATTAGTTTAAGTTTTGGATTGGTTTTGTTCTTTCGCCATTTCTTTCTTGGAGGGGCCTCCCAATTTTTTGAAATGGTAGTAGTTTCAGTAGATTCTCTCTTTTTAACATATAAAATTAAATTAAAACCAAACCAAAACTTAAACTAATTAAAAATTTGATAAATTTTAATTTCTGAACGTTCTAAAAAAATTATCGCTTGAGGGTAGGCTCACAAGTAGCTTCAGTCCCCCGTGACCACGGCAGCTGCAAAAGTGCCGAAACGTCGGGAAAATCAAAAATCAAACCAAATACCAACTAATTACCAAAGTACTTTCAATAAAACCGCGCTAGTATCCGTTAAAAGTGTTTTCACTCCTCATGCTCAAAAAGTGCGTCATTGTAACGTACAAGAGTCGAGATAAAATAGCATAATAAGCCCTAGGGGATAAAGTTTTTTCTTTTTTAATGTTTGTCTATTACCAATGAGCGTACTAAAACGAAAAAGTCTTTATTCATAATCACGAATAAAAACTCGCTCGACTTAATACTGGGGGTCTATTACGAAAAGTTTAATGCGATACACGCGTCCGTGCTTCGTTCTGATCGATTCCTATTACAAAGCACTTGCGTATGCGATATTGCAAAGTGATTACGTAAATTTGACAGTTTCTCTCTAGTGGATCCGTCATTATTCGTTCAATAGACTATGGACTACGATAGCTACATTGAAAATATTTGTAATAACTATAACCGACGAACTGCGGACGACTATCGTGACCAAGTTTCGTAATAGGCCCCCAGTTTCTCATTCTTATTTTTGAAAATGGAACTAAAAGCATCTCTTCGGTGAAATCATAGACTTATTTATACTCTGTGTACAGAGTGAATCGTAGAATGCGTGTTTGTGTAGTTTAGCTGCTACAGCAGAAATTAAAAAAAGGTAAGTGCCATGGCGCGAGATCTTTAGATTTTTTTTATAATTACAAACTGATTGAATTGTGTGACTGTAATAGGAAAGAAATAATTTTAATCTTCTGCCGTCAAGCACAAATCTTTTATTTAAATATTGTACAAAAAGTTTATGAAGTGGAGGATAGAAAAACGAGTGGATTCGTTTACGGAAGTAAGTAGGTATAAACTATTTAATATTGTATTTTATTTTCTCGCAATCGTAGTGAAAAGTATAGTGTAACACACGACGCTAAAACCCATTGTAACTCGGTTTCTATTTATTCCCTCGCTAAAGCTCGGGAATAAAAATACCTTGTATGCAATGGCTAATTTTAGCGTCTTGTATAACAATCTACTATTTATTTCATGTCTAGTGAGCGCGTAAGCTTGAGAAGTGAATATGGTATCATTTATTTTAATTTTTATACTTTTTAAATGGACTTGTCCACCCAACTTTGAAGGGTCATAAAACAAATAATATGCAATATATAAAACCAAGAGGTATACAAGCTACTCTAAAAGTTTAATATGTTTACGATTTTTATTAGTAGGTATTTCGTTATTTTATTCATTAGTCAACAATGTCAACATCCCAATTATGCTGTCTCACTGATACCTACTCTCGCATGTGAAAACATTTATTGTTGCTTCGTCTAACTATTATTAAATTTGGTAAGAGTTATATAAACTGAGCTGCTATCCTATTTAAAAAAAACCGGTCAAGAGCGAGTCGGACTCGCGCACCGAGGGTTTCCGTACCATCATAATAAATACACTGCAGAGCTGTAGAATAATAAAATTATTATTGCAGTATTAGGTCAGCACCATCTCTTGCCCCATAGTGGAACTTTTTTCATTCTTAGGCCAGCGCCATCTCTTGACCGATAGTAGAACTAAATAAATTTTTCTTAGGTCAGGGCCATCTGTTGACTGGTAGAGGAACTATAAAATTTTTGATTGTTTTTTGAATTTCTCAAAAAGTGTGTATATTGAGACATCGTTTTATTTTTCCTGTAATCTTTACATATAAACTACTATCACATGGAATAATTTCAGATTTTTCTCTTTGCAAACTTCGGAGATAAGGGGGGGGGAACGGTATTTTTTTTACATTTTTCCTCATAAGTCAAAAACTAAAAAAAAAAGAAAAACATGATGGACTATATTATTATCAAAACATAGGCATAAAGGCGGTCTCAAGGTCAACATGTATAGTCTGATGTGCTACTGACTGAACCTTTAAATTTGTATTGAATAGTGTGGTTTCATTCGTAAACAACAAATACAAATGGAAGTTAAATCATTCTAGCAAGATTTTTTTTTGTAACTTGTTTGAGGTTATGTTGACGCCGCGATTTTAGTTCTTTTGTGTAACGTTACACAAAGGATTAAGAATAAAGTGACATTATGAATGATTGAATTATATGCCTCCGACTGCATGTTATTATGACATGTTGCCTTTAATATTTATTTCATCTTGTTTCCATCTTTTCAGTCGACTTGTCTTTTTATGCAGGCGGGTTTTTTTTTATTTTATTTTTTTATATAAGTATCTCTTTTTAGTTATTATATATTACGATCATGATATACCTTTTTAAAATCCTTATAATAAGCCCTTTAATTTGACACCCATATTGCAGTATTCTAAAAAAAAATTTTTTTTTCACTACGTATATAGCACCGTACAGCCGCCATGTTGGTTTTTATATAACGCCACCTTCTTAAGAACACTTGGGCTGAAAAGACAAATCTAACGATATCTTAATCATAGAAATCCGTTCAGCCGTTTGAAAGATATGAGGTAATAAATAATATTACATACAAACATACATACATACAAACATACTTACAAGATACGCGCGAAAAACATAACCCGCAGTCGGGTAAAAAGTAGGTAATTATGCCTTACATTAAAAAAACATAGGGGCGCGGCCCCCTTGACGCGCGATGTTTAGTTCTCATTTTCAATACAAATTATAAAACATTATTTTTATTTACACACCCATCCAAGCCATATCGACCCTCAGCGACCCCCCATGTTTTTTTTCTGTAGGTATCGGTCACTAAACATAATAAAATAATTCTTACCATTATCTTGTAGCTGTGGTAATGGTTCTTCCACTATTTTGAAAGTCACTTTTCTTTGGTTCACCATCGAACGAGTTTAGAACTATATATTTCTTGGCAACAACCATATTTCAAGCTGGCACGGCGGGTGCTGAATGCTGATCAAGTAAATAACTGACTGACTGAGTCTGACTGGTTATCTATCTATTGCCTAGTTCCAAATGACGCCAACAGCACTGTTAGCACAGAATACATAATAGTACAACTATCCATTAAATGAAGTAGGTAGGTACACAATTACCTTATTTGTGTAATATTTTGTGACTATTTGATTTGGTCGGATTCGCGCTAACAGTGCTGTCGGAACGCGGCCTATGATGTATTGTAACCTTTAAAGCCTAAAAATTACTTCAGAAAAAATGCGGGATCTTTAAAACTTGTAAGTAACGATCACAAGTATAAAAGATAGCTGATATTCCGTTTGATAAGAATTTATTGTGAGATGTATAATATATTTGCTCGTCAGATAAGGCGACGGTGACCAAAATACATGGTTACGAATACGATATATGCGATATGCCAGATAATTTTAAATGGATATTGATAATGTCTGATTTTCAATTTTAATAATAACCTCAGAGGCCACTAGTTAATCTTGTTTGGTTACAAGAGGCGAGGTCAGTTCACGATCTGACAAAAAGATTTATTTTTGAGCATCCGTGTTAAGAAATGATGTAGAATTATTCTAGGACACAAAAGTTAAGCGCTTATTACACCATCCTGAATGTCGGACCCGGAATTTAGTGTCCGATTTAGGACGAGAAATTCAGTCGCCAATTAGACCGTCCTGAATGTCGTATCCGATATCACAGCTTTACGATCATACAGTAGTTAAACGAATGTTCTTGTAGCTGTAAAAATACAAAGCTAGGTAAATAGGAGGTATATGTAGGTAGCTAGGTAGGTACGTGTCATTTTCAACGCTAATCTGAACTAGTTTTTAACCGACTTCATCAAAAGGAGGAGGTTCTCAATTCGATTGTATACTTTTTTTTTATCGTTATTCGCGCGTATCTTCGACATTTATGGACCGATTTTGATGATTATTTTGTTGTTCGATTGAGTTTTCTTGCGAGATGGTTCCAATTATTTTTTTTTCAAATCGGGTCAGTAGTTTTCAAGTAATCCCGAAAATACTATGACTTTACATCAACTACCTTGACGACTTTGTTATTTATGAACCGAATTAGATGATTGTTTTTGTTGGGAGAGGGATACCTTTGTGTAGTATTTTTAACAGACTTCAAAAAAAGGAGGTATTCAGTTTGTATATGTATGTACGTTTCTTCGCGATTATCTCACGTTTGGCTGAGTCGATTTTACTACCTAAATAATATACCTACACTACCTAATACGGAAGGTACTTATACTAAAAATAAAAAAAAAATAAAAATGTTTAAAAAACAAAAAAAACCGACTCCAAAAAACCTGCCTCTAAAAAGCAAGAAATAATATATAAATCATTAGATACGCATTATCATATCATTGTTATAATAAAACACGTCTATTGAAGTCGGGTGGGGCTTTTAGAATAAAAAAGAAAGTTGTAGGTACTCCAGCCCCACCCGACTTTAATAGACGTGTTTTATTATAAAAATGATAATGCGTAGCTAATGATTTATATATTATTTCTTGCTTTTCAGAGGCAGGTTTTTTTGTTTTTTATATTGATGTAGGTCAAAAAAAAGCAAATCACAGAGTGACAACCCTTATATACTTTTAGTCGTTGCGCCAACTGTCTATCTAGACGAACGGCGCGGCGGATATTTTTTCGCCAACATAAAAGGCGTTGACTGACTGTACTATTTATGCTGTGGTACTACTGTGTCGGAGCCGAGCGTCCTGAATGCGATTACACTGTCCTAAGTGCTTCCGATTTAGCATCCGTTATGTCGGAGACAATTTCTATCCTAACTAGGATCCTAAATCGGATCCTAGCTTCCTGAATGCAATTACACTGCTCTGAATTTAGGAGTGACGTCATATCGGGTCCGACATTCAGGATGATCTAATTAGCTCTTTACTAAGTAGGGACTAGGTAGGTATGTTTGTATAAGTATGTTACCTATAGACTGAAAGAAAAAAAAGAAATGCATACACCTGTGACCAGAGTGTTCCGCGGTTCTTTAGAAATAAAACACTTTACGGATTACAGCGTGTTATTTTGGACATTATTAAGATTGTTGTTTCGACGCCTTTCCAGGGGCCGGCTGTGGTGTGGTCCGTGGGTGGTCACGAGAACCCGCTCGGACGGAACTAGGTATATAAATATATATACTTATTAAAATGCATTCAAATAAGTTCATAGGACAATGGGAAGTTATACTAAACAAACGGTGAAAAGAAGACAGGAAAGTGACGACTTAGAAAGGTGACGACCATTGATATATCAAAACAAAGTTTAGATGCGTTACCCGCACTCCACAATGGCAAGACGAAAGTAAGGTAATTGCCCGACTTTCAATTAGTCAGACACAGGCTCGTGACACGTAAACACACATCACTCTCGTCAGACAGACACTAAAAAACCGTGACATTCTGATCAAAAATGCCTTCCTGCGTCTATAAACGATGTGCAAAATTATACAGCAACAGTCAGAGATCGGAAAAATGTTTTATTTCACACGTAAGTACTGTATTTAATCGTAAAATGTATTTTCGTATTTTGTATTACTCTAATCGGCCATTTTTTTACAAAGAGCGAGACGCGCCAATGAGCATGCGTATCAGACGAAACTTATGATGTCTGTTTATCTCTTTCTAACGACAGGGATTCCGTATGGTGGCGTTCATTGTTGTCCCACTATTGATGTAATATGTCAATGTGTGTATCTGCAGTACGTGTCGCTGTTTTAAATTGCATGATGTTGGCGCATAACGCATCTAAACTTTGTTTTGATATATCAATGGTGACGACATAGGAAAGTGTCGATTTAGAAAAGTGTCGACTTAAGAAGAAGAAAATATAGTGACCACTTAGGAAGGTGACGACTTTGGGAAGAAGACGACTTTAGAAAAATGACCACGTGGCCCTGAGGTTTTACAAACTACTTTGGAACAGGAAAAGAAGCTGACTTTGGCGGCTTCTCATGCCTTTGTATTCTAATATTTTTTTACTTAAATAAAAAATCACATCCTATGTCTATATAACGAGCTCTAAACAATCGTTTGGATAAAACAATTTTACCACTGAAAATGGTTATCACATGACAAATCGCCTGAAAAGTATTTTTGGACATTTCTCCGAGGATTTAGGAAGGATTGAGATGGGAATAGTACCAAAAGTCGAGGAATTTATCGAGACAAGTGTGAACGTTTGAATTTTGAAAATCTACTGGTAACTTTTTGGAGTTTCGCAAAATATTCCAAAATTCGGCTAAAAAATGGGTCCTAGGGTAGGTATTAGTTTAGCTACTAAAAAACGATCCGATTAAACTAAAGAGTAGGTATTAGCGACTGACGCCGATTGACTGACGACTGCCTGTGGACTGCCTAAGGAGTGCGTGAGGACTGCCTGTCGAAAGTGAAGTCCACTGATTTTATATCAGTCTGTAGCTACGCTACGACACTCCGCTACGGCCACTACGGCTACGAATTGTTACCGTTGCTAAAACTGTCTCGCTACATAACTGTGTCGCTACATAACTGTGTCGCTACATACGTCCCTCCCTTTAAAAAAAATATACACAAAGTTACATTCTAAAATTATCAACTGCATAGGTATTACATTACACATTGACTGTTAAACTGTCCAAATATATTTCGGGGAATGTGACGTGCACCAATAGTAGTTTATGATACAAGGTTGGTAAGGAGGTTTTTATAACGAGTTGACGTTTTATAAGCCCGAGCCGCAGGCGAGGGTTTATAATCGTCACGAGTTTTAAAAAACCTTAACAACCGTGTGCCATACTACGTTTTTCAATACATTTGCGAGAAAACATTATAGGTACTGCTGAAATTGTAATTTATTCATATAATAAAACTGTAAATTCTAAATATTTGTGCGCGAATTACGCAAAAACCGCTAAACTAATTTTGATGGATTTTTCACAATTTAGTAGATTGAGGTCCAACTTAAAATCTAAGCTATGTTTCATCAAATTCAGGTGAGTGGAACCAGGGAAACAGCTTGAACTCTCCGTAGTACTAGCTTTCATACACTAAAGGGGTCATTTTAAACTGGTTGCAATATTTTTCTACTGTCCACGCGGATGAAGTCGCAGGCGGAAGCTAGTAGAAATTAAAAAAAACGTTCGTAAACAAAAACGCACGGCGCCGGCGTGCTGTAAAATCAACTTTCCGCACGCTGTACTACTCCGTAAACAAAAACGCACGGCGTGCGGTAAAATCAACTTTCCGCACGCTCGACTGTCATCGTAAGTCAAAGGGGTTCACTAATATCACAACTCTAAAAGTATTGTATGATGCACTAGTCAGGAGTCATATGGAATATGGGGCAGTAATATGGGCCCCACACGAAGAGAAGTATAGGGTGATGTTGGAACGGGTCCAAAACAAATTCACGAGGCATCTATACTTCAAGCTGTATGGGGTGTATCCGTTATACCCATTAATGTACCCTACACTGTTCGTACTAGGTATGGTAGGTTACAACGAGCTCAGAGTGCGGCGAGAGTTTACATTAGCCGGATATGTGGTGAAGCTAATGCGCGGGATGACGCACAACCCGGGAGTGCTGCGCCGACTGCAGCTGTGCGCGCCGGACCAGTACGTGTGCAGGCGGCGCCGCCCGCCGCTGCTGGCCGTGCCCGTGGCTAGAACCAATCTACTGGCGAAAACGCCTTTAGTCCGAACTATCATTCTAGTGAATGAAGTACATGAGAGAATTGATATTTTCTCAAGCAATTTGGGTGATCTCGCAAGAGTAGTTTTATATATTGTTAGTTATGTAAGTTATAAGTAATAGTAAGTAGGAATTATAATATAAAAATAAGATGCCCACAATGTCGAATTGGGATTATCCTGTAATGATAGCTGTGTAAGATTGAAATATAAATATAAATATAAATAAGAACATTATCCCTCAGTATCGTAAAACCATTGGCTAAAATCCGAAACGACCGGAAAGATATTAAAAATACCGTTTTACAATCTATTAGGTACTGTTAGGAAACAAATCTTTGCGTAATCCTAAAAGTAAACCTTTCAAAAAACATGACAAAAAGAAAAATAAAACTGAGCAAGACTCATGGTTGTTATTGTCTTTGTGCTAACAATAGCTACAGATATTCATACACAGTATTCCAAAACTTTTTGTTAAGAGTCAGTAGGTATTCCTAAATGTTTTAATGGGTACTATATTTATACACTATTTTATACACACAGAGCAAAGATATTAGAATTTTAAAAAGAGGTAGATGGGTTACCTGCGCCTTAACACTGGCAGTCTAAAACTTGGCTAATTAGCTCACCTGAGTGTAGTCTCGCAAAAGCATCGGCAACGTTGACACTTTGAAGTGCTCCCGCGAAACACAGTAAAAATGCCGTCCTGCGTAATGCGAAGTTGTACTAATTACACAAGCAAGACTTCCAAAAGTCTAGGGATCACATATCATGCGTAAGTATTATATTTTAACTAATTTTCGTTTATATTTGTACATTAGAAATACAAAATGTCAGTAAATATTATCCCAAAAAGATTGAGTGCGACAGCAAATACTCCGATTACCGAGTGTGATAGAGATGTCTGTCATAGATTATAAATGTATAGAACGGACAATGCCACGACATTGCTCAAGCATTATCCACGAGATGAATAACTAATGAGGGCTTTTCACAATGACAAAAAACTGTACGCTATCAGAAAAAAAATCAGTCAGAAGCCCAACATTTGAAAAGAGGTAAGAAGCTAACATTATTATGTGTTTTTATCGTGGTTTTTCGCTATAAAAAAAGATTTCTTTTATTGTCTACAATGGTGACCTACTGGCAAGCTAATAAATTATAAATGATATTGATTTGTATGGATACTTTCAAATATTTCTATCATTAAATGTTCCGGCCAGATATGGGATAACATGCAGTGTAGCTTCTTATTGTATTTCCATATCGATGGCTTAGAGCACACATGTGTTAATTACAAAAAGTTGATTTTTCAGGAGAGCATTTTAAAGTTGAAGCATCATAAAATACAAAAACTGTATATGATATGGAATTCAAATTACGTTTATTCATAAGACTTATTCTTTAGTTCCACAAATAAGTAAATTTCATAACGCAATTACGTCAAATTGATAACAAAATCAGCTGAAAACCTAGCTAACCCCCCTCACTTAGTACATTTGAACCCTCATATTTAGTAATTTGAATGCACGAATGTACTAAGTGGGGCTGGGTTAGTATTCTAATAGAGTAACAGGTACTTATTAATACAAAAATGTTAAATATATTTAATAATAATAATAATAATAATAATAATGCATTTATTTCAAGTAACAAAGACCCATTACATATAATTCAATCAAAATAATTATCAACAGTCACATTAGGTAAGTATAAGTATAAAATTATTTAAGTATTAAATTATTAATTTAAATTTAAAAAATATAGATAAATTTAATAATAAATTATTAAATTATTTATTAATTTTTATTATTAAATACCGACTCAAGATAGTTTGTGCAGGTTAGAACATAAAATAATAATAATATTAAATAATAATAATAATATTAGAAATAAATAAAACATTCTACAACATTTTAATAATTATTAAAAATAGTAGGTACTCATTAAATCAGTCTTTCTTAAACACTAACAGAAACACTAACAGATTTTTATCATTTGGTTCCCGCAGTGGGGTGGTTCCACTCATGATTACAAGCAACTTTTACTATTGGGCCAACTCTGTGGGTGCGAGAAAAAAATCAGCTGTTCCATACAAAAGCGCAATACCTACTCGACCTAAATGTATGGAACAGCTGTTTTTTTTTCGTATTAACTGCACTTACAACATTTGGATTGTATAATTAATGTAAGATAACATGTCGTAAAAGTACTTAATATTTTTGTGCGTTAAGTAGTACCGCAGGAGGGAATCTTAAAATCACTTATGGAGTTTTCGTAGCAGATTAGTAAAAATAAAGGATTTTAATACTTTTGGACATAACCGAAGCTTACTTAATACAACAGTGACACTGGGTTTTTGATAGAAAGAGATGGAATATCGACACGTGGGTAAGTGCAAACGGTAGAGGACGTCAATTAATACAGTTGTCACTCAAAAAGTAAAAATCGCATTTTTTGTAATTAGTACATGTGTGCTCTAAGCCATATATGGGCTTGCATGCAGAATGACACAAATAATGATAAATCCATATTTGGCATAGCATGCAAATGTATCAAATTAATCTATACCTACCTACATCGAATAAAAAAACGTAAAACTATAAAAATATATAGAATATGTGAATAAAAAGTAGGCAAATAATAAAATAGTTTAAAATACGTAAATAATACTATATCAAATAAAGTTACATTCTTTTTAACAGATAATTATGTCAAGACGTAAGCAAGTGCAGGTGGTAAATATTCCAGATGAAAAATATCAGAAATTATAGTTGGTACCAAAGATATTAGAATTTTAAAAAGAGGTAGATGGGTTACCTGCGCCTTAACACTGGCAGTCTAAAACTTGGCTAATTAGCTCACCTGAGTGTAGTCTCGCAAAAGCATCGGCAACGTTGACACTTTGAAGTGCTCCCGCGAAACACAGTAAAAATTCCGTCCTGCGTAATGCGAAGTTGTACTAATTACACAAGCAAGACTTCCAAAAGTCTAGGGATCACATATCATGCGTAAGTATTATATTTTAACTAATTTTCGTTTATATTTGTACATTAGAAATACAAAATGTCAGTAAATATTATCCCAAAAAGATTGAGTGCGACAGCAAATACTCCGATTACCGAGTGTGATAGAGATGTCTGTCATAGATTATAAATGTATAGAACGGACAATGCCACGACATTGCTCAAGCATTATCCACGAGATGAATAACTAATGAGGGCTTTTCACAATGACAAAAAACTGTACGCTATCGAGCCAGATGATCTATCGAGATGGCGTTGATAAAAATAGGTAACAATGTGAGTTTTTTACTAAGCTTCGAAGAGTGTCAACACCATCTAGTGATTCAAATAGTTACTATTTTTAGGGTTCGACGAGTATCAACACGATCTAGTGAGGCAAATAGTTACTGTTTTTATTTTTTAAATGTCACTTTGAAAGCCCTCATTAACTTATTATATATTTACTATTATTTTTATAGGTTTCCAGCAAATGAATTGCGATGTATTGGGATGAAAGGTACCCTTTGTCCTTCTCTGTACCCCTGACAACGTGTATGCTAAATTTCATGATGATCGGTTTAGTAGTTAAGACGTGAAAGCGTAACAAACAAACAAACAAACGGACTTTCGCATTTTAATATTAGTAAGGATTACCTAAACCTTGTGACATGGAATTTCTTATCGCCCATATTTAATTAAAGCTAAATTCCTTACTAATTTGAACACTTTTACTATTTTAAAAAGTCTTTTTTTTCGGAGTGGAAATCCATTACGCAACGGACTATTTGTTATTTTAGCAATTAGCAATAGAAACTAATAGGTAAATTTTATTGTGCCCAAAAACAACCCAAGATATAAGTGGTAATAGGTTCGACCCGCTTTTTGGGTCGAAATCGGATTTAAACTCGTAAAGACCCTGTTTAAACCTTTGGGTTTAAGCCCTTGCACATCCCTAATTATGACTATTAGTAGCTTTTTTATTTGATCGCTTGAAGTAAAATGATTCATTATTTTATTCAGACATCATTGTAGTTCATAGGCATCAAACCATCAAATGTCTCTTCTGTGACACATTTAACGATATTCTATGATTAGTATCGCGACATTCACGACGAGATTGCGCAACATGTATCTGTCTCGTTTACGCTCTTGTAAATAATCATACTATCTTGTTCACACTTTACAACACGGTCAAGTTAAGTCGGCCTATGCGACCTTACGAAATCATCGACTCAAAGTGCCGAGTTACCTTGACCGTGTAACATCGTATTATTTAGTGTGTTATAACGAGGCAGGTATATACGCCTTGCGGACAAATTCATGGCGTCGCATATACTGACATAACACATACACAGAGATGATGAGTTTGCAGCTTGAACATCGCACGGTTAATCCAACAAAACCGGCATGAAGAAAAAAACAAACATAAGATCACAACAGGAGTATGATCTATACTTTTTATTACTTTCCTCTATGGAGTAAATTGTGTTCTGTGGTTGTCAAATAAACTGTCATGAAATAATTTTGAAAAAGCTTTTCAATTTGAAATATATACTTTAAAATTATAATAAAACAGAATGATACGATAATAGTTAAGAAATTAACAGTACTTATATAAATAAAAATGCGACGAAAGAGTAAAATCAGGTAAGACAAGCTGGTGGAACTACTCATGGTTATCCTACCATAATATCAAAGAACTACCCTACCGTCGTCAGGTGCTCATCTATGAATCTCATTAGTACGTAATATAAAGTCTATTATGATCTCATCCCATAGTAAGTACCTTACGATCAGAGGCCGTACTCCGAGCTCTTATAGCAACCTCAAAGTAATGTTGATAAAGAGACAGAGCTATACATCGCATATAGCGCCATCTCAATCACAACATCGCTTCGATATTACTTTTGACAGTCAATGTAAAAGGGCAGATCTACAAGTGGGAGCCGAGTTCCCACAAGTTTTTCTGATCTTATAGAATAGAATAGAATAGAAAAATCTTTATTTGAGACAAAACAACTATTTTAAAATACATTGATGGTTATGATCCACTTTTATTTTCAGAGATGAGACGAAAAAGACTAACAAAGTTCCCAGCATATCATATTTCACTCTTGTAAGTAGGTATTAAATTTTTGTTCTGCTTTGGGTGTGAGGTGGGTGGGTCTGGGTACCTAATCTTTAAGTAAAGAAACAACTTGAAACTAGGTACTTACTTAGTTGATTATTTAATTTTAATTACTTTTTCTATTTTAGTATAGATTTGCATCAAGATGGGACAAATTTTTACTCTTTGTATCAATACTGGCTACTGTCGTAGCGGGCATCATTTTGCCTTATGCTATAACTCTGGTGGCAGCTGTGTTTCAAAACATGATAACTTATGCGAAAGATTCACAAAAGGGCGTTGCGGATAAAGATATGTTTTTAAGCTCAATGCACGCTTTCAGCCTTCAGTATTCTGGTATCGGATGCATTTTATTCATGGGCGCTTACTTGGGAACTGCCTTTGCGAGGATCGCAGCCTTAAACCAGGTATACTGAGCTTGTTACCCTTTCTATTGATTTATTTTTCCGTCTGTATTTGATGGCGTCTGAAGAGCACCAACCCTTCTCACACGCGTATGGATATGGAAAGATGTCGTTATAGGTACAAGCGCGATGTGAATGGGATGAAACTATGTCAAAGTGAATCGAAAATTGACTACTTACCTAATGGGGAATATGCATCATTTTTTTTTAATTAAAATCAAAAGTACCTATTATGCGTGAGAAAATCGGCTGTAGGTAATATTAAAACTTTTCTCTTGCGTTTTTTTCTCGTGATATCACAGAATACATGGTGATTTAGTTAGGTACCTACTTCAAGTTAGCGCGCAACAGCATGCAGCACCCGCCGAAAACGCTCTAAGTATACAAAACGGTGATGTCACTTGTCAATCTTCAATTATCTCCCTAAATTTTGCGTTTACGTACAATGTGTCATACAAAGTGTTATTTCTTATTCGATATTTACAGCAACTTAATAACAGTCGGATAGATTTTGCATTATACCTACCTACCTACCTATCCGAAAATGAAAAAAAATATATCGTTATTTTCCCCTGATTTCATCGTGTGATAAAACTAAAATAATACATTTTTCTTATTTTTTTTTCTGTTCCATCATGTTTTTATAAGTGTCCGCAGCGATCAAGCTCAAATTCATTAAAATCGGTGACGCATATTCCCTATTGTTGATTTGTTATCTTACTTGAAGTTGCTGTATGTAGCAAAAGTTCCCGCGGATGCGTGAGACCGTGTTTTTGGATATCCCTGTGGCTGGCCGGCACTGGAGTACCGTGCGCCTTTCAGTTTGACAAGGTTCCATCCCATTCTCATCGCGCGTGGATTATAAAAGGCGACTAAGTACACTTACATTGACTCGAGACGTTTCGTTACTATTATGTATTCTGTGGTTTCGTACGAGTCAAATCCGTACGAAAGCGCACCTTAGGCTAATCGTTGAACTGGGCCGATCGAGATCTGCCTTGCTTGGGCACATGCAAAATACGTGAGCGTTTCTTGATTCGCGCGAATTTTTCATGATACTTATGCCATACAATACAATACATTGTCATATTTGCCATCATGCCATTACAGATATTCAAATTAAGACAAGAGTATCTAAGATGCGCTTTAAATCAAGACTTTGCTTACTTTGATCTGTATCAAACTGGAGATTTTGCATCTAAAATGGCTGAGTAAGTATAGGAGTTAAGGTTCTCTTGTGTTATCACGTAATGTATTTTTTATGCACAACGGAATAGTGCTTGGCCTTCACCTCACCTGATGTTAAGTGACGATAAGGCCTAGGCCGAAGGTGGAAGCGCACGACACCCGGAATCCTTATCACTGAAGAACTGGCTATCTTACCTCTAGCTGCCGAAACACAACAATTTTAATTTGTTGTTAATGGCGTCAGACTTAGGTAAGACGGTGGTAGCGAATTCGGCTGCTGTCCAGGTTTTTTGCAGGCATTGGACTACAATGCAAAAAACCTAAGACTAGTAAATAATCCACATCTTATAATCTCTACTTCGTATTATGATTAAATCGCGTGACTAGACAGGCGGACTACCACCAACCAAACCGAGTGGAAATTGTACCCTCCTGGGAATCGAACCCGTTTTACACGGGTGGGCGAACCACTAGACCACAGAGCCGGTTATTTAAGTACTAAAGCTGTTTATAATTAACTCATCAGTGACATCATAAAAGTGGAGGAAGGTATTGGTGACAAAGTGTCTTCGTTCGTGTTCAACCTGACCGTGGCCGTGGCCTGCATCCTCATGGCCATGTTAAAAGGCTGGAAACTGGCCCTGTTGTGTCTCACCACCACACCTATTACATTTTTACTGGTCGGATTAACAGGAAAAGTGAGATTTTTATTCTTATGAATTTTAAATACTAAATATTAAATGCTAATGTACCTAACATATACAAAAGGAATAATATGATTTCATCATCATCATCATATCAGCCGCACGACATCCACTGCATCCAGCGGCTTCCCGCGACCTTCACCAGATCGTCGGTCTACTTTGTCGGGTCGGGCGGGTGCCTACTAAATCATTTATTAATTAAAATCAATAATATGAAAATGATTTATTGAATGTAAAAATCGCGTTTATTTGAGAATAAAGTATCTATGATTTGGGTTAGAACTAATGGGGTTGGTAAACTTTTCCAAAACTGTTGTGAATTATATATTTTCTGGTAGCTTTTGGCTTTGGAGTCAGGAATAACAAATTGCGGAATTCTATAATGCTTAATTTTAATTTATATAAAAATTTTAATTTTTAATTTACAGCATAGTACAATAAATCACTATTTCGGCTGTATGCGTAGGTTGTGCCTTTGCTCCAAAGACTTTCTATGTTGTTGCTCATAACAAAAAAAACAAAGGTATGATTACTCTTTGTCACTGTCTGTCAAATCTGTCAATCAGTTTTTTAAATCAGTAAATGCAAAGGAACTTCGTGTTCAGCCGTATGTTTGATATTTTATCGTGATAGTAATATAAAAAAATATATTTAGTTAACAAGGTAAAATAAAAAAATCATAATACAATTTTCTTTATTCTTCAAACTTGTGCTATCAATAAAATATATAAAACAATTCTCTTCGAAAAAGTTTACCAACCCCATTATAATAATACATTACTGATACTTAACCCAAAAGGAGTCGAAAAACATTTAGGCTGGTAAGTAAGCCCTTGTGAAATATTCAGAAATTTTCCATTGCAATGTGCTGCAGATAGCCGACACTCTGTCAAAGAAGGGAGCAGTGGAGAAAGGTCGAGCAAGCGCTATTGCTGAAGAGGTGTTGAGTTCAATACGCACGGTATACGCCTTCAGCGGCCAGACGAAGGAGTTGGAAAGATACAGGCTGCCCCTGAGCAGGGCGCGGCGTATTTTTATCAAGAAAGGTGTATGGTACTTCTTGTTCAATTTTATCTCTTTGAATAGGTACATTCCATACTTATTATGGTGCTCATAACATTAGGTCTAAAACAGAGGAAAAACTATTTGTAGGCTAGGCTGTGTTCATTTCTTGAGCAGAACATGGCAAAATTCTATCGGGCGTGCTTTAAAGAATATATGTGTCATATCATATTACTGTTCAAAATAGTTAGTCTGGCTGTATGGTGTTGGATGCATTTGCATGTACTGTTTGTATTGGGTTCATAAATTAAAAAATACACGGACTTTGGTAATGGCGACCATATAGTATTGCTTTCTCTGTGATGGCGACCATAGCAAGAAGCTTTGTGCATTTTTATTTAATTATCATAGTGATAGATAATACAATATACGTGCATAAATTTTTAAATTCTCTCTATGCCACCATGCGTTAGGTACCATGCGGTAGGTAGGTAATTTAAACTCGATTTGTAATTTTATCGTAATCAATATTTTTACAGATTTATTTACGGGCCTTTCCATGGGGTTTTTATACCTGTGTGTGTTCTGCTCCTATGCGTTGGCTTTCTACACCGGCACCTACCTCATCGTTAACGATCCTGACCACTATAATGTTGATGTTATGTTTTCCGTTAGTACTTATAATTATCAAACAAATGTTTAGCAACTTTTAGATGATGTTAATAGCATACTACAAAGTAGGGTTGCCAACATGTCTTTGGCGAAATATAGTATTTTTCAAATTAAGCTATAAAAAATATAGTACACTTAAAAAATATATAGTATTTAATAGGCAAATATTTTTTTTACTTATTTATTTTTATAAAAACTATATTTTTTCAGTTTTTTCATTTTTCAACAAGTTTTGGATATTTTTGGAGTCTTTTTTGTATCTTTCGCTTTTTAATCACACTTGAATTGAACTTGACGCACTTTCGTTATCGCTACCACTTTCAATAACTAATTTAGTTATATTTCTCAAAGAAAGAATTGTGTTATATTTTGCGGATGATTACCAACAAAATCTCAAAACAAAAATAGAGCAGACCAACCAATGTCCAGTTTGAAGCTTTTGAATTTGACATTGATGCAATAAGACAGATACTTTCAGGATTCAGATACGATATACACTACACGCTTTCGAATCAGTCAAAATGCACGATCACAAATTTAAAAAATTAGAGATTTGCTTCTAGCGTTCGATGTTAAAATATAGTATTTTTGAGTACTATATATTTCTTCAACAGTATATAGTACGCAGACCCGAAATATAGTACAATACTATATATTATAGTACGGTTGGCAACCCTACTACAAAGCCTTCTTCTTCCCATGATTCCGGCAATAAAATTCGTGAAGGCAGTCTTCGATATAGGTACAACGTGTTACAAAAAACTCCTCAAGCCGAATATGGTAGATAGGGACCATCAAACTGAACACAACTTTTACGATCGGACCAAATCTGAAATCGCGAAAAAAAATTTTTTTCTGATTTTATTCACGGTCGGTCCCATAGTAAAAGTTGTCCAGTTTGAGGTTGGGTCAAGATAGCTCTCAACGTTGAGAGTGGTTTATAAATACGAGCCATAGATTTCTATCTCAGGTATTCTTTGGAATAATGACGGCGGTAGGTAACTTCGGTATGGTCGGTTCTTTGGTGGCAACGTTTGGGACGGCGAGAGGCGCAGGCGCGCAGATATTCCAACTGCTTGACAACGTGCCCACTATTAACCCGTTGCGAGACCGCGGACTGAAGCCAGCCGTCTGCGAGGGGAACGTGGACCTGAATGATGTCGTCTTCCACTACCCCTCACGGCCAGAAGTACCTGTGAGTATCTTAAAATTTTAAATCTACCTAATCAAAAATATTTTTCTATGAAACGATTTCGACGATCATCATCTTTTGGTAATTTTATGCAGAACAGATGCCTAGTCCTTGGTCTTCACCTCACCTGATGTTAAGTGACGATAAGGCCGAAGACACAACAATTTTAAAATTGTTGGTATGGCGTCAGATTTAGGTAAGATGGTGGTAGCTAGCCAGGCGGACTTGCAACAAGCCCTACCACCAACTAAACCGAGTACAAATTGCACCCCCCTGGGAATCAAACGCGGGACCCCTGCGTCTTCCGAGAACCACTAGACCAGAGAGGCGCTTAAAACTCAATCTATAGACGGAAATCAAGAACCGTACCGAGAGGTGCTTGTTGAGGGAGTCTCATATAATACTCTGGCAATAGGTAGGTACATTGTGAAGAGTGTGACTTTTTTAGATATTAAAAGGCGTGACTGTATCGGTGAAGTGTGGACAGACCGTGGCGCTCGTGGGGGGGTCCGGCTGCGGCAAGTCTACCATCATACAGTTGATATGTCGCTTCTACGACGTTATTGATGGCAATGTAAGTGAACATACGAGCTTACTACAGATTTTTACGAAGTATTTACTTCCCGACCTTACAAAATCGTGGTCAAGTAAAATTTTAGTTAGGTACGTATATTTTTTATTTGTACATGCCAATGAGGATCAACACGACAATTGAATATCAATTTTGTATATCACATCAAATACAATATCAATATCTGAGTAAATCTCTGTTTAAATTTCTCAAATCCATCAAGAAATGACAAAATTATTAAAGATTTAAAAGTAAGTTTAAAAAACACGGCCGGCCCTTGCGGATCATGCGATGACGTCACGTGCCACGATCGCCCGAACAAACACCTGCCGCGCCGTCAGGTGTTTATTCGGGCGCCGAAGTCATCAGCCAATCGTGAATTGGGGAGCGTTTTTGAGAATGCGACACGAAAATCGCTCTATCTTCGTCATTTTTGATCCAATTTCAATAATTCCTTCACCGAAATAATTTATTTTGATGTGACTGAAACTCTACATGTTTCTTTACTACTTACTCTCATTGCCAGCACTTTAAACGGGTCGTAGAGAGCTTGGATATCTTTTCACCTGATTTCAGGCACGATAATTTTTACTTCAGGGTCTATAAAGAGGATATTATATAATAGCAGATCTATAGGATTTCTGATACTGAGAGTATGTCGGCTATGTCATCGACATGATTATTTTTTGTCGTCGAGTATATTAGCATCAGCGCGAAAATTATTAGGTTATATAGTACCTACCTAAGTCTTGCTGTGCGTTCACACAGTGATCTGTTTTACAGGGCCGGCGGTTTCAACGGATTCCTCTAATTCGATGCGATTTTGTTACTGTGTGTTTACTGGATACGGAATACTGTATTGTGTGTGAACACGCTCATACGACTACATGTCTACGCCATCGCCGAATAAAAACGGATCTGTAAAACGGACCACTGTGTGAACACAGCGGCGAGCCCTTATTCCGTCTAGCACATAGGTTTTGTGTAGATATGGCTACAGATCTCGTCTGGGGACGAACCGGATCTCTGATCCGGCACTGGTCTTGATCTCTAGTCGAGGTTTGGTGCCATCAACATCAAGCCTTATTAGTGTAGCCCCTGCATTAGGTATACGTAGATGGCAACGACGTGCGCGAGCTATCGGTAAGCTGGCTCCGCAGTCAGATCGGCTTGGTGGGCCAGCAGCCAGTACTATTCAACGCGTCCATCCGTGACAACATCCGCTACGGCCGCGAGGATGCCACCGACAATGACATAGAAGCCGCCGCCGAACAGGCCTTCGCGCATCGGTTCATCACTAAACTGCCTAAGGTAACTTGATCTGTATTTGTAATCGCATTTTTGGAGATGTCCTGTGTTACTTACTTGTCGTGACTACGGTATGTATTCTGTGACTACGGTTACATGATTGCATAATAAGATTTCCTGACTTTCTCCCTGATTTTCCAGAAAAAAATCTGACATTTGACATTTTGTTCATCTACATTCCATATTTAGTTGTATTGATAATTTTCTATCACCAAAATGATTTACAAATATGAGTTTTCATACCTTACATATTTTTTTTGGAATTTAGAAAATCCCTGGCAATTACAGTTTTTCCCTGTTTTCCTGACGGATTGCTAAAATTCCTGACATGTCATGAAAAATTCCTGTCGTCTGGTAACCCTACTCTGGAGCTGGGGCACGCTCGGAACCCAAACGCACCTCGACTAAATAAATTAGGTATAAGTCGTAAAAAAAATTTCAGGGATATGACACATTTGTTGGTGAAAGTGGTGCCGCATTGTCTGGTGGTCAGAAGCAGCGGATAGCTATAGCGAGGGCCTTGATAAGGAACCCAAAAGTCCTTTTACTCGATGAGGCCACGAGTGCGCTTGATCTATCTTCCGAAGCAAAAGTGCAGAAAGCCTTAGATAAGGTATAGTATGTCATACTTAACGAAACTGCCCCCCTACTCAAATGGCAATTCTACTAAAATGAACGTTTGTCGAATAGATAAATAGATGCATGACGACGATAAATAGATGCATGACGACTAAATTATTTGCATATCGCTAGAGAGCGGTAAAACATGTATGATCTTTATATATTATAAGATCTGAATTGTACCATGTTTTCTGTGAATAAACAAATTCGATTCTATTCTTCTTCTAGAATAACAATGTATGGGAATGACATTAAGCTAACGCTTAGCTCCTGTCAATTCCATACATTGTCATTCTATTCTTCTAGCGTTAATTTTAATAGAATGGCCATTTGAGTAGAAGGGCTGAGGTTTATGGTCTGGATAATATGTCATAGAAGAATCTTTTTTTGCAATATACGATTTCTGAAGCTTGTATTGTCAAAAAACACGCTCTTATAGCCAGCAAAGGTTTGACGCCTGCACTGTAGCACACCTCTTCCGCGAAAACCGTACCAGCGGCATCGCAATAGTTCCGCCATAGTTCCGCTATGAGTTGTCTTCTATCGACGACGATATAATTATGTAGATCACATCTACGTCGCTACGTAGATGTGATCTCGCGTCATGTGTGATTTCGCGTCATACTTTCGCGTGTACGGTCGGAGTCGATCGGGTGGAATCGCGCGTGAAAAATCTATTGTTTGTTCGCATTTGTTTCGCGGAACCTATAACTGCGGTGTTTCGCAGCGGAGGTGTGCTTCAGGCGTCAGTGTAAGAAAATAATAGATTTGGAATACAGGGGGTCAAGTCTGCTAATGTTATTGTCAAAATCGTGGTTCAATGGTGTTTGAATGGTAATGCTTTTTGACACAGTTCTTGTTTCTTAAACCCAAAATCGAGACACAATGTATTTCCGTTTTGGGTTTAAGAAACACAATGTGTTTCAGTTTTGGGTTTTCAGAAACAAGAACTGTGTTAAAAGCATTACCATTGAAACACCATTGAACCACGGTTTTGACGATAACTAGCAGACTTGACCCCCTGAACGTGTGACTAATAGTACCTATGTAGTATGTACTTTTTTTCCATGCAGGCTGCGAAAGGCCGAACGACGATCATCGTGGCTCATCGACTTTCGACAATACGCAATGCCGACTTGATATATGTGATGAAAGACGGATGCGTTGTCGAGAAGGGAACCCACGAGGAGCTGATGTCTCTCCACGGTGTCTACTCGGATATAGTGGAGCTGCAAGATCGTCACGAACCGACGAATACTGGAGGTACCTACCTACCTATACTGAATACTAACTTACCGATATTTGTTAAACACTCATAATATGTTTGTCGGAGTAGACCTATTATGGGTTTCTCAAGTATTTCTTGCCGACATCAGATATTCTTGATTGTGGGTATATTTTTCTAAAATAAACTCGCAGGCGTTTCCTCTAATCCTATTTTATTACAATTTCCCAATTAAAGTTGACTGTTAACTACAGCATGGTCAGGATGGAGACTGATTAGAGAAACGCAGTGAGTTCTGAGGCCTTTCACAATTCTTCATGCATGAATCACAAAACAACTCGCAATAATCTCCATTTTCCATTATTATAACCTCCATCTTAAAAAAAAAAAAAAAAAAAATACACCCATCTTTTTACACTGAGCTCATGCACAGAATAGCCTGAATAGCTATCCGACGGAGACGGACTCAACCACAGAGTCCACAGACCACACTCCAACGTTATTTCAAAACTGACGTAACGCTTGCTTGACATTAATCTCCAACCAGCCAGCCAACCATTACCATAATCAAAGGAGTTTAAAAAGTTATGGTTTAGTCGTTTTCAGCCTGCACCGAATCTGTTCCGATTAATCACCATCATTACGCTCTCGCTCCGACATGTTTTAGTACTTATTTGTTAAGTTTAATAAACAGGCACCTAATGGTCTAACTCAAAATCTATCGCAGGAAATCGCTTTCAATTTGACTCGAATGCTACGGCCTATCGCTGTGGCATTACTTTACAAGGCACTGTGACAGGTTGTCTTTGAGACCCAGTGATGGATGTACACAATTGCCAAGTTAAAAGCAATCGTGATAGAATAAAGCCCCAGATTCTCTCTTTCTAATCGAAGTAAATGGTAAAAAAATACCCGACTGGCTGTCCATTCTACGTAGGCCTCGAAGATTCGAAAAACATTTAAGGAAATTTTATTTTATTTATTAGTAAGCGCCGGCATCTCGAGAGAAGAATCGTCCGACCAGGAAAGCCTTGCAAGCGTCGACGTTGTTGATGTAATAATTACCTACCTAATCACTTTCTTAATCAATTTGTTATTTTTGGTGAAAATAATTACAAACTCGAGATATTGCCTTTTAGTCATTTGATGAAGTAAAACGTCCAACGCTGAAAGCATCATTTTGGCGTGTAATGCGTCTGAATGCCCCTGAGTGGAAGTTCATCGCTGTCGGCTGTGTTTCCTCTGTTGTCCTCGGGTTTTCGATGCCATTATTCATAGTTATATTTGGAGATTTACTTGGTGTAAGTAACTGGTATTTATTTACTCAAAGCATCATCTAAGCCCGCATATAGTTAAGTTACATGCTTGTTACTCGCACAAAAGCATGCCAATTACTGATAAAACTACTGGCGTATGTATCCATTCTGCCTATAGCTCACGTGCCGGTACAAATCATACCAAAAACAAAAGCACGTCGGCGAGGCGTTTGATTTTCTCTTTGCGGGGAAGTGACTCGCATGCATAAAGTAAAGTAACATACATTATACTAGCCCGTAACGTGACATATATTATATATTACATTAATTTGTTTCAGTCTATGTCAAATCCGGATGCAACTGAACTAATGGGAAAAGTAGAGTTTGTTTCTTTATCTTGCGTTCTATTAGGATTAGGAATGGGAATATTCAATTTTATTGAGGTAAGTATGACCCTGGGTCTACACGACACTGTAGACCCAGGACTTTATCGAACCACGCAAATTTATGAAAGTAGATCTACCTGTCCCTTCCTAAAAAGCAAATAATCGATGTCTATGTTTAATTAAAAAAAAAAGCGTTTGAGGAATTAATTTCCAGTAAGCTGAAAATTGTTTAATTAGCTTCAGTTGGTCCTAAATACGAGTAATCCGAGTTTGCACCGTTCCAGGAGGTGTGCATAACTTTTGGGAGCCAAAAATCCCGCGAAATTTTTGCACTTTTTCAAGTTTTTGCTTCTAAATCAAAAATGGCGCATCGGACGGAAAATGTTATTGCATACAATATTAAAGAAGGTTAAATTCTGCGTTGAATGAACATCTAAAACTTGAAATTTATTTCAATTGTATAGCCGAAATCGATCTGCTGCAGGTGCTGGTGTTGGATGGGTGACCGGTAAAGTGGCATTACAACTGAGTGCTTACGTGTTTTGGAAGGCAAGTTAAAGTTAAACCGTCGGTCCCGGCTGTTGTCACCTGATAACAGTCGTTAAGCCAAGTTAGAGGCCTTACAGAGGCTTGATAAACTCTAACACAGGTGGCCACTAATCCTCATTCGATAAGAGAGAGAGATTGTGGGGAGCATGCCAAGATCTGTACTCTTCCAACCCCAGATAAGAGGATCCATTGGTCTATCATACCAGTCCTGGATTTAGAGGTAGACCCGCAGAATATGTTGGGCAGCGGCTTCATTGGTCGGGGGTAGAGATGACAGATTGAAAGTTGCTATCTTGACGGATTATGAGAATATCTCGTGGCGGATTTTGTTCAAGGGGCTCTCGTTGGCCTTAGGGGAATATATTGGGCTGCCAGGAATAGTTGATCTGCTGAAATGAGGTTCTCAGGATCAACAGCAGCATTTTCAATAGGAGTATGTGTTTCAAAGATATTTGGTCATGAAATGAGAAGTCGCAAAATATAAGTTTGCATCTAAATGAGAAATTTTCTCGATACCTATCTAACTATCGATTTCGGCTATACCACTAAACCAAATTTTAAGTTTTAGATGTGCATTCGACGCAGAATTTAACCCTATTTGATAGAATTTGTACCTATGTAATACTATTTTCCGTCTGAGGCACTGTTTTAGATTTAGAAGAAATTTACAAAAACATGAAAACAGTGCGAAAATTACACGGTTTTTGGCTCCCAAAAGTTATGCTCACCTCCTAGAATGGTGCAAACTCGGATTCTACGTATTTAGGTCCAACTGAAGGTTATCAAACTATTTCCAGCTTACTGGAAATTAATTCCTCGAAAAATTCCAATTTTATTGGCCGACACTCTCTTTTATAAATGGAAAAAATAATTATTGCCGAATTTGTTTCGGTAAGTAGGTACTCTTTATATAGGGTGGGAAAAAGACGGTACCTAGTTGGAGGAAAAGTACCCTAAATATTGATGATGGCAAATTTTACAACAGTCTTTTTTCCACTCTTTATCTTATCTTGGGTATGTGGTTTCAGGGCCATTCATAGGTACATACAAGCGGACTTCCGCCTTAATAGTTACGATCCGAACCACAAATAAAGTATATATATAATTTGAGTTTCACAGAGTTCATGTTTGAATTTAGATGAAATGGCATTCCAGGCGACTTCATTTGGTGCTGCAGGCAAGTATCTGACAGAGAGGCTGCGCGTGCGCATGTTTGAGCACTTGCTCCGACAGCACGTGGCATTCTTCGACGACCAACTTAATTCGATTGGTGCGTTGTGTGCTCGACTTTCTGGAGAAGCGGCCCGGGTTCAGTCGGTCAGTAAAATGTAACTGGGGCCTACTAGAATTTAATACCTACCGTCGCATTAATTGAAGTAACTTTCCCTAGGCCACGGGTCAACGTATAGGCGTGGTTCTTCAAGGGATAGGCTCCATAGGTCTAGCAGTGCTGGTGGCGTTGTTGTTCGAGTGGCGCGTGGGATTGGTGGCGATGTCGTTCCTGCCGTTGGTCGCGGTGGTCATCTACTACCAAAGCAGAGCGATGGGTGAGGAGTCACGAGGCGACGTGAAAAGTCTCGAGAACAGCACTATGGTAAAGTTGCATCACACGCATTGCATTAACGTGTTGCTTTGATTGTGTAGTTTATAATATTCTGGTCTTTGAGCACCTTTTTCGGCATATATGCCATTTACCAGGTAACATTTATACATTTGTAAAATGGTACCTACTGTATTTTTTAATGAATGGTATTTTACCTTGAAAATCTTTTTCATCATAGGTAATAAATTAACTAATTAACTTAATCAGAGCAAAAAAATAATCAGCTGTTCCATACATACATACAGCAAATTTTTTTTTGATCTGACAAAGTTGTTCAGTTTGATGGTCCAAACCACACCACAAAGTTTGATCACTTTTTAAAAAAAACACACTGTTTAGTTCATGCATGAGAACGTTCGTGGCACGCGGGGTCGTAAAACGCGTCAGGGACGTCACGCGTCAGGGACGTCAGTTAGGGTTAGGGTTGCGCGTGCGTGCCATTGAAATGATAGTCCGAGCCCGCCCATAAAGCCTATAAGCTTGGAGGTCAGCCGGCTCGAGGGTACGAGGGTAACCAGTCTTCTCCAAGCTGGTCTAATTTAGAGATATCACAGGCGTATGACATCGGTCATCGCTGTGAGAAAGTCAGTCGAATAAACGGATAATTCAATACAAGTAAACAAACAGCGGGGTCTAATTGTCTAATTTCAAAATCTATCGCAATCGCTTTCAGGATGTGATTCATTGATGCTTCTTTTTGGCACAAATAAAAACTTACCAAAGAAATGCAGCAATGTGTCACATTCATCGGTGTAATGAAAGCGATTGCGTTAGATTTTGAAAATTAGACAATAAGTAGGCAGGTTATAAGTGCAAGGGAGCGCGCAATAGACTCCGTTCGCACATTTTATGACCTCGCGTGCCACGAACGTTTTCATAGACTATAGGATAGTAATTCTTGAATGTAGTTATATTGTTTAGTAGATAGCACTGGAGGCGGTGTCGCACATCCGCACGGTGGCGTCGCTGGGGCGCGAGCGGCGCGTGCTGGCGGAGTACGCGGCGCGGCTGCGGCCCGCGCTGCCGCCCGCGCGCCGCTCCGCGCACTGCCGCGGCCTCGTCGCCGGACTCTCGCGCTCCATGTTCAACTTTATCAACGCTGCTGCTCTCACTTACGGCGGACATCTCATTGTTTCTGAAGGCGTAGCGTATGAGAATATTCTGATGTGAGTAGGTACAATACCGGGTGTAACAAGACACTCAACGAAGCCGAGGTCTACGTATTCTGCCCATCATCAGGACCATTTCTGTTCAAAACTATAGCTGGGAAACGATTTTAATTTTTGGTGTTAAAAAATTGTTTAAAAAAAAACAAAAAACCGACTTCAAAAAACCTACCTCTAAAAAGCAAGAAATAATATTCGTAATAATAAAAATACGTCTATTGAAGTCGGGTGGGGCTGGAGTACAAATTCCTTTTGTTTTATTCTAAAAGACTAAGAAGTTCTTTGGATGAGGCGCTGGGTATCGTTTAAGTCGTAGGAAAAAATGCTTTTTTTCCAATAGCAATTTTATTAATAATAGTAGATTGAGGGCCTGATCTTGCTTGAGGGATTCCAAATGTTTGTAGGGATGACCCATCCGAAAAACTATAATTTTTCTGGCGATAGGACGACCATGTTCCGTTACACATTATTCTCGATACCTACGTTTAATTGTGCCCCTTGGAAATACTGGTTTAGCATTAATAAAGAATTTACAATTTCTTCTTCAGTATTTTAGAGAGCTACGCTATAAGTACTATATATCTTTTTCTTCAGAGGGGTGGATCAAACAGCAGGACGCGCATCGAATTTTCTATTTTAATAAAGGCTGGATCATCTTTAACAGTACGACTCAAGCTCTGCAAATGGCTTCTGGTCAAGCACAGAACGCGTTCACGTACGCGCCGGACTTTCAGAAGGGCGTCATGGCCGCCTCCCGCATCATCGAGTTCCTTAACTCCAAGCCGAAGATCGTCGACCCAGAGAACCCTATCAGAGACTTCGTGAGAACAATATTTATTCTGTTTAAGCTTTGTTTATGTTTCCTTTTTATGGGTTTATCCCTCCTCACAGCCTTTCTTATGTGTTTTCATAACGATCGTTTAAGCAACAAGAACATACATATAATATGTGAAATGTACTTAGATTGAAAATATGCGATAGATTGATAACGAGCCTCTTGGCCGGCGGTCCATTGCCGAACAGTAAAGCAAAGAAAAGAAACCGGCAGGTCTGTGAATTCTGTGATCAGCCTAAGTGTAGCCAAACTAGCCAAGACCAAACGGTATAACGTGCATTCTAATAAGGAAATTACGTTAAGTATACGGATTTTTTCACTTTTTTTACATTTTTTATTATACTAGCAAGCTGCGGGAGAAGCGAGTTTTACAGGAGTGGAGTTTCGCTATCCCAACCGACCAAATGTACGGGTGCTACGAGGCTTAGAGTTGCATGTGAGTAGGCCTACAATACAACCTATCATCGCAATTAATAATTATCTTCATAAATAAATAGGGAACGTGTTTTCCGGTAAAAACGATCCAACACTGCGATATCCAATTCAACCCTCGTAGAGATTATGACTTTATGCCTTCAAAGGAAGAGGGATGATTCGATTTGAGAAGAGCACGCCGTGCGTGTGTACTTGTGGTGTAGGCATACCATGACACGGCCCCTGTTTTTTAATGCACAACGGGATAGTGCTTGGCCTTCATCTCACCTGATGTTAAGTGACTATAAGGCCGAAGGTCGAATAGCGCACTACACCCGGAATCCTCAACATCACCACTGAGGAATTGGCTATCTTACCTCCATAATTAATAACTATATATATATACGCTCCCACACCTTTATAGTACGTATTACACTTTACTAGAGTACTTAGCGGTAAAAAAATACATATGCTCACTTCACATTTAAATAAATAACTTGATATTTTGATCTTGCTTACATTACATAGCTGGAACGTGGCACTACAGTCGCGCTGGTGGGGCAAAGTGGGAGTGGCAAGAGCACTGTGGTGCAACTCCTTGAGAGATTCTACGATGCCGATGCAGGTGTCGTTGTGAGTATATTTTTGACGTATTCATGCCAATCTTTCGGGAAGAAAGGCAGGACGCCGTAGCCCAGTTGAAGCTGCCTGGGAAATACTGTACAGTACGAGGCAAACACCTTGACAGTTTTTTCTACGGAGTGGGGGATAAGTCCGTGCTTCGGAAGGCACGTTAAGCCGTTGGTCCCGGCTGCATTTGCAGTCGTTAACTCCCACCAATCCGCATTGGGCCCGCGTGGTGGGTTATGGCACATCCTCCTTATCACCCATAAGGAAGGCCTGTGCCCCAGCAGTGGGGACATCAAAAATGGCTGATAGACAGCGGAACATGGCGTAACTATGGCTAATTACCGCGGTGCCGCTGCGCTGGTACGGTTTCGCGGCGGAGGTGTGCTACTCTGGCGTTAACAAAAACTGCAATTTGCTTGTGTCACTCCAAGCGGTATCATCCGTTGACCTGAACCTGTGGCTGAACTTAGGTACCTCTATATCGCTTTACTCCAATCGGCCTTTAAACATACTTACACAAATCTGTTTTATTTCTTATTTCAAAATAAGTTTAATATCGTTTGACTCCAAACTTCCGATAAACATACTTACACATATCTGTTTTATTTCTTATTTCAAAATAAGTTTATTTTTTTAATGTGTTTTATTCCAATTAATAATGGCAGGCGTTGGATGGCGTTCCGTTGCGCCAGTTGCGTATTGAGGAAGTGCGCGCCCCGCTCGGGCTGGTCTCGCAAGAGCCGGTGTTGTTCGACCGCACCATCTCCGAGAATATCGCCTACGGAGACAACTCGAGGACTTTGCCGCACGACCTCATCGTCGAGGCAGCGAAACAAGCGAACATACACAGCTTCGTAGTGGCGCTTCCGCAGGTAACGCAACGCAGGCGTAACTTACAAAGATAGTTGTATTAGTGATTCTCATTCATCAGTTTCTTTTTTCAATTTGGTCCTTGTCCATCCATAAAGGAAGGCCTATGCGTCAGCAAAGTGGTGTGGTGACTGAGTGACTGGGGACCGTACATGTGGCGGGCTTAATGCTATTAACATTCCTTACCAGTCAACCTTTGAGTTAAGGGTGACAAATAGTGTAGCTCGCACAGGGTATACAAACAGTAGAGTACGAGGCAAACATCTTGACGCTCTTTTAACGAAGTGGGGATAATTTCGCGCATGTGCACTTGCGAGCGACCGACCAATAGCGCCCCTACCTCCTCATCGCTACGCCTACGCATACCTACCCAAATACGCGTTCTGCGCAATCCCCACCCGATTTCAAGATGTTTGCCTAGTACCAATACCGCTATAACTGTACATGTGGCGGTCTTAGTGCTAAGCATTCCCTACCAGTCAACCTTTGGGTTGAGGATAACAGCTGAAGGTATAGCTCGCAGAGTATAAACAGTAGGTACCTACTATGTTTACATAAGGGCTACGAGACTAACATCGGGTCGAAGGGCACGCAACTGTCGGGCGGGCAGAAGCAGCGAGTAGCCATCGCGCGCGCGCTCGTGCGCAACCCTAAGATATTGTTGCTCGATGAGGCTACCAGCGCGCTTGATTCAGAGAGTGAAAAGGTATTGGTTTAATTTATAATAGGTATTCCATTTCATACTGTTAAGTAAGCAACTGTCGCAAGGGTCGATCATGTCATGAGATGGGTGACCAAAAATTAGTTATCTCCACATCCACCGTGCTTCGGAAGCCACGTTAAGCCGTTGTTTGGTCCCGGCTGCATTTGCAGTCGTTAACACCCACCAATCCGCATTGGGCCCGCGTGGTGGGTTTCGGCCCATCCTCCTTAACCACCCATAGGAAGGCCAGTGCCCCAGCAGCAGGGACATTAAATGGCTGATGGTCAAGTGACATGACCTTACTAGGTTAGGGACACCAACCATTAAATAGAAGCGTGGGACATTTCAGGTGGTTCAAGAAGCTTTGGATAGAGGGAGGATCGGTCGTAGCTGCGTGACCATCGCACACCGGCTCAGCACGGTGTACAACGCCGACCTGATCTGCCTGGTCAGCGAGGGGTGTGTGGCAGAAAGCGGCACGCACACTGACCTTATGGCCAAAAAAGGACTTTACTACAAACTCCACAATGCCAGTACTAATTAATGCAAAAAAAAAACATTGTAATTAGTCGATCCATGTTTTTCCCCGTCGCCGTCGGTCGGTCGGTCGTTGACTTAATTTACCCGAGCTAAATCGCCTGGGTGAATCAAATTATACTAATTGGTACACTTAATTCACCAAGGTGAATAATTCATGTGTTATTTTTTTCAGTATTAAGATTACAGGTGAATTAAAGTATACCTACTAGCCAAAGATATTAGAATTAAAAAGATGTGTTATGTCAGTATATGCGACGCCATGAATTTGTCCGCAAGGCGTATATACCTGCCTCGTTATAACACACTAAATAATACGATGTTACACGGTCAAGGTAACTCGGCACTTTGAGTCGATGATTTCGTATGGTCGCATAGGCCGACTTAACTTGACCGTGTTGTAAAGTGTGAACAAGATAGTATGATTATTTACAAGAGCGTAAACGAGACAGATACATGTTGCGCAATGTCGTCGTGAATGTCGCGATACTAATCATAGAATATCGTTAAATGTGTCACAGAAGAGACATTCGATGGTCTGATGCCTATCAACTACAATGATGTCTGAATAAAATAATGAATCATTTTCACTAATAGTCATAATTAGGGATGTGCAAGGGATTAAACCCAAAGGTTTAAACCGGGTCTTTACGAGTTTAAATCCGATTTCGACCCAAAAGGCGGGTCGAACCTATTACCACTAATATCTTGGGTTGATTTTGGGCACAATAAAATTTACCTATTAGTTTCTATTGCTAATTGCTAAAATAACAAATAGTCCGTTGCGTAATGGATTTCCACTCCGAAAAAAATATTTTTTGTGACCAAAACGAATTTTTAAAATATATGTAGCTTCGTAAAACTTGTAAATTTAAATAGTAAAAGTGTTCAAATTAGTAAGGAATTTAGCTTTAATTAAATATGGGCGATAAGAAATTCCATGTCACAAGGTATAGGTAATCCATACTAATATTAAAATGCGAAAGTCCGTTTGTTTGTTACGCTTTCACGTCTTAACTTCTAAACCGATCATCATGAAATTTTGCATACACGTTGTCAGGGGTATAGAGAAGGACAAAGGGTACCTTTCATCCCAATACATCGCAATTCATTTGCTGGAAACCTATAAAAATAATAGTAAATATATAATAAGTTAATGAGGGCTTTTCAAAGTGACATTTAAAAAATAAAAACAGCCACTATTTGCCTCACTAGATCGTGTTGATACTCGTCGAACCCTAAAAATAGTAACTATTTGAATCACTAGATGGTGTTGACACTCTTCGAAGCTTAGTAAAAAACTCACATTGTCACTTACTTTTATCAACGCCATCTCGATAGATCATCTGGCTCGATAGCCTACAGTTTTTTGTCATTGTGAAAAGCCCTCATTAGTTATTGTTTGAGCAATGTCGTGGCATTGTCCGTTCTGTACATTTATAATCTATGACAAACATCTCTATCACACTCGGTAATCGGAGTATTTGCTGTCGCACTCAATCTTTTTAGGATAATATTTACTGACATTTTGTATTTCTAATGTACAAATATGAACGAAAATTAGTTAAAATATAATTAGCTAAAACTTACGCATGATATGTGATCCCTAGACTTTTGGAAGTCTTGCTTGTGTAATTAGTACAAGTTCGCATTACGCAGGACGGCATTTTTACTGTGTTTCGCGGGAGCACTTCAAAGTGTCAACGTTGCCGATGCTTTTGCGAGACTACACTCAGGTGAGCTAATTAGCCAAGTTTTAGACTGCCAGTGTTAAGGCGCAGGTAACCCATCTACCTCTTTTTAAAATTCTAATATCTTTGCTACTAGCACAGAATCTACTAGTATCTAAACTTAATTCATCTGTTTTTTTTCAGTATAAGTTAATTGTACAAATATAATTAAAGTTAACCTCTTCTAAATTAATGTTACCCTGGTGGTATTTTGGCATCGCAGTCTTCGATCAATCGAAGATCGTAGTTTAAAGAAGATAAGTAGGTAAGTTTTGAGGATTTAAAAATATAAAAAAAAAAATTCATAGGGCCAGTAGTTCTTAATAGTAGATTGTTATACAAGACGCTAAAATGACCCATTGCCACAGAATATATAATAGTACTAACGTCCATTGCATAAACCTTTGAGCGACCGGACGGCATATCTGCATGTCATATTAGTTTGCTCCTCACCTATAAATGCCATCGTCCGGTCCAGTGTCTAAACGGGTTTTGAGCTCTATTACTAAGTGAATATTGACTATTTTGGTATCATTGGATAGAGGAATAAATTCTGCGTTCATTTAATACCATAGTCCAATCACATTTCATAGAATGAATAAGAGTAACACGCTGTCAAAAGTATGAGCAATCTGTGTCCGCCGTTTTCGTCCGGTCGAATCAAAAAAAAGTAATAAACACCGTGTTTTATGGATTATATTGTGTTTTTAATTGAAAGCGGTAATAAAGTGTTATTATGATCATAATAAAAAGTGTTTTTAGTGACTACATACAATATTTTATTCAAGATGGCGTATTTGTAAGTCTCTGTTCCAAAAAGTCGGCTACAAACGACGATAATAAAAACAAATAACATCGTAAAAGTGTCAACTAGCCATAAGTTTATCGTCTCATTCATTAGCTTCTCAGAAATGTAACTGGAGTCACCGTAAGTATAAACATCCTGGTCGTACGAACGATAACAAAGCGTCAAGTGCTTAGAGGTCAAGTTTCAAAATCAAGCGGTCGGGTCCGTTTTTTTGCCGCGCGCGCCCCGGTCGCTCAAAGGTAAAGCGAGGGAATAATTAATAGAAACCGAGTTACAATACAATGGGTTTTAGCGTCGTGTGTTACACTCTACTTTTCTTTCACTACGATTGCGAGAAAATAAAATACAATATTACTTAAACTTCCGTAAACGAATCCATTAGTTTTTATATCCACCACTTCATAAACTTTTTGTACAGTATTTAAATAAATGATTTGTGCTTTTATGGCATAGTTTAAAATTATTTCTATCCTATTACAGTCACACAATTCAATCAGTTTGTAATTATAGAACTATTCTAAAGATTTCGCGCCATTGTACCTTTTTTTAATTTACAGTAAAGTGCCAGTTTCCGGCCGTTTAAGGCAGTTGTTGACTTTGAACAGTTGTAACTTAAATTTAACAAATAGTAATGATCCCAACTATTTTTTATGTTGTTGGATATATCCTTGAGAATTACTTGTATTTTTTTTGAAAATTTCCATCAGTCGGTTTTGTCATTAGAAATTATTTTCCAAAAAAGTACGATTTGCCCAGTTTCCGGCCCCCCTGTTCCTATTTCCGGCCCCCCTTTGCCCAGTATACCGGCCGCCTTTCAAAGAACATGACGGCCGGATACTGGGCAAAAGATAAGCTAGCCCAGTAAGCGGCCTGTGACTCTTAATATAGTTTAAATAAGGTCCATTTTTCTTTGATTTTTGTATGAAATTGAATTTCAGATAATATACTTAACAAGTATTGTCCTATGGCTTGGCTTGTGATGTGAACTATTATTTTTGAGTTAAAAAAATCGTTGATTGTACTTTTATTTAACATTTACTATTAATTGGAACCTTTATATTGATTCTGGAATCAGCCTTGCAGTTTTTCATATAGGAATAGGAAAATTTATAGAAAATCTAAATCTTCGATTAATAATTTTATTACAGTAATTAAGAAGACATGTCCAACAGCCATTTTTGACGTCCCCACTGCTGGGGCACATGCCTTCTTTATGGGTGGTAAGGAGGATGGGCCATAACTAGGGCTTGAAGTCCGGAACTCCGGTTTTGGTTTAGCTCCGGAGTTTCGAAGAATTTCAGCATCGTTTTGTAAAACCGGAGTTCCACAACCAAAATCGGAGTTTCGATTTTTAAAAATAATAATAGAAAGCATTTTAATCGCCGTGGCCATACTGGCCATATACCCCTGGGCGGTGTTACAGTCTCTCCAGAGGTGCCAAGTGGACTACAGGTAAATCGAGGTGCTGACTGAGGTACTTATATAAAAATGCCATCATGTCGATCCAATTGCAGAACCAGAGCATAAATTCCAATCCTACTACAGCGATGTGTGAAACAGGGAGACGTCATTTCTCCGAAACTATTCACAGCTGCTTTGGAGGAGACTATAAGCTCTTGAACTGTAAAGGACTTGGCAGCAACATTCATGGCGAACAACACACCTTCATTTTGCAGATCAGTTCTCACGGCTGAGGTCTTGTAAAACCTGAACATACTCGTAATGCTGGAATATTTCCGAAGTGTTTTCCCAAAGAGGGGCTCTTAGGATGAACATGGATGGATGGATGGAACATGAACATAAGACAAAAATCATGTCGAATGTCGATGTTGTATTTACCCAATTCCTTTATGTTGGGAACAAACACAATACTCGAAGTTCTAGACCATTACCTAGGACAGACAGTCCAGTTAAGTAAGTACAACTTCGATGTAAGAGTAAAGAGAAAAAAAGATAAAGATATCTCTCGTTTAATTTAGCTCGAATGGGCAGCATTCGGGAAGCTTTAAAAAATCTTTACGTCGAACTTACTTCAGTGTTTCTAGACGAAAGTCCTTGATCAGCGTCTGTTGCCAGTGATGACTTAAGGCAGTGAAACGTGCTCGCTAACTATGGGTCTCATAAAAAGGCTCAAAGTCACCCAGCGACCCAGCGTGCAATGGAGTGCCATGCTCGGTTTTTCCCTGCGTGAACGAATAAGAAATCAGTAGGAAAACTAAATTAACCGACATCTCTCGAAGGATTGATCAGCTGAAGTGGCAGTAGTGGACGGGACGGGGCACTTAACAAGTATAAATGGCCATTGAGGAAGAAAGGTTCTGGAATGGCGACCGTGTCACTTGATCTGGTGACTAGTGAAGGTCGCGGGCTCGCGAGGCGCCGCTGGATGCGAGCAGAGCAGGATTGATCGTTGTGGAGATCCTTGAGGAAGGCCATAACCAGCAGTGGATGTCGTGTGACTGATATGATAATGAACCAACACTCGGTAAATTTGAGTGGCGTGAAATATAAGTAAAATTTATTTTTAGTCGAATTATTTGAGCAATTAAATCATATGCAAGTAAGTACCTAAGTGATTCAACTTATTAATTTATCGATGAAAAAAGTACATCTTGATTTTTAGTTAGTTAATAACCTCTTTAAACACGCTAAAAATACCACTGAATTTTTTTTAAATAGAGACTTAAAACTCCGGAGCTCCGGAACTCCGGAGTTGAAACTCTGAACATCGAAACCCAACTCCGGAGCTGAAAAATATTCCGATTTTCAAGCCCTAGCCATAACCCACCTCGCGGGCCCAATGCGGATTGGTGGGTGTTAACGACTGCAAATGCAGCCGGGACCTACGGCTTAACGTGCCTTCCGAAGCACGGAGGAGCTCGAGATAATAAATTTTTGGTCACCCATCCCATGACCGACCCTTGCGAACGTTGCTTAACTTCCGCAATCGCTGGGCCAGGCGCTGAACAATTGCGCCACCGAGCTCAAGAAGACATAGGTAACAAATAATAATTTAATAATTAACAAAAAAATAGTTTCTAAAGCCGAATGTCAATAGGTCTCTTATAAACAATAACAATAAATATTATGGGTATTATGATAATGACCGGAAGTACGTATAATCTTTAAAAAATAAAATATTAACAATCAATAACATTGATTGGTATTTAATAATAATAGGTATAATAATATTTTTGTGTATTTTTTTCTAATTATAATATATAGATTAGTATTAAAGTGTAGTGTAGAAATAAAGAAGTCTAGCTAATAGGCAAGTCTGCTTAAAAAACACATCGTTCAATGCAGTAGCGTTCGTTTGAGTAATTCGCTGACATACACTTCGGAAATAACAAGAGACAAATAGGTATTCAGCGAGGGTCAACGACCTGGATGGCGGGCACGTCGCCGTCGCTTGTTCACGAGACGCACAATTAATTTTATTAGTAGATAAATTTCAAAGCTGGCCGGTGTACTGGGAGTATTTTGCAGGATAGCCAGTATACCGGCCTCCTAGTGTATACTAGGAGGCCGGTAAACTGGGCAAGCACCCATTAGAACCGGCCACCCGTTTCCATACAAAAAGAAAAAATCAACTTCTTATACAAGCACATTTAGGCGGCCGAGTACTGGACACAAAGTACTTTAAAATAAATAAAAAGGGACAGCATTATACATTCTTCTATGGAATCCCTCTTTTAACAAAAAGAGACAAAACAATATATCGAGCTCAGTCCCAGTTAACCGGCCCCCGGCCGGTATACTGGAAACATGTGGTTTCGTTGTCTAGTAAGGCGGCCCCCTTGATATTACTAAATATCTGCTTATTAAGCATTATTTAACGTTAAAATAGTAATAAATAACAACATACCTTGAGAACAAACTAAATATTTACCTTTTAACGATGCCCTGAAGGACAATATTGACTATTTGGCAAGAGCTCTCCACTATTTTTTTTTTATCTCCACTTGCGAAATCGACCCAGATGCGGTAGGCTTCAACGTGAAACACAAATTATAAAATATTACGTAACGTTTCGCTAGTGGCGTCCATACCATTCGATAGATCGATAACAGTGCTGCCAGGAAAATATCCAAATTGTTAAGAAATTGCCACGAATTTCTTATTTTATTCGAAAAACTGTTGGGGGGCCGGATAACTGGGGGCGGCCGGTTAACTAGGCATATTACCTAGCAGCTAAGCAAGACAATCACGCATTCTACAATTCACTCTGTGGCACAGATTTAGGATTGAACCTACTAAATAAAAGATCAACGTTAGAAAAGAGAGTGAGACATTGTTTGTATTAGCTAGGTATTACCTTGTAATAAGTCATTTCCTAAGCTGCATCTAAAATATCGAGCAGAGTCAAATTTTCTTCACATTTTAAATCAAGAATTAAAAAAACCTACGAAATTAATTACAACAAAATGTTAAAATTGAAATCAAAACATTTTTGTAAAGCTCTAAAAATGGCGCGCATTCCATTAGAAAAAAAATAATGAGATGAGTGCACTGGGTTGCGTTCAGAACCTACGCTCCGAGTGCAACCGAACGGCGTGACTTCCGGTTGTAACAGCTTTCCCATGAGTGGGTCTCCAGCTTCCTCATAGGCTATAGAGAAATTCTAAGCATGCCATATTTTAAAGTATAATAGCAGCAATCAAACTTCCAGACATAATAATAGCAGCCACCATAAGCTCGTTACCATGAGTTGTTTTATGTGTGCGAGCTGGCGACACGTGTCTACAGCTTACACATGCCGTTAAGGCAAACCAGTGAGGTTAGGGTTTTAGACTATAGTCAGAAATTTAGAGCATAATTGCAGCTATAAAATCCAAAAAAACCAACCATCACACTCAAATACTCTTGAAACTACGAGCATAAAACTGTGTGCGAGCTGGGGATACCTTAGCGATATAAACATTTCTATATAAATAGACTTTGCTTTTATATTAAATTAGGTAACCAGTTATATCAGCTCCTACCTCTTAGACTAAAATTCTCAGTACATAAATTAAAACGATCGAGAGCGCAAATTAAAATGACTCAAAATAATACAAGCTCTTAGGTTCAAATTCGATTCGAATAGTGTAGCGCACGGCAACGGCGCGATTAGCCGCTTCCGAGCCATTATTTTGAATTTTTTGGCGGGAAAACGGTTTTTGGCTTATAATTTCGAAACTAAGAGGCCCAGAGATTTGAAATTTTGCCTCGTGTGTGCTGCTATTATAACATATCATTTGATCTTTAAAACGAAACTCTAACATATACAGTTACAGCATTTCACCATGTGTCAGCCGGTGACACGGGTCCCCAGCTTACACATAGATATCGGCTCGTAGCTCAAAAACCTTTCGAGTTAAAGTTTTGAAAAATTTGGAGCCTAATGCTGCAATTCGGCTGAAAATTTTGAGGTATAGTACATAATCGTAGCTTAAATAATTACGAAAATACAGCTGTGCAAGCCAGTGACACGGGTCCCCAGCTCGCACACAGTTTTATGCTCGTAGTTTCAAGAGTATTTGAGTGTGATGGTTGGTTTTTTTGGATCTTATTGCTGCAATTAGGCTCTAAATTTCTGACTTTAGTCTAAAACCCTAACCTCACTGGTTTGCCTTAACGGCATGTGTAAGCTGTAGACACGTGTCGCCAGCTCGCACACATAAAACAACTCATGGTAACGAGCTTATGGTGGCTGCTATTATTATGTCTGGAAGTTTGATTGCTGCTATTATGCTTTAAAATATGGCATGCTTAGAATTTCTCTATAGCCTATGAGGAAGCTGGAGACCCACTCATAGCTTTCCCGTTTCAAACGTCAGAGCGTTGCAACTTTTTAACCATCAAAATCGGTGGTTGAAAAACGCTGACGTTTGTCTATAGTAAAAATGTCAATGCCATTTTTGACATTTTTTTGTATTTTGATGTTTTTGGGTCTAATTTTTTAAAATATTCTTGGTAGCTCCTCAGAAACAGATTTTATTTCATTTAGAATAAAGGAAAGTTTAAATTATTCGCATTCCAAATGAAAAATGAAGAATTTGTATTGACATTGACATTTAAAGTTCTTGGTCGTTCCAAACCTTAGAGCGAGTTAAAAAAAAACCAAACAACCGACGCTCAAACGTTCTGAACGCAACCCCGATGAGTGAAAAAAAAAATCCATTTGCCATTAAGAAACTATACTCTATGGTTTCTGTGATAAAATATAGGTGAATTAAGTAACTAATATAATAAGTATACATGGGTAATGTCAGAAAAAAATCAAATTGGCTGAATATTTGTTTATAGGTAGGTAGGTAGGTACTTCGAATAAGCTCCCTTAGTAATTGAAAAAAAATCAGAATTTTCGTGTCCTACATCTTGGCATGGATGGACCCCTTTGAAAACCGCAATTCTGACTACATGGAAAATTTCTCCCCAATTAGTCCCAACTAAGTAGTCCTACTTTTTTGGAATTAGTCCCAAAAAGGACTGAAAGATATAAGTGATTTAAATGGTTCATGCCAAAGCAAACCTTCATTTTGGCAGGGACAGGCTATATCTAGTGAACCTAAACACCTAGCCAGGATCTGATTATTAAAAAAAAACTCCCTTTTTTATGGATCCCGCAATGCCTAGAATAAAAAGGAAATGAAGCGCCGTTCAAAAAATATAAAGGAATGATTTGTTCCATGCCAAAATCAACCTACATCTTGGCGAGGACTTTTGAACCAGCTAGGTGATTGCGTAAAGTCAATCGTATTCATTTGACAGTTCATATTGAATCATAACATATGTCATCCCATACAAATTGCAGCCGATGGAATACGATATGAACTGTCAAATGAATACGATTACCTTACGCAATTCCACCCCAGCTAGGTGATTGCGTAAAGTCAATCGTATTCATTTGACAGTTCATATTGTATCATATTATATGTCATCCCATACAAATTGCAGCCGATGGAATACGATATGAACTGTCAAATGAATACGATTACCTTACGCAATTCCACCCCAGGTCACCTAGAGAAAATCTGATTATTAGAAACGATTCGTGTAAATTAGTCCCAATTAGTCCCAAAGCCACAAAACTAGTCCCCCTTTAGTTTAGGAGAAATTCAGTTTTTTTTTTATATAAGTACAGTCACGTACAAAAGCGTACAGTAAAAATTTATTACATAAAACTATTCCGTTCCGTAATGCACAGTAATAAACATTAAGCATCTGCTCTTGCGGCTCTTTGCGAAAGCTGCAGCCGAACTTTCGTAGATAGAGGAATGCACCATTTCCATTACACCCTCCCTGTAGTGCTCTCTTTATGGGACCAACCTCGAAATCACGAAAAAAAATCGGCTGTTCCATACAAAAGTACAATGCGTACTCCATCGAAATGAATGAAACAGCTGTTTGTTTTTCGCGATCTCAAGGTTTGTCCCATAATTAAAGTTGTTCAGTTTGATGGTGTGATCAACCCATCAAATTCAATTTCATGAACATTTCATACTTTTGAAATTATTTTCTACGCGACTGTACACGTTTTTGATATATTCCAGGAGCCCAGGATCAAAATATCTCTAAGAAACATTTTTATTTGATGACTTTAAAAATTAAGGTTTTGAGTTTCGAAAATGCGTAAAAGTTACGTTACAAACATCGTCACTAAATAGGAAGTCAGCTCCTGTACTATAAAAACCAAACTAATTTACACGAACCGTTTCCAATAAGCAGATTTCCTCTAGGTGACCTGGTTCAAAAGTCCTCGCCAAGATGTAGGTTGATTTTGGCATGGACCAAATCATTCCTTTATATTTTTTGAACGGCGCTTCATTTCCTTTTTATTCTAGGCATTGCGGGATCCATAAAAAAGGGAGTTTTTTTTTGAATAATCAGATCCTGGCTAGGTGTTTAGGTTCACTAGATATAGCCTGTCCCTGCCAAAATGAAGGTTTGCTTTGGCATGGACCATTTAAATTGCATATATCTTTCAGTCCTTTTTGGGACTAATTCCGAAAAAGTAGGACTAGTTGGGACTAATTGGGGAGAAATTTTCCATGTAGTCAGAATTGCGGTTTTCAAAGTGGTCCATGCAAAGATGTAGGACACAGAATTTTCGGTTGCGTATTTTTTTCTTAATTAAAGTCTATTCAACTTTACAAATATACGAAAGTAACAGCAGAATGTAGATAATACCTTTGTCACCCACCACCTGCCATAACCACAAAAGGCGTAGACTTTAATTTTTTAGATTTTTTTCACGCAACCGAAAATTCTGAAACTTTTTTCTAATATTAAAGGGTGCTTATGCTTATAAAACAATATTCAGTAAAAAGTATATCTACATTCTGCTGTTACTTTCGTAAATTTGTAAATTTGAATAGACTTTAATTAATAAAAAAAATACGAAACCGAAAATTCTGAATTTTTTTCAAAGGGAGCTTATTCGAAGTACTATAAGAAGGTATTGTAGGTACCTACCTATAAAAAATATTCAGCCGATTTGATTTTTTTCGGACATTCCCGATTCACCCAGGTGAATTAAGTCTATCATGTTATTTTTATAGTGTAGGTATTATTTAGCAAAAACCACTGTTATACTCGTACAATATATAGGTCTCTAAAATGAAAGTTTTTAATCAAAATCAAAACAGTATTTTATTGTAAATAAAAATTCAATTTTCAAGAGATTTTACTTTATTATTTTAAATTTCCATCAAGTGTATGAAATAGTAATCGATCTTTCTTCTGCAGTCAAGAAAGTCGCACGTTCTGCACTTATCTGAAAAGAAAAACAGGTAGATAAGTAATTGTAGATAATATCTGATATCTACCTAAACGATATAGACGTGATACACTATAGTAAAACTTCCATATTGGTGTCGATTCGGTTAGCAACGACTTGACTAAATTGACAGGACTAAACTAAATTTAGTTTTCCATCCTTTTCTTTCTGTATCAAAAAGACAAGAACAGAATGCTAAACTTAAGTTTAGTCCTGTCAATTTAGTTAAGTCGTGCTAAACGAATCGACACCATTTAAGAGGTACTTTCCCTCCGCGTGACAAACTTTTGGGACATCCTGTATTTTATGTTCTTTTATTTAAATTCTACAAACGATCAAACCAGTAAACAGGCAGTCGATTTTTTCCCTCACGACCCATGGACCCACTGGCATTACCCACTAGGTATCCCCGCAATAAAATTGCTAATGCGCAGGAACATTTCCACAACTAAAAATGACATGAAACAAGAAAATAGTTGTAATATTGTTATTATCATTATGTATAATAGTGTTCAAGTAGGTATTTATTTTTACAATTGTTTTTCTTTGTTACTGGCGGTCATCTGGCGCCTCAAAAAATTCCTTTTTGATGTAAAAATAATAGCCGCTAGGCGCGTTACCTACCTACTTGCATGCTAAACGGACATCTTCCTCGTAAACATTCTCCTGTGGTAGCCGAGGCAAATTTGGATGTTATGATCAGCGGTTATGATAAAAAAAAAAAAAAAGATTGCCCTGCCAAAAACGAACTTAAGTTAAATTACAAGTGTCATTGCAGTTCCTGGACCGATTAGTGAAACAATTTTTAATCAAAGAGGCCTTAAGGCCATTCATTTGATGCCCATATTGTCATAAATGAAGGAAAACTTTTTTTCACATCTGAAAGTGGCGCCGTCGTACCTACACATAGATATAGTATGGTACCTACATACGGTCGCCATATTGATATTAAAAAAAAACGGAATGACGTAAGTGTTCTAATGATACCCCATCCATACATACATTAATGGTGAAATAAATAAACTCACATAGGTACCCATAAACATAGGTAAGTATAGTCGAGTTCATTAATATGTTGGCATTTTCGAAAGGCTGTTGACCTTTATTGTAGAGTCATAAAGGTTGATGAGCTGTCAAAAGTGCCAAAATATTAATGAACATGAACCCTGAATAGGTAGATACAGTCGAGTTCATAAATATATTGGCAGGGCCAATGGTTCAAAATATTGTAAGCAATAAACTGATTATAAATATCTAGGTATGCTAAACACCAATAATATGTGAACATATAAAGGGTGCATTAATATGACGGCAGTGCAGACAATAATATTATAACACTATAGATATTTTTGATTCATGAAGGTGCTCAGATATAAGGGAACTCGACTGTACCTACACTCTGTTTTTTTGGGCAGTCGTGTAAAAAAATATACTTACGGTGTAGGTGCTACCATGGCGGCGGCTGTCAGTTTGGATATAATACTGCCCGCCACCAGGTTGCCGTAGTATGCTTGCGCGGCAGCAGCCGTGGTGCCAGCGCCGATCCCAGCGCTGCCGAAGCCCAGCATGGGCGCGACCAGCCCAGCGCCGAGTCCCCCCGTACCGTAGATCACGGCTCCACCGATCAAGTTCACAGCTATTGCTGACAACAGCCCCATTTTACCTGAAAAAGTACGAGAATAGAGTCAGTAAAGTTATGACCTGGGCCCCTATTTTTGAATCGCTCGTCTGGCGTCGAGCGCTCTTTTCTACTGATTTTCGTTCGACATTCGACTCAATTTGGGCCCTGAACCGTTTGAAAATGAATCGCTTACAAGGATGGAACTTAAAGTTCGTCTTTACCTGCCTCCATTGTTTTTATACAAAGGATGCTTTTGTGACTTTTGGGTAAATGCAAGACAATACCTACAGACTACTCAATCTAGAAATGAACCTTAAGGCGCCGTAGTACCTACTACTAGCGCCGCCAACACATTTATTTTTATTACTCGTATACCAAGTCAATATTTAAAAAAGCTAAGATCATGCCCTCCCAAAGAAATGTAGCAATGTGTCACACACACACAACATCACATCCATCTGATCCATCTGTCAAATGAAAGCGATTGCGATAGATTTTGAAATTAGACAATAAAGGATCATTCACACAGCTGCGGCGCGTCCGGCAACGTCAAAAATGTGTGTGAACAAGCAGTCCACGGCAGCGGCGGCGGCGCGGCACCGGCGGCGGCGCGGCAGCGGCGGCGGCGCGGCACCGGCAAAACAAATAGGGTTGCTATTTTTTTGTTTTAATAAATTATTAGTTGCTATAATCGGTAGAAAAAAAGTACATTGTGGTATGGAAATAAAGTATTATTTATTTATTTCAATTTTAAAAACAGTTTTATTTTTTAATTTTGTTAATATTTTGGTAATTTTTTGAGACTTAATTTCACCTGTTCCACTAAGTTCTAGCAAGGGAACAATTTTTCGAATTTTAATAAAAATACAATAATGTGTGTGGATTTCGGGTAAACAATGAATGTCGGAAAAACAATGTGAAGGTCAACAATTTCTTTTTGAGATATTGCTGTTTTAACTTTGTCAGCTGTCATCTGTCAATCTTAAATCAGCAATATATCTCGAAAAATACTCATCTTAAACTGGTGGTGAAAATTAAGAGTATTACCAAAATAAAAATAAATGTTTTTCAAAGTTGAAGTAAATAAATAATACTTTATTTCCATACCACAATGTACTTTTTTTCTACCGATTATAGCAACTAATAATTTATTAAAACAAAAAAATAGCAACCCTGTTTGTTTTGCCGGTGACGCGCCGCCGCCGCAGCCGCGCCGCCGCCGGTGCCGCGCCGCCGCCCACTTTCCCGGCAAGGCAAACAGGGTTGCCACTTATTTGTTTTAATAAACTATTGGTTGTATTATAATAGGTAGAAAAAAAGTACATTGTGGTATGGAAATAAAGTATTATTTATTTATTTCAATTTTAAAAACAGTTTTATTTTTTAATTTTGTTAATATTTTGGTAACTTTATGAGACTTAATTCACCTGTTCCACTAAGTTCTAGTAAAGGTAATTTTTTTCAAATTTTAATAAAAATACAACAATGTGAGTGGATTTAGAGTAAACAAATGAATGTCGTAAAAACAAGTGATGGTAGGAAAACATAGTCTAGTGATCTGTAATTAAATTATGACGTCATCCGCAACGTACGCAAACCTCAACAATTTCTTTTTGAGATATTGCTGTTTTAACTTTGACAGCTATCATCTGTCAATCTTAAATCAGCAATTTATCTCGAAAAATACTCCTCTTAAACTGGTGGTGTAAATTAAGAGTATTACCAAAATAAAAATAAATGTTTTTCAAAGTTGAAATAAATAAATAATACTTTATTTCCATACCACAATGTACTTTTTTTCTACCGATTATAGCAACTAATAATCTATTAAAACAAAAAAATAGCAACCCTGTTTGTTTTGCCGGTGACGCGCCGTGCCGGTGCCGCGCCGCCGCCCACTTCCCCGGCAAGGCAAACAGGGTTGCCACTTATTTGTTTTAATAAACTATTGGTTGTATTATAATAGGTAGAAAAAAAGTACATTGTGGTATGGAAATAAAGTATTATTTATTTATTTCAATTTTAAAAACAGTTTTATTTTTTAATTTTGTTAATATTTTGGTAACTTTATGAGACTTAATTCACCTGTTCCACTAAGTTCTAGTAAAGGTATTTTTTTTCAAATTTTAATAAAAATACAACAATGTGAGTGGATTTAGAGTAAACAAATGAATGTCGTAAAAAAGTGATGGTAGGAAAACATAGTCTAGTGATCTGTAAATAAATTATGACGTCATCCGCAACGTACGCAAACCTCAACAATTTCTTTTTGAGATATTGCTGTTTTAACTTTGACAGCTATCATCTGTCAATCTTAAATCAGCAATTTATATCGAAAAATACTCCTCTTAAACTGGTGGTGTAAATTAAGAGTATTACCAAAATAAAAATAAATGTTTTTCAAAGTTGAAATAAATAAATAATACTTTATTTCCATACCACAATGTACTTTTTTCTACCGATTATAGCAACTAATAATTTATTAAAACAAAAAAATAGCAACCCTGTTTGTTTTGCCGGTGACGCGCCGCCGCCGCAGCCGCGCCGCCGCCGGTGCCGCGCCGCCGCCGCTGCCGCGCCGCTGCCGCACCGCCGCCCACTTCCCCGGCAAGGCAAACAGGGTTGCCACTTATTTGTTTTAATAAACTATTGGTTGTATTATAATAGGTAGAAAAAAAGTACATTGTGGTATGGAAATAAAGTATTATTTATTTATTTCAATTTTAAAAACAGTTTTATTTTTTAATTTTGTTAATATTTTGGTAACTTTATGAGACTTAATTCACCTGTTCCACTAAGTTCTAGTAAAGGTAATTTTTTTCAAATTTTAATAAAAATACAACAATGTGAGTGGATTTAGAGTAAACAAATGAATGTCGTAAAAACAAGTGATGGTAGGAAAACATAGTCTAGTGATCTGTAATTAAATTATGACGTCATCCGCAACGTACGCAAACCTCAACAATTTCTTTTTGAGATATTGCTGTTTTAACTTTGACAGCTATCATCTGTCAATCTTAAATCAGCAATTTATCTCGAAAAATACTCCTCTTAAACTGGTGGTGTAAATTAAGAGTATTACCAAAATAAAAATAAATGTTTTTCAAAGTTGAAATAAATAAATAATACTTTATTTCCATACCACAATGTACTTTTTTCTACCGATTATAGCAACTAATAATTTATTAAAACAAAAAAATAGCAACCCTGTTTGTTTTGCCGGTGACGCGCCGCCGCCGCAGCCGCGCCGCCGCCGGTGCCGCGCCGCCGCCGCTGCCGCGCCGCTGCCGCACCGCCGCCCACTTCCCCGGCAAGGCAAACAGGGTTGCCACTTATTTGTTTTAATAAACTATTGGTTGTATTATAATAGGTAGAAAAAAAGTACATTGTGGTATGGAAATAAAGTATTATTTATTTATTTCAATTTTAAAAACAGTTTTATTTTTTAATTTTGTTAATATTTTGGTAACTTTATGAGACTTAATTCACCTGTTCCACTAAGTTCTAGTAAAGGTAATTTTTTTCAAATTTTAATAAAAATACAACAATGTGAGTGGATTTAGAGTAAACAAATGAATGTCGTAAAAACAAGTGATGGTAGGAAAACATAGTCTAGTGATCTGTAATTAAATTATGACGTCATCCGCAACGTACGCAAACCTCAACAATTTCTTTTTGAGATATTGCTGTTTTAACTTTGACAGCTATCATCTGTCAATCTTAAATCAGCAATTTATCTCGAAAAATACTCCTCTTAAACTGGTGGTGTAAATTAAGAGTATTACCAAAATAAAAATAAATGTTTTTCAAAGTTGAAATAAATAAATAATACTTTATTTCCATACCACAATGTACTTTTTTCTACCGATTATAGCAACTAATAATTTATTAAAACAAAAAAATAGCAACCCTGTTTGTTTTGCCGGTGACGCGCCACCGCCGCAGCCGCGCCGCCGCCGGTGCCGCGCCGCCGCCGCTGCCGCGCCGCTGCCGCACCGCCGCCCACTTCCCCGGCAAGGCAAACAGGGTTGCCACTTATTTGTTTTAATAAACTATTGGTTGTATTATAATAGGTAGAAAAAAAGTACATTGTGGTATGGAAATAAAGTATTATTTATTTATTTCAATTTTAAAAACAGTTTTATTTTTTAATTTTGTTAATATTTTGGTAACTTTATGAGACTTAATTCACCTGTTCCACTAAGTTCTAGTAAAGGTATTTTTTTTCAAATTTTAATAAAAATACAACAATGTGAGTGGATTTAGAGTAAACAAATGAATGTCGTAAAAACAAGTGATGGTAGGAAAACATAGTCTAGTGATCTGTAATTAAATTATGACGTCATCCGCAACGTACGCAAACCTCAACAATTTCTTTTTGAGATATTGCTGTTTTAACTTTGACAGCTATCATCTGTCAATCTTAAATCAGCAATTTATCTCGAAAAATACTCCTCTTAAACTGGTGGTGTAAATTAAGAGTATTACCAAAATAAAAATAAATGTTTTTCAAAGTTGAAATAAATAAATAATACTTTATTTCCATACCACAATGTACTTTTTTCTACCGATTATAGCAACTAATAATTTATTAAAACAAAAAAATAGCAACCCTGTTTGTTTTGCCGGTGACGCGCCGCCGCCGCAGCCGCGCCGCCGCCGGTGCCGCGCCGCCGCCGCTGCCGCGCCGCTGCCGCGCCGCTGCCGCGCCGCTGCCGCGCCGCCGCCCACTTCCCCGGCAAGGCAAACAGGGTTGCCACTTATTTGTTTTAATAAACTATTGGTTGTATTATAATAGGTAGAAAAAAAGTACATTGTGGTATGGAAATAAAGTATTATTTATTTATTTCAATTTTAAAAACAGTTTTATTTTTTAATTTTGTTAATATTTTGGTAACTTTATGAGACTTAATTCACCTGTTCCACTAAGTTCTAGTAAAGGTAATTTTTTTCAAATTTTAATAAAAATACAACAATGTGAGTGGATTTAGAGTAAACAAATGAATGTCGTAAAAACAAGTGATGGTAGGAAAACATAGTCTAGTGGTCTGTAATTAAATTATGACGTTATCCGCAACGTACGCAAACCTCAACAATTTCTTTTTGAGATATTGCTGTTTTAACTTTGACAGCTATCATCTGTCAATCTTAAATCAGCAATTTATCTCGAAAAATACTCCTCTTAAACTGGTGGTGTAAATTAAGAGTATTACCAAAATAAAAATAAATGTTTTTCAAAGTTGAAATAAATAAATAATACTTTATTTCCATACCACAATGTACTTTTTTCTACCGATTATAGCAACTAATAATTTATTAAAACAAAAAAATAGCAACCCTGTTTGTTTTGCCGGTGACGCGCCGCCGCCGCAGCCGCGCCGCCGCCGGTGCCGCGCCGCCGCCGCTGCCGCACCGCCGCCCACTTCCCCGGCAAGGCAAACAGGGTTGCCACTTATTTGTTTTAATAAACTATTGGTTGTATTATAATAGGTAGAAAAAAAAGTACATTGTGGTATGGAAATAAAGTATTATTTATTTATTTCAATTTTAAAAACAGTTTTATTTTTTAATTTTGTTAATATTTTGGTAACTTTATGAGACTTAATTCACCTGTTCCACTAAGTTCTAGTAAAGGTAATTTTTTTCAAATTTTAATAAAAATACAACAATGTGAGTGGATTTAGAGTAAACAAATGAATGTCGTAAAAACAAGTGATGGTAGGAAAACATAGTCTAGTGATCTGTAATTAAATTATGACGTCATCCGCAACGTACGCAAACCTCAACAATTTCTTTTTGAGATATTGCTGTTTTAAGTTTGACAGCTGTCATCTGTTAATCTTAAAACAGGAATATCTCGAAAAATACTCATCCTAGACTGGTGGTGTAAATTAAGTCCAATAAATTTACCAAGATATTACCAAAAGTTGTAAAAATAAATGTTTTTCAAAGTTGAAATAAATAAATAATACTTTATTTCCATACCACAGTGTACTTTTCTATAACGATTAAAGCAACCAATAATTTAGTTAAACAAAAAAGTAGCAACCCTGTTCTCCTTGCCGGTGACTCGCCGGCGACGCGCCGCACCGGTGACGTGCCGCACGGCGCGTCAGCGGCGCGGCAGCGGCGCGGCGCCGGCATGCCGTAGCAATATGCGTTTGACTTGCCGGTGACTGGACGTTGACGTGACTGATGTGTGTGAACAGTGTAGTACAACTTGTATGTAACTATATTTTTGCCGTTGACGCGCCGCTGACGCGCCGCAGCTGTGTGAATGATCCTTAAGCCTGGCCAGATTAAATTTTATGAAAATACCGAAGCACCTCAAACCTCAAAGATTAAGGTGCAGAACAGAAAATTAATAATTTTGTTTAAGGCTTTAAGGTGGGTCAAATCCCAATATTCTATTCAAATTATTGAAAGATTACGCGCGTGAAGCTATCATGGAAAAAATATATAATGTACTTGAAATAATACACAATAGATCTAATTGAAAGCATTTATAAAAATGTTACCACCTTAGATGTAAAAAAATATTCCGTGGACCCTGTTTCTGGTCTTATTTGCAAAATTTCTCGGAAACAGAACATTCGTTAATGTTTAAACCAACCATAAAAATCGGCGATGTTAATACCTTCAATCTTAATTGAACAGATTTTTTTAACTAACCTGAAGGCAAAGAAAAATAATAAAAACATGTAAAAATGGAGAATTCGGTGCAAGTTCTCAACGCAAGCGCCGCGTTGGAACGCGTACTGATTTGAACCCAAAGTGAGTAGAGTTTACGTTCGATTTCACTCTATCACGGATCGACCCGCTCGGATTGACCCACCTTAAGGCCTTAAACGTAGACGATGTTTCCATACTATTTGTAATTTTACTACGGCGGCTGCCTGTCATGTCTTATCTGTAATTTACTGATCTTTGCTTCTGAATGAAATATCTAGACTAAATCCGGGAAATTCCCTGAACATCAATATTCGCGGGGATGGAACACCGATGTAGGTACCTACTATAAGCATTTACGTAGCACAAAATTATTATTTCCGAAAGCCGAAATTCCTACACTAAGTAATTCGTAAATTCGTTTACCCTCCTAATATTATGTAGAAAAGCATTGATATATCAAAACAAAGTTTAGATGCGTTATGCGCCAACATCATGCAATTTAAAACAGCGACAGGTACTGCAGATACACACATTGACATATTACATCAATAGTGGGACAAAAATGAACGCCACCATACGGAATCCCTGTCGTTAGAAAGAGATAAACAGACATCATAAGTTTCGTCTGATACGCTGCATGCTCATTGGCGCGTCTCGCTCTTTGTAAAAAAATGGCCGATTAGAGTAATACAAAATACGAAAATACATTTTTCAATACAGTTGCTCGAAAATGTAAGTTTACGATGACAGTCGAGCGTGCGGAAAGTTGATTTTACCGCACGCCGTGCGTTTTTGTTTACGGAGTAGTACAGCGTGCGGAAAGTTAATTTTACCGCACGCCGGCGCCGTGCGTTTTTGTTTACGAACGTATTTTTTAATTTCTACTAGCTTCCGCCCGCGACTTCATCCGCGTGGACAGTTGAAAAATATTGCAACCAGTTTAAAATGATCCCTTTAGTGTATGAAAGCTAGTACTACGGAGAGTTCAAGCTGTTTCCCTGGTTCCACCCACCTGAATTTGATGCAACATAGCTTAGATTTTAAGTTGGACCTCAATCTACTAAATTGTGAAAAATCCATCAAAATTCGTTTAGCGGTTTTTGCGTAATTCGCGCACAAATATTTAGAATTTACAGTTTTATTATATGTATAGATTACAATTTCAGCAGTACCTATAATGTTTTCTCGCAAATGTATTGAAAAACGTAGTATGGCACACGGTTGTTAAGGTTTTTTAAAACTCGTGACGATTATAAACCCTCGCCTACGGCTCGGGCTCATAAAACGTCAACTCGTTTTAAAAACCTCCTTACCAACCTTGTATCATAAACTACTATTTCAATACAGTTGCTCGAAAATGTAAGTTTACGATGACAGTCGAGCGTGCGGAAAGTTGATTTTACCGCACGCCGTGCGTTTTTGTTTACGGATTAGTACAGCGTGCGGAAAGTTGATTTTACCGCACGCCGGCGCCGTGCGTTTTTGTTTACGAACGTTTTTTTTATTTCGACTAGCTTCCGCCCGCGACTTTATCCGCGTGGACAGTAGAAAAAAAATGCAACCAGTCTAAAATGACCCCTTTAGTGTATGAAAGCTAGTACTACGGAGAGTTCAAGCTGTTTCCCTGGTTCCACCCACCTGAATTTGATGAAACATAGCTTAGATTTTAAGTTGGACCTCAATCTACTAAATTGTGAAAAATCCATCAAAAATCGTTTAGCAGTTTTTGCGTAATTCGCGCACAAATATTTAGAATTTACTGTTTGATTATATGTATAGTTTACAATTTCAGTAGTACCTATAATGTTTTCTCGCAAATGTATTGAAAAACGTTGTATGGCACACGGTTGTTAAGGTTTTTTAAAACTCGTGACGATTATAAACCCTCGCCTACGGCTCGGGCTTATAAAGCGTCAACTCGTTTTAAAAACCTCCTTACCAACCTTGTATCATAAACTACTATTACGATTAAATACAGTACTTACGTGTGAAATAAAACATTTTTCCGATCTCTGACTGTTGCTGTATAATTTTGCACATCGTTTATAGACGCAGGAAGGCATTTTTGATCAGAATGTCACGGTTTTTTAGTGTCTGTCTGACGAGAGTGATGTGTGTTTACGTGTCACGAGCCTGTGCCTGACTAATTGAAAGTCGGGCAATTACCTTACTTTCGTCTTGCCATTGTGGAGTGCGGGTAACGCATCTAAACTTTGTTTTGATATATCAATGTAGAAAAGTGGTTTAATAAGAAAGCAACAAAATAAGAACACGCGTTAAAAATGGCCGACCGACTTGTTTTGCCAATGTTTGATTATAGCAATGATATTAAAGATTATAGACTACCAGACAATGGCTGCGGTCCGCATGGCGATGAAATCTATTTTAGCGCGAATCCGACCAAATTAAGTAATAGTCTCAAATATTACACATAATGGGGTTTTTGTACTTACTGCATTTATATGGTTTCGCGATAATATCGTATCGCTATGCGGACCAAGGGACGCTACGAGACGGGGGGACGCATTGCCTATATTATTTCGTTCAAAAGAGAAGATTTTTTTTTATCTTATCTATAATTACGTAGAAATGAATGTCTTACCTTCTGTATTTGGGTGCAGAGACCTAGGAGAACAACACAAAACAAAAACCACGATCTAATAAAGTCAAAACAAACACTGTCGCAACTCGCAGACGTTCACTCACCGTAGTAGCGTAGCGTAGACTGCCAAGTACTCGTGTCGTGGCTATTTATACCCCTCGCAAAGCCACAGGCCATTTGGTCGACAATTCTTAGCATGATTCGGATTCAATTCATAATCGGCAATTCATCCATTTGACAGTCTTCTACGAGGATTCCTAAAATGGATCACTAAATAGGAATTGCTAAAGTGTCAACTAGCAGATTCATAAAAAGTTACTCAAGAGCAACATCTTACAATTCAGCTTCTATTTATATCCCGTAAATAATTAAATAATGGCAGATTTGGGCCTTTATGAAAACTTTTTGGAGCATGCCCGTGTTTACGGAGGGCATTTTATATCGTCGGCGAAATGTGGATCTACGAAAAATGGAAATTGCCTTTGAAATACCGGAGCCCGAGTTTGTGGGATTGTTTCGGCTCAATAAAGGTTTGTGTCGCGACCTCATCCAAGAAGTGGAACCTTATTTACCAGCAAGACGTGGTGGAATTAGTACTGTCTCCAAAGTAAGTAAATTATACCTACTTATATTATTTTTTCTAAATAAGAATCTTATTGGAAAACCACATAGGTTATGGATTTCCTAATAAGATTCCTGTAAGGAAGGGACTTTATTAAAATAGGTAGAGGTACCTAGTTAATAAGATGGTTCCTAACAGTAGAATTTGTATTTGTTTAAGCTATTAACTGCACTAAGCTTTTATGCATCGGGGTCGTACCAAAGATTCGTAGGAGCTAGTGCGCATCACAAGATGCACCAAGTTAGTGTTTCTAACTGCATGAGGGCTGTAACACTCGCCCTAAACAAAAACCACTTCCGGCAAAAGTATATTCGTTTCCCCCAAACAAGGGAAGAACGAAATATTATAAAAAACGGGTAAGTAGGTAGTTACCTACCTAAACCTAAGTGAGTTCAAATCACAATCATATGTTATGTATTTTGTATACCTACCTAGGTACTTTCTCACTAAAATGATTCACCGTACAACCTATTATCGTTCTATATTCAGCGTCGGAGCTAGAGTCATGAGAGCCCTTGGCATGAAATGAATTTTGCATCTGAAGACTTATATCTAGGATCATGAGCAACCCTGACAAGATTTGAATTTTGCTCCCCAAGACATACCTATTTCTAGGATAATAAGCAACATTTGAATTTTGCACCCTAAGACTTTTTAGACTTATTTTCTAGCTACGGGTCAGCAAAGTGCGCCCCCTGAGGGTTGCGCCCCTGGCAGCCGCTCCCCTTGCCAGCCCATATGGTGCTGGTTCTAATAGTAACCAAATAATATCCATCAGCAAGTTAAATACTTAGTACCTACCTACTTATACTTAAAGATATTAAAAAATTAAAGGTACTTTTATATTTTCAGGTTCTATCAGAAGTTTAGCATTCCTGGGGTAGTGGGATGCATAGACGGAACACATATTGCAATCGTTAGGCCTACAGAATTTGAAGAGAGATTTTTTAATCGGAAAAGATATCACTCTTTAAATGCTCAAGTAGTAAGTATTTGCTTCACATTTTTATAATTAGGAATTATTTAATGTTCCTAGCTACCTACTACTTATAACTTTTATATGGGCGCCGGCAGCAGAGTGCAAGGGGGTGCACTTGCACCCCCCTGTTAGGAAAAAATACATAGTTTTTTTTTAAGTTGAATAAAAACAGAAGGCGTTTAGGTTGCTGTCCAAATTTGTTCATCACCTTGTCAATAAATTCAGTATCCTCCTCTATTAAGTTAATAGTATAACGTGTAGATGCACCTCCTTTTGCAATTTAGAAAGATTAATTTATGTCCATAAAATAAAAATAGACTTCTTACTTATTTTCAGGTGTGCGATTCAGACTTAAATATAATAAGCATAGACGCTAGCCATGGGGGTGCAAATCACGATTCCTTTATTTGGAACTACCACCCACTGAAACAGCACCTAGAACATCTTCACCATGATGAAAATGAAACTTTATGGTTCTTAGGTCAGTACCAACACTAATTGATATTCAGTGCCTTCCTATATATTTGCAGAGTTATGACTTCCCTAACGATTTTCTTTTCAGGTGATTCAGGCTATCCCCTGCGTTCAACCCTGATGACTCCCATTGTAAACACAGAGCCTGACTCTCCTCAGCGGTACTACACCGATCTACATTGTCGGGCTCGAAATACTGTGGAGAGATGCATTGGAGTACTCAAAGCTCGCTGGCGATGTTTACTAGTAGATCGCAAGTTACATTATCATCCAACAACAGCTGGATTGATAACAAATGCTTGCGTAGTACTACATAACATTTGTAATGGAGCTAGGTTGCCTGTGTCGCCATTAACGCCACAAGAGGAGCAGCACGAGATAAACATGCAGGTAATTAATTAAGGCACCTATACTTACTTGTCTTACTCACATGCATCAGTTTAAGTTAGTTGGTCTATACTTAACAACTCATTTAAAATTATCTAGGAGCTCGATGGTGCAGTGGTTTAGCACCTGACCCAGCGATTGCGGAGGTTAAGCAACATTTGCAAGGGTCGGTCATGGGATGGGTGACCAAAAATGTATTATCTCGAGCTCCTCCGTGCTTCGGAAGGCACGTTAAGCCGTTGGTCCCGGCTGCATTTGCAGTCGTTAACACCCACCAATCCGCATTGGGCCCGCGTGGTGGGTTATGGCCCATCCTCCTTATTCACCCATATAAGGAAGGTCTGTGCCCCAGCAGTGGGAACGTTAAAATGGCTGATGGTCATAAGAATTTCTATTTTAATGAGTAAAGTGTTCACAATAAAGTTTATTTGGGTGTCCGAGCTACGCTTGACCCACTTGTGAGATTACCCCTTGGATTTTTGACATGTGGCAACACTAAACTACCGCTATACCTCCCCTCCCGCGCGTCGCGCCCCACCCCAAGCGCACGCGCCGCCGCCATGTTGCGCCGGGCGATCGGTTCGCTCCTCAGTACGTTTTGGATTTTTGATGTGGACACTTGTGTAAAGAAAGTGAACAAGATTCGGAAAATAAGGTATGTATTTATACTTACCTAATGTTTTACATCTAACAGTTGCAGGAATGCCCTGCACTTTGAAATGTGATTGCCCGCTCTCAGGACGGCAAACTCACCTTTCAGCTTAATAGTTACTGGGAAAGCCCTAGTAAACCTTACATCATTGTATTAAGTTCACACTTACAAAATATACTAAGTTGTACACCGTCATCAGCCGTCACGTCGACTGTGCGCGCAGCCGGCGGTCGGCTGCATGGATGACGGTCGACCGCACAGGCGACGGTCGGCTGCGTGGACGTCGGCCAGCTGCGCAACCGCCGCAACCGGCGATCGTCTAAATATTAAAGCCTACCGTCAATTGCAAAGACGAAAGGGCAGATTTTAAGAATAAGTACCGCGTCTCCTTCCGGTACAATCGTGACAGTCTCTGATAATAGTTTATCATTATTCTAGATGGCCCAGACTACTATGGGTGCCTTGACTGAGTGGAACCCTCCAGCAGAGGAACAGACCTTCTTTGATAACATTATCCTCATTCTCGACGAGTTGTACCCTGATGACTGGCGAGCATGGGTCGTCAATACTCCTTCCTATGAAGTACTATTTGGAGAAAACATTTCTTCTGATTTGGAGTGCAGACTACGCTTCGCAGTACCTACCGTCAAACTGGCAAGAGCGCATCGTAGTGATGACTCATCCCTAAGTGAACGTCGTTATAAGAAAATAAAAAGGATCCTGCTAAGCTGGCCACTGGGTCGCGCGCTTATATATGTACCGTTACACGTGACGGCTAAAATACATCCAGTACAGGCGTTCAATAAGTTTTTAGACGTTATACCCTTACTTAAGCCTCACTTGATCTCCCGACATGAAGCCTCAAAGCAGTTGAAGATAGAGGTACCCAATAGTGAATTGGGATCAAGTCATAGCAGTGAGTGCGCCTCCAAGAGGAGCCATAGCCCTGATCCGCGGATTACCAAAGAGCCTAAAGTGGAAGAGTTGATGGCGCAACAAAATGAGACGCTGGAGAAACTCTGTCAGATGATGCAGACGACAAACGAAAATATAAACAATATCATGTTGTTGAGTAGAGAAGATCGATCTCGTTCTCCTGCGCAGTCACAAGAGACAGTGTCTTCAAAGTCATGCCATGAAGACTTCTTCGAAGATGATTGGACCGCGCCACCTATAGCGAATAAGTCTCCAGAAGGGTCCTCAAACCAGAGCAATGAGCCATTAGAGGATTTCTTCCCAGGCACTAAGGAGTCAGAAGCCAAAATCTCCAAAGCCGAAGAAGCTCTCGTAGAACAAGGCATCAACTGCCAAAGATTTAACTCTGAAGGTTGGGCCAACATACGGTATGCTGATGTTCAAAAATTATTCCAGGCAACACCAGCTTTCACAGCATTGAAAGTGAACGGCAATTTGGCTGCAATAACACCCAACTGGCAGCTGGTCTCTACACTAGAAAAAATGGATCTATGCTTGGGTGCTATAACCCACGGTTTGCTTCAACAGCGCCAAGCGTTTCAGAAAATTTATCAGGGCGCCACTCCCGAAGTGAGGGGGTATATAAGTAAAAATTTTTTAGCAGCTGATACATCCTTCCGAAAGACCTCAGATGCACTTTTGCAGTATGCATGCGGCAAGAGAGCGGAAGTAATCCAACAACGAAGGGGGCTCTATAAACCCACTAACAGAACACTAAATGAGTTGCTTCACTCTATTCCGCCATCTGAACACCATCTGTTTGCTGAACCCAAATTAGCTGACTTCGTTAAAGAACAAGGAGGATCAGCTAAGCTTTTTCCTGGAAAATTTCGCAAAGCTCAAGCAACAAGTACCTCACGAAATCCTGTTCGACAAGCACCTGTCACAGCAACAGCGACAGAAACCAGGGACTTTAGGGGAAGGCCCCAAGCAACTAGTAACTTTAGACCCCACTACTCGGGCAGCAAGAGACCGGAGAAATCTCGATTTCCAACAAAACGTGCACCAACAAAGCAAAATAAAAATAACAAAAAATTCTAAATTTCAAGCAGGACAGGTGAGTAAAAGGCTTCTTACGTGGAAAGCACTGGGGGCCCCAGATAATATTCTACAAATCATCACAGGGTATCGAATACCTTTCGTTTCTCGACCTCCTTGCTACAGATTCGACAAAGACAGTTGTTTTCGCTATAAAACGGTATCATCACCACAAATGTCTCAAGAAATAAATAAAATGATAGAATCAGGTGCCGCTACTAGGTGCAATAGCAAGACCGGGTTTTTATCCCTTATATTTCTGCGAAAGAAATCAAATGGTGCTAACCGTCCTATCTTTGACCTGAGAAATATAAATGATTTCTTAAAACCACCAAAATTTCGCTTGTTAAACCATTTCAAACTCCCATTATGTTTAAATACAACAGATTATATGACAAAGATTGATTTATCCCAAGCGTATTTTCATATCCCAATTGCTATGGGACACCGAAGGTTCCTTGCATTTTACTATGAAAATGCGGTTTACGAAATGACCTGTTTGCCTTTCGGTCTTGCTACCGCCCCTTGCACCTTCGCGAATGTAACTAATTGGTTGGCAAATGTTTTCAGGAAGGAGGGCATACGCATTATCGTATATCTAGACGATTTCCTTATTATGAACTCAAACCCTCAAATTCTACAACAACAAACCAATCGGGTCCTAAATTGTCTAACCAACCTAGGATGGTGCATCAATTCGGAGAAGTCTATCTTAAGACCGACAAAAACGATAGAATATCTAGGAATAATATGGAGCACAGAGCAAAATCTCAAAAGCCTCCCAGAAAACAAAGTTGCCAAAATCATAAAATTAATAAAAAGTATACTAAAAGTCAATTGGTGGACTTGGCGTATAGCAAAAATAATTTTGGGACACCTAAATTTTGCGACATTCATCGTTCCTCTCGGGAAATTACACTGCAGAACCCTACAATTAGAGGCGAATCGACTTCCAGAGAACGAAGAGAACAAGAAATTTCGCTTACCAGAAGAGGTGATGCAAGAGCTCCACTGGTGGTTGAGTCAGATTCATCAACCTTCACCAATACACTACAAAGACCCAACAGTGTATATTGCAACGGATGCATCCGATCAGGGTTGGGGTGCCACAATAAACGACAAAGATATATGCGGAAGCTGGAACACCGAACAGCTGTCGTGGCACAGCAATCTAAAGGAGCTATGGACACTGAAGGAAGTACTTCGACAATCCGCAGCAACCTGCCAAAATCAGACGGTGCTTGTTCAAACGGACAACAAGACTGTAGCCGCATATATAACCAAAGAGGGAGGAACGAAATCCAAGAAATTGTTGCGCATAACAAGAGAGACCCTCGAGTTCACCCAACAACATCAAATACACCTTTTAGCTCGATACCTCCCCGGAAGATACAATCTGACAGCCGACAGCCTATCAAGGTTTCGAGCAACTCCGGAGTGGACCTTATCGAAAGAAATCATTCAAACGATTTTCAAAAAGTGGGGGACCCCGTCAATAGATCTGTTTGCCAGTTCCCGTTCAGCTGTAGTAGACCAGTATGTCAGCGAAGATGCCAGAGATCGGACATGCAGTTTTGTGAATGCCTTCAGCAAACCTTGGCACTACCGGCTCGGTTGGCTTTTTCCCCCACCGTCGTTGATACCTCGTGTGCTACGACATCTGGAGAAATGCTCGGGAATATACCTTTTCGTGGTTCCGAGGTGGGAGAAAACATTTTGGAAAGCCGAGTTACAGCAAAGGGCTCTGAGTCCTCCATTCACGATTTGGAAACTTCACAAACATCTTTTAGACTTACAAACAGGGAAACCCCCACCAGCAGTGAGAAATCTTTCTTTGCAGGTTTGGAGGATTCGGGCTGGTCCTCTTTAATTAGATCGTGGGACGTTGATCATAAGACCCTGCTAGAATCTGCGTGGCGTAAATCCTCCCTAAAAACCTATAAATCCGCTTGGGAGAGATGGCGCTCTTGGTCCAACGACAAATGCCCAGTCAATAACCCTGACCCGAGCGACGTAGCCAAGTTCATCTTCCACTTGCATAATAACGTGAGATTGGCACCAAGCACAATTGCTGTTCATAAGTCAGTAGTACTAACTTTTGCAAACCCTCTGAAATCAGATATGCTGGCTAAACACCCATTGATAAAACAGTCGATGAAAGCTGTAGCATTAACGAAACCGCCACCAAGAAAACCATCAACATGGAATGTCAGTATGTTAATTGAATACCTCCAACATTATAATTTCGATGTTGACAGTCTATTTCAAACCTCTCGACATGTCGCGGCTCTAATACTGTTATGCTCCGGCAGGCGAATACACGACCTAACTCTTCTAGATATTAGCCCAGATCACTACGAAGATAACGAAAATCATGTAATTCTATGGCCGAAGTTCGGCTCAAAAACTGACTCAATAACTTACCGTCAAGCAGGGTGGCAACTGTCCAACGATGGACACGCGAATCTTAATCCTGTTTTTTGGGTCAGGAAACTGATTGAACTGTCACAATCTCGACGTAAAGCGCGGAAAGATCTAACAAGTCTATTCATCACAACAAGGGGGAAGGTTCATGGAGCTTCACGTGCTGTTATAGCCGGTTGGATTAAAACCCTATTCCAAGAGGTAAACATCCAGGATTCTCCGGGAAGTTTTAGGGCTGCTGTCAATACTAGTCTTTGGCTCAGAAATAATGTAGATATCGAAGAAGTCCTAAAGAAAGGTAATTGGAGAAACAAAGATACCTTCCTGAAACACTACTTTAAAAACGTCTCTGTGAAAGAGAATTTATCGAATAACCATAATGTAAGCGACTTATTTACTCCAGTGTAGATAGATCTTAAATGTTCTGATTGATCTCGAAATTGATTAATAATTAGAAGATATTTAATTTTGTTACTATCGATTCCTGTGAAGACTGATTTTGTTAGATATTTGTATTAAAAGATAACATTATAGGTATTTGCCGTTAAGTTTTGTTACTATTGGTTACAATTTTTGGTACTAAGGTTTTCGTTACTATTTTATTTAACAGCTATACAATATATTTTGTTCAATGATCTGCTGTTTATAGAAACCTTATTTAATCCTCATAAAATACCCATAATTTTGAATAACGTCACAGTACGCCATGCAGCGCCGGCAGAGAATAAACACGTCTCACAAGTGGGTCAAGCGTAGCTCGGACACCCAAATAACACCGTTTTCCCCCCGAAGGGTAGAAAACGGATATTTGGGTTCCAGCGTAGCTTGACCCACTCCTTTTTTTAAGGCCTAGCCGGCTGTGAAGAGTACTGAGGAGCGAACCGATCGCCCGGCGCAACATGGCGGCGGCGCGTGCGCTTGGGGTGGGGCGCGACGCGCGGGAGGGGAGGTATAGCGGTAGTTTAGTGTTGCCACATGTCAAAAATCCAAGGGGTAATCTCACAAGTGGGTCAAGCTACGCTGGAACCCAAATATCCGTTTTCTACCCTTCGGGGGGAAAACGGTGTTATTTAAAAATATTATAGTTTCACAATGTGTTACCTACACGTCTACATAAAATAATGTTTCAGATAAGAAATACAAATACTGAAACTGCAGCGAGAAGAAATGATCAATTAGCTGCTGGAGAACAAGTGAGAAATGCACTGATTGAAAGAATTTGGTCAGCAAGAATATAATTAAGTGGTTAAAGATTTTATTAGGTAACATTAATTATTTTATAAATTTATTGTAAGTACAACTTATTAATGTAAGTATTTTATTTTAATAAAAAAATACTTAAGGTTATTAATATGATTGAGAAATATTAGAAAAAATCGACTCATCCGTAGCAGCAGGACCGACGGGACTCGAACCCGGACCCTTAGGATTCCGGCCCAATGCACTAACCAATTATAAAAATAGCATTGTGAATGCATAAAAATCCAAAAGTTTAAAAAAATACTTGGGTAATTAAATTTTATAAAAAGTAACTTATATTGTCCGATCTAAAAACGAAATTTCATCCACATTGATCCAGCTGTTCTTGAGTTATAAATGGTCTAAATTACCCAATTATTTATTTATATTGTTGTTGATTTGTAGTCACTAGTTTATTATTTTTTATTATGTTTTGCTATTGTTGTATTTGTCTTTTTACATGATCTTTTCGTATTGTGAATGTTTATACTTATTTATGATAGATACTGTGAGATTTAGTAAATAAAGAATCATGATTCAATAAAAGCTTTAAGATTTTATTTATTAATCCCTTTTTATTGCTTATTTACAATTTTTACTATGGGACCAAATCTGAAATCGCAAAAAAAAAATAAGTAGTTTAATTTTATAAATATATTAAAAAATTAAAGAAGGATATTTAGGCATAAAGGCATACAATCATTATTATTAATATTATAAAAATCTAGTGAAAAATCAACATCAAACAAAAACTATAAAATACGCGGGTTCGATTCCCGTCTGAGTATTGATCTGGTGCGAGTCGTATTTTTTCTAGTATATTATTTAGTATTGTATAAAATACACTTATGATCAACAGTATTATAAAAATGAATATTGAAAAAAAAACAATTAGTAACAAAAAAGACAAACTTAATTCCCTTATTCATAAAACATTTTAAACAATTTATTGTTTAGCTAGAATGTGTTCTGTCACTTGCTTTCGAATAACCAATTGAGTTTGAACATTACAGACAAAACAAATTATTAGCTAAACACTAACTTGTTAATTTTTTTTATGGATAAGGGGGTTGTTAACTAATAGGCACATAGTTCACTAATTTATTAGTAAATAAAATTTTACTGATGTGAAATGTTATGAGATTAATATGAAACAACTAATTTTAGGAATTTTAAATTATATCTAATAAAAAAATTACACAGATATGCACAACACAATATAAACACAAGTTAATCTTCAAATAAAAGTAAAATTTATCTATAAAGAAATAAAAATTAGGATTTCAAATAAATGTAAAATCAAAATATAAAGAATAAAAATTAAGATTAGGGAGAAGGCCTAAGAGTGAATAAAAATTCTATATATTGTTGGGCAATATCAGCCAGCCGTCCTAAATTGCGAGCTATTTCAGCTAATGGCACGAGATTTCGAGCCATTTGCTCATGAGCACGAGCATTTGCTGCATCTGCTGCAGCTCGCTGCAACTCCACTTGGGAGAGTATTCTCCTTGCCTCGTCTAATGGAGCCAACGGGCGAGCTGAAACAAACAAGTTATTTCACTGTAATTAAATTGCTACATTCAGACTTCATTGACTATAGTATTTTATAGTATGCCAAATGCTTTAAACTTTAAAGTATGCTAATGCATGCACTGTATACCTACATATGTAAAAAAAAAAGTGATATTAAAAAACTTACTGCGTTGAGCTCTCTGCCTGCTTCGTCGAGGCAACAACGGTTCATTTGCCTCCGGAGCTCTCGGGGTCGCTGGCTGTGCTGGAGGGTCTTGGGGCAAGATTTGTAATGGGTCTTCAATAGCTTCAATGTTATCAGCAACTTCTTCCTGAATTCTACAAAATACAAAATATTAAAATATGTTATAGAAAATAATAAAATGAGTTTATTATAGTAATAGGATTATGCTAAACTAACCTTAAGAAGTTAGCTCAACCTAAACAGAATTATTAATATACTCACTGTGTATCATCATCCACCTCCTCAACCAACACCATCTGAGACTCGGCTTCCCTTGCCGAGGTGGATGGTTCCTATAAGTAAATAGAAATTTAACTTGAGTATCTATAGTTATTCAAATACAGTAGAAAAATGTAAAATAATATAAATCTTAACATTACCTCATTAGGAAATGGTAGAACCATCACCCTAGGAGCCGTCTGGCCAAATCCTGCTCCCAACAGAGCCAGAAACCTCGTATCCAAGTCTGACAAGGTACTGGCTCGGGGAGGCCCTCCACCTGTAGCAGTGGCATCTGCATTTATATCAGCAACTATCTTTTTTAATTTGCTTTTGTAGTTGCTGACATACTGCAAACAAAAGGAGGAATGTTAATATTGCTATTTAATTCATTTTATTATAATTACAAATTAGGTATTTAATAAAGTATACATGTACTTACAACAGACCATTCCTTCGGTGATTTGGTGGTCCCAGAACCTTCGGCATTGAGCAGGGTAGCCACCTCTTGCCACAAGCGAAAAGCTTCTGCTCTTCCCTGAGTGCTGTTATTATATCCCCGTGCCCTAGCAAGGCTTGGGTTACGCTCGAGGAAATCCATGAGGATGTTCCATTGAGCCTCAGACACTCTGCTAGGTGCACGTCTTTCCATTTCTGCAAAATATTATTAAAATAAAATATTGTAGCACAATGACACAATAAAAACAGTGTTTATTAGTTATGATATTCATGTACCTAGCTAGAATACCTAGGTACCTAAGTAAAATTTTAAGTTATCACTTACTTTGGCTGAAGTTATGTTGAGCACAAGTTTGTTTTCCAATTTAGTGTGGTGTGATGTGAATGAGGTGATACACAAATTCCATATTTAAACATTGTAAAGCCCCTCCATGAAATTAAGTGGATATAAGTATCCATGGGAATCACAAAAAATTGCATTTGGAATGTGTTGAACTGTAAAAAACACTCAAAACTAAGGTTTTATCGTTATAAACTCAAGTGTTTGGTTCCAAACAAAAATTGGTGTAAACTTTAAAGTGGTTATGTGAGGTGAGACATGACATCTAACTGTTGCCAGTCGAAAACGAAATTGTGACATTCTTAAGTTTTATATTCCTTAATCCTTTTGTGGTCATTAAATATCCATATTTTAACAGTTATTGATTACTTTTATTGATTGATGACAAATTACAAATTAATTCCTGTAGATTTACTTCTTAAAACAATAAAATATTATAAAAAATGATAACCGGTATTCTTCGATCCAGTACCGGTTTATATTATTTGCATGCGGCAACATTAACGCCAAATATGAATCTACTAGTGAACTGAATTGACGCAATTCTGCTAAAATGTGTGACCATTTTACGAAAATTAGAGGAATTGCTTAGGATCTGCATGGAATTCCGGAAATGAATTACTTTTAGCAATATTGCGCGTTGGGGCCTTTTTAGGGGCCCAGAATACATAATGCAAAGCTGGTGAATCCCCTACCATAGACGTTAGTACTATTATATATTCTGTGACCATAGACAAACTTACGCTTCACTTGGCCGGCGATTCTGAACGAAACTCGCAACTCACTTCGAAAGTCACCTCACTTTGCATGAGTTTGATAATGGAAAGTTTAGATAATAAATTTTAGGTTATGTACCTACTTTATTAATTGAAAATAAAAATTATATAACTACAGAAGCAACCTGAAATCTCTTGCAATTAATAAATTAGCATAAGAACAAACAGGTAATATTTATTCTTATGTAATTAGTCTATTTCTACTATCCAACTCGTGCGAAGTGAGGTGACTTTCAAAGCGAGTTGGAAGTTTCGTTCGTTTCGGAATAGCTCACTCACTCAGTGAGCTCTATGATGCTATTTAATTACAAACTTATCTAAGTACCTATAAGTATTAACTAACCTATAGTATTAAGTAACAATAATATGGTATTCCAAATCACCCATATCTTTGTCCTATTTCATAGTGATAGTATGTTATTGGTAAGCCTTAATCAGGTATCACACTCCCTATCGAAATAAATGAATAACTTATCAATGGATGACTTCATCCCAATGATATAAGGTATATATTTTTTAAATTATAATATCATTGCTTCATCCAATATTATCTTTGGATACGAAACATCGAATGGGTAAAACTTGAAACAAGGGTGATGGTCGAATGGTGTACCAGAAATAATACTTAAATGAAAATTGCATTACCTACTGAATCTCGAACTCTCGCTCTATTTGCTTTTTTTAGGATACCATCCCCTGGAGATGGCACGATCGAAATTGTAAACAAAGTGAGTAACTGTAGTAATCCTGTAATAAAACTCACTGCGTGCTCACTGCTATTTGTATGAGGATTAATGGGGATCCACCCGAACATCACGAACAAAAACTAATTATATATCCTACTCTTACTTACGCTGCAAGCCAGCGTTATTTCACCAATGTGAGGAATTACCTACCCGTCATAACTGTTTCACTTCCCCCTCTTTTTGATGTTAAGATTTCAGATTATGATAACTCTATTTCATGAAGGATTTATCTAAAATAGACGTTGGATGGACGTTACTTTACGCGCAATACTTTCCTTAACAACATTTTTAATTACTCTTTAATTTTACTTGAATGATTGAAAAAAAGTTTCCGCCTATCACTCGTGTTTTGTGTTTTGACATCTAATGAATTTATTTTTGGTTTACTAGCTAGTTTAATGAGCGCAGCGATATCTGTGTTGTATTAAGGGAAGTAATTCGTCATTCCTGCTTTATCGATACATCGCTATGAGAATAAACTACGAAAGTTTTTTTTCACTACTCTTGCTCAAAAAGTGCGTCATTGTAACGTACAAGAGTCGAGATAAAATAGCATAATAAGCCCTAGGGGATAAAGTTTTTTCTTTTTTAATGTTTGTCTATTACCAATGAGCGTACTAAAACGAAAAAGTTTTTATTTATAATCACGAATAAAAACTCGCTCGACTTAATACTGGGGGTCTATTACGAAAAGTTTAATGCGATACACGCGGCTGCGTCCGTGCTTCGTTCTGATTGATTCCTATTACAAAGCACTTGCGTATGCGATATTGCAAAGTGATTGCGTAAATTTGACAGTTTCTCTCTAGTGGATCCGTCATTATTCGTTCAATAGACTATGGACTACGATAGCTACATTGAAAATATTTGTAATAACTATAACCGACGAACTGCGGACGACTATCGTGACCAAGTTTCGTAATAGGCCCCCAGTTTCTCATTCTTATTTTTGAAAATGGAACTAAAAGCATCTCTTCGGTAAAATCATAGACTTATTTATACTCTGTGTACAGAGTGAATCGTAGAATGCGTGTTTGTGTTGCTTAGCTGCTACAGCAAAAATTAAAAAAGGTACCATGGCGCGAAATCTTTAGATTTTTTTTATAATTACAAACTGATTGAATTGTGTGACTGTAATTGGAAAGAAATAATTTTAATCTTCTGCCGTCAAGCACAAATCATTTATTTAAATATTGTACAAAAAGTTTATGAAGTGGAGGAAAAAAAACGAGTGGATTCGTTTACGGAAGTAAGTAAGTAGGTATAAACTATTTAATATTGTATTTTATTTTCTCGCAATCGTAGTGAAAAGTATAGTGTAACACACGACGCTAAAACCCATTGTAACTCGGTTTCTATTTATTCCCTCGCTAAAGCTCGGGAATAAAAATACCTCGTATGCAATGGGTACTTTTAGCGTCTTGTATAACAATCTACTATTAGATATGGTTGGGTGTTTCACTTGCCCCGGTGTTTCACTTACCCCACCTGACTATAATTAATTATTTCATAAAGAAACCATTGGGAACCTTTTTTAAATAAATTCGAAACTAAATTTACTTTTACATTTACGCAATTTGCAGGTGTACCTAGGTAGGTAAGTACTTATCTAAAAGTTAAAAAAACTACTTAGATTAAATCAAGTGACTAGGTACTTATAATCAAACAGGGACTTTATGAGTCCGGCGTATTCTTCTTATTAATACGAACTAATGTAGTTACATAAGTAAATACTCGTAGCAGAATATAATGTTAAAAGTCAATAAATAATTTTTATTTTATATTTAATATTGTAAACATGTAGGTAAACATAGTTTAAAATTTTTCTTTATAAACTATGTTCATAGTCTTTCCTTCAGGAGCCAATATGAAAAGACCTAAAGCTATACTAACCCTAGAAAAAGCCACATAAAGTTGGCCATGCGAAAAACAACCAGTCCTTATATCGACACCGGCGGCTTTACGTCTGACCCTGCGACTTATTTATTGTCATAGCAAAGCAAGTGGTCACATGGAACTGTGTACGTTTAAATTGAAAAGGAAAATTGTTGGGGAGGAGTGGTATACCTACGCGGAATAATTATTATTATCAGTTTTGTAAAACTGTGATTACACTGCTCTGAATTTAGGAGCGACTTCATATCGGGTCCGATATTTAGGATGATCTAATTAGCTCTTAAGAGTATCGGCGCACCACTGACCATTTTTTTCCTATAAGGGATCGTTCACACAGGTGATTTTTTCAACGCGCTATATTTTCACCGCGCGATTTTTTTATCGTCTTGTTTTGACGGTGTTAACACGAGCGTTGTTTTCAACGCCCGCGATTCTCCCAGAGTGCGTCCAGTGTGGCCAGATAGGCAATTGAATACGGCAATCCTAAATTTGCCAGGAACAACACTGAAACTTAGTTAGTGATGATAATCTCCAGAATCTCTTTTCACCCAGCGTATATATTCTGTGCCAGCGTGCTCCATGAATTCCACAAATTTTTTTCTTTATGCCGAGCAGAAATCACCAACAAAATGCAACATAGGAGAAACGTACGAGGTGTTCACACGAGCGATTTTTTCAATGCCAGATTCTCCCGAAATACGTTCAGTGTGGCCATATTAGGCAATTTATCGCAAATAAAAAAGTTTTTCATTATAGAACTTCCCAGAATATTGTCATATTGAGAGACTTTCCAGGCAAAGTTCCTTAAAAATTTACTAGATGGCGCTGTCCAATTCCTGGGCAATATAGTGTGAACGTTGTACAAATAGTTCGACCAAAAAGAAGCATTGCCAAGTGTGTTTTCTTTATAATAGTTTTGCGGCGACAAAAATGATGTTGAAAACAACGATATATCAAAACAAAGTTTAGATGCGTTTTATGCGCCAACATCATGCAATTTAAAACGGCGACAGGTACTGCAGATACACACAACATATTACGTCAAGAGAGGGACAAATATGAACGCCACCATACGGAATCACTGTCGTTAGAAAGAGATAAACAGACATCATAAGTTTCGTCTGATACGCTGCATGCTCATTGGCGCGATCATGGGAGTGACAATCACAATGACAGCATAGAGTACATTATTATACTAGAGATAGAGTTATCAGTCAGACCTAATGATCAACGCCATCTAACGAAATGTGACAAAAAGTGTACGATATTATAATATAGGTACTAGTAGGTTTTTATAAATCTTGACTTGTAATTTTTTTGGGAGGTAACCGCTATGTCATGAAATAATTTACTTCATAGCTAATCAGCTTTGACTATATAAAACTGTGAAAGACACACGATACCGCGATTCAGCACGGGATAGCGACATCTCTCGACTGTTTGACAAACGAAAAATGAGCGCCATCTATCAAATTAATCCGCAACTAAAATCTTAGGCCGCGCTCCCTTGTAGTGAGTCAAGTACTAAGTGAAAAGCCCCTGAATGACAGTAATAGGGGCGATGGGCAAAAGTGGTATATGGTACTAGGTTTTTGGTTTTTCGTTTCGAATTAAAATAATAAAACAAAAGTTCTGTAAACGCTTGCTGCGTTTTATTTACCAAATGTTAATAAAATAATAATTAAACTAAAGATCTCCCATGCTGGACTGGGAGCGAAAGAAAAATGAAAAACGAAAGTATTTTACCTGTGGCCCTACCATGAGTTGATGAAAACTGTTTACGTTACCGTAAACTATCGGATACTGCTCACATTCAATGCGAGTGAAAGAGAGAAAACGATAGTTTCTATCAGTAAATAGTTTGCATCAACTCATGGTATAGGCCCACTGAATGCAAGGAAAGGGTTATTATACAACGTCCCTCAATAATTTTCGCCCTTTAATAAGTTTATGCGCGTGAAAATAAATTCAAGCGCGATTCTCATACCGATGATGACGGGACTCTAACGGGACGGGTACAGACTTAAAAAAAATTGAGTGTGAGATGGTGTGAGGGACTGAGGGCGGGTCGCTAGTCCATACATATTATAAAACAAAGTCCCTCGCTGCGTCTGTCTGTCTGTCGGTCTGTCTGTCTGTCTGTTCGCGATAAACTCGGAAACTACTGAACGGATTTTCATGCGGTTTTCACCTATCGATAGAGTAATTCCTGAGAAAGGATATAGTGAGGTATAATAAATTGAGGTTTTATGTAAATTTATAGAAATATGACGATAATTGTTGAAGGAGTCGGCAAAAATTAATCCGTCTGGGAGCTTGCATTGAAAACGCTGCCTAAACCTTTCGAGCTATAACAAAATAATGTACGATGGAATTGTTTCTCTTTTATAGGTCTACAAAAAAGTCCTCGATGGTATAAATAATAATAATAATAATAATATTTTAATAATAATAATATTTTATTTGACATAATCTTTAATACAAATTCCTATGAAGACTCTGACACCCAAACTAGGCTAAAAACCTGTATCTCAGGAGTCAGTGGCTTCTCCCAAATAAAAATACGACAGCTGTCATGTCAATACAAGTAAGCTTATGCTCTAAGCAAGTAAGCCTAACGATTTTATGTAGTTTAAGTATGCACGTATAAAAAGTAACTAAGTATAAATAATATAATATATAATTATATAAATAATATACCTATAAAATAATATAATATATAAATAGAAAGAATTATCTTATAAAATATGTAATTTATGTAATATGTATTGTATAATTATAAAGCTTAAGTTTTTAGCCCATTATTGTAAACAAATCCTCCGTTTCGTCATAGTTTAATGACAAAAGCCAAGTTTTGACAATAATTTTACATTCGTGAGATGGTAGAGGGTAAAAATTCATTTTTTTATTTATTTTATTATAGAGGTAAACTGATAAATAAGCACGTTGTCGCCTTGCAAAGGCAGTACGGTACTGTACAGGAGAGAGTACGTTAGGTGTAAGACGTTTATTACGGCAAAGTTCCGGGTCATAGGGGGTTTTGGCATGTTGTCGAGTTACAATATTATAAACGAATAATTGCCTGATAGTGAGTAGTTCACACTGTTGGTATAGAAGCTTAGTTGGGAATCTATAAGGTTTAAAACTCATTACTTTTAGTAGAGACCTTTGAGCCCTTTCGAGCCGTATCAGATAAGTCTTACAAGCACCCCCCCATACACCCACACAATATCCGATCACTGATTGAGCCAGGGCAAAGTATACAGAGCGTAAGAGCTCAAATTCGGCAGCATCTCGTAGCCTTTTGAACGTCCAGATTAATTTGCGTGTACGCGCTGTTACAAGTTCAATGTGAGGAAGCCAACATAATTTACTATCCAGTATAATTCCAAGGTATTTAATAGTATCTGACTTTGTAATATTAACACATGAACATACGTGCTGCATATCACATGTATGAATTTTTAAATTTATAACAGGCGGCTCAGAATGTACCGTGTGGAATTGTATAAATGAAGATTTTGAAATATTTAAAGTAAGCAAATTATTACAGAGCCATTTTGCCACATTTTGAAGTCCAGTTTCAGCAGTATTTTGAACCTCAGTCCAGGTGTCCCCATAAAATATCAAGGCTGTGTCATCGGCATAGGTAAACAATTTGCCATTATTTAGTGTCATATTACACAAGTCGTTGATGTAAATGAGGAAGAGACTTGGACCAAGTATACTACCTTGTGGTACTCCAAAGGTTACAGTGGCGTCCGAGCTAATAAAGTTATTGATCTTAACCCTTTGCACACGATTGCTAAGAATAGTAGATTGTTATACAAGACGCTAAAATTACCCATTGCATACGAGGTATTTTTATTCCCGAGCTTTAGCGAGGGAATAAATAGAAACCGAGTTACAATGGGTTTTAGCGTCGTGTGTTACACTATACTTTTCACTACGATTGCGAGAAAATAAAATACAATATTAAATAGTTTATACCTACTTACTTCCGTAAACGAATCCACTCGTTTTTCTATCCTCCACTTCATAAACTTTTTGTACAATATTTAAATAAATGATTTGTGCTTGACGGCAGAAGATTATAAATTATTTCTTTCCTATTACAGTCACACAATTCAATCAGTTTGTAATTATAAAAAAAATCTAAAGATTTCGCGCCATGGTACCTTTTTTAATTTCTGCTGTAGCAGCTAAGCAACACACACGCATTCTACGATTCACTCTGTACACAGAGTATAAATAAGTCTATGATTTCACCGAAGAGATGCTTTTAGTTCCATTTTCAAAAATAAGAATGAGAAACTGGGGGCCTATTACGAAACTTGGTCACGATAGTCGTCCGCAGTTCGTCGGTTGTAGTTATTACAAATATTTTCAATGTAGCTATCGTAGTCCATAGTCTATTGAACGAATAATGACGGATCCACTAGAGAGAAACTGTCAAATTTACGCAATCACTTTGCAATATCGCATACGCAAGTGCTTTGTAATAGGAATCAATCAGAACGAAGCACGGACGCAGCTGCGTGTATCGCATTAAACTTTTCGTAATAGACCCCCAGTATTAAGTCGAGCGAGTTTTTATTCGTGATTATGAATAAAGACTTTTTCGTTTTAGTACGCTCATTGGTAATAGACAAACATTAAAAAATAAAAAACTTTATCCCCTAGGGCTTATTATGCTATTTTATCTCGACTCTTGTACGTTACAATGACGCACTTTTTGAGCAAGAGGAGTGAAAAGTCTTTAAAAATAAGCAAGGCTGAATCTCTTATTCCAATTTTTTCTAGTTTGTCTACAAGAGTGGGTATCGAAACAGTATCAAACGAAATGTCTCTTATATGGGATAATTCTATAACCCACTAGTGTTCGGTTTATGGCCCTAAAAGCGATGTATTGTATTAGGGCTAAGCTATTTAAAAAAACCTCCTTCAAAAACTTTAAATTAAAATAAAAACAGCTTCAAAATTGAGGACAACTTTTTTTTATTTTAAAATCCCCACCCGATTTCAATAGATGTTTTTTTTATTAAAATTGATTTGCGTTGGTGATTTGGTGATTTTATTAATATTATTTCTTGCTTTTTAGAGCTTTTTGTTTTTAATTTAAGGTTTTTGAAAAAGTTTTTTCGTTTTTTTAAAAAACTTTTATGTAACTTTAATTTCTTAAAATCCCTCATTAATTGTTTTCTATTTTTATTTTAATACAGACTTTTGATTTAAGACATAACTATTTTTATTTTTAGATATACCAATTGCACTAACAATTTTTTTTTTCATAACCATTGTTACTTGAGTGAGTGTTTTAAAAATAAGCGATTGAAAGTGATAAGTACTGGAATATGTGCAATACAAATGTCTACACTTCGAAAGAAGTTCCTTCTTTTGTTCCACAAACTCAAATGAGAGTTGGTAATAATACGTTCGTAGGTACTTTCCGAGTAAGTTGGAACCGGTAAACGTTCAAACTGTTTGACAAACATTGGGGAGTGTACCTTGACCTTAAGGGGTTTTTTCTTTAAATTAAGGAGTTTTTTTTTCAGTTATAGGTATAGTCAGGTGGGGTAAGTGAAACATACTTTATTCTATTTTTATTTAACAAGGTTTAGTAAAGCTGTAAAACTCGCAATTAAAGTAGCTGTGTAGGCAATGTACTCCTCATTAAATCAGCCTTGAATGGTATGAATATAAATATCTAAAGACTTGCATAAATCACGAAAAGAATATAAAGGCTAAGAAGTGTTTCACTTACCCCTGACAAGGGGGAAGTGAAACAGTGGCCAAAATAGCTTTAAATATTGAGTCAAATTTAATTACAAACAGGACAAAAGGATCATTTTAAACCGTTAACATCCAAAATGTATCAAATTCTAATAAAATAGGGTCCAGTTTCAAAGATTTATCAAAAAAACGTAATTTTCATTTTAAAACATAACTTAATTTTCTTTTTGGTTTACTAGCTAGTTTAATGATCGCAGCGATATCTGTGTTGTATTGAGGGCAGTAATTCGTCATTCCTGATTTATCGACACATCGCTATGAGAATAAACTACGATAGTTTCTTAGATATGGTTGGGTGTTTCACTTACCCCGGTGTTTCACTTACCCCACCTGACTATACTTACTTCTATCTATGTAATATCTGGATTTTATTTTCCTTGATAAAATCCTTGGTAAATATCTTAGTTGTGAAATAAAATGCAGCGCAGCATAAAGTCGAATTTTCACGAATACTGTTCGTCATTTTTGTTTTGTTTATCCGTGCAGGCGGGTAAAATTTAGGGGAAAATATCCTAAGGTTAAGGAACACTACAAACACGTGTTTGAACGTTTACGGGGCACTTAACCTGTGGGGAACATATAAATGCACTTTAAAAATAATGTATCACACTTTAAAATGTTTAGCTTCAACATTTATTGAATGAACTATAAAAATAATGGTTGCTACTATAAATATTATGCTAAGCTTTAAAATTCATACTTTGCACTATACAATTTAATTGCTTAGCTCTAAAATTAATACTTTGCACCATACAAATTAATTTTATACCTAACTTTAGTGCTGGTAAACAGACGATTAGGAGCCGAGGAGGAGGTTAGGTTCCATTGTGACCAACAACACCAGAACCGAGCTGCAGGCGTATATGCATTGTGCCACAAGTTGTTATCATCTTGCCATCTCATTTTAACTGTGGTCAGTCTGACATGGTTGGACAGAAACTAAATGGTTTCGGAGTTGGGACACAGTTATAGTGCAAACCATTATTTTTGTAGTGACAGTATTAAATTATAGATCTATTATTATTTTAAAGTGCTGACAAAGTTATAGTTTAAACCATTATTTTTGTAGTGACAGTAGGTATTAAATTATAGATCTATCATTATTTTAAGGTGATGATATACAATTTTATAGCTGGTTTCATCAAATTTAAAGTGCTATTAAATACATCCCTTAACCTAGATATTGTTGGATGGTTCAGCCAGACGCGGGATAGGCAAGGCATCCAGCGATTCCAGCGGCAGTCTGTATGTTGACCACGCGAGGGACGGACGCCACCTGCCGGCCGCGCCGCCGCAGTCTTATCTCTTATCACGCGATAATGATACGTACCATTACCTCGCCGTCGTCGCTTACACCGTAAACAATAAATTAAATCTCTTGTAGTATTAAACTGTGTAACGTATTGACTGTTTTTGACTGACAATGAAAGGGTTGCTGTTACTTTTGTTCTTGTCTGCTGTGCAGTGCAACCCTTGCAGTGTAAAGGACAGTTTGAATATAACTGGCGGGTTAATGTTTTTAAACGGTTCTGTGGTTCATGAAGGGATCGAGTATGGAAAAAGCGCTTGGTTTGAGAGTGAAGAAGATGGAGTGCTGGTCAGGTTCGGTTGCCCTTGCATCGGTCGAGTCTGTGTTTGGAAGTGCTGTCCTGAAGGCCAGGCGCTTTACGGGAGAGAATGTGAGGACTCCGATCTGGAAGTTGTTAATCCGTTTAGCCCCCCTGTGTTTAGGGGGGTGAACCAAGTCAACGTGACAGCCCACGAGCGCTTCTTTTACATGAACAACAAACTATGCGACGATAGATACATTGCCGATTCCTCTTATGAAGATTATTTATACATACAGGAGGTAAGTTGAGAATCGTTTATTTGATGTGAAAATTTTCACAGTTTTAAAATCTGTTATTAATATTTATACCTAATCTTCAATAGGTAGGTAATCGCATGGAGCGTACCCAGGTTCCGGGCCAGGGGGGGCAATGCTATGGTATCGCCCCCAGGGGGGGCAAATTTATTGTAAATCAAATATATTGTATGGCAAATAAGAACGTTTATTGATAACAATTGAAAGTTAGTTGGAGGTAAACAAAATCCAGAGGGGGGCAGCTGCCCCTCCCTGCCCCCCCTCGGTACGCCCATGGGTAATCGTCACCTTGCCATAAACAAACTTCGTTGAATCACTACGCTTGTTGAGTGACATGATAAGGATTGTAGCGTCTTACGATAACAACAAACAATATCATCCTGTGAGAGAGAACGCATTTTATTTCATTTTTGTTTATTACATTTTTATATATTAAGTTACTAAATTACTTAGTATAAATTTACTACCACTTGCCTCGTTAATTTATCAAAGTCAAGAAATCCTAACTTCCTAACTATTCTAACTAATAGATATTATAAATGCAGAAATAAGTTTGTTTGTTACGCATCACGTCTTAACTACTTAACCGATCATCATGCATACACGTTGTCAGGGGTACAGGATAAGGACATAGGGTACCTTTCATTTTATCCCGATCCGATAAAAGTACTATTCCCGAGGGATATAGAAAATACTGTCCACGCAGACGAAGTCGCGGGCGGCCGTAACTTGCTCGCTTGTAACTATTTGGGTGTTCTGCCTATTTCTCATGTTATTTTATAAATGTTCAATAAATAAAATGTAAATTGGTCGTTATTGGCATTAAACAACATTTGTATGATAATTACTACTGTTAATTTTTAAGTGCTGTGGATTTTGGGATAATAAATAAAATAAATAAATAAACTAACTCGGAGTACAAGCATTTCTAATTCCACTTCTTACGGAAATCTTAGTAATAAAAACTCAGGAATAGTGTAGCTTTCAATTGGTGAAAGAATGTTCAAAATAGGATAAGTCGTTTCGGAGATTAACGAGATTAAAAAAAACAGCCTTTTCAAAAATGCAGATTAGAGGCAGAACACTCAATACTAGTAAAGACAAAGTAAAGACACAATTCTTTTGTTTGTTGACGCTAGCATGATGAATCTTGATGATAAGATAATACAATGTCACTGAGATAACATGACTTTAAAACGAAAAACCCTTAAACAACAAACAATAAACGTAGGTGAATCATGGATTTCAAAAGGGAATCAATTAATGGAAAATATCAGTAAGTCACTGACCACAAATGTTTTTAAAAATACACGCCGCTGTTTACAATTACTACAAATGCATGTTGTTTTATTATTATTGTGTTACGTTTGCATGGAATTATTATTTTAGTCATTTACGTGCACATGCACATATAGAAATAAAATGTCAAAGAACAACAATGTCAATAAACAGGTGATCCGAAAAACGAATGTATACATTTTATATGAGATACGTAAAATATGACTTACATACATAAAATATGACTATAGTATGGCAAAGGAAATTAATAAACTATGTTCCACACTGTTTTCTTCGTCGATAAACGAATAAATGTAGCGAAATTTGGTTTTAGAGAAATGTGTGGCAATATCTTATTTACCTGTGAAAAGTGTGATTACTTGGATTGTTTCTTTTTGTCACATCGCAATCACTAACAGAACAAGACACCATGATGGCTCCACGATACCCTTATTTAAAATTCTAATCAAGATTACCAAATATTTTAAAGAAATTGTGATTGCTCTTTTGGTAGGCGGGACGCTAGGGGCTCTTACTGTAAAAAATGTTGGCACATTGTCACTTGATCTTTTGTCTCTTTTTTTCATAGACCGTATCCGAATAATGATAACTTCTCTTTTCAACGCTTTGTTGGTCTTCTTGAGCGCAGCTTTCTATAGCTATATAGAAATATAGTCTATAAGTCTATGCGTGCACAATACGAGACAAAACCTACCTCTAAAAAGCAAGAAATAATATTCGTAATAATAAAAATACGGCTATTGAAGTCGGGTGGAGCTGGAGTACAAATTCCTTTTTTTTATTCTTAAAGCCCCACCCGACTTCAATAGACGTATTTTTATTATAACGAATATTATTTCTTGCTTTTTAGAGGTAGGTTTTTTGAAGTCGGTTTTTTGTTTTTTTTAAACAATTTTTTATTTTTAGTGTAGGTACCTTGTAGGTAAGGTATATTATATATGTAGAAAAATCGGCTCAGCCAAACGTAAGATAATCGCGGAGAAACATACTTAAATACGGGTCAAACTGAGAACCTCCTTTTTTAAGTCGGTTAAAAAACTACACTTAAGATATCCCTCTTCCAACAAAAAAATGATTATCTTATTCAGTTCATAAACAAAGAAGTAATACGACCAATCGTCGAGGTAATTCACACAAAATCATACTATTTTCGTGCTTTTTTCAAAATTACTTGAAAAGTACTGAACCGATTTCCAAATTTTAAAAAATGGGACCAACTTGGGAGTGTACTTAATGTAATAACGTTTGAATCATTTCAATCGGTCCAGCCGTCTTCGAGTAATCGGTGGACATACACAAAAAAAACAAATATACAGACGAACATAGAACCTTCCTCCTTTTTTGGAAGTCGGTTAAAAAGTGACGTTTGATGTTGTAGAGTTGTAGCATGGTTGTAGGCCCAGGATTTAAGGCTCAATGGACTTTTTCTGATAAGAGCATGCATATAGAAACACAATAAGATTGCGAATCGACATGGGTAATGCGTAATAAACTGATTGACTTCAAACAGGAAAATTGTTTAATCTTAACGACCGAATCAATTAGAAAATCCGTAGCTCGCTTTTGTTTCCTAAAATCCTAAAAATATTCAATAAAATAATAAATATAAATACTTAATTACAACTATAATTAATTTGGGATTTGGGAACTACCTATAATTAATTTAGGTCAAAAAAGTCTAAAACGGAAGAATATGTTAATTGTGTTTTAAAAAGCCAGTCGTGCTGTGATAAACTTTAAAGTAAAAGCCTTTTAGAAGATTTTTTTTTTAAATTAAAATTAAAAAATATTACGGTGACCACCATCTTCAATAGTGCGTCTTGTTTATTATTAGTCAGACGGACGATGACCACAAAACGCATTGCCTCATTGTTGACTCACGAAGATAACTAAACTAGCCGGAATCCCCAAGAGGCCGGCGAACAATTTCCAAAATGATTTGCAATTTGAGCATACTTCACTTTTAATTCTTTTGATGTTTTTCGGATTAAGACTTTTTTTGTCTAGGGTTCTATCCATAATACCAAACCAAATAAAAATTAATGAGATTTACAGTTTTGTATGAAAAATTTTATTGGCATTATTATGAATTAGGTTATAATAGCCCTCGAGGTATAGGAAGTTCACTGTTCGCCGGCCTAAATTATCTCATTTTACGAATACCTACTTAGTTGAAAAACACGTCACCAAAAACTAACTATTTCTTGTTCACTCTGTCTTTTTTAGGGAAAATTTATTTGTGCAGTTCTCTACATTTCAATTATTGAAGAAATACTGTTCCTAAAATATTACTAAACTAACTGGTCGGGGGTAGCGTTGATTTACACTTGATGTTCAAAAAATGCCTTAAATAAGTAAGTCATCGAAAAATATTTTGGTCTAATTTCTGAACTTTTTGTAATTCCTAATAAAAGTAATTCAATTTTCGGAAAAATGCTCTTAGAAAATGCGTGAGAGAAAAGTAAGCAAATCTCGGACATCATAGATTCAGAATACATTATTTTATTAGAAGAATACGCCAGCAACTTTGCCCGCCGGCGTGTGCTTCCAGTTCCACATCACGTAATAATTAAAAATGTCTTCTTAGCATTGCCTACGACCGATGTAGGCAATGGTTATTCTACGAGGGGCAATGCTACAAATTATTATGACGTAGGTCTGTATGCCACTGGGCATAATAATAATAAACCACTACATGGATCGGGCTGAAAAGTATAAATCAAACCTTTCAGGGGTTTGAGCCACGTTTGAGCAGTGCGACGATGTATAAGTCAGTAATAGTCAGTACAGTGCATCGGCCATTTTTGATGTCCCCACTGCTGGGGCACAGGCGATCCTTGTGGGTGGTAAGGAGCATGGGCCAAAACCCACTACGCGGGCCCAACGCGGATTGGTGGGTGTTAACGACTGCAAAGCAGCCGGGACCAACGGCTTAACGTGCCTTCCGAAGCACGTAGGAGCTCGAGATAATACATTTTTGGTCACCCATCCCATGACCGACCCTTGCGAACATTGCTTAACTTCTGCAATCGCTGGGCCAGGCGCTATAAACCACTGCGCCACCGAGCTCCGAGTCAGTACAGTAAGGGCATATTTTTCTTCAACGAACTAAGATACTTTTCTTACTGCTGTGCTATGCTATGTAAGATACATTAGGTGCACTGGCTGGCTACTACTACTTACTTAAGTAATATTTTGTCACAGATACGAAAAAAATAAAAGGCAAAGTTTTAATTCCAAGAAAAGTTTGTTTATTTTTTTTGGGTTGTCGCGGGAAACCGGTCACGGTCTTCTTCAAAAGTGTTTTCTTTAAGTCATCGCAGTTATTGGCTAACAGTTTTATCTGTGATGCTTCCTGCGGCGGCTTTTCTTAATCTTTAAACAGTACGTGTATGAAAAATATCTATGTAGGTACTGACAATACGATTAAATTGACAAATAGACCGGGTGATCCGCGCAATTTCACCGGAGAATGAAAGGCAAAAAGGAAATTTTACAGATTAAAATATATTTTTTACCATCGCCACTCAAAAAAGTGCGTCTTATTCATTGTTAAAATATATTTTTCAATACAGTTGCTCGAAAATGTTAGTTTACGATGACAGTCGAGCGTGCGGTAAGTTGATTTTACCGCACGCCGTGCGTTTTTGTTTACGAACGTTTTTTTTTATTTCTCCTAGCTTCCGCCCGTAGAAAAATATTGCAACTAGTTTGAAATGACCCCTTTAGTGTATGAAAGCTAGTACTACGGAGAGTTCAAGCTGTTTCCCTGGTTTCACCCACCTGAATTTGATGAAACATACCTTAGATTTTAAGTTGGACCTCAGTCTACTAAATTGTGAAAAATCCATCAAAATTCGTTTAGCGGTTTTTGCGTAATTTTTTTTATTAATTTGAGACAGACATTAATACATAGGTACAATAAAACTTAAACACTATTTGTCTCAAAACGGTCCCAACTCAGCATAATGCTGGTCTGCGACCAGCGCTCACACATAACAAAAAAAACAGACAGCAAGTTTAAATTACAAAAATTGTTTGTGACTTTGTTATCATAGAACAGACTGACATTTTGCATTTACCCTACAAACTACGATTCGCGCACAAATATTTAGAATTTACAGTTTTATTATATTGTATAGATTACATAATTTCAGTAGTACCTACCTATATAATGTTTTCTCGCAAATGAATTGAAAAACGTAGTATGGCACACGGTTGTTAAGGTTTTTTCAAACTCGGGACGATTATAAACCCTCGCCTACGGCTCGGGCTCATAAAACGTCAACTCGTTTTAAAAACCTCCTTACCAACCTTGTATCATAAACTACTATTGTACTGCAAGCGCTCTGAAGTTAGTCTCTTCAGTTGTATATTGTTTATAAACTAATCGATTTGTGCTTCAACGTATATTCTTGATTTAAGATTATGTACTCCTGCCCCCCTTCTCAAATGGCCAAAAGGCGAGGCAGTTCACGAAATTTACTCTTTCACTATGTCTTTAGAACATAGATATAGTATAGAATAAGGTTGAATATTGCATAGCTTTAATTGACGCTTCGCCAGAAATTTGACGAAATTTTGGTCATTTTTATTGATTTTTGAAATACTGGATCATTTATTAAAAATGTACTCGGTTATTGTGTTAGATCGATAAAAAAGCTATCCTTTTTGCATAAAAAATTGTATCACTGTCGTTGAAAATTACGAAAGCTGACGATTTAAAATTTATTTTTATAAGTTTCTATGGTCAGGATTTTTTTACAGAGTTACCATGCCATTTTTCATTATTCTGTTCGGTTATTCTGTTTCTTTGTTTCTTTTTCAGTCTACAGTATTTTTTGTGAAGTAGAATTCTACACCAGTTCTTCACATTGGAAGTTCAAAAATCAGTCTTTTCATCAGATCGTGAACTGGCCTCGCCTTAGACGATCAAGTCACATGTCGCAAGTTTATGTAAATCACAGACATTGTTGTATTTTATGGAATTGACAACCCTACGATAAGTAATTTTAGTGTATATGACTTATTTTTATTTATTTTTTAAGTTAGCGAAGGAATAGAAATTTGGCCATTCGAGAAGGGGGGGCTGTAGTTTTACTTTTCCAGCATAAAGGTTGTGGTTATGCTAGGAAGTATTCTGGCACGACTAAAGATGTGCCGGGGGGAACATTCCCGGCAATATTGGGAATATTCCCGGCAACGGCACATCTTTAGGCACGACCATATTCTGTAGAACGCTTTACTGAAACTCTCATTTGTGGTCATCACATCAGATATTTATAAAAAAGACATACTCACATTATAAGAACATTTAATTAAACAGTTTACAATTAAAAAGGAAATGGTGGAAACATTCACTTCATACTTTGCATGACATATGTGATGACATAAAAATTGCATTTCTAAAAAAAAATACCTATACCAAACACCAGTCTGCACTATTAGCTGCTGAAATACAGTTTTTTAGTTTACACAAAATATGTGTGAGATTGCTTGTACGAATAACTTAAATATTCATTCAGTAACGAAGTTCTTTTACCCAAATAAAGGGTAAATAATATCGGCCACCCTAACATAAAATTAGGATGAGAAGGATAACAGATATTATTTACTGACACTGAATTTGTCTTTTCGGGAAATTTTCATTTCGCAATAATAAACATAATAATTCTGAGAGCGAAAAATTGCTCCTGATTTTTTTTGTTTCTGTAGGAAAACCTTAAATATTTAGCTTTTAATATTTTTTGCCAATACTATGATTATTTTAATATTCGATGAATCTCTTATACATAATTATTTGTAAAACACCAACAATCTCACATTGTTTTACGACGTTTCCGAATTTTATATGTCCGATATTGTATGTCGTTTTTTACCTGTTTTTTTTTTTTTTTTTTTTTATTTTTTTTATTTAAAGGTACTCCAACAATGTACATACAATAACGTAGATAGGTATAAACAAACATTTGCCACTCGAATGCTTGTATGACATCAATTACAGGTGTACTCAGCATGCATAAAAAATAAAATGTTGGCCTTTAAAACTAATTAATAACAACAAGTTGTGCTTACAATAAATAAATTCCTAACAATTGACTTATGAATATAAAAAGAAAAAGGTAATTAAGGTAAGTTAAGTAAATATATTAATAATCCGGTTAAACAATAAATTTTTAGGTACCTACATAATATTATACTTATAAAATTTGATAATTAAGTTACTGTAAAATCCTGTGGCCTGAGGCATTTAGGAAAAGTCGTAAAGCAAATGTTGTTTATGACGTAAGTAATCTACTCCTGCGAGATAGTTGGTGTTTTACAAATAACCCTGTATATATGTTATTATAACCTCCTAGTAACTTTTCAAAAAGTAAATAATTTTCGACGTGTGCATTTGCAGCATGCTGTTGATGTTTGCGCCCGAAAACAAAGGGGTAAATATTTATTTTAGGGAAACATTTCATAAAAGCTCTGACACGCTTTCATGTTAAACCACAGAAACGTATGAAAAGTTGCCAATAAGTGATGATAACAATACATTTTCAAAACGTCAACATGGAGCAAAATGTGCAGTATGTGCATCAGCATTTTATAAATTTATCGCACAATATTTACAATGTGCAGCGCCAAAGTTTACAATTCTTGTAAACTTGAATTTGTTTTTATAAATAATGCCCGTTTTCTACGTTTTCACAGCGAACCAGCATTGGAATGCTAACAAATTTATTGGGTCTAAATAATGAGTTTGGATGTAAATGTTTATTATTGCAGGTGTGTTTGGTTTGGAGGCCAAGAGCCGTGCCATATGCCGGCAAACTTAACTTCCAGCGTACTTATTACGTTTGAGAAGAATATAACAATAAATACTCGTTATTTAATCGTCAAGAGTGAGTTGCAATTGTTGCGAACTCCGAAAGTCATGCGAGTTGATGTTTTCACACTACTTATTAATTACTTAACGATCGTTCTCTCTCTTTCACTCGTATTGACTATGAGCAGTATATCCGATAGTTATTAATGGTGAAAAATGAAAACTTTTTTATTTAATTTATTTTACCGTAACAAAACAAAATAAAAAGACACTGATTATATACGAATGGATGCTGAAAATGATGAAAAAACTTACTGTATCACATCACATCATAGGAATTACCTAAAATGCACAAATTACTTCGAGATTTTTTTGAGTTTGTATTTTCGAAAACTAAACCATTAAGTACCGGCACTACCAATAATAGCACTTAAGAATTTATTTTACGTACACGATTCTCAGTTCACAGATGTGATTTTTAACACCAATTAACGTAAACTGAAATCACGATTATAATAATAAACTGTATTATTCTCACACACGTCATTATAACACAGATACCTCCTTGTAGTTATGTAAATATAAAATAAATAAATAAATAAATGCTTGGACAATTTCACACAGTGCCATCTAGCCCTAAACTAAGCAGAGCTTGTAATATGGGTGCTAGACAACTGATATACTACTTATATACTTTTAAATATATACTTATTATACATAGTAACACCCAGACCCGTCACAGAAATTAAAATTCCACATTTCAATTTCTGCCCAGCCGGGAATCGAACCCGGGACCTCTTGCGTGGTGACCGGCATGTTGACCACTGCACCACTCAGGTCGTCAATATATTCGAATATGTATTGTATATGTAAATATAATTAGTGGTGTACATTTTTCGCAAAAAGTAAGTATATTTTCAATTATTATCGCGGTTATTTATGAAAGTAACTCTACAATGTCATTAATTAATGTTATATATTATGTTACTTAATAAATCACAAAAGTGACATTAAATCTTTTTGAGTAGGTAAATAAAAAAAATGATTATTTCAGATTTCCGATGGTCCATTAATGTTAGTAACAATAAAATGAATTATGTCCCGGTCGGAAATCTACAGGAAAATCATATGAGTTATGTATGACACTTTGTTTTTTTATAAATCACAAAATAGATCAAAAAAAATTAAATCATATAAGTAGGTATAGGTACTTACTGTAAACAAAAAGCGAATAAATTATAAAGAGCAAACAATCTATAGTATAATAAACAATTTTACATAGGTGTACCGACGGACAATGAAATTGTGGTTTTATTGTTTGTTTTCACTGGTTTTAATATGTATACCTACTTATAAATATTTATACACATCATTCTGGATCTAGAGAGAAAAATGTGCGCCAGTTTATCATCATCATAACATAACCTATCGAATGATGTAATGTAAAGTGTTAATGTGATCTATCAATCACTTAGGATCCAATCGATTCGAAATCCAAATAATAATAGAATCATTTATTCGCAAATAAATAATTCTATTTCTATCGCCGATAAGGAGGATGGGCCTTGGGCCATAACCCTCGATTCGGGCCTGACGACTGCAATGTAGCCGGGACCACTATTATGTATTCTGTGCCGGGAATAACACTTTGACTTGTATGCAAGGCACGGGGAAGTTTTTTTTTAATCCATCCTACGACCGATCCTAGCAAAAGTTTCTTAAACCACTGCGCAATCGATTTGGATCCTTCCTAACATAAGTGCTAAGCTTTTACCTGGAAATAAATAAAATATTTTTTTTTTCCTAAAAATTAGGTTAGGATGGGTGACCGTTAAAGTGGCAATACAACTAGTGAATGCAAATCCGTATATGTTTCAAAATCCGGATTTTTAAGAACGGATATTTGGTCAAATCCGGATTATCCGGATATTACGGATTTTTCTTTTTATTATTTTCTTTTTTATAAAAAATATAAAAATACATCATTTCTGTCCATAGTTAACAAATGTGAATAATATCGAACGGTAAACAAAAATCGCTTATGAGAACACACAGTAGAGAGTCATGTACTATGTTCTATTCCGAAGCGTTAGAAAAATCGCGCGATAAAACGTCGAAAAAGCGCTCGTGTTTCTAACGTTAACAAAATAATGATTAATTACAAACACTGAAGAATAAAACTAAAAATCATACTCTTTATAAAATTATACAAATAATTGACAAACAAAAGCACCTAACAAAAAAAAGGAATAATAATAATAATAATAAATAAAAATTTATTCATTTTCCATCACACAATGGTTGGTTCCACAACCAAAATAAGGGGTCCTTCTTAAATAGTGCACGAAATTTTAAGTGGTCAATGTACTCATGCATATAAATAACTTTTACTATGGTACCACCAACATTGAAATCGCGAAAAAAAAACAGCTTAGCACATACATCTGTCCATTATTTTTTTCATGTAAAAATTGTGTGTGTACTAAATAAATAAATAAATAAATAAATAAATAAATACATTTTGATCTATTCGATAAAATTTTCTATGGAACAGCTGTTTTTTTTTTTCGATTTCAATGTTGGTACCATAGTAAAAGTTGTTTGTATTTACAGATAAATATTTACAGAAGAATTTATTTTATACTTTTTAGTCTGGTTTTACTTTTCCGTTTTAATGTTTTTAGTCCGAATTATATAAATTTTAGTCCATTTTAAAAACGTGTATTTAAAAGTTTTTTTTTCAGTAAATTATTATTTTATTATTTTTAGTTAACGAGCAGACTAAAAATATACCATCTCCTATCGGAGCACTCGTCAAGCGACGATTCAAAGAAGCTCGAACTCGATAGGGTAGCGAGGTTTTATTAAAGAGTTCCTGTGTCTTTCTTCCGGCTCCATCATCAGACCCTGGAAAGTATTTCCCAACAAAGTACTTGTCAAAACGATTCAAACGAGCCAAAACTCAAGGGATTTGCATGGTTTAATTATAGAGTTGCTATGACCTTCTATTTCCCAACAAAGAACTCATCAAGATGATGCCAAACTTGATGGTTTAGAGCGTGGTTTTATTAAAAGAGTTCCTGTGTCCTTCTTTCGGTTCCATCATCAGATCCTGGAAACTATTTCCCTACAGAGTAATAGTCAAGACAATTCAAACGAGCCCAAATGATGGGATTGCACGGTTTCAATATTGAGTTTCTATGGCATGGCTTTCCAGCTTCATCATCAGACCCTGGACCTCGTCTCCTGTCAGAGTACTCGACAAGACGATTCTAACGAGTCCTAACACGATGGGATTGTATGGTTTTATCCTAGAGTTCCTGTGGCCTTCTTCCGACTCCATCATTACATCAGCTTAATGACACCATAATGTTGCATTGCCTATTAGTTTTGACCTATGTTAAAAGTTTCAAGTCTCTAGCTCATCGGAAAGCTAGTATAAAATCGTTCGCAAACTTTGTGGACAAACAAACAAGAAAGCAACCTAATAAAAACGTGTTAAAATAGCAACCACTAAGCTAGTGCGAGAAACTATGTGTTCCACTTATAGGTAGCAACTGAGTGAATAGCAATTGGGCGAATAACAAACACTCGATTGCTCTAAGTGGAATACTTCCAAGAAACTTGCTCGTTTAAATTTTTTGTAACAATTTCTTAGTATTCGAAAAATCCGAATTTGATTTACAAATCCGGATTTGAAAGTCTAGTAAAAATGTACGGATATCAGGATTTTTCGGATTACGGATTATCCGGATTGCATTCCCTAATTACAACTAAGCGCTTCCGTGTTTCTGAGGGCACTCTCGGCTGTTGTCATCTGATAACAGTGGTGAAGCCAAGTTAGAGGCCTTACGGTGGCTAGATAAACTCCAACACCAGAGGTGGCCAAGGTGGCCACTATTATAATCCTCATTCGATAAAAAGAAGAAGAAGATTGTAAAATAGCACAAGGTGGCATGCGATAAATTCAAAAATAAGTAATTGTTTACTTCTCTACAAAACTACGTAAAAAAGTTACGTCTTTCTTGGATGATTTTGACTAATAACAGTTTATCAAAGTATCCTTATCTTTCAATGAGATGTCTATTTATAATTTGCTCTAGTTAATGCTAAACAGTCCATCATTAGTTCAAAAAGTTTATTTGAGAAAAGTTTATTTAAGTCGCGTAGCACTTAAATCTGTCTGCCTGGAAAACTAACCGCTACTTTTACGAGTAGCTATCTATAGTCCGAATTAGAATACTTCTAAACAAACTGAAATCTACGTAGGTAGTTTGTATTTCGTTGTGTGACCTCTAGGACGTCTTAGCGTAGCATGACGAACTCGAAAAATTTCGACGTCTAAAATTTACTATTAATTACAATACATTTCACTGATATATGTTTATTATTGTTTATAGTAGATAATATTAATAATAGTTAAACATCAATAAAATAGTTTTGTTTTTAACGGTACTCAATAAGATATTATGTTGTTTATGTAGGATTTTACCATTTTTCGGTTAAATAAAGTTTAAAAAACAACTTACATGACAACGATAGTGAAGAAAACCTAAAAAGAAGAATTTGCTTATCTCGAAATTTAACTTTGTTATTTAATTTTATTTCAAGTATAACTGTATTCGCTTTTATTTTGTGCTGGGGGCTTCGATCAAGGATATCCTTTATCGAAGGCCGGGCCGACTGTTTGTTTGGCAGCGAAAAAATTTCTAAGTCTATGGTTTAGCTCCATACCTATAGCGCCGCGCCGACGAATAAACGAATCACAAAAATGGCGAAATTCTTTATTCGATTTTTAAATAATTGTTTTTTGCGCTTTGAAATCCTACTTTTTTATGGCGGATTCGATTTACTCAAAATAGAAAATTGTAGATACAGTCAGCGTCCATCCAAAATGAATAATCGATAATACTTAACCTAACTTTTTTAGATACATTTTTAAAACGTTAAAAAGTTTCGCATCCTATTTTTCTTATGTTGGATTCGATTTACTCAAAATAGAACATTGAAGATACAGTCAGCGACGTCAGCGTCAATCCAAAATGAATAATCGATAGGTACTAATACTTCCTTAACTGTTTTTAGATACATTTTTAAAACGTTTAGATGTAGAAAAGTTTTGCCGGGGCGTAATTAATTACCTACTTTGTATTATTTTTATAGCCGTGCTTCGTGGGCGTGTTAAAAGAAACTTTGACTTATGAAATTTCATTAGTTTAAGAATAAATCTTTATAAGTACCTACGCTTATGAACGTGTAACGAAATGGCACAAACAGATACTAGTATAACTAACTGTAAAAAATATAACTATCTATCTAGTAAATCAGTCATTGGCATTAAGCAAAATTTGTAAGATAATCACTACTGTTTAATAATTTTTAAGTGCTGTGGATTTTGGGATAATAAATAAAATAAAAAAAATAAAAATAAATAAACTAGTGGCTCTGTGAGCTGTAGAATTCGCTTTAACTAACATATCTCCGCCATTTTGAAAAGTTTCGGTACACTGAAACTCGGGTTGTTTTCACCGAAATTTTTCAAAATATCAGAAAATTTCACGAGAATCGGTTGAGAAATGCGACCTGTAGAACAGACGGACAGCCGGACAGACAGTATACGAAAGCATTTTTGCCCACGCTGAAACAGTAAGTAAATAAATTAAAGTCAAATCCATAATATCTTCTTCGGAATCATCATCATTGGAATTATATCAGCAGCATCACACCCACTGCTGGGTACAAGTCTCTCCCAAGAATAGGCCCCCTCAAATAGTTTTCAAATAGATAGTTAAGTTATTGTCTATTCAGTGCTATGATAAATAGTAACTATAAGTACGTAGTTTGGACAGTCATATCGTGTCCATTACAATTCTCAACTCAAAACATTACATCAAGCCAGATGTGACCATGCATCATACATCCCTGGAAAATTATTATAACCCAGTTTTTTTTAATGATAAACCGCATTCTGGAATCCGTAGAGCGAAATTGTGATTTAAGGGATTGATCATCGAAAACAATAGTCTATTTGTGTCTATGATTGTTTACTTAGCAATTTTTTATACAAATAAAAAAAAAACAATTTTTTCAGCCATGTAGCTGTTTTCAGGATTTATTTAGAATATTTTTTTGTAAGTTGGGAGTTGTTAGCACATCCCCGCCGATTTGCGTCTAGGATTGTAACTTAGCAATTTTTTATACAAATAAAAAAAACATTTTTTTCAGCCATGTAGCTGTTTTCAGGGTTTATTTAGAATAATTTTCTGGGGTTGTATTGTATGCATGGTACGGTCAGCAAAGAAACTTGTTTAATACTTTAGTATTTTGTCATAGTAACTTTTTTGACTAAAACAAACCGTGAGACATATCTATAAAAAAGTAGCTATGACAATAAGTACCAAAGCGTTAAGCGACTTTCGTTGCTGACTGTACCATAATTTTACCATAATCGGCTATTTCCAAACACCCTGTAAGCTCAATGATAGAATGCAACTGTGAAAACTGCATCCCATTCATAAAGCGTGCAATAGTTTTTACAAACATTAGTAATTATAAATGAGTATGCATAGTTATCTGTACCTACCTACGATATACAATAGAATGTTTTGTTTTATAATCTTGTTCTATTTTAGCACATAGTTAATCGGGTCTTAACTTAAGTGTCGTCGTTGCTTTGCTGGCAGGAAATTTAATGGCGCACTTTACCATCACAGAACGGAGAAAAATAAAAGTTTGTTGGAGAATATAAAAAATTCGCTATATACCGTTTTTACTATACAATTTTTCCAAACGGCTCTCTTATGTCTTAGTAGCGACTGCCCGCGACTTCGTCTGCGTGGAATGTTCTTTTGCTATCCCTCGGGAACAGTACTTTTTCTGGATGAAATGTACCCTATGTCCTTCTCTGTAACCCTGAGAACGTGTATGCAAAATTTCATGATGATCGGTTCAGTAGTTAAGACGTGAAGGCGTAACAAACAAATAAACAAACAAACGGACTTTCGCATTTATAATATTAATAAGTAATAGGTTTAAGTAGGTATATAAGATAAGTAAGGATAAGGAAGTTAGGCCGGCCACACACAGACGGAATCACGTTACGGAATTCCGTACATACGTGATTCCGAGCGCAGCTAATCTATACAAATCAATGGACACATACGGGATTTTTCCGTACGGAATCTTCAATACATTATCGAAATTCCGTTCGGAATTCCGTAACGGGATTCCGTCTGTGTGTGGCCGGCCTAAGGATTTTATATTTTGTGCTAATCGTGTTTGTTTCTTGACTGTTTTTTTTTAGAATGCGACTTTGCACGAAGTGTCAAAAGGAGTGCAGCAATGGCACGCCCCCACAACGTACTGCGTGGACATGATGACGGACAAGAACGGAACAGAAGAGCCTAGGCTAATCGCTGCCGTGTGCTACCCTGATCCAGACACCATTGATGATAGTAGCACTCTCTACATCGCTTATGGCGTTGGTGAGTATTTCTGTTACCATAAAGGTTGTAAAGGAACCTATGTGGGAAAAATTATGTTTCGAACCTCCCGTCGCCTTCAAGGTACCTACCATTCGAATAATAAAATAGCTATTGTACGACGATTGAAAATAGGAATAATTAGATTCTGAGTAGTTTATTTCTAGACGCGTAGAGACCACAGAACTTCTCTCCCGTTTTAATGCGAGGAACATTTGTGAGCATCCTATCATAGGTTGAAAGCAAAATAAAACGCTGCTATTGGCACAAATATATCTGAAAATATGCTATTATAAATTGAAAACTAACTATTCAATTATTCTTTGTTTTGCAGTGGGTTCAAACGGAGGGTTAAAATTGTGAATCAATTTGCAGATTCTGTTGAAACAGAAAAGCTCGATGTTATTTGAACTTTTCCCGTGACGTGACGTTCAATTCAAACATTTCAAACTAATAGAGTTTATAAATAGTATAAACAAGGTATAATATTTGTTTTTGGAAATATTTTCTTTTTTAGTTTAACATGGATAAACTTATTCCGTGCGGATTTTACGTCCTATATGAATATCTGCCGCTGTCAATGGCCAACTTGGCTCAAAATAAAAATAAAAGTATGGAAATAAAAACGTCAAACGTACTACTTTAATTGTATTGACGGTGTATGTACAACATTCAGAGTGATTTTTTAGCATGGAGGCAGAAATTTTCTTCATCGGCATTAGGAAAATTAGAGTTTAAAAAATGATACCACTGAAAAAAGACGGCGTAAAGTTTAATCTTACATCTGATTCATCGTCTATGCAAACATCGTTACAGAATAAATAATAGTAACACATCGTTGACTAAGCGTATATATTTCGCCTAATTCGGAACCACGGAGGAACTTGTTAAGCCCTTTAATCCAAGCTGCCAAGGCATTCCATTAAAGCCTACCAATCTGGCTGTGATTCAAGGGAAAATTCCCTTTGTACAATTAACCCTAGGAATGCACAGGAATAATCTCAATCGAGTGTCTCTATTATACTCATTAAGTACATCTGCGTACTTTAAAAATGTCTTATTTCTTACACCTTTGAAACCAAATCTTGCTAAAAAAAACAATAGCAGCGGGCTGTTCCAATTTCTTATACTATCAACTTCGATCAAGAATATCCTAGATAACGCTTCACGAACTAAAACAGTGCGTAAAAATGGCACCTCAAATAGCGTCCCACTTACAAACTTGCGATGGCGTTTATTTTGTACATAATCACCTTTTATTTTGTACAAGCCCACATTTTATTCACTTATTTTGTACAAAATAAGCTTATTTTGTACAAAAACACATCTTTTATCACTTACTTTGTGCAAAATAAGCGCCCAGTTTGTAAGTGGGACGCTATTTGAGGTGCCATTTTTGAGACTCTGACCGGACATCTAGGGTATTCTTGATCGAAGACTATCAATAAGTTTGCAGCATCATTGTCTTATTTTTTCTTTCTTTCCAGGGTTATACCTCTCCGTGCCTTTTTTGATGGCGACCTTCCTCGTGTACGCGATCATTCCTGAGCTAAGGAACCTCCACGGGATGTGCCTGATGGCATACTGCGCCGGGATGACTGTCGCGTACATATTCCTGGGATACCTCAAACTGCAGGGCAGGCAAATTGGGGTGGTTTTGACCGGCTGCGTGGTTATAGGTGAGTTTCATAATTTTATATTAAGTATTTATTACTAGTGTTATTCTGGCTCCTAATTTGTTAACCAGCCATATCTTCTCCAAATCGGTCAAGCCGTTCTTGAGTTAGAAATGGTGTAAATAACCCGACTTCGTTTATTTTTTTGACATTATTGCTTTTTTATCCACGTCAATGCTTGAATTCATCTCACTGATTTCAAGCGTCGATAAGATCGAAGATGGAAGCGCATGAAATCCTTGGCCACTGAGGAATCTTATCTCTGACTGCCTGAACATAACAAATCCATATTTGTTATGTCTTGGGGTTTGAATCAAGCCTTAACACCAACCAAACCGAAAACAAACAAATATAACCCTTCCTGGGAGTCGAACCCCTACGTCTTACACGGGTAGCAAACTATCACCACTAAGGGCTGATTTTTTTCAATGCCTCTAGATAAAGCTTTATCCGTTTGATAGTTATTTTATTTGGTTATTATTAAAACTGTCTGATATCTGCCTGAGGATTGAAAAATCAGCCCTAAGGCGGAATGTTATTGTACAGAATGCGGACTTTATGTTAATAGCATTCTCTAAAAGAAAATCTTAGGAAAAACGTTAAGTTCGACAATGCGGTATACCTACAATTCAAAATAATATTAAATAATTCGAGTCTCGACATCAGCCCATTTACATTTTAATGCCCCATGCTAGTACATTTTAATGGCCTTCCTTATTAGAGAAGGATTGTTTCACATGTTTAATAAATTGTTTGGTAAGTCATAGAGTACGATGCACACGCGATATTTAGGACGTGTACATAACTACCTATGTTTACAAAGGAATATATCTTCTTTATCTCCTCTCACTTCTCTGTAATATGTTTATGTTGTTGTTCACTGGTTGTGAATATATTTTTAGTCCTGGGGGTCTATTACGAAAAGTTTCACGCGATACACGCAGCTGCGTCCGTGCTTCGTAATGATTGTTTCCTATTACAAAGCACTTGCGTATGCGATATTGCAAAAAGATTGCGTAACTTTGACAGTTTTTCTCTAGCGTATTCGACATCATTCGTTCAATAGTCTTTGGGCTACGATAGCCAAATTGAAAATGTGTTTAATAGCTACAACCGACGAACTGCGGACGACTATCGTGACCAAGTGACTGCGTTACGCAATTGCGTATGTTATTTTCGTAATAGGCCCCCTGTTTATCCTTGCTTTTGCTTGTCTTATTTGGTAAACAATCTTCACCCAACTATCTTTATTGAAAAAAAAAAAATACAAAAAAATATTTTCCACACTTAGATTAGTAACATATTTTTAAAATAACTGATTTAAAATAAAATAACTTATTTATACTGAGTATTAAAATATCATTCTGGTTGAATTTATAAATATTTCTTTGTTACTTTTTGTACACAGTTACTACCTACCTGTTTTGTGTTAATTAGTTTTTATTGTAATATCATACAACGCCGCCCATGTAATCTGTTAAAACATATTTTTAATTAATGCTTTATGAAACATCCGGCCGTCCCTAGTCCTCACCATTTACACGATTAATTCTTTCCATGGCATTCATGAAACAATCTACATAATTATTCTACTACTGCTAAACACGAAGGTTACACACGAAACTAAATCAATAAAGTTTTTTTAAACGTAACTTGACGAATCACTTTTACTGGTAATAATAAATAATAATAATAAAGCCGGAGATACGTAATAAAGTTATTTCAATAACATTTGACTGGTGACAGCTTTTAAGCAAAAAAATAGTTGGACAAACGTCATTTTAAACTATTCCTCAAGTTGATACCATTAGTAGTTCTCGAGATATCCAGCTGTGACAGACAGACAGACAGACTTAGTCACACCATAAGGGTTTCCTTTTACCATTTTGGTACGGAACCCTAAAAATGCCTGTGTCAGGTGACTCTGCTCTTCCATAACTACAAACATTAGAAGCTAGAGTCAAAAGAGAGAAAAAAAAGATGTATGTGTGTGTGTGTGTGTATATGTGTGTATTCATTATTACTTAGTTTATGAAAGTTTCTCAGTGTTTGATCATGATGTTGGTATTATCTCGTCATGGTTTTGATCGGGTTTCGATGTTTCGGTACTTTTATAAATGCCGTGGTCCACGAGGTACAGGTTGCAGTTGACATTTAAATTAATCTTTCCTTATTTAACTCCTTATTCAATATAATTATGCAAAAGGTACTTATTAGAAGATTAAGGTAACGTCTTTTGACGAAATATGCCAAATCAATCGTAGTTTTGCAAGAAAAAAAGTAGGCAATAAACTATGTCTTTATCTAATTAGGTCATACTTTACCATTTAGGAATTTAAATCCAGTCTCATTTATGTTGAATAATAGCTCTATCTATATAGTGGCACGCCTTCGTTAAGTAGGTACCTAACAACTATGCGCCGAGGAAATCTACTCAAATTAGTCACTCAAACATATTACTTACTAATTAACTCCAACTAATTAGAACGAACTGCTTTTTGGGTGTGTCGGCACAATAACATTTTAACACAAAAGATGTTAATGTACGCCATAGATTAATTAAATTACTTGATGCACGCACTATATTATTAGCATTATAATAAATAACTGCAAGTCAAACGAAAATTTGATAAAAAACGTATTATACTCAGGGGGCCTATTACAAAAATAACGTACGCAATTGCGTAACGCAGTAACTTGGCAACGATAATCGTGCGCAGTTCGTCGGTTGTAGATATAACAAACATTTTGAATTTGGCTATCGTTGCCCATAGACTATTGAACGAATGATGTCGCCGGATACTCTAGAAACTGCCAAACTTACGCAATCACTTCGCGATATCGCATACGCAAGTGCTTTTTAATAGGAAACAATCAAAACGAAGCACGGACGCACTGCGTGTATCGCATTAAAGTTTTCGTAATAGACCCCCTGCTCTTTCACTAAAGATTTAATGTGTGGGTAGTCCTGAGGAAACGGAGAAAATATATTGTATTTTATGGCAAGCTTCCCCGGGATAACATGTAAGTTGTAAAGTTATGCGACCGACCGACGCGGAGCAATAAAGGTTTTACTCTTTCGTTTTTATACGGTAAGTAATCGAATATGTTCGAGCTTTTGATGACTTTTTAGCACAGGTACAAAGTACCGGAAAGTGTTGTAATTTAAAGGCGAGGCAGTTCACGAAATTTACTCTTTTACTATGTCTTTAGAATAAGGTTGAATATTGCATAGCTTCAATTGACACTTCGCCAGAAATTTGACGAAATTTAGTTCATTTTTATTGATTTCTGAAATGCTGGATCATTTATTAAAAATGTACTCGGTTATTGTGTTAGATCAATAAAAAAGCTATCCTTTTTGCATAAAAAATCATATCACTGTCGTTGAAAATAACGAAATCAGACGATTTGAAGTTTATTTTTATGGTGTTATCAGGATTTATTTACAGAGTAACCATGCCATTTTTCAAAATTCTGTTCCGTTATTGTGTTTGTTTGTTTCTTTTTCAGTCTACAGTAATTTTTGTGAAGTAGAAATTCAACATCAGTTCTTCACATTGGAAGTTCAAAAATCAATCTTTTCATCAGATCGGTATAATACAAGTTGTATTTGTTGAGGTCCAAACCAAAAGGATATATTTCCATCATAAATGATATTTCAGAAAATGGCAAAAAGTGGTAGTGTAGTTAAATTTTGGTGCAAATCTTGATTTTCTTTTGCTTAAAACTTAGGATTTATGATATTTTAGTGCGATCTAGTGTTTTTATGGATGAATTTTATCCTTTGTGACCGATTTGCATATATTTGGTTAATATTTTTACTGAAAGTGGAAACACTACCTATTTGGTGTGGACTTCCACGTTTCATAATGGGGTTCCCAGCCACAGGATCTTTACCAAATACAATGCAGTAACCAAACATTCTATTTCTATTCCATTCAGCCATTCTGTTAGACTTTATAATGGGGCCTCAGATGAATGCACTACACCCACGGATTCTGTCTGTCTGCGTAGATCAAGACCCAGACATTCTTAATAGGTCAAATTGTCTGTAAGTGTGACCTAACTTCTGTGTTACACCCACTTTGTGACAATCCTCGTCATATTATGTCATCTATCACATTCAATTAAAGAACTAGTGAAAAGTGACACCAAAATTTCGAAATAAGATTTTTTTTTGCAGTTACTATAAAGTCAATTGATGTCAAAATTATGTTTTTTATTCCAACAAACTTCAAAATCGCCTCAATAATGAAGAGGTCCCCCGAAAAACGTCGATAGTTACAACGTTTCTCGGGGGACCCCTTGACTCTCAACGGACGGACTCATTCATTAAAAACAAGTTGCTTTGCTTATAACATTTTTCGGGGGACCCCCTTGCCTTTTGTTTAAAAAAATGATTAAGCCATAAAATAGATTTTCAATTTAGAGCGTAAGAGTACTGGGTCAAGCTATTTTCGTTATTTATCACACTCTTTACGATGAAAGGAAAAGCTTTTGGTAAACAAACATCTACTGAATTATAATTATGAATGTTTACACATCGTCATAATAAAGTAAGTGCTTACTAAATAGGATAATTTATAATATTGGCACATTTGTACGAAGTCATTAGTGATTCTACTATGTCATTAGGCTCATATTGATAGCTCTGCAAATATTATTATCATCGACATTTCCAGGGTTGCCTGTAACGACATTTTTCTCGTTATTGGTCGATATTTAACTTTTTTTTTACAAAAATGTATTTATTTTATGATTTCATCAAAAAATCATAATACCTACTTACGAAATAATAACAAGCAACTGAAGCATCTTTAATTTCATAAAAAACGGCACCCTTATAGATTCGTCATGTCTGTCTGTCTGTCCGTCCGTATGTCACAGCCATTTTATTATTTATTAGTAGCAGTTAGTTATAAAATAAGCATAAGTACTAATTTTATTTGTAGGAAGTAAAACTAGTAACTATTTAGTAATCTGTGCTAATATCTTCACTTATAAATTATTTAATGATGTGTTAACAATTTAGTACTATACTCTGCATTTCAATTCTGCAACCAAACTCGTATTTCACTTCGAACCTCACTTCACTTCGCGTGAATTTGTTATTAGAAATAAGCTGAATATAAGATATTGAATTTTATATATATGTATAGATTTTACCGATCGCAAAAAGTTTTAGGTAGCCACCGCAGCTATCTAAAATCTTTTGTGATTAAAAAAATTGCCTATCATCTCATATTTACGATTTAAAATTCCCACGAAGTGAAGTGAGGTTCGCGAGTTTGTTACGGAATCAACAGGCTGGTATTAAGTTTAAGTTTATAAATGATTGTCATCTGTCTTGTTGACCACTTAAATAAAGAAAATTATATTCTTGTACACTTCGTGGCAGCCCTATTAAGACCCAGACCGATTCCACTTTGGGATTATTATGTTGACATAATGATTGTTACTGGAACGAAGATGAAAGGCATAGCGATACGTGCGCAAATTCAACTAATTTTAGTTCATCTATTTCAAATATTATTTCAATGATGAAGTACCTACTTGCTTATCCTTAATAGAAGTTAGTGAGAAGTCAGATCCAAAATCCACGTTTGTGTGTGTATTTCCTATTATTATTTTTATATTTTCTTTATTGTTATTTGTCTTTTATCTTTTCTTTTGTTTTTGCAAATTCGGGGCTGCCAGCCGCTTTAATAAGGATAAAAAATTTAACGTTTTCCGTAGCGTAAATGTTAATAGACGCTAGAAGATAGAAAAAGAGCCAATAGCACTAGTTAACAATTTTACTCCCTGATGTTCCATCCAATAATAATTATCCTTACCTGTCTATAGCGAATTTTCATTGAAAATCTTTGACTAATTTTCATAATGAGAGGAGTTCATGATCGTGTCGTAAAATAAGAAATAATCAGTAGTAATCATCAGGGTTCTGTAGTTACCTTATACCATACCATAATTTTAATACCACTATAATTTTCCGTCTGTATAAATAACTTTATTTTTCACAGTGTAGGTATGAATGACAAAGTTATATTTGTGGTTTTGGAAAATATGATATATCTCGAAAACTAATTACCATATATCGTTCAAACCAATTTTCGTTGAAAGTTTTTATTATGATCTCTCTCTTATTTCAAAAGTTAGAGGGGGGGGACACACATTTTACCACTTTGGCATTGTTTATCTTTCAAACGGCTGACTTTGAGAAAAAATTGTCTTAGGAACCTCAATGTCATTTTTAACGCACGTATTGGTATGAAGAAATTTTTTTTTTTATTCCCTTAATCTTTATTTTTTATTTTTGTATTAAAATCGTTAAGCGGTTAACAGAATACCTACCTACTAAGTTTCAACTGTGTTATCCTAATACTTTCGGAATAAAATTGCTGTGACATACGGACGGACAGACAGACAGACATGACGAATCTATAAGGACTACGGAACCCTAAAAAGTATGTTTTGTGTAAGCGCAATGTGAATCGTTATTAGGTTGACGTCACTTCCTTTTTGACCATGACATTTTCACTGGTCGATGGTCGCGTGTTTGTTTAAAGTCATTTTAACTTTTCCTCGAATGCAATAGGTAGCCGTTCAAATTTTCTATAATATACCCGTGAGTAACGTAAAATGCCAAATTATTATTGTTGTCATTTATTCTCTCAGGCAATATTCCCCATATTTGCACCATAAAACTTAATAATTGTTATTATTAAAATCATTTCCTTTCATTGATTATGTCAGTGTTTGTGTAGCTGTTGTTTTTTAATACTCTTGTAGGTACTAAAGTGTATATTTACTAAGATTATTAATATAATTGAAAAATATTAGAAAAAATAGACTCACCCTTAGCAGCTCAGACGGTATATTTACTTTTATTATTTGGGTCAATTAAGTAGGTATAGGTGCGAGCGAGACATTCTGTTCATTACGCAAACGGAAAGGTCAATCCAATATTTATAGCTTTTTCACTCATAAACCAAGAAGATATATATATCGTGCCAATATGAGCCTAATTGCTTCCAACTGAAAATCTGATTTCATATTTATTTTTTATTTTTTAACATATTGAAAGGAAAGGATTTGTACAAATTATTAATGGATAGGCTGGTGTAGTATTAGTCTGCAAAATTGACGTTTAATAGAGCGCGAACTACGAGGCCGTAACCCGGTCGCCGGCACACGCCTTTTTTTTAAGACCGTTTTTCGGTCGCGAGAATATTGGCCAGAAATGTTTGAACTTTTGAGTCTTCTAAAAATAAAAAAAGTTTTGTTACATTTATGTTAATTTTTCGAAACGGCTGAATTTATATTTTTTTACATATCTCGGCCATTTTAAAAAAAAATCGAAAAACTGGGTCGAATAAAAAATACTATATAATTATCAAATCTGCTCACAAAATTTCACGGGAATCGTTTGAAAAATGCAACCTGTAGAGTAGAACAAACGGACAGCCGGAAGGAAGGACATACGAAAGAATTTTTCCCCAAGCTGAAGCAGAGACGCTTCGCTCGCGCTTCTCGCTCGCTCGGTCGAAAATATAACTATGATGATAGCACAGGGTAAACAAAAATCTTTGTGATAATAGTGTCCATTAGAAACAAAAGTGGTTTTCCGATTTGTTTGCGGAGTTGAGCAAACAGAAACCCCACGAAATAGAGCTAGTCGAATGTCCGGGAAGTTTGTCTAACAGTTAATTAACGAAAAGGCCAGAAAACATAGCTTAGTGAGAATAGGCACTCACTCAATGTACCGTAGTCACAGAATATATACTCTAACGCGCCGCAGTAAAAGCTCGCCGCTTGTTTTGGGACGTGCTAGATCAGCTAGATATATGTGCACAGTTGTCCAGATGTTACATAAAAATATAAAAAAATAAAATCAAGAAATAACGTGTTTACAGAGGGAGACAGAAAAGAGTTATAAATCTATCACTAGTCTAGTATAGTAGCTCAGTGCGCTGTAGATCTCGTGTTAAAAAGTAGCTCAAATTGTATGTTGTTATGTCGCCACCCCTTTTTCCCACACTGCTCACGAGCTTTTCAAAGCACATAGGTAGGTAGTATAGGTACGGGCTGTTTGGAATAGAATTTTGATTGAGACCAATTATCACCCCATTTGATTTTTCCGTGCCATTTTCACCTCCAAGCATGACCATTGAAACCGAAATGATATTATAGCGATTTATCACTTGTCCTACCTGTCAAAAGACAATGGATTTTGACAGTAACGCTATAAGTATCAGGCGATATTTATTTTGTTTTGGTGGTCATGCTAGGAGGGATGGACCACAGAATATCTATATAACATAATGTACTTATGTCACTTTTGGGAAGACACTGAAGTCTGTAACACAGTTTATACTACCACGGGCTTCAGTGACACATTGTAATTTGTACAACTGATGTTTATAAATAAATAAAAAATATTATGATTATTATTTTATACTTGGCTGAACAGCATTTTCCATAAATATTTCTATTTTCGATTGGACAATTAAATATAATATTTGTTTTCAGCCTTCATCGTATACGTCGCCCTCCAGACGAGTTTCTTCTGGCTGAATGTAATGTGCTTCGATATATGGAGAACTTTCAGGTATGAAACCAAACTTTTATAGTTTTACTTTCATTATCGGTAGTTAATACAGTAGATAAAAATTTATAACTATATTTTTATCGAAATCGGTACGTACCTATTTACTTATATTATGTGAAAAAAAAATTCAAGACTATTAGGTAACGCGGTAGACTAAGATAGGTAACGCGTTGGAAAAAAATACAAAACTTCACCAGCCAATAAGCAAAGTACCTAAGTAATTTAAAAAACGAAATTGTTGATTAATTAAGTGGCAATTCTTGATGATTCCAGGATTACAAAACAAAACAAGCCAAGTAAAAAAAAACAATTGAATTACCTAGCATTCGAGGTTCCAATAGGCGTTGGCCAGAGATCTCTATTATTTTCTACTTTTTGATTTTTGAGGTTGATTAGAACCACAGATAACATTATATTATATTAGATTAAAACAATTGGCAAATGTGTGACCACGTTCCAGGTCGGTGAGGCCAGCTCCTCCCGGCGCCAGCGTGCGAGTGTAGGTGAATAATGCTCGCAGCAACGGCTGCGATAGCATGAATAAACCCTTGATAGAAAACGAACAGTCCAATAGATAGTGACAAAGTCACTACACCGATACAATAATTTCGAAGAAAACACGATTGTATTTGCAGGAATTATCTCACGTTGAAGGATGTTGATTCTCCAAACTTGGCGGGTTGGAGATCTCAGTATTAGATCACGGTACTGCCCATTTAATACGCCACATTCTCATTTTACAAATTTCAGCAGTCGTTTTTCACGGTTGCATAAAGAAGGGCGTGACCACACTTGGGCGATTTAACTACCCGAAAACGGATACAATAGGCATGACGAATATTTTTTTTATTTTATGTTACATAAATTACCTCTCAAAAAAAGAAACATTGGTAAAAGAATTAATTCGCTAGCATGAAAACTGCCCGAGATATCACAGTGTGAAATGCACACAAATGGACTCGCCCAAAAACGCTCCATACTAATGGCTTCCTATTTATGACGTCACGAATAAGTAGTTTGTATGCAACGCGTAGGAAATTTGTTTGGCAGCTATTATTAAATATTGTGTTTAACAAAATAGTTTCTTAGACAAATTTGCTATACATTTTACGGACTAATTAAAGGTATCATTTATTTTAATAAATTTTATACTTTTTAAATGGACTTGTCCACCCAACTTTGAAGGGTCATAAAATAAATAATATGCAATATATAAAACCAAGAGGTATACAAGATACTCTAAAAGTTTAATATGTTTACGATTTTTATTAGTATTTCGTTATTTTATTCATTAGTCATCATCCCTGTTTTATGAAATTGTGTGATTGATAATACAGTTCGCCTGCCAAGTGAAGTAAAGGTACAATGTTAATAAATACATAGTACCTACCTACCACACAGCGCCCGTCGATGGCTGTCTGGTCGGTCCTTTATAGAGCGAGACAGTACTAGCTCTACCCGCGACTCTTCGTTATAGTGGCGTATTAATTTAATTCTGATTACAATTAATTAATTAATTCCGGATAATTTTCACCGACTGTTCTTTTCTACCAAGGGTTCGGCATATTAGCATGGTTGTCGCTGTCAGGCTGTCTTGATGTTAACATGCCAAATTGACCAGTTAAATGTTGTCATTACGTAACTGTGAGTGCATGTTGTTTACTTAGAACTTTATCGGTAGGAACTTTGTTTAAACAATTTTGAAGGCATTAGTTTTCAAAAGAAAGGAGAACATGCCAAAGATTTTAATTTAATTCTTTTATAATCAGATCACATCGCAAATCCATTGATTGACACAAGTTCATGCTATTGCAATCTTTACTGCCAGCTGAATAAAGATTTTTATCGCTTATCATCATAAAGACTAATTTTCCAGATATTGCCATTAGCCGATAAGGGGCTTGATGGCACTTGTAACAAAGTACTATGAAAATTAAGATAGCACGCCGTATCACTTTTATTGGAACTATATCACGTTAATGAAACATTATCTTTTATACTCCGTGATTGCAATATCGATTATTATTAAAAATAAAAAGATTTTATAATTTACGCTTCGAGGTAGAATTAGAGGTCACCAAATTTCTCAATTTTAATGAAATAATGCATGTTTATGATGCACTTTTTTATATTTTTGTGGCAATTCAAAGAAGAATAGGTACATATAAAATTAGTTTTTCATCATCATCGTGAGCCATTTTTCCCCTCTGCTCGGGCACAGGCATTTCTTGTATAGAAAGAGGATGGACATCATAAATTACCCATTAAGCAACCCAATGCAAAATAGTTGGCGTAATCAAACGACTGCAAATACGCAGCCAGAACTTCCGAAGCACGAAGGATCTCGAGATAATATGGTCACCCATCATAGGATGGTCATAGGACCGATACAACGAAAGTTGCTCAACCGCCGTAATAGTAAACCAATGGGCTATTTTACCAAGATGGCTGATAGACAGTAAGAACAAATCTATAGGCATTTAAAACAAAAAACGAAATAATTTCGTGTCCTGCTTATCGTATATTTAGATACTTTTACCTTAAAGTTTACAGAGCCTCAATAAATAACTGCGAAGTTGTTCAACAAGGATGAGAATAATTCGGAACTGACAAAGAGATTTGTCCTAAGCCATTGATAGAACGTTGCAGATAGAAACCTCTAGGAGTTATATACAGAATCGATTAAAAAACTTTCATTCATGATTTAATTTGTCATTATTTCATCAGACTGTTGATGTATTTTTAACGTAGGTATACCTCAATTAAAAAGCATTTTTTTATATTATTAGCTAATTATAAGAGTATTTTTGTAGTATATTTATTTCTTTGTCAACTTTACAATGTTTCACTTCTATCGTTAATTAGTGTTCAGTTACTATTGGAGGCATTACCATAACCACATGCAGTATTATATAACTGTGCCATAACTATTCATTTTCGTTACAAGTGTTACTCGAGAAACCGAGACCCATTTAGAACTACGATTATGATCAAATTTTAGTAGATTTTTTTATAATACATAGGTACCTACCTACTTAGGAAACCGTTATTGTAATTTTTGGTTCGGTTTGTTTCGCTTTTGCATTTTAGGCATGACCTCTTAGCTCTTCTAAGTAGCTGTTGAACTGTTTAAGTGACTGTTTAAGTAATGTTCAATCCGTTTATTTGATGCTAACACGGAACTAAAGGCCTGCTTCGGGCTCGTTACCTCACACAATCTGGTAAGATCATAAGCAAATAGTAGCATTTGTTATGTACCTTCTTAAATAAATGAAAGTCCTTCATTACACTCGTATCGTATTAAAATTTTAGCAAGAGAAAAGCAATAAAAAGTTATTCAGAACTGTTCAATAAATAAAAAATAACTAGCATTCTATAAATAATTATGGCTTAAATAAATACTACTAAACTAAAACTATTTTACCTTACTTACATCGAACCAAAATACAAGTCTTTAAATTGTACCTCGTAGTTTCCAAAGCAAAATTAAATAATGTAAACCGACTACGAATTCGCTACGGATTTGCTACGAGACTACGAGCTACCCGACTACGTGACTTTGAAATGTAGCCTTATACTACGAAACGTATGTGCGTTTATCGATGTTATTTGTTAATTTACAACTATTTAGTATGAAATGGACATTGTTTTGTGCCACTAATTTGACATTTTTAGTATGAAGAAGAAAAATTAAGGAATGTGGAAGCTATCACAGGCTTATATTAGGTATCTTTTTTTTACCTCTACAATTTATTGCTTACATTTCAATGCATTTTAAAAAAACATGTTTTCAAGATGTTCCCATTTACTGCGAGAGCACGAAATTATATACTAAGCGATAATGCTAAAGTGTATGAAAAACAAACATAATTAGGTACATTAATTTTTATCATGTCTGGCTGACAGTCATAGTAAATCTGTAAAAAAAAACCAGACAGTTGTTTGTTAGTTTGTTTTATTATTATAACTAGATATTATGGATGTTAACAGCGGGTACCGCGGCGGTAGCTCTAACAAGAAGCGCGACCGCAGGCGGTTTCTACTGTACGGCGCGTACGCATGGGGCGTGCCGCTCGTGTTCGCGTCGTGCACCGTCGCAATGCAGTTCGCCGACCTTCCGCCGGGCATCCTTAGGCCTGGGTTTGGCTCGAAGAAGTGCTGGTTTGAAGGTAAGGAAGCCCATACATTGCTTTTGAGCCTTTCGCTGCCAAGTGTCTGGCTAACATTTTTGTGTCTGGTTTCCGCGGCAATTAATATGGATTTGCTTTGGTATTTATGAGGAATCTGAATGTACCTATGTCAAATCATCGTAAAAACTAAGAAAACTATTTTATAGTAGACTAGCTTTCGCCCGGCTTCGTCCGCGTGAACATTCAGAAAATCCCTAGAGAACCTTTGAGCGCTATAAAATAAATATTTGTCTTAACAATTATGATTATGATTAACAATTCAAGTTTAGTTCAGTTTTAATAAAAGTTTTAGGAGTGAAAATACGCGTTCTATTAGCATAATTTATCATTTAAGAACTAGGCTGAAATGTTAATCATTGTTAGAGTCCAATATTTCGTCTCATTTTGATTTACATTTACACGAAATACATAAAACGCTAATAGCCAATTACCTAAATACTTAGGCACACTTCAACGGGCCTTTGTTCACAAGCGGACTCGTAAAAAATGTCGCTCGTAAAAACCTAATTACAATCGGTTCTATTGCACAATCAATTATTTTTCTTTATCTAGAACGAACGTAACGAGTTCACTATATAGGCTACCTATAGATTTTTTGAAAAAAGTAAATATTATGTTGGCTGCGTGACACCATTTTGTTTTGTGAACAATATGGGCACCTATGTATGGGTATCTTGTTTAGCACATTCCAAAATTATATAATTTGTCACTAAAATGTATGATATTAAGATACCTAAATAATTTTAATAAAATATTAGAAACACGACTGCCCTGCCAAAAACGAGATAATAGTAGATTATACAACAAGTGAAAAAAAGGGAATTTAGTTCGAGGGACTAAGTTGGATCCCGAGAGTAGCGAAGGATTCTAGAGTAGAATCCTGAGCGAAGCGAGGGATACAAAGGACCGAGATGATTTTTTTTTTCACGAGTTGTGTACTCTACTTTTTACCATCGACTGCGAGAAAACAAACAGCAGTACTTATAGCTATAGTAGGTATTTATAGGTTATCAGATTTTGATATTTAGGTAGGAAATCGATAATATTTAAAACATTAGAAAAATTCAATAGTGAAATTAGAAATTTTAAAATTACCTAATGAACTGTACGCGCGCAAGCTTTAGAAGTGTATATGAAATTAGAAGATTTCCATTACATAAAACAACCACGATAAGAGGGAGATTACATGATCAGTCAGTCTGGCATCAGTCCATGCCATCAATCTGTAGACTTTGAATTTTTTCCAGACCTGATGATCGTACCCAAGTGATTATTTCCTCTGTGATCGTACCCAGAAAAAAAAGGACTGATGCCACAGACTGAACATCTAATCTCCCTATAATAGATAGAAAAGAACCCAAAGCTAAGACACTAAAAAGAACCTAACTAAAATAGGCGGGATATTTTTTTTTATTTAATTGTATTAACTATGGCTTTATCTATGGAATAGCTCCATACTTAAGCCGCGATTACATACGCCGATTTAGCATACCAATTTCGGGTTGCCACTCGTGGGTACTTGACAATAAAATATTGTATAATAAGTTCGATTTTAAAAGTGAATTTACCCTATAATGGAAAGATAAACATTGTGTAAGATTGGAGATGAGAATTGAAAATAAAAAAAACATAAACAATGTTGACCTTTGCGTTATTTGTTTAAATTAATTGTTAAAATTTAACTTATTATACGGGTGGCAACTCTAAGTTGGTATGCTAGATTGGAATATGAATCGCGGCTTTTCAAGACGTTTTTTTTTTGTACATAATTCATATGATGCGCGCTTGTTCCAAGTTCAAAATACTTTTATTCGCTCGGTGAATAAAAACGCGTTTTATTCAATGTTATCAATGAATAAGACGCACTTTAATAGTTATTTAACTTTTTAGCTCGTTTTTGGCGTCGTGCTTTTAATTTTTTTGTCAGAAAGTAACACTTAAGTATAATAAATAAAGCTTGATTTTCAGACTGGCTAGGCGAGCTGGTGTACTTCTCCCTGCCGGTGTTCGTGCTGCTGATCAGCAACGTGGTGCTGTTCGTCGTCACCTCGTACCGCATCAGATCTATCCGCCAGGAGACTGCCATACTGAAGGGCTCCGAGTCAGCCAGGAGCGACAGGTTCAAGAGAGACAAACAAAGGTAAGATCATCATCTTATAATAAGTGCTCTAATAAATAACACTTAGCACTATTCATTATACTTATTACACGACTGCCAAAAAAAAACAGAGAGTCTAATATGTTCAGGGTTCATGTATGTTTGTGGGTATGTGTAGGAGATGGTTGACGTCGACTCCAATCATTCAGATGGTTCTTGTGTCTTTTTATTTTCTACTTAAAAAAAACAAAAAAATATTAAAGACACAATAGTCAACAGTCGGGGGACCTCTTTAATTAAAAATGGTTCAACAAAACGGTCCCCAGACTGCAATGATACTTGTTCTAACTTTTTAGTTCGGTTTTGGCAGGGCAATCGTGTCTTTGATATTTTTTTAGGTAGAAAAAAAAACCCAGAACAGATGTCCCATCTGAGTGTGGAAACGACGTCAACCATATCTCTTCATTCGTACAGTTCACCTTAAAAATAATAATTCCGCAATTTCCGCATATAATCCAGCGGATTTTCTTAATGTCCATTTATCCCGGATTATTTAGGGTCAGCGTAGTACCTACCTACGTCTTTCTCTTCCTTTCTATCCTACCACTCGTCATCTCTTTTACTCCCTTCACAATCATAAGAGTATAATTCCGCATACAACCCATCCATCTTTTGGTGGTCTTCCTTTCTTCCCTATCCTTCCATCACTCTTCTAGGCAAGTTAAAATAAGCAAATGAAGAGCTTTTTATTTAGTATCAGACTAACTTATTTATACTATGGTATCAGACTATCACACTTTCTATTCGTTTAAAATTATCTACAACGCCGAAAATAATAAGATATCGTTAAAAAATAAATGAGTTATTTATATAATTAAACTGGCACTGTGAGGCAAAGCATCATCGACCTCGATACATTGATTGATATCATTAGAATCTAACATTAATATTGCTCAATCTTCGATGGAAGCGACAAGTTTATGTGTCACATCACAGCAGGTCATGGGGTGAAATCAGTCAATTGAATAGGTCTTAAATTGATTAGACTAGCTAGACTGTGATCATAAACGATTTAACATATGCTGAGCCGGGGAATGTTTCACCACTGTAGCACTCACTAGTCACAATGTTAAAGTATAAATAAGGGTTCAATCTCTATTTTTTCATGTAGGTATGCATTGTTATAGTGTGTGGAATAAATTATTTTCATTCATTCATTCATACATCGACCGTATCCACCATTTTCGACCATTCCACTAAATTATTCTGAAGCAGCGTAATTAACCGATACTTTCAAATTGATAAAATTCTCCTACAGCCACAAATATTAAGTCTAATATAATATTAATTTATGCTAAAATATCTAATTTGGCGACTAGTTTTTTCTCAGTATTTCTATCGCGGAAATAGATAAGAACGCACTCAGGTAAAGTTGTCGGGCATCGGCCCACAGAAATCTATTTTTGGCTAACCAAAGTTAAAAACTGAATTTATCATTATTCGTGTCGTGACTATGAGCAAATGGGAGATAGTTTTTGAAGAGAACAGCCCCCTACTCGAATGGGCGAAATTCTATTCGTTCGCTAACTTTATATCTATTCAGCCCCCCTAGCCAAAGTAACATTTGCAAATTTTCGTTATCGCTTCGCTTCGAAACATGTATGGATTTGACGATTTAAAATTCGATTGTTATCGAAACCTTATGTCAATCCCATACATGTTTCGAAAGCGAAGCGATAACGAAGATTTGCCGATGTTACTTTGGCTAGGCCCTACCCTAACGTCAAATCCATACGTGTTTCCAAAGCGAAGCGATAACGAAAATTTGCAAATGTTACTTTGGCTAGGGGGGCTGTGCTTCGAGCTTAAAAATAAGCAATGAATGAAACGTTCATGTCACATGTCGCAAGCTTATGCAAATCACAGATATCGTTGTATTGTATGGAATTGATACGACAAGTAATTTTAGAGTATATGGCTTAGTTTTAATTTGTATGTTAGCGAACGAATAGAAAGTTGGCCAGCAGTATTTTAAAATTCTGCCATAAGCCCTTACAATCAATGTACCTAGCCTATTTTTTATGACCATTGGGCATGATGGATTTAATATTCAACGGAGGTTTTTTTCATATCCGAAGGTACGGCTTATACCTGAAGCTGTTTGTGGTGATGGGGGTCAACTGGACGGTCGAGCTGATCAGCTTCGTGGTTGGCGGCTCCAACTGGTATTGGATCTTCGTCGACATCTCCAATATTGCACTGGGATTATTCATATTCCTGATCTTCGTGTGGAAGAAGAGGGTCCGCAATTTGGTAGCTAAGAGGTGAGCATGAATTAGTATCATTTTAATTTCATGACTTTCGCAGTCGGATTTATCCGACAAGTGTGATCATACCCGACGTCGCCTCAGTCGTTTTTACACGACTTACCAAAAAAAGGAGTGTACTGTTTACCTGACTTTACTTCCCGACGTTTTTATTTATGATGGTAGATGGTAGTTTATTAACAGATGATGCAGTGCCGGATGGTCACTAAATAATATCATGTTACAAACGGCATCCTAAAAAACAAAAATCTAATTACAAACTTAATCAAAAAGTTTAATCACGGCTTAATCACAAAAGCCTCTCCACCCTTCAATACCCCTATAAGTCCTTTGCAAACACATGTTTCAAATTACAAGCATGTTCACAACGGCACCTCATGACGGCGACATCGATAGCAGATAAGCTTTGATTGATACTTTTAATGGCAAAGACCGCACCACTCGAAGGGGTAATCTGATCGCTTGTGGCTTCGATAACATGTCCAGTTAATACATAGCACGAGGAACATGAACAAAAATATTTCTGGACCCTTTTTAGGGTTTTGTACCCCAAAAGGAAAAACAGTAGGTACCACATGGGATCAGTTTTTCTCAGGCCCGTAAGGATCTTTACAAAAAAATATATCAAATATAATAAAATGAATAAAATAAAATTATCATAAAAGGTAAAAACCTAACAAATACGGTTATTTAGGATGCAAGTCACCTCCAATCAAAATCTTTCATGGATCTAGGACCTAGATCCATGAAAGATGTGTCTCACGGCCTAGATTCTAGGTCGTGACCGTGAGACACAAAGCTGAGCCCCACAGTAAAAGTAGAAGCAAATTATTTTTTTATTTATCTCTTTTTAGTTATTATATATTACGGTCATGATATACCTTTTTGAAATCCTTATAATAAGCCCTTTAATTTGACACCCATATTGCAGTAGTCTAAAAAAAAAATTTTTTTTTCACTATGTATAATAGCACCGTACAGCCGCCATGTTGGTTTTTTTATAACGCCACCTTCTTAAGAACACTTGGGCTGAAAAGACCAATCTAACGATATCTTAATCATAGAAATCCGTTCAGCCGTTTGAGAGATATGAGGTAATAAAGAATATTACATACAAACATACATACATACATACATACTTACAAACATACAAACATACTTACAAGATACGCGCGAAACACATAACCCTTTCTTTGCAGTCGGGTAAAAAACGATGGAACTCTCTAGCCTGCCTGGAAGGGCGAATCAAACTCGTATTTTCCCGGTTTTTATACCTCTCTCTAATCATCTGTTTCGCTAGCTTCTTTTACAGCAATTATACTAAATACGCATTTGATTTTCGCAAACACGTAGCAAACAAGATGCCCTTGCCCTCTACAGAGTAAGCGTTAACGCGTACTGAGTAGCAATTTTCAGAAAACACTTGCAATGGAAAATAAAAAAGTCGTTACTGGTAATGTAATCGATCTCCCACCTACACCTACACTACATACGGGAAAATTTTGTGAGCAAACATCCATTAATAGGTAGGTAGGTAATAGATTTTTCCGTAATTATTGTGTAACGCATACCTACTTAGGTTAATTAAAGTCAAGTAGGTAGACATAATTAGCTAAATTGCGGAAGGAACATAAGTTTTCTTTACTTATTAATAGCATTAATTTAGTTTAAATTGCCAATGTAACAAAAAGTTGCATAAGTTGAGACTTGTATTATTATGTATTCTGTGCTATGGCTTATAATTATTTCCTAATAAGACGATGCAAAACTGGGAACTACGAGCTCTTAGATAATGTAGAGCCACACAAGTTCAAGTTTACGAATTAGGTACGACACCAGTAAACGAAGGAAAAACCGAAAAAAAAAGAAATTAGTCAAGGGTCAATAGTCGAATGGATTTGTTCCGGATTCGTCATGTTCCTGACTCGTCGTATTCCAGATTCGCCGATTTCCTGATTCGTCGTAATGGACCCCCTAAACGATCAAAATAGCTTGTCAATCACATTTTGATCGTCTAGGAGCGATGCTTGACAAGCACCACAGAATAGATAGATTACCGTGGCCAATCAAAAGTAGGCCACGCCTTCAATGGTAAATGCAATGTAAATGCTTGACAAGCAGTTTTGATCGTTTAGGGGGACCATTATGCGTACAATCGATAACACTGGCGCTTTTAGGTTTCAAAGCCAACAAAATTTTAATATGACACCTCTAAATAAAATACCAAAAGATACGTTTTAATTTAGTCGACGTTACATTAAAAGAATGATTATAAAAGTAAAAACCAAAATTACATATAGTCAGGTGGGGTAAGTGAAACATACTTTATTTTTATTTAACAAGGTTTAGTAAAGCTGTAAAACTCGCAATTAAAGTAGCTGTGTAGGCAATGTACTCCTCATTAAATTGCATTAAGCAACAAAATCACGAAAAGAATATAAAGGCTAAGAAGTGTTTCACTTACCCCTGACAAGGGGAAAGTGAAACAGTGGCCAAAATAGCTTTAAATATTGAGTCAATTTAATAAAAAACAGGACAAAAGGATCATTTTAAACCGTTAACATCCACAGTGTATCAAATTCTAATAAAATAGGGTCCAGTTTCAAAGATTTATCAAAAAAACGTAATTTTCATTTTATAACATAACTTAATTTTCTTTTTGGTTTACTAGCTAGTTTAATGATCGCAGCGATATCTGTGTTGTATTGAGGGCAGTAATTCGTCATTCCTGATTTATCGACACATCGCTATGAGAATAAACTACGATAGTTTCTTAGATATGGTTGGGTGTTTCACTTACCCCGGTGTTTCACTTACCCCACTTGACTATACCTATTTCTAGATCCTTGGGGGAGGCCCTCTGTACCCAGCAGTCGGTGTCGTACGGCTGCTTTATGAATGTTTCTTTATTTTCCAGGTTCCGAACGATGTTTGGTCTCCAAACGTCTATGCCGGATGCCAGGAAGAGTCCTTGGACGAGCAGCTCCCACACTGAAGACACCAGGATCTCGGCCTCCGCAGACGACCCCAGTATCAGGCTGAAGGAGATACGTTGATTATGGTGAGATATTTCTCAAATTAAAAGAAAAATCGTACTTATTTATCAGAACACCACTGCAGGATATTATAGGGTTCCCCGTGGGAAATGTTGCAGTAATCTCCATGCTTTGCAGGTGGATTGGAGATCGCAAGCAGTTCCGTACCCAGAGGGTAAAAAGTGGACCCTAGACTCCGCTGTCTGTCTGGCTGCTGTATCTCATAAACCGTGATAGCTAGACAGATGAAATTTTCACAGATATGTATTTCTGTTGCCGCTATTACATCAAATACTAAAAACAAAAAAATAAATATTTAAAGGGGGGCTTCCATACAACAAAAACAAACGTGTTTATTTTTACGGAACACTTCGTGCGCGAGTCCGAAACGCACTTGGCCGGTTTTTTTTTGGTTATTTGATCAACCTCAAGTGTGCTCAAAATCCCAAATAATGTTCTTTATATTTCAGTTCCTGAGCGTAATTAAGGGGAAGAAGAATTCTCATGACGGAAATAACTAGACGAACTGTGCAGAAGGATCTAGTCCTAATTATTAGGAAACTTTAGAATAATTATGTAACCGTGTGTATAGTTCGTTACAAATTATTTTATTTTAAGTACCTACTACTTAGTATGTGTAAGTAAGAAAGAACTATAAGCAGCAAAAGTAAGTGTTGTGTATTTTTCTAATAGAGCACCATGAACAGTTTAGATTACAAAGGTTAAGTAGGTAGGTAATTCATAACAAATGATCATTATAGTAATGTAACTAACTTATTCGAAGTTCTCTCTCATATCATAAAATAATCAATTCTAATGTTATCGCTAAACATAATATTACATAGCCTAATTTTATATGTAAGTATTCAATGCGATTAATTTAACAATGTACGGTAGACGGCACGCTGGGCTTCCACGACCTGTCAAATTTCTTCAATCCTTTTTTCCTTTTTTTTTAAGGTTCAAAATTCATTGTAGATTTTTGACAGTTTTGTATCGCTTGATATGCTGCTGACTGTACACCAGAAGTGACCAACTTCAGAGCGCGCTTGCGAAACGATGTTTTTTAATTTTTTGTATTTGCCAATTTCACAAGTTGCCGCGGATCACTGATAATACGATAGTACTTATATCTATTCTGTGGTATAATGTCAATTTAATCGCATTGTAGTTTCAAGAATAGCACTAGAAAAAGTACCTAACTGACTGAAAATATTTTTGTACGGTCAGCAATGAAAGTCGTTTAACACTTTTCTACTTCGTAGCTACTTTTTTGATTAATGATTCAAACTGTGAGACATTTTGTCAAAAAAGTTGCTATGACGAAATACTAAAGTGTTAAGTGACTTTCGCTGCTGACTGTATATACTTACTTACCCAGAAAATTAGCAATTTGATATAATATTAAGTATACCTATATAAAAAAGTTTAGTAGTTGAGTTGTGTACTCATACTATAGAAAATATTCCTACATCAATTACTTATCAATCGAATTTGTAGTTCATGGATTAACTGAAATACCGGGTGTAACAAGACACTCAACCACAGAATAACTATAATGCTTAGTACAAAACTCAACGAAGCCGAGGTCTACGTATTCTGCCCATAATCAAATTCATTCATTCATTTCTGTTCAAAATTATTGCTGGGAAACGATTTTAATTTTTGGTTTTAAAAAAAGCATTGCATACGACATTACCACGCAATGTAACGCGTACAAAAGACCGCGCCTGCAAGTGAATGCTACACAGCAGCGTGCGGCCGAGTTGAAAGGCAAAACGTTTATATATGCGTGCACATTGAGTGATGACGTTTTGAAGCCATTGCTTGTTACGAAATACATACAATTTTGATAAAGTTTCTGTAGACAAAAATTAGGAACGAATAAAATAAGATTTCATAAAAAAAATAAAAAAAAAATACTACTTCAATAACTTCGTAGCTATTGGTTTCCCAGATATAGTCTAAAAGACAAAAAAAATGATCCTGAGGATGGGCGGAATGCGTGGACTTCGGCTTCGTTGAGTGTCTTGTTACACTCGTCTCGGTCTGATAGGATGTTTTTGATGACCAACTTTAGTGCTACTTACTTATAATAATTATAACTAACTATTATAATTTGTGCAACTAATGCCCGGTTTCCGAGGTACTTAACGTTGGTTTCTCGGGGGTTTAAATTTATCGGAGGGGTCCACATTATCTGGTTTAAGATGGTTTATGCGCTACACTAGCGCCACCAATAGAAAAAAATCATAGTGCTTAAATAAAGACGAAATTGTGAATTATGTTCTTCTAATGTACCTGCTCCGAAGAAGCTTTGTAGCACTTTTTATCGCTTGTACAATATTTTATAACCTGTCATTTAGTGAACACAATTCACAATTTCGTCTTTATTTAGGCACTATATTTTTTTTCCATTTTCGGTACTAGTATAGCGCGTTTTCTTGCTAAAAGTGGTCACTTCTTCCCAATGGCGGCGCTACTGTGCCTCTTAAAGTAAATTTTTATCCGCCTCTGTGGTCTAGTGGTTCGCCCACCTATGTAAGACCCAGGGGTCCCGGGTTCGATTCCCAGGGGGTGTACTATTTGTACTCGGTTTGGTTGGTGGCACTGGTGGCAGGGCTTATTCCAAGTCCGCCTGGCTAGCTGCCACCATCTTATAGTCTAAGAACAACAATTTAAAAAAATTGTGTTCCGGCAGTTAGAGGTACAAGATATAGCTAGTTCCTCAGTGATGAGGATTCCGAGTGTAGTGCGCTTCCACCATCGGCCTTATCGTCACTTAACATCAGGTGAGGTGAAGGCCAAGCACTATCCCGTTGGGCATAAAAATGCTTTAAACCAGATAATGTGGACCTCTCCGATGAAGTTAAACCCCCGGTTTCAGAGGTTTTATCGGAATAAAACCCTCTAGAACCAGGGGTGAGACGACTCTTGTGTTTGTTGGCCCATAATCATCACACACATCACATTAATTGTTATAAAATGTAAAATGATTATGTCGCTGGTGTATCTTAATCAATAAATAAATAAATCACATCAAAGTAGATAAAGTAATAGTAAGTAAAATAAGTAAGAAATAAGTTGATGTAAATGCAACTGTTACCACCTAAATAATGTAATAATTAAGTATGTAGGTAGGTACCTCCCTAATAAAGTTTTTTAAATGTGTTGTGGTTGTGTATAAATTCGAAATAATTTGCTTATTGTATCTACTCTACCTATACACCATTATTTTTTAAGTATAATATATCTAAAAAAACGTGTTAAAAATGAGTTGTTCAAACCACGTGAATGAACAACTTTTACTATGAGGCCAACCACGAAATCGCGAAAATAAACCAGCTGTTCCATAGAAAAGTACAACATCGACTCGACTTTAAGTATGGAACAGCTGATTTTTTTTTCGCATTTTCGTGGTTGGCCCCATATTCGTCCATGGCAATACCTATTTTGCGAACAAAGGGTGAGTTAAGTATGTATGATGAGGAATGAAAATTCCTGTTCGTGCCACCAGGGTTCCAGACCACCTAGTTGTCTATGTTGAAGATCTATTATTTTTATTTATTTATTTAAACTTTATTGCATAAGAAAATACAATTGGCGGACTTAATGCCTTAAGGCATTCTTTAACAGTCGACCGGAAGGCAAAAAAATGGACAACTAAGTTAAAAAAATATGTTGATCATAAATAAAGATCTAGCTTCAATAACTATATATAAACAAACATAGCAATACATAAGTACATAAATAATCCTACGTTTACTATAAAATTAATTTATAATTATATATGAATATAAAATAATATATATATCTACTTAAATAATACATAGTATTTACCTACACATAAGAAAGTATCTTAGCATAGGACGTTAGTACTTTAGTACTATTATATATTCTGTGGCATATATTTCTGTGGCAGATTTGATGAACTTAAAGTATAGTTAGTTTAGTTAGTTATAAGATCTATGTCGGTGGAAAATATATAAATATTATTGGTAGGTAGGTACGGACAACATCACAGGCGTAGGTACACCTACCCTACCTACATTGCTCCGATTATAATGTCTAATCTAAATTCCCGCGCCGTGTACCCGCGGCAGGATCCCGCTTGACGCAGCGGAGGGCCTCAGGATCTCCCGGCTCTCCGCTGTGTTAGGCCCTCCGCTGTGTCAAGAGGCAGGCCTTAAGCGTGCCTTAAGCTTGACACAGCGGAGGGCCTTAAACGGGACACGCGCGCGGGGCGACATAGATTAGAGCTTACTCATGCACTGCGCAAGCATCTGTGATCTGTCCGTAAAAAACCAGCAATCTATATTCTCGTGTCGTGTACCCGCGGCGGGATCTCGCTTGACGCAGCGGAGGGCCTTAAGCGGGATCCCGCCGCAGGTACACGGCGCGGGAATATAGATTGCTGGTTTTTTGACGGACAGATACTTGCAGTGCATGAGTAAGCTCTAATCTATGTCGCCCCGCGCCGGTGTCCCGCTTAACGCAGCGGAGGGCCTTAGTTTTACGGAGATAGATTCCTTTGCCTTCTTTAATAGGGAAGTAGAATCCCCATTGTCAAAAATGACCTAATCAATGGCTACATGAGTTTTTGGCGCCATTTTATCCAGTTCGGTTCGGTGTCTATTTTAATTATTTGCAAATTGATTCTTAGTGGATATTGTGTCTTAAAATTGGTGCAGTTTTGTGGTACAAGTGTCTACGCATCTGAACAATATGTGGGATAATTGAATCTTGGTTGTGTGAAGCTGAGACTTTTATTGTAGTGGTGGCTACCTCTGCAGAACTTACCGAGTAAACTGTATCGAATATATTTGATGCCAAATGCTCCAAGCAGCATTGGAATGCGATACACCCGCATTCTAATGAAAATTGAAACAAATCTACCACTGAACTTGACAACACTTGACACTGGCAAAAATTACTTCCATGAGGAAAGTAAATTGCCAAAACAAAAATAAGAAGAAGAAGAATGGCTACATTGTATTCCAGACGCTAATCGCTAAGTCATCGATCACCACAGTATACGGGTGCATTCCAACAAACAAGCCGCTGAGTCATCGATCGCCATAGAGTGCATTTTAACCATGGAAAGTAATTTTATTTTTACTGCCTTAGTAATAAACATTTACCCGCGATGTAACGGATGATACATCGAAAGCTTGACTAATAAACAAATTTTGACAGAAAATGAGGTGGCTATTTCAAAGCTTGCAAGTCTGGCCTATTACTGATATGAGAAGAACACAAAGCAACCGAAAATAATTAAAGAAACGCAAAAAATGATGTGTATTTACATTTTGAACATTTGACAATATTTACGTGTTTTAGACTAGTGTCTTACGTTTACGTTTTTGTAGAAGAATATTATTTTTGCTTGTAAGCTTTACAGGTTGATGTTGCTTCTAGTGTCTTCACAATTTATCAAATTGAGTCGCTCGCTACTAATTAAATGAAATAACACATACGATAATATCCATATGACAATGAGAAATCAGAAATGCTCACTTTCTATGGTTAAAATGTTCTTTATGGCGATCGATGGCTCAGCAATTAGCCTGCTGGAATACACCCAATCATCTGTCATCATGACTCGAATTCAATCAACATAACCTAACAATACACAAAAAAAAGTTAAATTTGGTACCTATAAAATATTTTAATAAATATTTTGGTTTAAATTTGGTTTATAATAATATTTCCTTCCAGATAAATATACTTACTTTGGAATCTTTTCATGACCAATTGCCAATTGTTAGGTAAAAAAATGTTTGTCATAGCAGTCTCATTTTTTATAAATTCAGTAACAGTTTTGTTTGTGTTGTCGCTTATAACCATAGAAGAGCTTGTCTAATTTATTCAACCCATTCAAAGTTGATAGTTAGGTTAGGTTAGTTATTCACTTACATTACAATAGGTTAGTTGGAATGGAAGGTTAACCTTTGGACTCAGTTTATGATGTTTAACGTTATAATATGTGGCGTGCAATTATCAGTTCTGGTGCTTGCTATATTTATATCATACATTTTCATTATGAACAATAAATCAGGTAGGTAAATAACTAATTACTTACATTACCCAAAGAAAGAGTCATATTTGTTATGTTTTTATTTCTTACAGAAGAATCGATGGCGAAAAATGGCTTATTATTTGTATCCAATGCAGCAAAGGCGCATCAAGTATGTCAGAAAGCCTCTAAATATGTCCAGAATATGTTGTACATCAATATAAAAGAAAGTCCACAAAACACATTGCCAATTTTAAGCAGACAAATTGTGGAATTATATTCAAAGGTAAAAAGATTCTAGTTCTAGTAATAATTAAGTTACTTAATATAACTGAACTCACTCACCGGTAGCAGCTCAGACGGGACTCAAACCCGCACCCTTAGGATTCCGGCCCAATGCACTAACCAATTATGCTACCGTGTCGCTAGTGGGAGTGGCAAAATTTTCTAATACTTTTTACGTTTTCGCTGTAAGCCAGCGTTATTTCATCAATGTGAAGAATTACCTTCAACATTCGAATGCAACATCTTTACAGATGCCAGACAATCGATTAAGATGAAACAGCTATATTATAATATTAAATTTTTAGATTTTAGCATTCACAATGCTATTTTTATATATTAAGTTACTTAATATAACTGAAAAAATTCTAGTAATAAGTCAATCCTTAACTCATCAACGCCCGCTGTGCCCTATCGGGCACAAACAACAATAGAAATCTATTGTTGTATTTTTTTCCGGGCGTTAAAGAGTTAAAGCTGTGTTGACATAATCAAAGTCTGCTTTGTCAAAGTACCTAACTTAAACAAAGTAGCTCGGGATGACAAAAAGCTTTGAACAAAGTTCATTTTGATACCCGTTAACTATGCTTGGATTAGTTTGTTTATTTTTGTCACTCTTGAACCTTGGACTCCATATCCAACGCCATGAATACTGGTCCAAGCTTTGCTCGTTGATCAATGTAGCCATCAAAACTAATTGGTCAAAGCCTGCTTTGATCAAAGTAGAACATGTCCAAGTTTACTTTGATAAAATTTTTGATCAAAATGCTCTTCAATTGCTCGTTTACATGATAAAAGTAGCGTCCAAGTAGTCATCAAGAGTACTTGGTCAATACTTATACTTTGATCCTGCCTGACAACACAGCGCTAGACTTCAAATATTGACTATAAACAAACACTTTGATATTAAAGTGCTGTGTTGAGCTAAAGAAGACAATGGTGTCGATTCGGTTGGCAACGACTTAACTAAATTGACAGGACTAAACTAAATTTAGTTTTCCATCCTTTTCTTTCTGTATCGAAAAGACAAGAACAGAATGCTAAAATTAAGTTTAGTCCTGTCAATTTAGTTAAGTCGTGCTAACCGAATTGACACCAATGTCTCTCAAGTTCATTGTATGTATATCACTTTTCCAGTAAGTATAAGACTATTTTCTCATATCTTTTCTTCTTTGTTTTAAAACAGGCCACATCACAATGTAATAACTTGGACGTAAGATTGATGTTGAAACTTACTGAAATGGGAAAACTGGTTAAAACCAAAAATCCGATTGATATTATTTTGTATGATAGTGATTTATCAAAGGAAATAGAAGAGTTAAAAAGATCGTTGACATCCCTAAGTCCTGAACATAGGCTTCAAAGTGTTGGTAAGTTAGATAAAAAATATTTTTTTTATTATTATTAAGCTTATATATATTCCATAGCAAATGTGTTTGTGGTTACAATGGTTACAATAATATTTATTCTTATAAAAAATATACTTAATCATAATTATTTTTCTTAAACTTTATTTTTTATTTTCAAATGATATGAAATTTGGGGTTTCATTATAATCCATTCAAAAAAAAAATTGGTTTCATACCTACTAGGATTTTCTTAAATGGATACTGTGATTACTCAGAGCTATTTGAATCTGCCACTGTTTACATATTAAACTTTTCAGATTTCAATGATGCTATATTGCAAAACAGTCACAACGAAATAGTGAACACGTATGAGTACGTAGCTTTGGGTGGAACATTCGACCGTCTACACAACGGTCACAAGATACTCCTGTCGCAAGCGGTACTCCGGGCTACCAAACATGTCACCGTAGGAGTCACTGATGTAAATATGATTCAGTGTAAGGATACACACAACTTCTATTACCTGTGTCTTGTTTCACGTCATGTTGTTAAATTAAAGTTATTGATATTTAAGACCAGTACAAAATATTGAGCTAATGGTTCCCTCGCAAAATATCAATAGGTCTTTACACACAAACTTAATGACAGATAATATTCTGTGTTTTCTCAACAAAAAACAAAACGCCACTAATACTACAAGTAATTATTTGTCACCGAGTTTGTGTCTTATGTTTATAAATAAACAATTTATATCTATGAAGGGACGATCAACTTTGATTTTTTGGATTTTAGATTTAGCTTGCTAGAGAAAATATTTTTTTACAATCTAAAAACCTACTTTTGATCTGATTCATTACATTATTACATCTTTATTGCCTAACATTGACCCTTAAGGAAGTGATAAGTAATTGAAATTAATTCCAATCCCTTACAGCTAAAAAGTTATGGGAATTGATTGAACCAGTGGAGAAGAGAATGGAGGCTGTTCTGAACTTCCTCACCGACATAAATCCCGATCTGGAGTATCATGTGTTCCCACTTCAAGATTTATATGGGCCAACTAAGGATGACCCTAAAATACAGGTAATTTAAGTACCTAATATATACCCCCGTGACCACGGCAGCTGCAAAGGTGCCGAAACGTCGGGAAAACCAAAATCAAACCAAATACCAACTAATTACCAAAGTACTTTCAATAAAACCGCGCTAGTATCCGTTAAAAGTGTTTTATTTCATGTCTAGTGAGCGCGTAAGCTTGAGAAGTGAATACCTAATATAGTTGTATTCTTAATAATTGTTTATTGATTTACATACTACCTACATACACTTTTTCGACGGAGTGGGGATAATTTCGCGCATGTGCACTTGTTAGCGACCAATAGCGCGCGCCCCTCTCCCGCCGCCCGCGCCCCTCACCGCTACGCAAACCCAAAATACGCGTTCTGCGCAATCCCCACCCGATTCCAAGAGGTTTGCCTCGTATAAGTTTACAGCTATACGGTACGGCATAAGGTAACTACGGAACTCTACTACGCTTGGCCCGACACGCACTTGGCTGCTTGCTTTACTTATTCTTGTACTTTTCCCAGATGATAGTTGTAAGCGAAGAAACGCAAAAAGGTGCTGTTAAAATTAACGAAAGAAGGATAGAGAATGGTTTGAAGCCGCTGGACACGCACGTCATAAGCCTCGCTCAAGACCCGCTGAAGTTCGAAGAAGAGGAGGAACAGAAAGTCAGCTCCAGCAACCAGAGAATGAGGCTGCTGGGTACTCTTCTGAAACCGCCTGTGGTAAGTCACATCTTTTTTTGTTATGCACTACGGGTTAGTGCTTGGCCTTCACCTCACCTGATGATAAGTGACGCTAAGACCGAAGGTGGAAGCGCACTACACCCGGAATCCTTATCACCAATAAACTGGCTATACCTCTAACTGCCGGAACACATCAATTTTTAAATTGTTGTTATGGCGTCAGACTTAGGTAAGATGGTGGTAGCTAGCCAGGCGGACTTGAAATAAGCCCTGCCACCAACCAAACCGAGTAAATTTTTTTTTTAGTTATTTAATTCTTAATGCACAATTGTACAATGGCGGACTTAATGCCTTAGGCATTTTGTCATACGTCTTTAAAAAAAAATCGTTATTTAAAAAAAATATGTTGTCTTATCAAATCAAAATAATTGTCACCAATAATTAATTTCCTTTGTAATCTATATGTGGAAATTTATTTGTGGTATTTTATATTTTTTTTATTTTATTTTTTCAATAAAGAATTGGATGAAGATGGTTTACCAAATAAGACAAGTGAGGATAAACATACTGTTCTAAGCAAAGATAACTCTAAAGACCTAAGTAAACAGTTTTAAGTTCTCTGCAACATTACAAGACCTAAAATTATTTGTAATGTATGTATATTGTGTCGTTGTCTAATATTCATTTAATATTTTTTTTATTATTTATCTTTCAGCCAAACCCTGACATCCCTGGCTGGCCTTACGTGATAGGATTAGCAGGTGGCATTGCCAGTGGAAAGAGTAGCATTGCTGAGAAACTAAAGTAAGTTAATAACCCTTAGCACGAACAGCTGCCGAGAAAAAAAGTAAAGTATTATTTATGGAAAATTTAATTTCGCTTTACGGCGATAGATGGCACTGTACAAAATTACTTTATCGAATGTTTTACGCGCCGCGTTTTTTTTTTCGATAGCTGTTCGTGCTAAGGGTACAGAATACTACACATTTTATATGATTATTTTACCATTAATTTTTGATTATTATATTAGCATTGTAAAACTACCTACTTTCAATAATTTATTAAAACATTTTAGGAAGTGGTATCATATTTTTTCCCACCCTCTGAAAGTTGTAGGCAATAATGGAATCCTCTTCTATACTAAGTATACCATAACATCATTGCTTTTGTCAGTGTTGACAATCTTCATGTCCCACCCAACAAACTGCGCAATGGCGTGGCTTTTATATGGTTCTGCTACCAAAAAAATGACATCATCTAACATAATATTCATTATCTAATTTAATATTGAGGAGTTCGGTGGCGCAGTGGTATAGCGCCTGGCCCAGCAACTTTCGTAAGGGTCAGTCATGAGATGGGTGACCAAACATTTACTATCTCGAGCTCCTTCGTGATTCGGAAGGCACGTTAAGCCGTTGGTCGGCTGCATTTGCAGTCGTTTGCACCCGCCAATCCGCATTGGGCCCGCGTGGTGGGTTATGGCCTATCCTCCTTATCCACCTATAAGGAAGGCCTGTGCCCCAGCAGTGGGGAGTTGATTTGCTGCATTTGCAATCATTAACATAACACCCACCAATCCGCATTGGGCCCGCGTGGTGGGTTATGGCCTATCCTCCTTTTCAACCCATAAGGAAGGCCTGTGCTTCAGCCTGCCTAGCATGACCAATTTATATCGCGTGATAATTATAGTATTTTATCGTCACTCAACTGTCAAACTCCTCTGTCTTTTTGACAGTTAAACGTGATAAAACGCTATATCACGCGATACAAATCGGTCATGCTATGGGGGCTGGTAGGGATTGAAATACCGTTAAAACATTTTATCGGTAAATTTACCGGTAAAAATAACGTTAAAATTATTGTACCGGTAAAATTACCGTTAAATATAGCGTTAAACTTTACGGTAAAATTATCGGTAAAAAAGTAACGTTGTTAATTGGAATAACGTTAATTTTGAAGTTACGGTAACAAAAAGTAAGAAATAACGTTAATTTCAATGTAACATTATCTAGAGTAACGTTATTTATTGCAATAACGTTAATGTTAAAAGTATCGGTAAAAAAAGTAATAAATAACGTTACATTTAAAAATAACGTTATCAATCCCTGGCTCTTGGGGACATTAAAAATGGCTGATGTTCAACATTATTATTATGTCTCCCGAACAGACTTAAGGGCGCTGGCCTGGTGAACTGTGACATAATCGCCCACGAGCTGTACAAGCCGGGGCTGCCCCTGAACGCCACGCTCGCGGGCACATTCGGCAAGCACATCCTTACCGGCAGCGGCGACATAGACCGCAAAACTCTAGGACAAATCGTCTTCAGTGATATGGTATTTATACTAGCAACATATCATAATAACCTAACCTTGCTACCACGACTAATAAATAAACTTGACCCTGAGTTTCGGGAAGCACTAAATATAAAAAAATATAAGAAACAAACTAAAGATTTTGCTCGTTGGTGAGTTGGATAACAGCGATCGAACTGGGTTTTATTGTAAGCAAGCAAGTTAATGAAAATAGTAACAATCATGTAATTTGTATAATCATAGATCGAAATACCTAATACTTAAGCATACAATAGCGAAATCTAGCACATTAATCTAAATCTCAGTGGTTTCTGATGTACTTTAAATGTAAAAAAAATGTATAACTTTATTGATAATAAATGAAAAAAAAACCAGCTCGCCTAGCATGACCACTGAAATTCGATTATGATTTAAAGCGATTTATCAACACACATCTGGTAAAAAAACCATTGACAGTAAAGTCGAGAATAAAAAAATCATGAATATCGTGTATCGGTGGTCATGCTAGGTCATCATCATCAGTCATCTCATCACAGTCTCATACATATTCAATCGATTTTAAAATCTGCTTTAGCTCAACCTAAACAACTTTTACTATGGGGCCAACTCTGAAATCGCTGTTTCATACATTTTGATATTTTCGTATTTCGTAAACAGCTGATTTTTTTTAGATTTTAGAGTTGGTCCCATCGTAAAAAATGTTCAGTTTAGTGGTCCCTATCTACCCTGTTCGGCAATAGGGTTTTTTGTAACACGTTGTATAATTTATTCGTTAGGAACAACTGGAGAAGCTGAACAGTCTCGTGTGGCCGGCGGTGATAGCCGAAGCCCAGAGACAGGTGAAGGAGTTGGGCGATAAGGGGCATCGAGTGGTGGTGATCGAGGCGGCGGTGATGGTGCGCGCCCGGTGGTACACGCGCTGCCACCAGCTGTGGGCCGTCATCATACCGCCCGATGAGGTATACAACTGTTTATTTTTAAATTTGAGACTTGCATTCACAATGCTATTTTTACACAATACTAAATAATATACTAGAAAAAATACGACTCGCACCAGATCAATACTCAGACCAGACCACTCAGACTCAGATCTTTCCAGATATTTGGCAATTCGGCGATGTCACTAGTGACTCGGTAGCTCAGCGGTCAGAGCATTGGACCGGATATCCAAAGGTCGCGGGTTCGATTCCCGTCTGAGTATTGATCTGGTGCGAGTCGTATTTTTTCTAGTATATTATTTAGTATTGTGTAAAAATAGCATTGTGAATGCAAATCTCAAATTTAAAAATTATATATCTATTTCATCTTAATCGATTGCCAAATATCTGGAAAGATATTTCAATTGAATGTCGAGGTAATTCCTCACATTGGTGAAATAACGCTGGCTTGCAGCGTAAGAGTAGGATATACTAGAAGAAATTCGGCGATGTCACTAGTGACTCGGTAGCTCAGCGGTCAGAGCATTGGACCGGATATCCAAAGGTCGCGGGTTCGATTCCCGTCTGAGTATTGAACTCTGTTTATCGTTACTTGTCCCATTTACGGCCGATTTAGTAACCTATCCTCAGTAAGAGATAGGCTTATTACTAAAGATTTGTTGCCTAAATATGTTTGTTAAATGACGGAAAATAACAACAGTAGGCCTATCTCTTACTGACTGAAGATAGATTATTGAAATCGGCCGTTAGTAAACAGTTTTTAACAGTTGTCTTGTCATACGTCTGTTATAGTCATAATAATTAACGATATCTTTCGTATTCTATGTGTGGAAAACGATTTGTGAGATTTAATAAATTATTACACACCGGATCCGTACACGTAGGCGTGCACGTGCACGTAGACGTACCATGACGTTTTAATGTCTGGCGTGGCGTATACGTGCACGTAGTCAGAGAGTAGTTTATTATTATAGAAGTTGGACAGTAAATGAATTAAAGATTGAAGAAACTAAAATGTGTTGGAAGAAAAATTTATATTTACGTAAATTCGCTTGTAACATCCAAAAATTGATAGCAAATACATAGCAAACAACAAAATGACAGGTCTACATCTACACTAGCGCCAAGTTAGCGGTAGTGCGCCGACTGGTGGACGATTTGTGAATCTGCCAAATAAGAATGATGACTAATGAATAAAATAACGAAATACTAATAAAAATCGTAAACATATTAAACTTTTAGAGTAGCTTGTATACCTCTTGGTTTTATATATTGCATATTATCTATTTTAGGACCCTTCAAAGTTGGGTGGACAAGTCCATTTAAAAAGTATAAAATTTATTAAAATAAATGATACCTTTAATTAGTCCGTAAAATGTATAGCAAATTTGTCTAAGAAACTATTTTGATAAACACAATATTTAATATAGCTGCTGAACAAATTTCCTACGCGTTGCATACAAACTACTTATTCGTGACGTCATAACTAGGAAGCCATTGGTATGGAGCGTTTTTGGGCGAGTCCATTTGTGTGCATTTCACACTGTGATATCTCGGGCAGTTTTCATGCTAGCGAATTAATTCTTTTACCAATGTTTCTTTTTTTGAGAGGTAATTTATGTAACATAAAATAAAAAAAATAGTCATCATGCCTATTATCATGACATTTCCTTATTAACCTATTACATGTGTTACAGGCCATCAAAAGGCTTGCAAATCGCAACGGTTTGACTGAAGAAGAGGCGAGGCAGCGCATTGAAGCTCAGCCGTCGAACCAGGAACAGGTGGCGCTGGCCAACATCGTGTTCAGCCCCTACTGGAGCTACAAACATACTCAGGGTCAACTAGACCGAGCTTGGGACCATCTACAGGAGTACTTGGCTACGAGGAAGTGAAGTAGGACCATTTTAATGTATTATTGCGGACTCATGTGGCTAACCACTTTGCTGAAACTTTCGTGAGCGCGCATCGCTCCGACACGCGGACTGGGCCCGCCCCTATTTAAGGTGAATGTACCACTAGCGCCACTCCCTCAAAAAAAATATTGCCGTGTATAGAAGTTATTCGATTAATAATCCAAGCTAATGGTCCCCTCGCAAACTATCCATTGTTATTTATAAACACTTAAACGTTTTGTGTTTTTTTTTTCGGCGAAAAACATTTATTGTGATTTTCCTCGTCGAAAAACAAAATGACGGCCGTTCTTAGCTTTTTTCTCTCCACTAAAACTGCAAACAATTATTTGCCACTAAGTTTCTGTGTTTATAAATAACAATTTATATTGCGAGGGGACCATTAGTTTGGATTTTTAATAAATTGTGTATTTACACGGTATTTTTTTTGCGGGAGTTGCACTAGTCTTGCATATAATGTCGCCTTAATAGACCTGACAATTTGTCACCTGTCATGTCAATTTTATATCCATTGCGTCGACCCATTTGAAAATAATACAAACTGCTCATATCTACACCGCAACGTTACCTAACCAAATTGTCATGTTACCTAACCAAATTGTCATGACAATGGACAAATTGTCACGTTATTAAATAGGGCCCTGAAGGTCATTTAGAACAGGGGATTGAAAAAGGCGGCAAGTGGTAATCTTTATAATGAGTGCAAGAGAGAAAGAAAGTTCTATATTTGATAAGTGACGACACGTCGTCGTCACTGTGTGTAGTTTGTACACAAGTACACGCTGGTTTATGACAACTTTAATTATTTGTTCAAGTTTTATTTTATTGGTGTTTGACACTTTGTTGAGTTTTATGTATTTAATCATTTCTTTATTATTCTTGCCACCGTAAATGTTCTTTATTAATACAATTTGTTGTAATATTTAAGCGGAAACGTACAAACATTAATGAATTAAGTTAAATGCCATATTTTTTACGTAAAGGTAAGGCCAAAACTACGCAAGCAAAACGGTTGCGTTGAGTGAGGTACAGTTCAATGTGGTTACACTTTTGACAGACTTTGACTTTTATTACAGAGCTCATGAAGGTTGCTGAGTTGACAAAAGTGTTTCAATATTATTGGACTCGACTGTAATCAACGTATTTTATTATTCATTGTAATATTGAACGAGAGCCCTTACAAAGTTTAATTAGCAGTTGTTAACAGAACGGAATAAAACGATGGAGAAAGGATTGAAGTATAGCTTCTAAATTATTTTGTGTTTAAGATTATTTATTATTTTTATTGTGGGTATTAAACTGTAGATATTAAAATGTATATTATGTGAAGAATGTAGGTAAGTATATGTATAATTTATATTTTATATAAGACAATAATATTTTAAAATGTATATTCTATGCAGTGTATAAAAATGCAAATACAAATATGTAAGTAAATACACGGATGAAATGGAAAGCGATACGGGTTTTTAATTTCCTAGATTCTTTAATATTTTAAACTACATCCACTATACAAGCATTATTACAAGCATTATAAGATTATAATAACCCGTGCAGATAAAGAATGGGATAAGAAATAACGTCATTTATATTCACTTCTCGCTCGTGCACTATATCGCCACCTATCGCGCTCTTACTCACTCTCGTTGTGGTAAGTGCGGTGAGCCGCCATTTTCAATCCCATTCTTTAACTGCGCAAGTTGTCAGCATTAATATTTTATGCGTATGATCTAATATCAAGTAATCTACCGTGATTTTCCAAATTGCTCCCATTATGAAGACTAAGTATGATACTTAACTACTTTACTTGATTAGATTGTATGATAGAACACCTCCATTCCACTAACGATAATCATATTCTGGAAACTATACGAACAATATCACTAAAACATTCTTTTGAAACCAACGTAGCTATCATGATACTTTACGTTATTTTAATTATTTATAACATCGCTTCTTTACATTGCGTTCTAATACCTAAAGATTATGAAGAACGGAAAATGGAATTAATTGTAAGTAACTATATGATATCAATTACTAGTGGCCGCCCGCGACTTCGTCTGCGTGGACTGTTATTTCTCTATCCCTTGGGATCAGCACTTTTCGGGGTGAAAGGTACCCTATGTCCTTCTCTATACTCCTGACAACGTGTATCCACAATGATGATCGGTTCAGTAGAACAAACTGACTTTCGAATTTATACAGGGTTATTTGTAAAACACCAATAACCTCGCAGGAGTAGATTACCAACATCATAAACAACATTTTTCTATGATGCACTGCGCAATCATCTGTCCGTTCAAAAACCAGCAATCTATATTCCGCGCCATGTACCCGCGGCGGGAGCCCGCTTGACGCAGCGCAGGGCCTAAAGATTAAAGGGATGGTAGTACGCTGCGTGTATTTTAGATGCGTTTCTCTACAATAAAGATATCACTCTAATAGAATTCAAGATAATCATAGATCTCCAGTCTCCACAAACAAGTAATGTAATTTGTCATACCTTGTTATTGTATTTAAAACTACTGTTACTGCTTGTTTGTGGTGAAAAATAAATAAACTTTATTTATTATTTATTTAATCGTCGTCACCCTCATTCATATCCCTTTTCTCTGTCTCATATAGAATCAAACTCAAAGCTCTGCTTGAGTTACAGATAGAAAGGGAGGGCGCTATATGCGATGACTCTGTAAAACCTGAAATAACACCCATTATATTTAATTTTCAGGTTGATATAATCGTTTCTAATTACAACCATAAAGGATGGACAACTGTGGTAACAATGGGATCATTACCGGACGAATTTTACAGGATAGCCAAAAAAGTACCCGTTGCTTTCATAGCTACCAAAGACGAATTTTCTATTTACGACGTCAACGAAACTTCGCAATATCTCGCTAACGCTGCCGTCGTGGATTGTTTGGACATCGAAGACTTTGAAAATAAATTCAACTTGTTACGGCTTTTACCATTCTGGCACCCCCATACACATACTATAATTTATTACCATGGCCGACTAACTAAACAACTGACTGCTAAAATGTTCTTCTTTATGTGGTACTATATGTGTGCAAATGTAATTATTATTGAGTACAATGATCAAGGCGAAAAACTATTGGTTACCTATTACAGTCCGTACATTTACGAAGGTTACAAGTTGGACTTTAATTTCGGCTGTTGGACATACAAGAAAATCACATACCCAATAGAAAACTTCAAAAACAATTTTGTTTGCAGTGATGAATGCCATAATGCGACTTTACCACTTATGAGAACGAATCATTTGGGAACATGTATCGGATTACGATCGTATACCTTAGATTACGATGATACAGAATTTTTCAAAAGTATTAATTTATTTGAAGAAAAAGGCAAGAATCTGCATGGGTTTCCTCTACGGGCATTCGCTCTTCAAATAATACCATTCTTAATGGTAGACGAAAATGCCGACGGTACTTATACCCTTCGTGAAAGAGATGGGAGAATATGGTACGCGATGGCTGAGCAATTAAACTTCACGATCGATCTTTCTCCTAGTAGACACTTCATAAAAGAGCCATTCAACTTTGAGTTAATCATCAGATGTATATTCGATTTTGCTATGAGAAAAGCCGATATGGTGATAATGCCTGTTTATCAATTTAATTTCGTTGTAGTAGACGTGGATATGGGGGTACCGTTTAAAGAAAGTGGTGTCTGCATTGTCGCCCATCGAGCTGGTTTTGAGACCACCCTATTCGACTATAAATTTGTGAGTACAGACTACAAGATGTTGTTAGAAGCGTTATTCTGTTTCATAGGAACTTGGTTCGTATTTTTCGTGTTCAATGTAGTCGAGAAGGGCACAATCAGTTTTGACCAAGCAGGAAAAGATTTGAATAACGCCATTAGAAATATTCTTTCAGTATCTTTATACAAACCCCCGAAGAAAGGAACCTTTCGAATTTTTTTGTTCGTATCCATTTGGAGTTTTTTTGTGATCAACTTTGCCACTCAGGCGGCCATCATTTCATTTTTTAGTGCTTATAAGAGAGGTAAAGATGTGGAAACCTTTCAAGATATAATCGATAAAGGCTATGCCATAGAAGGAGTTGCTTCACCTGACGTGATGCTCCCAGAAACCGAGGAGATTTATATAAAAATCAATTCTAAAATTGTCCCAACTAAGGATATATTTGAATGTGTTCATAAAATAGTTAAAGATAGCCACAGGTTTTGTATAAACGATTGTTCTGTAGGCCGTTATTTACAAAGAAACGTATTGAATGATAAAGGAGAGCAATTTTTACACATAGCTAAGGATCAAATCCATAACCACTATCTAACCATGATACTGCAAAAAAACTCCCCATTTACTGACTTTTTTAATAAATATATGTTGATTCTCATACAAGCTGGACTCATCAATAAATGGGAAGAATATCGCTTTAACGATATGAAAGATGAAGTCCCAGTAAAATCACTAAGTATGAGCGATCTCTTGGGAATTTTCGAATGTTATTGCATTTTATTATGTTTAGCATTCGCCATTTTCGTGTTAGAAATTATTATAGGTAATGCTCGAAGAGTAAATCGCAGCTTAAAACTCAAATACATTCGTTGGCGCAAGACGCGTAATGCTATCAAAGCTATACAACTTGATAGAAAATTAGGAAACATTTAGATGGTTAGCAACAGCACCCAAACATCTCAAATATAAGTAATCAACAAACAAAAAATGCTCTTGTAGTGGCTTATATAGCCAAAAATAATATTCTTATAGGAGCCGCATTATCGCTAATAAGGGTGCGTTTGGGCACAATTTATAAAGACAATCACCTTATACCCTCCTTATAGTTGCTTTAATATCCGCTTTTTTTCCTTATGCGTGTTATATTATGACAAGGAACAAGGAAGTTAAACTTATAATGGCAAGAAAAAGGCTCCTAAAAAGAACCAATACACTTATAAGAAACATATGGAAAGCGTTAATATGGGCGATCACCCTTATACGTGCTTCATTATGGTCCGATACAAGGGAGTTAAACTCATTGCGGCAAATCAAAGGTTCTTAAAAATCCATAGGCCCTTATAGCCGTCTGTTTATGATACTATTAAAAGTCTTTTTGTTAGTGATTTACGTTTTCGCAACAGTTTGGCAAAGAAAGAGAAACGTCAACCATTTTACTGAAAAGTGAACGGTAAGTTATTATTTTATGTAGTTTATTTACCTGATTTATGTGCTCGTTTATAGTGAAAAGTGTATGGGAATTCAAATGCATGATAAAATGTGGTACGCTGTGTCTTATAGTATCAACCCGCTCTTGAATTTAGGCTGTTTTTGTGCTACAAACGTTATTAATTATTTAGTCATGTTATAAACAGTGCTATTATAAGAGTAAAACGATTCGCACATCGTCTACAAGGAGTCTGTGAGAGTGAAGACTTTATAATGGCAACATTTGTTGCTTATGCTATCGCCATTTTACATATCGTTAGGGTTCCTTTCACACCAACGAAATCGTACCTACCTAGCTAGTCTTGTTCCCATATGTATAAAAAATATTTTTCACTATAGTTGGGTTGGCATTTGGCACTTATTTTAACTTTGAAATATAATTATAGTACACAATTAAGAATATAATTATATATAATATGTCTGTCCACAGATATTGCAATGGTAGTAAACATATTGGCAGATGTTGATAAATTTCTACAAAGAAAAGATCTAAATTTACAATTTTATTTTGATTTAACATTTGAATGTACCGTAAGTGTTTCTTATTGTAATAATTTTATGACTGATTAAAGATTAGGTTTCTACTTCTTAGAAGTAGGTAAGAAGTTACTATAGCTTGAACGCCGTAAGGTCTACCATCCCGAGGCTGCAGCTGCTGCGGTCGCGGGATCGGGAGCGATCGACCAATCAAATCAGCCGTCATCGATAAATCTATTGATTGATCGAGCGCTCCCGATGGTTGACTTTACGGCGGTCAAGCTATAGATTTATTTCAACAGACTGATTTTGTATAGTTTCCTTAAATACTATTGTGTTCAAAACACATCAGAAGAGAGTATTTTACTTGTAAACACTGAATCAACCTATTGATGATGGTTGATCATGTTCCTACTAGTATATAAGTAAAACTATATTCTAATTACTATGTAACAACATGCTAAGTTAAGTTACTCTACTGTTTTATCATTAAACTCTCTGTTTCCCGCGACCTTGTTTTTTATTATTAAATTGTAGTTAGAAAGACTGATGATAGAAGTCCTGTCTTAAGTAAGTAAGACTTATAAAAAAATCAAGAGATAGCTCCCAAATCAGACAGCATCCACACCACAGGTTATGTTCAAACAGAGATTTCTATTGTCAATAACCCACCAACTGTTTCGGCTTACTGAGAGAGCATTGAGGTCAGTTCTTAAACCAACTACAAAATTAGCCTTCCTTAAGACAATGCCCGATTTGAGAGCCACTCTTCCTCTTGATACTGGAATACGGCGGCATGATAGCCTAAAAAAAATATGACTAATAAAAATACGTGATTTTCAAATTAGTTGTTTTATTTTACAAAGTATGGATTAATGGTGTAAAATACAATACCGAGTTATATTCTACATTTAACAATTTACATTTAATGTTAGCGCACGAAAAGCAATATATATTTTTTGATTTACTAGAAATGTAATCTTCACATTTATAAATATTAATTAATGAAGACTTTAAGGGGTAGTCAAAGACGTCAACTAAATTATCAATGAGATATCCTTCTAGTCGTATGTCTTCAGTTTCATTAATGTGTATTGCTCTTATTTCTATTACTTGTTCGTCCGTTGTTAAAAACCATTTATCGTGTTTTTGAGAAGATAAAATAAAAGATTCAAAATGCAGTACCAATATAGATCCATTTTTGCTGTTGCACTGTTTTGCAAACGGATATTTTATTTTATTTTTTACTGTAAGTCTCAATCTCGACTTCACTTCTTTCGTGTAGCCTACGAGCTACTTGAGCTAGAGGCTTATTTCCCTGTCTCAACATATGTTTGATAATTTGGAGTTTATTCTCAAAAGGGTAAGCATTAAAACTTTGTAAAGTGCCAAATTTTCGGACCTCATCAACGAGGTGTGATAAATTATGCACATTACTTGTAATATAATCCTTTCCATAATATTTTGCATATTTTTTTACAAATGAATTTAATAACGCCTGTGCTAGACGTAAAAACTTAAAATGATTTTCGTTAGAACAAATTGTGATGGCACAGAATAAGCAAAGGAAGTGTTTGTATGCGTCAGAATCTAAAACATGCTTCAGTATTACCCAACTCAGGTATAATAAAAAGTGCGGTATTCAGAAGCTTTCCAATGTGATAGAACATCAACAGTTCGAACAGATCTGTGTATTTCTTTGGGTAACTTAATAGTTACTAAAAACGCGTTCACTTTTTCAATGTCACGATTACACCACTTAGTACGTTTATTAATAAAATTTCCATCTCGCCATCCCATTAATAAACGTTTCATAACTCCGAGGTCTATAAGATGCAGTAAATCACCAACCGGAAAATTTTCGATCATATCAATTTTCAATTCAAGTAGAGGTGAATCAACTTTATGATGTAGTCCATATTTCTTATTGCGAAAGTCATCATCGTTTCTTAAAGGACAATCTATTTTCGGGAATGTTACTGTATGTGACAAATGTGAATAATCACCAACCACAGTGCATTTTAAACATCCGTGCTTACTGTTGAAACTAGAAACTCCTGCAAAAAAAGAAAAGTGTAATTATGAATGTCAACCACTTATAAACATAATTGTTTGTTTATATTTCAGATACACATGTAATTCAGTAACCACCTTTTATAAAAGCCCTCGCCGGTGAATCGCATATAAATGCTCTTATACTAACTTCAATCGTCTCTTGCTCTCCAGTTAAAGTGGTGATTGTAATAACATTCTCAATTTGCTTCATTTCATTGACAAAAGGATTAAAATATAAGTTTAAATTAGCCGGTTTTGATTTCCCTTCATATATTCCCACTATGATAGGTGATATATTTTTAATTTCAGTAATATTGCACAATATTGGCCAGAGTTGATGATTTGAGCTTTTATATATCGGTAAACCATCGATATTAAAATTCAAGGTTATTTTCTTGGGCACTTCATAGTTTTGTAAGGTTTTTTGTAATTGTGCAAGTAATCCATTATGCCAATAATGTCCAGTACCAATTTCAGTAGTGCATATTTCTGCTTTATTTGTTTTGAGCAATGTACGAGCATCCAATGGCATTTTGTTTGGCATTACATGATTTAATATTTTTAATAAATCACTTAAAGCGATATGGGAAATGTTGAATTTTATTGCCCATTCTCTGATATCACTACGAATATCAATATTCTTCAACTCTTCATTTAAAAATATGTCTATGTCACTATCACTATCGCTACAATTATATTCTTCGTCACTGGTTTCCTTTTTATTCTCATTTTCTAAAAAAATATCCTCTACGGAACCACTGACTGATTCGTTGGTATCGGCTTGGTAATTTTGTAGCATCACAGGAGTAGAGATGGTGGGTGTAATGCTCATAGCCATGTTTTCGTAGACCTTTTTTACTTTTCTTCTGTAACCACCGCTCCTTTTAAACTTCTTCCAGTGTTTTGAATCCATTTTTTAAATGTAAATTCCGTTCCGTAATAAATTCACACAATCTGCTATACTTCCGAAATGGCGAATCTAGTTATGTAAAGCATTTTAATGTAGCCATAAAGAGAATAATATCTTTATAATCACTCTATGCGGGAATAAAGATTGCTTTCATCCTTGTTAAGATCATATAAAATGTTAGAATTCGTTTGTTGGATAGAAGTCTTATCAAAAGCTCCTATAAGTTAAAAAGCATCATAGTTACCTTGTGCATTACTTTTCTAAGAATAATTAACCATATAAAATGCCTTTATATGACTTTGAATATTATACGGCCAAATAGCAATGTAACTAGCCTCTATAAGAAGAACACATTTCGAACCCTTATTGTAGTCGTATTAATTGGGTTTATTAAGGTTTACCCAGCCAAATTATAAGAATAAAGGTAATATAAGACAAATCTTCTAATAATATGCCGTTATAAGGAACATTGACATTATTAATGCTCTTTTATAACAAGTATAAGAGTTTAGATCTTATAGATTTAATTTTATAAGTTTGGTTTGTTTGTTGGGTAACGAACAAAATATTTATAAACAAAATAATTTGAAGGTTAATATTGCAAAAACGAAATACATTCAGTTTAAAAACAAAAATGGTCGTAAAAAAGATATTACAGTAGAATATCAGAGGCAACTGAAGTTACTTTTCTTGGCATTACGTTGGACGATAAGTGGCATAAGTGCACATGGGAAAACCACAAATAAACTTCGGAATAAAGTAAACTCATATGCTTATTACGCTTTATGGAGGTTGGGAAAAACGGCAGACAGGGCAACTGCACTCCAAGCATACTATGGTCATGTTTGCTCAATACTAAGATACGGCATAGTCTTATGGGGAAATTCGTGCCATATACTTAAATAGAGTATTTATTGCCCAGAAATCATGCATTCGTGCTATATTTGATGTTGACAGTTTGGTTTCGTGTAGATCACTATGCGTACAATTGAAAGCTTTAACGGTCCCTTGCTTATATATATTATTATATTCCAGGTGTGTATTTTTGTGAAAAGTCATCCAGATTTATTTAAGTTCCTGTATGATATTCCGCGCACTTACAGCTGTAGGCGCCCAAATAGGTTGATCGCCCCAGCGATGAGCACAGCCATGCGATCAAGGAACTTATATGCAATGTCCGTAATAGTACATTATGAGACAAGTTAGCTTAGGTTGCTCATTGCACACAAGGCTGTGGGTTGCAGCCGCAGGCGAGGGCGTAACTCAGCCGAGTGTGCAATAAGCAAGAGCTCACGAGTTTCATACGACGTTTTTTAACACATTTGCGAGGAAAAAATAAAGTAATTTATCACACAGCAACAAATATGGCAAAAACAAAATATGATAATTATGGGAAAAGGCTCGTTAAACCGCGAACTATAATTGCGATAATATGTTAATGACTGGTTCTCCACTCATCCTACATTGTTGCCCCCTTGCGTAAAGCGGAGGGTGGTCAGCGAGCCGCGAACAACTGTTTTACTGTGTTAACGACCGGTCGTTCACTCTAAGTTTCACTTTCTGTCTGCCCCTCTATAAACTCTGATGTTGCCTTGCATTTATTCAGTATTCGCCATGCCTTCCTACAGTCCGTCCGATTTTGCCGATTACAACAGTGATCCCTATGAAGATTTTATTAATACTTATTCGCCGCGCACCGACATCGATTATTACCCATACGCCGCCAATGTCCGACCAAGCCGAAGATTTGACCGTTGATCCTGATAACGTCGCTTCGAGGGTCGATATTGCGCGTCGCTTGTTCCACCCTTCGAATCCTGAATCGGAACCGACCGTCGACGACATTCCTCCGCAACATTTCAACGATTTTATGAACAACCAGAATCGACGCTACTTTAACACCATCACTGACATGTACGAGCAGGACCAGCTCATCGGTTTCTACGACGAATTACGTACACAGCCTTCTGACCCTATCAAAATTCGCGTAACGGTGTATATGCCAGTGTTTACGTGTTCTCCCCTTTTACATTTATGTTCTACTTGTTCCGATGTCTTTCTCGTCAATCGCCGCTCTATAACTTATTATAAATACTTGTCTTGGAATGTAGATTGTTTTAAACCTGGTTTTTTCTGTTCTGTTTGTAAATCTAAATTATATGAGTATGTTGTGTAAATAAAAAAATTATTCGTTTTTTATTGTTTTAATTTCATATCCATTATAATTCATTATAATTAAGACAACTTAAATTCATTAATCGATTTCTTGTTTTTTAATAACTTGTCCAATTTTTTTATACATTCTATTGTCCATTTTGGTATTTCAATTAGCGCCTCTATTAAAAAGGATTCAATTACTCTGTCTCCGTGATATATCTCGACTTTTGTATGTTGTGGGTACGAGTAGCAAACTAATGACCTTTTTCTTTGTATGGGTAATGATCCTATTTTGGTGTTTGTCGTTTGATATTCATTGAATTTATACGGACTCACGTTGAATGTTATAATTGGATTTACGTCTAGTTCGTATGGTCCAAATGTTTCCTTTATGTCATTGCTTTTAGTTTTAACTCTGACTGTATGTCTATTTCCCGTAGTCTCTATTTCAATTCGTTCAGTCGGTCCACCATAATATTCCCAATCCTCTTCATTGTTTATTGGGAGTTATTGGGAGTCTGTTGTTATTGTTAGGTAACAATTCTCGATAGAAATCGATTAAGATAGTTGTCACATTGGGTCTTCCGTCATAAACTACCCATTTCTACCTATTTTCTTTGTCCAGCTCAACTTAGTCTTACCTAACTCTGTGAATATGAGCTGTGTGTGCCGTATTAAAGTTTTGTGTTGATTTTGTATTTACTAAAAATGAGTTTAAAACTAAAACAAAAAGTTCAAATAAAATAAAAGAAACAATAATACTACGCTGTAATTCGCCTACAGGAAACAACTACTTCAGGAGAGTCTCTGCCATGGACTTACCGTCTTATCAAAGACCAAAGAATATCTTCAACTTTTACAGGCATCCAACAAAGCCAAATCTGTCATCATAATAATTTATATCAAACTGTAAATATTCCAAGCAAGAATTTAACTTTAAATTTCACAAATTGTTCTAATTTTTCTAGGTTTTTAAAGGTAAGTTGGTTTAAGTAATAATTATTATAAGGTCTACCAATGTAGTGACTAAGTAGGTACATGTTTTTATTAATAAACATTTTGGAATAACTCAAACTTTTTTACTTTCCTGAAATTCGAAATGAAAAGTAGAGTGTTTAACACGGGTAAAAGTCATCAATTCCATTCTCGAACTATAGCCGCCCTCGCTATGCTCGGGCGTCTAAATATCTCGAATGGGAATTGCTTCCTTTTGACCCTCGTATAACAATCTACTATTTTTTTCGTAGAATCCACGCCACCCCCTCATTTTGTGATACTCAATAATATTATAATTTTTGGCAAAAAGCTGATATCTGTTTTGGTATAAAACAAAGGAAATAAAACGGTATTCTTATGTTTTTTTTATTTATTTTGATAATAAAAGCAGCTAAGTTTCAATATACATAAATTGAACACGGTAGGAACTCTTATTTTATTTTTATTAATCTTCATCTAACACTACTTTAACTAATCCGTGTTTTGTAGTCATAAGTATCCACGACTTTTCTGCTCCTTTCGACTAGCTGAAGAATAAATTGCTTTTCCTCCTCATTCTTAGTAAGAGCTTTATTATAGTATACCTTGAATATTTCACTCCTCTTTCTGCAGCATTTACTACTCATAAGCTTTAACTCTGTCTCAGCACTATAATTGAATACTAGATACCCTAATAAATTAGTTCTTCCTGTAAAAACAACAGCTATTTACAGCCAAAAAGGTCTAATAAGCATAATACAATAGGTTGCTTGATGATCTCAAGAATTACCTTAAAATAAAATGATTTCAAAAACAACTGAAGAGTTGGTTGCTTGAGGACAGGTTTTTATTCAATCGATGAATTTATTTATTTACTTTTTTAGCAGACTACGATAATGTAATGACACACACTGATTTGTAATGATTTTAATATAATATGAAAGTAATTATACGATGTATTTAATGTGTAATTAATTATATTTGCATGCCAGTATCTGGAGAAAAGTGTGCGGCTTCTTATACATTGTAACATCTTTTATATTTACCACTTTTTAAACAAATAAAGAAATATTCTATTCTATTCAGTCACAAATTTTAATATTTTCTCCCTTTTCTTTTGAACCTCAGAAGTCCGATGTTTGTTTTCATTTAAAAGTAATAACCAATACTTATGAATCTTTTCTAATTTTTCAATGCAATGCTTTGGTTGATGAGTTGCTCTGCCAGTTTTATTCCAAATTTCTATTACTGCTTCTATCAATAAATGTGATGCATCTCTTACACTATTTTTATCGCTTGAAAACACATAGAAACATAGAAGAACTTGCCTCATTCTATGAAGCTGATTAAGTCAAGATATTGGCTCTGCCTGCTTTTGCCGATAAGAAAAATATAATCTTTATGACATGTGGAAGATGACATTTTAAATCACTTGTGCACTCACTTACAAATTGTTTTAGCTTTCTCCAACGTTATAAATTCTCCAAAGTATTTGAAAAGTGAATATTTAACTTCTATTTACGAATTTTATACGTGTAACAAGCTTAAATCAAATCGTCACATTTGGCAAAAAAATAAAAATCAAAGGGTCGTTGAGCACTGCCTTCTGCTGCTAATGCTGTAAACATGAAAATTTGCAGTTATGATACTGCGGGTATGTGTCACAAAAATACGGGGTGGCGCGAACGAAAACGAAAAAAAAATTTTTTTGGACCACCCTATATTGTTTGGTTGCAACGCTCTGACGTTTGGAACGACACGGTTGTGTCAACCGAATGTCACGCTCAAATGTTTGGAACGCCGTTAGAGCGTTCGGTTGTGGTTAGGTTGCACTCGGAGTGTAGGTTTGGAACGCGCCTCTGCTTGTCAATCATTTACATTGCATTGCTTGTCAATCACATTTTGATCGTCTAGGAGCGATGCTTGACAAGCACCACAGAATAGATAGACTACCGTGGCCAATCAAAAGTAGGCCACGCCCCCAAATGGTAAATTCAATGTAAATGATTGACAAGAAATGCTTGATCGTCTAGGGGCTCCATTAGAGTGAGTTAAAAAACAACCAAACAACCGCGTTCTAATGGAGCCCCTAGACGATTAAGCATTTCTTGTCAATCATTTACATTGCATTTACCATTTGGGGGCGTGGCCTACTTTTGATTGGCCACGGTAATCTATCTTTTCTGTTATGTGGTGTTTGTCAAGCATCGCTCCTAGCATAGCCTTCTATATTTTCCAAGCCATGAAGTGAGCAGTACGGCAACATCTCGTGTGGTCAAGCACTAGTAAAATAATATAATAATAATTATTTATTATTCCTTTTTCCTTTATTATCTATGTTTAAACGAGTTGTAAATTATTGTGATGTAAAGTTATTTCAATAAAGGTTTTATATTTATTATTAATATTTATTTATTAAGAAATAGGGTTTGAGTCAAATTCTTTGACCTTTTCAGGGATACTTTAGTACGATGGGCATTTTGATCTAGGCCTTCTCTAGCAATAAATCTTACATCATTGGAAAGGTATTTAAATTTGAAACATTTTATTGTATGACAGCAAATGTCAACTATTAGTACTTTGAGAGTTAAATCGCTCTGAAATCAACCAAATATAACATTAATGACCTAAAACTCCGAAAATACTATTGATAAAAAGTATGTTTACAGCAAATAATTTTCATATAAAAACCTTTCTAATGATATATCATTCAATGCTAGAAGTGGGGTAGATCAACTCCCATAGACAATAAACCAGTTTAATACTTTAATTATATATCTTCACCACTATCCAAATTTCCAAATTCCGTTTTCATCCTTTTATTTTATAATGTTTCCCTACCTTTTGTTGTGGCTAATACCCAAAGTATATTAACAGCAAATATTTGTCTTTAAAAGACCTTTCTAAATGATATATCATTTATAGCTAGAGGGCGTGTTAATTAACGCCCTGCTGAAAAAAATCAACAAAAAAGGTGACATTTTTGACAGCCATTTTTTCCTGGTTAAAATGTAGTAGATTGTACCATAAGGGGGCAAAATAATATTTTTACGGCGAGGGCGCTTATTTGAATCCAAAGCGAAGTGAAGGATTCTAGAGTAGAATCACGAGCGTAGCGAGGGATTCTTTAGTAGAATCCTGAACGTAGCGAGGGATTCAAAGTACGTCGCCCGAGCCAAAAATATATTTTGCGGCCGAGTGATACACTCTACTTTTACAGACATAGTGATTACTGATTTCTCAACTAGTTGAAAGTTATTTACTCTCACAATTACCTATCCGATATGTAGTAGGTATTTAATTTCAACCTACCTACCCATTGTGTGCAAACTTTTGTTAATTATTGTGATGGAAAATGACCTCACTTTAAATGTGGAGCTCATTTTTCAATGTTGACGACTCTGTATGAAATATACAGGGAGAAAAAAGCAGCCCTTGACGAGTTTCTTGTCGGTTCTTCTCGTTACAAGGTCTCCCGCTCAGGGTTTGCGAACCGATGGCGTAGCTTCTTTGACATTCACAGGTGCTTGTAACAGCCTGGACTGAATAAATGATTTTTTTTATTTTTGATTTTTTTTTTCATCACCCTCTATGAGAAAATAAAAGGTGCCTCATATTTTATTGTATTATTATTATTTGATAAAACATACAGTAACAAAAAAGATGTGCGTGTGGTGTGAGTGTTCCTATTCTAGAAATTGATTTGACCATACGAAGATTTTAAGAAATAATTGTGCAAACTTGATGGTGAAATCGAAAAATTTGTGAAACCTATGTAGACTAAGTTATAGTCGATTATATAGAACACTCATACCGCCAGTCTCGCGAAAACGTCATACTTGATATCATACAATATACTAGACGTATGTTAAAAAAAGATATATGGAAAATTTGTGCTGAATTTGTGAAAACTATTCACAAAATAATCAATTCATTATCATGGTTAATTTGGATTTTATAAGGGTTTCTTAGGAACACTCACACCACACACCGTGTGGTGTGAGTGTTCCTAAGAAAGAATTCACCGTGTGGTGTGAGTTAATAAAAAACTGAAATCACTAACTTTAACTGAATAATATTGCAATTTTATTATTGTATATGATAATTCGGAATCAGAGTAAATTTGTGACACATAAATCTTGACACAAAACGTGATAGATTAAGAGCAATTAAACATTTTGTTTCTTTTTCTCTGTGAATGCTCGTGTGAGTGTTCCATATTTTGGCATTTATTTGATTAACCAGACCTCGTATACAAGTGGAAGCTGCACCCAAAATTGTGAAAAGTTTGTTCTTAAAATTTAAAACATCTTCTATTTCCGTAAGCGTTATACTTTAATAGTAATAAATTTTTAATTTTTTACATTTTCAAAGGAATATTTTATGTAGGGTGGGTATGCTTTTTTATTTTGTCGGACACAATTTTCGTCTACCCTCGTATTGGCATGTGCGTGTGGTATTGGCTAACCTTTACTTGTAGTTTGGCGTTGTAATAATTCTATTTTTATTGCAGTCTGTTGTTAAATTCTCCAGTGTTTCTGTTTACTGATAACAAGCAATAATGTAAGTTATTATATTTTTCTATAGGTACTTTTTATTTATTTTATCTAATACTAGCTTTTGCCTGCGACTTCGTCCGCGTGGATATTCGGAAAATTCCTAGGGAACTTTTGACCGGGGGGTAATTATGTAACTCTGTTGCAATCAAATCTGACAGAAATCGCAGTTACATCGATGCTTTAGTAAGAACCAAGGTGACAACTATCTTAACTAAAGCAGCAATGCAACTGCGCTTTCAATCGATTTCAGTCGAGAATTGTTAGCAACAGAGTAACGTAATTCGCTAGCGGGATAAAATAGTAGTTTATGATACTGATGCATAATGAGGGGTATTAAAAGATGAGTGTGTGTTTAAAAACCGAGCCGTAGGCGAGGTTTTTAATAGTATCACACGAGTGTTTTAATACCTAGTTATGTGCAGTTTCATACACTACTTTATCTACACTCATACATTTGGGATTGAACCTACTAAATAAAAGATCAACGTTAGAAAAGAGAGAGAGACTTTGGTTGTATTAGCTATGTACCTATCTACCTTGTAATAAGTCATTTCCTTAGCTGCATCTAAAATAATTTTGCAGAGTCAATTTTTTTTCACATTTTTAAGAAAGAATAAAAAACACCTACGAAATTCAGTATAACAATATGTAAAAATAATTTAAATCAAAATTAAAAACTTTTTTTGTAATACTCTAAAAATGGCGCGCACTCCATTAGAAAAAAAAACAAAAATGAGATGAGCCATATTTCCTTGGGGAAAATATCGTTGTTTTTTTTAAATATCACGGCACTACCTTCTTGGATTTGCCCTGTATCGTAATGAGAAAAAAAGTTACTTTATGATGCAGCTGACTGCATCGTAATGAGTTTTTTTTTTTAAATTTTACCTACTCACGAAAATAAAGTATTAAAACTTTCACATTTTTAATATTAGTAATTCCCGTTCTCGTTCTCGTTTCTATTCCCGTTCCCGTATTTTACTTAGGGGCAAATTTTTACAATAGTAAAGATGATCCTGTTATTTTACATTCTCTGACATACGGACTTTTAGACCTAAAAAAAAAGGGACTGTGACATACGGACGGACAGACAGACAGACATGACGAATCTATAAGGATTATCTTTTTTGCCATTTAGGCTACGAAACCCTAAAAAGATGTTATCGAACCCAATAAAATGTAATACCTAGGTACTATAGCGTAAGTAACAAAATAACCGTAAATAAAGATGCTGGTAACAATAAACGCAATCCTTAATTGCATGTTATCAACCATATTTTCTTTAAGATTATTAATATAATTGAAAAATATTAGAAAAAATCGACTCACCCGTAGCAGCTCAGACGGGACTCGAACCCGCACCCTTAGGATTCCGGCCCAATGCACTAACCAATTATGCTACCGAGTCGCTAGCGAGCTTGGCGAAATTTTCTAATACTTTTCACGTTTTTACGCTGTAGGCCAGCGCCATCTCATCAATGTGAAGAGAATTACTTCGACATTCGAAAGCAACACCTTTACAGGTGCTAGACAAATCGATTAAGATGAAATAACCATATAATTTTTAAACTTTTAAATTTTATGCACTCACAATGCTATTTTTATATTAAGATTATTAATATAATTGAAAAATATTAGAAAAAATCGACTCACCCGTAGCAGCTCAGACGGGACTCGAACCCGCACCCTTAGGATTCCGGCCCAATGCACTAACCAATTATGCTACCGAGTCGCTAGCGAGGTTGGCGAAATTTTCTAATACTTTTCACGTTTTTACGCTGTAGGCCAGCGCCATCTCATCAATGTGAAGAGAATTACTTCGACATTCGAAAGCAACACCTTTACAGGTGCTAGACAAATCGATTAAGATGAAATAACCATATAATTTTTAAACTTTTAAATTTTATGCATTCACAATGCTATTTTTATATTAAGATTATTAATATAATTGAAAAATATTAGAAAAAATCGACTCACCCGTAGCAGCTCAGACGGGACTCGAACCCGCACCCTTAGGATTCCGGCCCAATGCACTAACCAATTATGCTACCGAGTCGCTAGCGAGCTTGGCGAAATTTTCTAATACTTTTCACGTTTTTACGCTGTAGGCCAGCGCCATCTCATCAATGTGAAGAGAATTACTTCGACATTCGAAAGCAACACCTTTACAGGTGCTAGACAAATCGATTAAGATGAAATAACCATATAATTTTTAAACTTTTAAATTTTATGCATTCACAATGCTATTTTTATATTAAGATTATTAATATAATTGAAAAATATTAGAAAAAATCGACTCACCCGTAGCAGCTCAGACGGGACTCGAACCCGCACCCTTAGGATTCCGGCCCAATGCACTAACCAATTATGCTACCGAGTCGCTAGCGAGGTTGGCGAAATTTTCTAATACTTTTCACGTTTTTACGCTGTAGGCCAGCGCCATCTCATCAATGTGAAGAGAATTACTTCGACATTCGAAAGCAACACCTTTACAGGTGCTAGACAAATCGATTAAGATGAAATAACCATATAATTTTTAAACTTTTAAATTTTATGCATTCACAATGCTATTCAGTGCTAAACGTGAAAAGTATTAGAAAATTTCGCCAAGCTCGCTAGCGACTCGGTAGCATAATTGGTTAGTGCATTGGGCCGGAATCCTAAGGGTGCGGGTTCGAGTCCCGTCTGAGCTGCTACGGGTGAGTCGATTTTTTCTAATATTTTTCAATTATATTAATAATCTTAATATAAAAATAGCATTGTGAATGCATAAAATTTAAAAGTTTAAAAATTATATGGTTATTTCATCTTAATCGATTTGTCTAGCACCTGTAAAGGTGTTGCTTTCGAATGTCGAAGTAATTCTCTTCACATTGATGAGATGGCGCTGGCCTACAGCGTAAAAACGTGAAAAGTATTAGAAAATTTCGCCAAGCTCGCTAGCGACTCGGTAGCATAATTGGTTAGTGCATTGGGCCGGAATCCTAAGGGTGCGGGTTCGAGTCCCGTCTGAGCTGCTACGGGTGAGTCGATTTTTTCTAATATTTTTCAATTATATTAATAATCTTAATATAAAAATAGCATTGTGAATGCATAAAATTTAAAAGTTTAAAAATCATATTTTCTTTTTTTACTTTTCGTGTTTTATCCTCTTTTTTATTTATGTAATAAAATGCTTAAACAAATGTTTTTTCCCGCTTTTTGTCTAATGCATGGTCACCCTACATAAGACTTTCCTTTGAAGATGCAAAAAAAATTATAACTATTAAAGTATAACACTTACGGAAAAAGACGATGTTTTAAATTTTAAGAACAAACTTTTCACAATTTTGAGTAAAGCCTCCACTTGTATACGAGGTCTGGTTAATCAAATAAATGCCAAAATATGGAACACTCACACGAGCATTGAAAAAGAAACAAAATGTTTAATTGCTCTTAATCTATCACGTTTTGTGTCAAGATTTATGTGTCACAAATTTACTCTGAATCCGAATGGGGTTGGTAAACTTTTTCGCAGAGAATTGTTTTATATATTTTTTTGATAGCACAAGTTAGATTAGAAGAATAAAGAAAATAATATTATGATTTTTTTATTTTACCTTGTTAACCAAATATTTTTTTTTATATTATTATCGCGATAAAATATCAAACATACGGCTGAACACGAAGTTCCTTTGCATTTACTGATGATTGACAGATTTGACAGACAGTGACAAAGAGTAATCATACCTTTGTTTTTTGTTTTGAGCAACAACATAGAAAGTCTTTGGAGCAAAAGCATACAGCCGTAATAGTGATTTTTGTACTATGCTGTAAATTAAAAAATTAAATTTTTATTTAAATTAAAATTAAGCATTATAAAAACTTCGCAATTTGTTATTCCTGACTCCAAAGCCAAAAGCTACCAGAAAATATATAATTCACAACAGTTTTGGAAAAGTTTACCAACCCCATTACCATATACAATAATAAAATTTCAATATTATTCAGTTAAAGTTAGTGATTTCAGGAACACTCACACCACACACCGTGTGGTGTGAGTGTTCCTAAAAAACCCTTATAAAATCCAAATTAACCATGATAATGAATTGACTCTTTTAACTACAAACCTTTCCATCTACGGAGGCTTCGCCGTCAATATTGAGGCAAGCGATATTACAAATAATACATTTTTGTAAATACATAGGATTTATAGGTAATATAAAATACATACTCATAAATATAATGTAGTACTTGTACTATTATGTATTCAGTAATGTAGTTTGGTTTTAAATTTTATTTGGTATGGGTATTGTGATATTTTAGTTGTGGGGGGGGGAATGACATACATAGTTTTAATCCCAGAAATCATCCCCTTAGGGGGTAAAAAGAGGATGGAACTTTAAAGTTAATCTCAAAAATATTTTAATTTATGGTAATGATGTAGAAATCATCACCACCATAAACTCTCCTTTATGCTGATGTTGACTTTCTAGGATTAATAGTAAAGTAAAAGAAAATTAGCAAAAATAAAGAATTTAATATGAATGTGATTAAGAAAAACAAAATATAAAATAAATAAATATTATATCAAACTTCAAAAAAGGATAATATTTTATTATTATTAATGAAAAAAATCATGAGAAGAAGAATGATTAAATAAATAAATAAGTAATGCTTGGACAATTTCACACAGCGCCATCTAGCCCCAAACTAAGCAAAGCTTGTAATATGGGTGCTAGACAACAGCTGATATACTACTTATAGGTATACTTTTTAAATAAAATCAAATAAATACACACTTATTATACATAGTAAAGTAACGCCCAGAGCCAGACCCGTCACAGAAATTAAAATTCATCATTTCAATTTCTGCCCGGCCGGGAATCGAACCCGGGACCTCTTGCGTGGTAGGTTAAAACCAAACTACATATATTTATGAGTATGTATTTTTATATTATAAGTCCTATGTATTTACAAAAATGTATTATTTGTAATATCGCTTGCCTCAATATTGACGGCGAAGCCTCCGTAGATGGAAAGGTTTGTAGTTAAAAGAGTTGTAGGTTTATCGTCGTGTCGGTGAAACATTCAGTAGGTGGAACGGCGTGTCGTCAAAAGTGACAAATACCAATGGTTCTGTCGGCGAACAGTCCGTAGGTGAAAGACTCTGACGGGGAAACGGAAATAAATGAATCGTCCTGTCGACGAACAGTCCAATGGCAAATCGGTCGTAGGAGAACGGTTGCTGAATCAGAATTTTTTTACTTTTTTTTAAAAGAAGAATAAGACGGATTTATTGGTTTGTGTGGCCAAAAACAATTTTTGCGTTCGATTTCATTGGCGCTGAACACTGATGTTCCAAATTCAATAAGTGCGCGTAATAGTACATTACAGCCGTGAACGGGAAGCTAGCGATTGCATTGTCGAGGATGGTTTGAAGCCCGAGCCGCAGGCGAGGGCTTTAATCATTCGAGGCAATGCAAGTAGCTTCCAGAACAAGGCTTGTATAGTGCTTTTCTCAAGAAATGCGAGGAAATAAAAAACTTTTCAATTGAAACTTAATTAAATTTAATTCCCGCCAGTTTTTTTTGGGTGCATTCCAGCAGTTTAATCGCTGAAACGCCGAAAAGCAAAATGAGATTTATCATAGACAAATCCTCTGAGTAATCTTGAATTACGTGCAGCGCCATCTACCGCCGAGAAGAAAAAGCCCATCTCATTTCGCTTCTCGGCGGTAGATGGCGCTGTACATAATTCAAGATTACTTAGAGGATTTGTCTGTGATAAATCTGGTACAATACAATGTAATATTTATTTATTCTTATAGTAATATACTCTGTGCGCACAATTTTTTTTATTGTATCGTTATTATAGTACCTATTAAATAATTTTACCTTTATAATATTAACTGTCTTGTCGTTGGCTTGCGTGCCAGAAAAAAGGAACTAAAGTTATGGCTGATTTTTCTTATTGTTTAATATATAAAGAACTTCAATAAAAGAACTACATTATTTTCATATTTTCAACACCACAAAATCACTACGACAGAAAATATCGACCTTTTAAAATTGAAATATTCCCATACATTTAGTATGGAGGGAGACTGACCGACTACATGACCACAAACTGACAGTAATACACGTTACCAAACTTATGTTCATGGCTTGTAAATGAAGAAGGCTATGCTCCTAGACGATCAAAATGTGTGGTTGACAAGCTATTTTGATCGCTTAGGGGGTCCATAATGCTCTGGGGGCTTACCATCAGCAAATAAGAAACCGCTCAGTTCAAAAGCAGGCCTTAAACAGGACTGCTTAAGGCCTGCTTTCATACTAACTATTGAGGTCATAGTACGAAAAAGTAAAGCAGTTCAATATAAGAGCTCATAGTAAGGCCCCTGAACGCAACCTAGTTACATAGTTTATGGTTTTTTACTCGACATTGGCAAATTGGCAAATGTACAAATCGTACAAGCCAAAAAAAAAAAAAGTTTATGGTTTGGCTAAAAGATTCTCTTTGGTTATAAGCACACAATAGTTTCTCAACAGAAAACAAAAATAAATTGTTACCCAAACATTAGGACCAATTTAATTAGTTTAATGGGAAACACGCAAAAAAAAAGCAGCCAATACAGGGGTAATCAAGAATCAAAACACAGAGATCGCGACGGGCCAGCATTCTCAAGTCAAGTAGGTATAAAGTGCTTATTGAATGAAAACTTGCTAATGTCATCCTCAGCTGAATTGAATACACGTAATAAATATTCTATTCTTTGTCTCTTGGTCTTCTCATTTTGGTTCAGTTTGGGCGTCGTATGGTCGTCGTTCTTTGCAAAAGCTGTCAGACTCCGTTCTTTTTTTGTGCAGACGTTTAAACAATGTAAACATGTTATATTTTTGTATGTACAGTTTAGTTTGTCGCATTTCGTCGGGAACCTAAGTGGTCGTTCCTTCGTTAGCGTAACCAGTAACCAGTCCGTATACAGCGCATCACGACCTTGGTCTAGGGTATCTCGACGAAGGTTGGTACCAAATAATATTACAGCAAAGTTCTTTTCTTAGCCATTTTGTAACATTGTGTTCTGCATGTGGTATTGTTACCTTTACTTTTTACATCATAATTTGTAATAATAATACATTTTGATTGAATGATTACATATCCAATTCATTCACAATGAGGGCACATTTTCGGATTCAGTTTGGTTATATTTTTTGTGAAACTTCCCGAACGACTCTGACCAAACTGACATTTTATATTATGTTGTTTTTTATCAAAACCTGTTGATTGTAGGTGGAATGATTCAACATTAAAAAATCCCCTGGAAGGAAGTAAAACTGCGTGGCCAGTAGCTCACAAGGAATCAATCTTCCTGCCCGAATTCCCCATCACCACCAACTTACTGCAAAAGGACTTCCAAATTGATGATATTATCGCGAATGGAGCTTTCGGCAAAGTATATAAAGTTATAAAACTTAGTGACAATAAGGAGTACGCATTGAAAGTGCTTAGTAAAGCACAGGTAAGATTCTTTTTATTTTTCTCTTAGGATTCCTTTCTACTGTTCTGAGAATATTACATTTAAAATAAAACTTAGTATAATTTATCATGTCAAACCTAAGAGCGAGTCCTTGTATGTAAAGTGAGGCAAAAAAACAGCCAAAATGGCATAGTTTTCAGATTTTATTTATTTATAATATCTAATCATAACTAAAATACAATAAAATAGTAGCTAATCCCTTATAGGTACCTCAGGAAATTGAAACTTTTCGTTCATATAGGAACGATTAGGTAACATAATGAAGGATAACAAACTGAAAACTGAGCCTTTGCCCCACTTTTGACAGTGTGCTTTGTAGGGAATAACTGTCGTACTAGGTTGTAATTATTCCAAGGTCAAAATAATGTAGGCGTATGACTAGACTTTTTTCTTTACATGCTGCTTTTCTTTCTGGTACTCTGGAATTAATCTTACGGGTTAAAACTTCAAAATCAGTATCTCATTATTTATTATTTGTAAGTAAACTGATGATAAGTTTGTAAATTTGCCAAATGGTACATGTAATTGTAAAGTTCATACTTCAGAATACTTATAGGAAGGATTAGAAATATGTATTTATTTAGTAGGTATAATCCGTGTATCCTTACTGGTCCTATTTAGTAAAGATTTTTTGAATTACAAGAAGTGTGAGTTGCACCAAAACGCTGTCAAAGTTATAGTTATCGTCAAATTATATGCTACCTATTTGTAACGTCAAACTTATCAAAAGACATCATGCTGGCTTGCAACCTCTTTTTTGGCTAACTTGTGCTTAACCGGTACTATGACAAGCTTGTTATCGTTAAAGTTAGATGGTGCAACTCAGCCTAAGTAAGGATAAACAGACTATACAGGATTATTTGTAAAACACCAACAACCTCGCAGGAGTCGATAACTAACATCATAAACAACAACCTTCACAACAACATCTGTTCTACAACTTTTCAGAAAACACAAAAAAATACATTTTTTATACAAAACTCTTCAGACAAAACTTCTGCAAAGCTGTTCGGAAATGTATGGAAAGTTGATTTTATTTGTCTGTTTTGGGAAAAGTTGTAGAACAAGTGTTGTTGTTTATGATGTTATTAATCTACTCCTGCAAAATTGTTGGTGTTTTACAAATAACCCTGTATATGCATTTATTTACACTCAACTTACTACTGGTATAATTACTAATTGAGGAATGGAATGAGAATGTGACACCATGGATGTTTTTTTGTATGAGTATCATGCTATTTGCATAAAATGTGTTATTTATAGCTAATACAGTATCATCATGGTTATAACCACATGTTGACAAACATTGAATTTGACTACTGTTCAAATATCATTAATTATAAATTCTTACCTCATAAAATATTATTTACCAAACTTGTTTCTAATGTTCCTGTTGTTGGGAAACAAATATTGGACATTTTCTTAACAATACATGTAGTGGTCATGTTTCGATTTTGTTATCAATTTGAGGAGTTTAATGGCAATATGGCATTTTGTCTGCAATGAGGATCAGCGACGATTTTTGTTTAGTGGCTTATCAGAAAGCTTATGCCACCACATGATTAACTGTGAAGAAATTTTCACGATATCTTTTAAAACTCAGAAGTTATAAAAGCTAGAACGCTGTTATTTTGGGGTCCGAATGACGTCATCCGCCACGTAGTCGTCGTACGTAATAAAGCACACATTGCATTGAGCTTGGCATTTCCTTTAAACCCTTATATTATAACTCAACCATTTCTAAACAAATTTCAAAAAATATTTCACTAGGTTTCAGAGCATTGAATATGTTTTTATATTATATCAATAAAACTAGGATTTAAACCTGCATTGTGATGGTTTACCAACTTTCGCCAAATGGGAAGGGTGACCAAAACTTTAATTTTGGCTCCTTTTTTGGCTCTCGCTGCAATTACACCCATCTATCCTTTGAATCCAATTGAGCCTGAGTTGTGGCCAGTTAATTTTTATCATTTGATTCATAAATAATTAATTAACATTATTTTCATGGACATTTTAAAAAAGATGCCTTAATCTATTTAAATTATTTATTGAATTTACTTATTATAATATGACTAAAATTTACAGGCTTTTCTTCAAGTAAAAACCAAGGAAAACCTGAATTTTCATTATCATAGAGCTATACTTTATTTTAATGTAATTTTTAAAGCATTGTAACCAAAACATAGTGTTAGTGGTGTTACCCAGTTTATAGCATATACGAAGAATGCTTCATCAATTGGTACATTTAAGCGCTTACTGTCACACCTTTGATGTAGGGCATTTATTATGCTATCTTCGGTCAGAAGGGTTAATATATTAAAATCGATTTGCCTATTGAGAGAACAGGACCTGAATTGCTTATCCTTATCAGCTTTTTGCTTATCATTCTGACCTGTTTACCTAGTTTGTTTGTATTTCCTAATGCAATTTATATGAACTTATTTAGCTGAGTCCAGTTATTTACTGCCTGTTCACAGTGCATTTACCTTTTCTACATAATCTTGAGTGGCCACTTTTTATTACATTATTAATTTATAAAATTAAAAGATTACCAAACTGTCCCTTAGTAACAATGAGATTTGTTACCCTTGTAAAAATACTGCTTTTGTTGAGTATTAAAATATAGAAATCATGATGATAGAATAAATATCGTTTTTAGTTTAGTTGGTTCATTCCAGTTTATAAGATTTGGAATGTATATTTAATGTCAGCATCAGCACATCAGTTAAACCAAAACTGTTAAGTTACTCAAATTGATTCAAACTTGAGAGATTTTGACTGTTACTTTCAAAACTGATTGAGGAATTTTGATTTGTTTTGTTGTGGTAACCTATTATGATTCTATGTTGATTGATATAACATTAGATTAGCCCCCTACTTAATTCAGTTTGATTGATATAATATAGATTAGCTCTACTTAATGAATGGTCTGACGTGTCCATACAAGTACTTTGTTTTTAATGAGTGTTTTAAATGCTAAATGCTTACTTTCTTGTTGTTGTTGGTTACAGATAGTGCATGAGAGCGCTGTGCGTCAAGTGAAAGAAGAGGCGCGTATACAAACTATTTGTGGGCATCATTCCTTCATAGCTAGAGCTGTCTCCCGTTGGCAAACCAAGAAAAGGCTTTATATTGGTAAGAAATAATATTATGAAGTTTCGTTGTTTATGTTTGTGTATGATGATGACTGATGACTCATTCTCATGATTATAAAACAATGTTTTCAATGTTTTTCTTAATCTTAAATCAATACAAGTAGGTAAGTATAAATCTACAAAATATTTGCTAGGAATTTGCACGGAAATATTAGTAATGTTTATTTACGTTTTTCCGATATATCTTGTGCTCAATATGTAGATGCGTGAAATGAACTGTCTGGCATTTGCTGTATTGGTGATAATCAGCCGAGTGCCGGCTGATTCCTTATCTTTACTCTAAATAATAATGTACATACATACTGAGAGTCAGGGGCGTTATATTATATTATACAAGTCCAATTTTGATTTATGGGCTATTTTCTGATATTTAGGTTCGATTCATACACTTTGTATCAAGAGAGTTGTTACAAAGTATGTATTACAGTAAACTTAATACTTTTACGTGAGAAAACATTACCACATACAGTCGAAACCATACGCTATATTTACATGCTCTGCAGTTCATAACGTAAACAAGTAAAATTACGTATATTTTTGTTGGTGTTCTGTTTTATAGGAAACGTAACATCTGTATTTATTATCGTAGGTTATGTTCTTGTTATTATTTTTATCTATGCTTATCATTGCCGCTAGACGGGCGAGCGATTAGTAATCGGTTGCTCTACCGTATCAATTCGTAACACTTGATTTCAGCACGAGCGTGCATGAGCAATGGCAGACTTAAAGTTCATTGCCGTCTTTGCAACATATCTGGCAATAATTACGGACTATTTATTTGTTATTGTTGCGTCATTTGCGTCATTATTTATATTTGGACTTATAATTGATTTTATTAACGTAATTTAAACATGTTTTTTTAATTAAATTGTAGGCTATTTTTATTAAATAGACTACAATTAAGTAAGTAAGTACCTATTGAAATTGTTATTATCTGCAAATAAGTTAGCCGCTATGCCGAAGGCGTGCCCCGTAACCTCACCTCCCCCACCCACTGATATTTATGTATGTATAGTGTGTTAGGGCTGGTTTATACGGGGTCAGAGACTGGACCCAGCGAGCGAGCGAGAAGAAAAGTGCGAGCGATAAGTAAGCCCTGCCTGCCTAGCATGACCGATTTATATCGCGTGATATAGCATTTAATCGACACTCAACTGTCAAACTCCTTTGTCTTTTTGACAGTTAAACGTGATAAAACGCTATATCACGCGATTTAAATCGGTCATGCTAGGCAGGCAGGACTGGGTTACTGTACTGCCATGTTACTTACCCCGTATAAACCAGGCATTATGCAGCGACTTGCGCCTAACTTCACAACTACCATGAAAATGAAAGTTTGCATTGCATGCACTGTACTAAAATTAAATCTAATTAAATACTAAAATAAATGTGTTTAGTTTCAGAATACATTCCTGGCGGAGAGTTGCTAGCCTTGTTAGACAAGTACGGCAAGTTACCTGTGGAACTAGTGAAGATATTTGTGGCTGAGATAGCTATTGCTTTAGGTAAGCGCAAATTCACAGGTCTCATTGATGAAACTGGCGAAATGGCACCCGAGTCTGGAAAGGACTAATACGCGAATGGACTAATTCTTAAAAAGACTAATTCGCGAAATGGCTAATTCTCAAAAGGACTGATTCGCAAAATGGACAACTCTTACCAACGCATGACAGCACAAGCAAAACATTTTATTATGTTTATGGCTATTATTTTTAAAATGAAATTGTAAAACAAAGCTGATTATTTTATTTTAAATTAAAATAAATTCGGATTTTTTTGCATTTTATAAATAAAACAAACAAACAAAATAAAAACTGATTATCTTATTTTAAGTGTTTATTTATTAGTTGTATTTTAAGTGTATAATAAAATGTTTTGTTTGTGCTGTTATGCATTGGTAAAAGTTGGCCATTTTTCTTTTCTTTTTAAGAATTAGTCCACTCGCGAATTAGTCCTTTCCAGACTCGGGTGCCATTTCGCGAATTAGGCATTATGCGATTAAACGATTGGTGGGTGTGTTAACGACTACAAAATGCAGCCGGGACCAACGGCTTAACGTGCCTACCGAAGCACGGAGGAGATCGAGATAATACATTTTTGATCACCCATCCCATGACCGACCCTTGCAAAAGTTGCTTAACCTCCGCAGCAGGGCCAGGCGCTACACCACTGCGCCATCATCCTCGAGAAATATTTATTTAGACGGAAATCAGCATCTTGGTTGCACCATAAGTGTGGCGTACTATGCAGGGTTGGCATGATTAAATCACATTGATTTAAATCGTGATTTAAATAAAGTGATTTTTTGAATAAAAATCATTGATTAAATCAAATTGCCTTTTTTCTTCCCTATTTGTATAAAAATATAAAATTCTAATTTTAAATAATTGATAGACACATAAAAATGTATATTAAATGTAACTTTGTGTAAGAATTACTGCTTTATACTGTTTTTTCTTTTAAAAAAACCGCCAAATCATCTGTCCTAATATTTAACTTTCACCAGGCATTTTAATTTTGAACTGTTGTATTGATCTTTACTCGTGTTTCTTCCGAATTAAAGTGTTAAATAAGTCAAAAGCGCGTTGTGGTTTCACGCACTATATTAAGTGGATTTAAAAGGCTCAAGCAAAAAATCAGTGATTTTTTATTTTTTGCAAAAAATCATGATTTTTTCCAACCCTGGTACTTTGTTCCACTTTGTGTGACTTCGTATAAAGTAGCCCTGCCCCTAAGCTAGGAGCTAATAATATAATGTAATGTCCTTGTTATTAAATGAATTATTCGCAAAATGACAAAAAAGCAAAAAGACAGATTGCGTCTTGGTAGAGGTAGCTTTTAGTTTGTCGTAAAATGACGGATTCTATTTTTTATTTTCAAAAGTTTTAATTGACTAATGTTATTTTGTTTTGTGTGCAGATTTCCTTCACAACGCTGGTGTCATCTACCGCGATTTGAAGCCAGAGAACATCCTACTGGACTCGGACTACCACGTCCAACTCATCGATTTCGGCCTATCCAAGTGGCTCTCTATCGGCTCGCGGACCACCACCCTCTGCGGCACGCTCAAGTACATGGGTGAGTCGTAACTTCACCCCTATGTACCCTAAGCACGAAAATCTATCAAGATCGAATCAACTAGGTGAAAAAAATTCATACTTTGAATTATTAGTTCAGTCACAGAATATATAACGTACAGAAGCCCATCCGCGCGAGGACAATCAAATAATAAGCTACTCTCGCTGCACGGCAATAAAGTACAATTTCAAATTGCACAGCGCTGCGTGCCTATTATTATAAGCGCTTCGAAGCGCTTCTCCTTCTGTCGCGTAGCTCTGTCTCAACCGACACATAGACACCGACATCGACACAGCCGCGCAGTAGGCTAATATAAAAGTTTAAGCGCGGAGTGAGACCCCTCCTGTTGTGTTGCAGATGATTTGAACACGATAGATATTCTCGCTTAGGATACCGACGACAGCTTAAATATCGAGGGCGGCATATAAAACGGTCATTTTCCATTTCAGCGTGGGACTTGACACGTTGCATAGTTTAAAATGGCTCGGGGCGTAGTTTCCGTTCGCGCGTCGGCAGGCGGAGTGTTCGCGGCGTAGGGCGGGTTACCCAGTGATTATGTGTAGTTGTAGGGCGACCGCCGCGCTCTGAGCGGCATTTACCATGAACGCGCGAACCATCGCCTTCGAGCTGGCCATGGAGGGACGACAGGTGGACGAAGTGGTCGCCAGCATCTTCCACACCGTCCTCTTCCACCGCTCCAGCGGCAAGTTCACCTACAACAACGAGGAGAGCTATTCAATCCGCACCGTCAGCTACGTCGACGTAGACTGCGACTTTATAGACTTCACCTACGTCTGCTGCGAGTCGGAAGCTCTCGGGCGCGACGTCAAACGGGAGATCTCGGACTTCTCGGATCTCCTCCGCGCCGTCGACGGCACCTCCTCCCCCCCTCGAGGCTCGATCAGCCTGGAATTCTTCCAGAAGAGGCGCGCGCGTTGGCCGTTCCAACCGGAGTGTGTCCCCTGGGAGGTGTGGACGGTGTACTGCGAGCTCACCGAGCGCAGCGATCACGACATGCACAGTAAACACGAGAGCGTCGTAGAAATGTTGCAGGACAAAATAGTATTTATAACGGAGATCATCAACCGTCACGAGTACGTGCCGAAGATGCCGAGCCGCTCGGACGCCGACTTGATATTCGACACGACATATTCTGACATCCAGCCGTACTTATTCAAGATACATTATAACCTGTCCGGCGCGCCGCCCGTCTCGCACATCAACACTGTGCGCAAACTGATACGCGATACCCTGTCGTTGTGATGCCTGCTGCCTCTTCTTGTGTGATTGGGTTTTTACGTTAACTTTCGACGCGGTGAAATAAACGCGTTCGAACGTCTATGGAAGGGCCGCCCGCCCCGGCAGACGCGCACGTTCGTCCGTCTAACACCGGTGACATTTCGACCGGTCACTAATTTTAATTCTTATAAAAAGGGTGATAGATAAGTACGAGTAAAGATTTATTTTTATTAACTAAATTTCTGTAAATATTAGGTATACTTTTTAAACTTTTGTGATCAGCATAAATACTTGACTCGTTTAAATCAATATTCATGTAATTTTTCGTAACTCAAAAAGTGATTTCCGAACTTTCTTTGAACTAAAATATGGTCTAAGCAGCACTTTTTTGTACTTATACATTAAGTTTGCGCAATATTTGTGGCGTTATTACGTGCCGATTTACGAAACTTAGTTTCAGTTAGTATCTTAATGGTTTTGTAGCAATTTTTTTATATCTACTGACTGTTAGTTTAATTGTGATGTTTTCCTAGATTCTTATGAGACGTTTTGTATTAAGAACTTGCTTAAATTATATATTCAAAATAGCGTGTTATTTTGTCTTTCAAGAAAGTGTTTTACCGTAAATAATTTAAATGTGGTTTGCTTTAATGACGATATTTAAACTGTATCTATATGAATTATTAACATTTGCCTGTTGTAATATTAGTGTAAAATTAAATTTAGTTGTAATAATTTTAGAGCTATGACTCGGAAGGCTGGTTGAAGTGTCCACACAATTATATGATTTATTTAGTGTTCGAATTCGTCTATCGTTTATGTAACTTTAAGTTTTTTACCTGTAACAGTGTAAGTTCATTCACAATGCACATTGTATAGATGGGCGAGTAGATTTTAACTAATAGTTTCCTAGTTATGTAATTAGGTTTTGTTTAGTACTGCCGCCAATAGTAATATGTGAACTCGGTGGCATCCTTGATGTTTGTTCATATGTTAAGTGTATTCAAGCGCGTTATATAATTGGGTGAAGTCGCACTCAGTGTTATATAGTAAAGTCTTTCGACTATTATGTGTTTTTTATATTAAAACAATCGCTTTGTGATATTGCCGGCGAGAATTAAAAATGTAAAAATTATATTAATTTGATTGTGTGAATTTAGAATATTTAGATGTTAAAGGAATTATAAAATTTCGGTAAGTAGTGTACGATGTATGTAAATATTATGTACAGATTTTTCTCATTTAAATAAGTCTTCGAATAATGCGAGATGTTGGAATATTGAGAGCTTTATCGAACTTATAATTCAGCTAGGATGGAATAAAATATCGTTAAGTATAGGAGCGTACGTGTGTCGTAACAGTTGGTTTAGAGTATTAGATGGTGCATGGAAGTCTCACTAGTTATTAAGAAAGGTAACATATTGTAAGAAAACTAATTGGGAGATTGTTACTATTCTGCTCTTGTTTACACTGCTTTTGTCTATGTACTGTCAACAGAACATCTGATTACCCAAAACTATCATACTCTTTTTGAACGTTAAAGTGTTGGACATTAAGTTCAAATCCGATTCAGGATATATGACATAGTGGTAATCCAGTGGGCTGCTGTGTGTACTTTCGTTACTAAAAACTAAAAGTTGGCTTGTAAAAATGCTCTTGAATTTTTTTTGTGTATTTACACCATTAATCTTAAACTACTACTTAACCTTTAGAATGTCTTTTTTATTGTTTAAATGGCTTACACTAATCAATGGACTATGATGCAATCACCACTTCAAATTTGTTGTCCTATTGAAAATGCATTAATTGATTTTTTTTAGGGTTTTGGTAGATTATTAGGCTCTCAAAATTACTGGTCATTGAAGATCGATGTGTTAGTAATCACTTAAAAATATAAGTATTTGAAAATCATGCTAAGATAAATAAACCATATTGAACAAACCGGCAGCGTATTTATCCGCGCTCTTCGGTATCGACTCACCGACGTGAGCCGAACATAATGAGGATTAACACGACAAATGAATATATAAATTTTTATATCACATCAAATACAATATCAATATCTGAGTAAATCTCTGTTTAAATTTCTCAAATCCATCAAGAAATGACAAAATTATTAAAGATTTAAAAATCATATAAAACACGGCCGGCCCTTGCGGATCATGCGATGACGTCACGTGCCACGATCGCCCGAACAAACACCGCGGCGCACGTGGCTGATGACGTGTTCAGCCAATCGTGAATCGGGGAGCGTTTTTGAGAATGCGACACGAAAATCGCTTCGTCATTTTTGGTCCAATTTCAATAATTCTTTCACTGAAATAATTTATTTTGATGTGACTGAAACTCTACATATTTAACTAAAAACCTCGTTGATCCTCATTAAGCGGTAATCTCGCACTAACAAACGGTGTTTCTGAGTGAGGGAAGGAGACAGAGCTATGGACAAATGCGGTGCAGGACTGGCAAATGAGTTCATTAGGCTATCTCATGCTCTTGGTGTTTGCTTTATGTTGTTGCCTTGCTTTTAAGGCCCGCCACATACAGATAGAATTTTGATTCGAAATTCCGAAACGAAATAATTCCGAACGCAGCCAATCGATACAAATCTATGGACCTACCACCAGGGCTCTGTCACTCCGCGCGCGAGTCTGAACCGCTCGGAGTCCTCTGAGAGGACAAATTTCATACATCAGAAAAGATAAGACCTATGCGATAGAAAGAGAGGCAACTACTAAGTGAAGTTTTGGAGCGAATGGAGCGCTGTGCGACCTGAATTGCCCCTTATTGTGTCGGAGCAAGAGTCGCAATTTATTTTTACGAGTTTGCGGAGTGCAACTTCTGTACGTTAGTACTATTATCTATTCTGTGCTACCGCACACATGCAGTAGTTTTCCGTTCGAAATTTTCATTACATTATTGATATTCCGTTCCGGAGTTCTGAATCAGATTCGGTCTGTATGTGGCGGACCTTAAAGCAGGATGCTTAAGTTTGAGTCTATCAGTTACTTACATTTCTGATTTTACTGTCCTACCTCATTGTGTGACTAGCCTAGCTTAGTCGTTCCAATGGCAGGATGACAGAAAATTTATTCCGCTTGGTGGCGCTGCTGTAGATGAGAGACCTTTTGTTGTGTCAGTGGCGAGGGGTGTAATTATGGCGAAGGTAAGCCGTTTTATAAAAATGTTATGATCTGCATAGCGGATCGGTGGGGTGGGATTTCTAAAAGGTAAGCCAATCGGCTTGTAAGGACCCTTCGCTTCGCCACTGGTGTGCATATTGTGGGTTATGTACCAGGTTATTTTTCAATTATGATGTCTAAAAATTTATGATAGTAGGTAATTATTATGGATGTTGGACAGTAAACGAATTAAAGATTGAATTGAAAAAAAGAAAATCATAATTTGTTGGAAGAAAAAAATTCGCTTCCTACATCCAAGAATTTATAGCAAACAACAAAATGACAGGTCTACATCTACACTAGCGCCAAGTTGGCGGTAGTGCGCCGACTGGTGGACGATTTGTGAATCAGCGAAATTATCCTGCCATTGGATAAGTTTTATCTTATGTACCAGTGATTGGAAGTGTTTGAGACTGACGTCAACATTTGTATTGAGAAATATGGATTGGATAAATATTTATAGTTGTGTATTTTATTTTTAATAATAGCAGTGATGCAAATAAATCCATATTATTATATTTTTAAGAAAAAGTTTTAAATCACAGATTTTGGGCTTGCGTGAATTTGTTTGTGTGCAATATTATATTTGTATAGAATTCTAATATAATATATTATATAAGAGCTATTTAAAGATGCAATGTTGTGACGTCATTCTCAGTCCACGCCTGTCACTGTTTATTACTCATACCTATGTAACCTAATCTATAATTTATCAGAATTGATATTTGTCACCAAAGATGAGGCTGTATATCTTTTCAGTTCTGTTAACACGTTTCGTTGTGTAATCCAATAAAGCAAGCTAAGATGGTACAATCGGTCTCAGAAGTAGGTGAACACTTAGAGTGGCCACACACGACGGAATTTCGATTTGGAATTCCGAAACAGAATCATTCCGAACGCAGCTAATTCATACAAATCTATGGACCTACCACACCACACATGCTGGATCTTTTGGTGCGGAATTTTAATACTATTATCGATATTCCGTTCCGGAATTCCGAATCGGGATTCTGTTTGTATGTGGCCGGCTTTAAAGTTGAACCCCACATGTCAGCATGGAATAGCATTTTTATATTCTATCCTCTTCTATCACTGAAGATCGTCATTTGTTAGAGCGAGAAAGATAGCGTGTTGCGAGAAAGATAGCTCTCATGCTATTTTTCTCGCTCTAGCAAATGACGATCCTCAGTGATAGAAGAGGAAAGAGTATGAAAAAATACTGTTCCGTGCTGACAAGTGGGGTTCAACGTTCAAACCTAATAAGATATTTTTCTTTTTCAATTTCTAATTAAATACTGTTCTGCCAACCGCAGAGGGCGTCCGAACGGTCCGTCCGGATAGCACTAAATACAGCCTGAGACCGACAATACCCACTATATAATGTAATTTTTATATGTTGGAGCCACAGTATAATTTTTTCGCTATGTTTTTTTTTCAAAATCACCGTAATTAGGGCTTATCAAATGTCAAAAAGCTGTAGGCTCGATAGATGGCGTTGATAAAAATGTATGTTTCAAGGCAGGCAGGATGTAATCCTAAAATGTTTCTCTTTGGGCTTTTTGCTTCTTTGGGCAGATTTTCCTCTTTGGTACAGGCCGTTTATTTTTATAAGCCAATTTTGACTCATCTCTTTCCATCAACGCCATCTAGTGAGGCAAATATTTACTTTTTTATTTTTTAAATGTCACTTTGAAAAGCCCTCATTTTTTTTCAAAATTCAAAATTAATGTAGAAAAACTGTTTGTGGATGTATTATTCTAATGAAATAGGGAAAGAAATTATTATTTAACGGTACTTTTGTTTTGCTCTGTGGTTTTGACATAAACAATTTTTTTTAACAAAATTGGGTAACTGTATTTTATAATGCTGCTAGTTATAGTTACTGTTTGTTGATATCCATTAGCGATTTTCATATCAGCGAGTACCTTAAAAATGTAAATTGTTTTTTAATTTTACACACACACAAATCTGGTGATAAGACAATATATTTTATTCTATTCTAAATACCTACCTTTATTGTGTGCCTCGTTTTATGAAGTGTGGTATTTTTCATGCACATTTTAACAAAAAAAACCTATAATATCACTGCACACAACATGCTATGGCCTTATTTGAAAGATATTTTAGAATTATGTGTATAATAATGGCTGTTACATACTAGATATATGATAAAAGAGAGGAGTTATATGTTGTGATGTATAAGTTCAAAAAATAATAAGCTGAAAAATCTTAGTCTTGTGATAATTTATATGAATATGTGAATAAATGATGAAGTATTATTTAAATGTTTTTCTTATTATGTTTACTTTCCTGCCTGCCTAGCATGACCGATTTATATCGCGTGATATAGCATTTTATCGACACTCAACTGTCAAACTCCTTTGTCTTTTTGACAGTTAAACGTGATAAAACGCTATATCACGCGATATAAATCAGTCATGCTAGGCAGGCTGGTACCCAAGACGAAGTGCATGAATAATTAAATCGGTTCATTTATGATGAGCTTTGATTTTGGCAACACTAAGTAAAGAGTACATAGGTACCTCTTATTCTTAACAAAAAAAGGGAATAGAATAGCTTGTCTAAAGAAGTGTTAAATCAAGGGTGGATTAGGAGTTCCCAATTAGGTAACTGTCAACAGTAAGAAATAGGTCCACATTAGTCTTCGATCGAGAATATCCTAGATAACACTTCACGAACTAAAACTGTACGCAAAAATGGCACCTCAAAATAGCGTCCCACTTACAAACTTGGCGCTTATTTTGTACATAATCACCTCTTATTTTGTACAAACTCACATTATATATTATCACTTATTTTGTACAACATAAGCTTATTTTGTACAAAAATACTTCTTTTATCACTTACTTTGTGCAAAATAAGCGCCCAGTTTGTAAGTGGGACGCTATTTGAGGTGCCATTTTTGAGACTCTGGCCGGACATCTAGGGTATTCTTGATCGAAGACATTAGTCTACCTTACCTACTACCAAATTCAAAAAATAAAAATATGAATGTCACTTTCCTTATGTTGGAATGTACTTTTCAACACACTTGCTCGTAAAGTGAGCCCTAATACATCGCTTTTAGGGCCATAAACCGAGCTATAACAAACGCGTGCAATAATATATAAAACACTAGTTCGTAATAGAATTAACCCTACAAAGTTAAATTAGTACCTTACTGCAAGTTCTATGCGAGTAAACAGAGCATTCCCAATTTAGCCGGGTAATACAGTTTTTTTTTTTACAACAAAAAGGTTATATGGTGATGAAAATTCATATACATTTTTGTAATAAATAAATGTGTAAGTCCTTAATTAAGTCAAATAAATATATAATTATTATCAAATTATTCATAATTCACAATATTTTGTTATAAAATATTAAAATATTTGCATTTTGTCACTTAAAATTATAATTTTGAAGTATTCTGTATGCTCCTCACCCCTTTGTTCGCAAAATATTCTTGCGTTGGGCGTGTGAAAAAAAAACAAAAAAAACATGCGCGCCTTTTCCCATAATTATCATATTTTGTTTTTGCCATATTTGTTGCTGTGTGATACATTACTTTGTTTTTTCCTCGCAAATGTGTTGAAAAACGTCGTATGAAACTCGTGAGCTTTAGCTTATTGCACACTCGGCTGAGTTACGCCCTCGCCTGCGGCTCGGGCTGCAACCCACAGCCTTGTGTGCAATGAGCAACCTAAGCTAACTTGTCTCATAATGTACTATTATGAACAGGGGGCTAATTGTCTAATTTCAAAATCTATCGCAATCGCTTTCAGGATGTGATACATTGATGCTTCTTTTTGACACAAATAAAAACTTACCAAAGAAATGCAGCAATGTGTCACCATCCATCCATCCATCTGTCAAATGAAAGCGATTGCGATAGATTCTTTAAATTAGACAATAGTAGCCCAGGGTCTAACATTATATTAAATTAAATAGGTAGAAACCGATCGGTTAATTTAATTTAAGCTTAGTAGGTTTATCTGGAATTTATAATAGTTATTTATGCAACTGTAGTTATGAGTGATGAATGAGGTATAATGATACCTTATTATGTACACAGTTGATACAAGACATTACAGCCATGATATGAATCCTTCTATAAAGGGTTTTGAAAAGGTGGCTGGCAACCAACATTGAAGCAACCAGTGTCATGGTAGCCGTAATATCCGAGCGAGTGGCTGGGCGCGCCCACGCCCGCCGTGCGCGCCTTGTCATTATATCATCCAAACGAGTGTTATAATTGTAACTGTTGTTGTTGTTTTGTAACTTTGTTGCAATCAACTCTGACCAGAAATCGCAGTTACATTGCTGCTTTAGTAAGAACGAATGTGACAACTATCTTACATAAAACAGCAATGTAACTGCGGTTTCAATCGATTTCAATCGATAATTGTTAGCAATAGAGTTACGTAATCAGGGGGCTGCAACTCGTTCGGATATTGTTGTTACTATGACACTGGTTGTTTTAATGGGGGCTATAAGCGAACTGTTTCGGAACCTTTTATATAGAATTTAAAGCATTGGATGTAGTGTAGATAAAAGAACATATCGCTCGTGTAGTGTCTATGAAAAAAAATCTTACAAAAACCTATAAAGTACTTAAAAGTGGATATCTTAATTAAAATAAGTGCATTAGAAGAGGACTTCGTGTGCTACGCGACATCAAGAACTTCCTTCCATCGATAGAAAAAAACATAAGTAATTTTACTGATATTTTTAATAGAAATAAGTAACTTTAAAGTATGAATGGAGGAGTGCTCGGTGCGCAGAGTACAAGAAGTGTGAATGTTTAATAATTTAATAATGCTGGTGGTTTAGAGTATTTATCTCGTTTGATTATGATGAGAGATTTAAATTATTAACATCACTTTCATAAAATCTGATTGCAGTGAATGATATTCTATTGACAGTGCTCTTTTGAATTTAAAAGACAATGCAACTTATTGGCCCATTTTTTTTAAAGTATGGTACAGGAATGGAACTTGCTTCCAAGTATTGATTTTATCATTAGGGTTGACTTTTACTATGGCACCAAAAAAATCTATCTCGGTGAAAAAAGTTACGATGCACTAAAGCCCGAAAAAATTGTTTATATTTTTTTGACTTCAGTGCATTTTTTAACTTTTTTTCACCGGGATAGATTTTTTTGGTGCCATAGTAAAAGTCAGCCCTAATGATAATATCTAGATACTTGGAAACAAGTTTCATTCCTGTACCATACTTTAAAAAAAATTGGGCCACAGGTCAAGGGAAAAGTTGCATTGTCTTTTGAAAAATCAATTGGAGCAATTATTGATAGATTAAGATATCCAGGGCCTAATCAAATGGCCATTGCGTTAAAATTAACGCTATTAGAATAAAATGACAATGACGTATGCGATTGAAAGGAGCTAAGAGTTCGCAGTCATTCCCATACTTTGTAATTCTATTCTACTAGCGTTAATTTTAGTAGAATGGCCATTATAGACGAGCTGATGTGCTGGTGGTTGACTGTAAATCATCAACAGCAAATACTAAGGCTTAGTTGCACCATCTTGACTTAACCAACTTAACCTTAACTTTAAAAGATACAAACTTATCTGAGCCAGTGGTCAAAAGTGGAACTAAGGTGTTATTACATATTGTTAGCTAGGTTACGCCATAGACGACAGCGACACTGTCATCGAGTTAGATATTATGTTTGTATCTACCTGTAATGTTATGGTTAAGACAAGATGGTACAACTCGGCCTAAGTGATGTTAAGTTAAGACCTTGTAACAATATTCAAATTGAGATTATTTGTTTTGTTATTCGTTGCTAACCTAAATCTTTGGCACCAGCATTTTCCAAGACCTAATTTTTATTTTTTCGTTTTATTAACCGTATTATACCTTTTCCTTTTCATTAAACTAATGTTTTTAATATGATTGTCACTAGCTCCAGAGGTGCTGAGTCGGGAACCGTACGGGCACGCCGTGGACTGGTGGTCGCTGGGAGTCGTCGCGTGCCGAATGCTTACTGATGAGGTAAGTTTTATTTGTATTTTTTATAATTAATGGGTTTGCTCTTGACCCTAGTCTAGCCCGAAGGCTAAGACAGGGTCTACGATGGAGCGAGCTTGCCCAGAAGGTGCTTATTCACTCTGGCCTTGAATAGAGTCAGGTTGTATGCGCTCGGAGACACACGCCGGCAGGGAATTCCATTCCCTAGCTTCTTTGTTGATACTTTCAAAACCAGGGGTTCCCGAATTCTTTTGGCTATGGAACCCTTTTTGGTTCACCTGGCGGAACCCTTGCTCAAGTAAAAAGTAAACTACTTAACTGTAATATTGTTCAGTACTAAATAATATACTAGAAAAAATTCGACTCGCACCAGATCAATACTCAGACGGGAATCGAACCCGCGACCTTTGGATATCCGGTCCAATGCTCTGACCGCTGAGCTACCGAGTCATCGCCGAATTTCTTCTAGTATATCCTACTCTTACGCTGCAAGCCAGCGTTATTTCACCAATGTGAGGAATTACCTCGACATTCAATTGAAATATCTTTCCAGATATTTGGCAATCGATTAAGATGAAATAGCTATATAATTTTTAAATTTGAGATTTTTGCATTCACAATGCTATTTTTATACAGTACTAAATAATATACTAGAAAAAGTAATATTGTTTTTTACGTGAAATTGCACTATACTAAAGCTTTTTGGCTTAGTGTTCGCTTCTTGTAAGTTAAGTTTGATTTTAAAAGAAGGACTTTTTAAAAGAGCCACTTAAGGAACCCCTGAGTTCCACGGAACCGGCGGAACACCATTCGGGAACCCCTGTCCTAGAATAGAAAATAGAATTTAGTCCGGGTTGCCTAGGCAACCCAGACTAAATTCTATTTTCTATTCTTCTATTTGACAAGGCTGACAACACTTATGTGAGCGATTTAAGAGCACGTAGTCTGCAAACTAGCGCCGCCATTAAAAACACAAGGCTTAAATAAAGACGAAATTGTTAATTACCTCTAGTGCACTCCGAAGAAGCTTTGTGGTACTTCTTAAACAATATTTTCTAGCTTGACGTTTAGTTTATGAGTTTCTTATTGCGATAATAATGTAGGATTCGAATCGAATCCACGCCCACCCAGGCACCCTGTATTTTTACTACATTATAAATATTATAATAGCGAAGTACCTACTTACGCCATCGTAGTGTAGGTAGCTTTTATATTTAAAAATATCGAAATTAAAGGGAATAGTTAGAAGATAGATTTAAAGCCTTTGTATAGGCACAGAATATTATAATAATAGGTTTAAAATAAAAAAAAAACATTGTATTATAAAAACATATTTTATTATTCTTACTTATAGTACCTACCGGAAATTCGATAATTTACTTTGAGAAATATAAATTACAACGCAGGTAATTTTTTGTATCGGCTATTTAAATAAGTCTCTAGGTCTTCTAATGAATAGACGGGAATACCCACGCTTAACGCAGGCGCTCGTTCACACAGTCACATGTACGTGCATGCATCACATTTCATTCGGCACAGCGCGTGGAGGCGACCGGTACGGGCGATCGGTACGAGCGACCGGTGCAGGCGTCCGGTGCGGGGGGCGCGTGTCGAGGGCCGTCGACACACGCCCGCCGCAAGCGCTCCTTCAAACTAATCTAGGATTTGGAAACAGGCTTGTCGACCTTCTCGACGCTTTCTTCTGACGAGTCTTTTTCTCCGCTATCGTCTTTCTTCTCTTCCTCTGCACTACTCTCTTCGGAACTGGCGGGAGCGTCGCCTGAAGGCTTCTCCTTCTCCTTGATTTCAACAGATTTCACCTCTGCTTTAGGAGATTCAACAGGTTTGTCAGGCTGAGATGTTTCAGCAGGTGTGGGTAGGGCCTCAGCTACTGGCGCACTTGCTTTAGGTTCGTTTTCTTTAGGAGTTTCGTTTAATGCAGCGGGTTCACTAGCCTTTCCTTCTTTCTTTTCAGCCACTTGGTCCTTGGGAGATTCTTCAACTGGCTTGGCTGGTGCAACTGGTTTGGCTGGTACAACTGGCTCAACTTGTTTTTCTTCAGCTACTGCAGCCTTGGCTTTGTCATCGACTGTATCACGAACGACCCTTAGGCTGTCGTCAATTGCAGGCGCAGCTGACTTGGCGGCTACAGCTTCTTCAGCTGGCTTAGCTGCAGCAGGTTCGATGGGCTTGGCAGGTTCCTCAGTTTTCACTTCTGCGGGCTTTGCAACTTCAGGCTTAACTGGTGCGGCAGCAGGTTCCTCTTTCTTCTCTTCAGGGACGGGTAGAGCGCTCTTACCAGCTGGCAAATCAATTTTCTTTTCCGGTGTAGGAATTATGGCAGCGGGGTCGACTACATCATCAGCAACTGCAGCTGGTGATTTGATTGCGGTTACAACATCGATAGATTCTTGAATTGCTGATTTAACTGATGGAACTTTTTTAGGAACCTCTTCTACTTTAGCTGTCACTTCAACCGGTTTTTCTCCAGGGTTGGAACTCTTTTCTTCAACTTTAGGTTCAGGTTCTGGTTGACTAGCTTCAGGTTTGCTTTCTGTTTCAGGCTTGACTGGTTCAGCAGCCTTAGGTTCAGGTGCTTCCTCTTTCTTAACTTCAGGTTTAGCCTCTTCTTTCTCTTCAGCTTTAGGGTCAACTTTAGCGTCTACTGGTGCAGCATTTTTAGCTTCAGGCACGGGTGCTTTCTCCGCTTCTGGCTCTGCCTTCTTTTCTTCAACAGGCGCTGGGGCAGGAGCTTCTGGCTTAGGTGCTTCAGCTTTGACTTCAGCAATAGGTGCAGGTACTTCACTAACGACAGGCTTTTCCTCAGCTACTGGCATCGCTAAACTCGCCGCCGCAAAGGCCAAACATAATAGGGCGACCTTCATCCTGCAAAAGAAGAAAAAATATTATTAGTGGTTTGACATGATAATAGCTACAACATTATTGTAAATCTAAGATCACGTCTATGAATCGTGAGTGTGGTAAGGCCAATGTTACGCGTCGACCGGATTCGATGTTTCGCAGCAATTTTCCAATTACGATTGAATCATCTAAGGGTCTGAGGCGATGGGGAACGAGTACCTATTTTGTTGTTACTACAAACGATTGTTAAATAGGATGTTAAGTGTTAACTGATTGTGAAAGCGGGTTGTGCTTTCGAAAATATCAATCCATTATGGGTGCCAATAAAAAAAATCTTTCCTTGAAACAATTAATTAAAAGTCAAAATGCGGTCGTACTAAGAGTTTAAAATAACTATAAGTACTTTGTAAAAAATATCTCCTCAACTTGATTGTATTGATTGATAAATAGATCGCATACATCTAGTTTTGTAGCTAGGCTCTTAAGTTTATTTCTAGGAAAAAAGTTGATGTTTCATGGACAGCTCATCTATTTTCCATTAGCTAGAAAGGTCGAGTACCCCAGTCGTTGCTATTTATAACGAAGTCTAGCAAACGGTAGGGTATTAAGGCGGTATCCCGAGTCCTGCTGGAATGCTGTCTGGCGCCACTCTCTGTAAATAGATTATAGCCTCCGTTGAGGATAATCGCTTTAAAACAACGAAGGTAACTTGTTAAGTTCTTTTTTATATTTCAGTACCTACTATTACTAAAACCTCGCAGATCTAAATATTTTAGATTTTGAAAAAACGCCCTTTTTATTTTCTCTAGTGTCAATAAAATATGACGGATATTTCCTATTCTCAGTGCTGTCAAACAGGATGCGAAATGCGCGATAGAAATATGGATGATTTAGCCAGACGTGGACAACACATTATGTGAATTTTAATTGGCTCATTGAATTGAATTGTCCACTAGAATGCATCGCAGCATGTCATCGTATGAATGATTCACTAAACGAACAACGTAAGACGCGATTTATTATTGCTTTAAAACAGAATTTAACTTAAAACAAAGTGCATCTCTCTCTACTTATTTTTAACCGCTACTTATACTCGCTTTAATTTTGTTAAAATTGTTGAATACTCTGCCTAAGGAGTCTAGGATTACAATCTGGGACAATTTAAGTGAAAATTATAAACCAAAGATTTTTAGGTAAATATAACCTAAATGACAACGTAACGTTTTTGGTTTTATCGTTCAGAATTACCGTGATCGACCATATCTTCTTTGTTTATGTACTGATTTAGATAGTTTATGTTCTTTTTTTGTCTGAAAGAGGATACTTTCCTGTCCTGTATTTAGGCCCCACCGTGGAGCTCTTAGAATAAAAAAAAGAAGTTGTCCTCCAGCCCCAACCGACTTCAATAGACGTGTTTTATTACAATGATATGCGTATCCAGTGCTTTGAAAATTATTTCTTGCTTTTTAGAGGAATTTAATTTCGATGCTGTTTTTGTTTTATTTTCAGGTCTTTTGAAGTCGGTGCTTTATTTTTTCTGACGTCTTGCGAGTTGCTCGCAGTTTGTAATGTGTCCGGTTTCATAACTTGGTCCCGATGGTTACTTCTTATTACGTATAACCAGTTCTTCACATAATAGGATGCGCTTTCTTATGCCTTTTTCCATTTTGAGTCAGGGTCATATCCTAAAGGCATTAAAGAGTATTCTCGAGGGGAAAAGAATACTTAAGTTTTTCAAAGCTTGTAGTGACGAATATTATTTCGATAGGTATCGAATCTGTTCAAATGTTAAGTTAACAAGTATTGTTATTTATCGAATTCTTTGTTAGCATAACGGAAAATGGATAATGTTGTTTTGTTTTAATGAAGTTTTTTAAGGCTGTTTACATATAATCGTGCTGACTAATACATTAAATAAAAAAGATCAAATAAAAACTACAGCGTCCAATCAACCCTCTCAAAATTGATTCTCGTACAAAAAGTTAATAAATATTGTCGAGCAACAATTTTGCGAAACTGGTTCCAGACAGTGCAGCCAGTTAAATGTGTATTGATTTAACAACTTGCTCTGCGGGTATAGTATTAAGGAGTTGTAATTCCGATGCAATCATCCAGTTTGTTCGGCCATTGCCTCCGTAGGACTCAGAACTGCGTCTGATTACATTTAATGTACCATTATTATTCTTGCGTTCATGACTTTCGATTTCAGGACTTTTTTGTTTGTGGAGCGTAATTTTGTTTCTGATCGATGTTTTGTCCCTGCTGAGGATATTAAAGCAATTTTAAGAATATAATATATATTTACGAGTAAATGAGTTCTTTCCTTTTACGATTCTTTTGAAAACTGTATGGTATGTGACTCCTTTGTGGTAAAAAAGAACGCTCAATCTGGCAGCGCTGAATTGGACTTCGATTTTAGATAAAAGTATAATATCTTTCTTAACACAAACTATTTCCTTTTTTGCGACATTTATCTTTGTAACAGTGACTTAAATTGATTACACTTTAGCATTTACATTATTCTCTTCAAATGTAAGTACAGCCACTATAAGCATTTGTGACATAATTTGGCTTTAACATTACTTTTGGTGGGTTCAGGTACGATTTCCTTATGTAGGTAGTGCAAATTATGTTATAGTATTTCTTGTAGTTCCCTAATGTGTTTATCGTCGGTTCTGTTATTTTCTGGAAGGATATCCTCGGTCTGAGGGCAAGCATTGTCGCTTCCCACACAGCGAGCAATCTTCCAATTGAGTGTAGCGCATGCCGTTTTATTGCTTCAATGAAAAAATTTGCCGTCGGTTAGCTGAGGACCTACATGGGACTACACGTGATGCGCTGCGTGGATAAACATGCTTTAATTTTTGTAAATATTTAATATAAATAATTAAATATTTCTGGGCTGTTACAACGACTTGTGAATTGTCAAGAAGGCACACCATCGGTTCGACGGGAGACTTTGTAACGTGAGGGACCGTCAAGAAACTCGTCAAGGGCTGCTTTTTTCTCCCTGCTTATTTACAGAGTCGTCAAATCATCATCAGCTCATTAGGTATCGAACTTGTAAGATATAGCTAATTTTTATACTAGAAAAAAAAACTAATCTCTGACTAAGGACTTTGGACATTGTTCTCGAGTTTTACATATTAAAGTAACTATTTAAGTTCGCGATAGCCACCGAAAAGATCCTTCCTAATATAAGTAGCTCATTATTTATTCCTGACAATTTATAAAGATACCTGCGTCAAGCTAAAACAGGTTGTGCACTCATTTAAATATTCCAAATTATTTTAAGACTCGTGTGAATCACAATTTCAAAGTCGTTGTTTTAGTAACAACGCTCTACGTTAGTAATAATATTATAAAACGAAGTCATCAGCGTAGAGACATCATGCGTATGCGCATAATGTCAGAAATTGAGAAAATACATCAAATTGTTTTTCTTTATAATGTTTCAAGTACCTACTTACTAGAAAATGGAAGATTTGACGAGTAGGTATATATTTGTGTAGACGATTTCGTTGCATTATTTTTACAAAACCACAGAAATTGTATTGTAGGTACCTACGTGTAGGTAATCACTTTTTCCACTAGATTATTTTTGTGACTGGTAATTAAAGTTGCTTTGGTTATAGTTATTCAAAACTGCAATGAAATATTAGGACATTTATCTAGAAACTAGACATTTTATCGTTATGAATAGATTGTTTCTAAATGGTTCACTTTACCGCGGGCCTTGTAAAATTTGTTCTATTATTTAGATTGCGACATTATGTCCCACTTCACGGTTCACTGATCATTTTTGCGAAATACCTACACACATTTTTGTGGACACCCTAACTCGAGCATGACAGGTGTTTTTTGCTAAAATGACCATACCTATTAGAATAGCAAATTAATAAGTTTAATAATTCATTATTCAATGTTAGTTAACAGTAAGTATATAAATTTTATTAGAGTCCTTGACACCATTTTATATTTTTTATAATATTTTGGTAAATATATATATTTTGTTTGAGGTTAAATTAGTAAAACGTATCGGTAACCGTTTATCATAATTTTTAAGCATTTGAATAACAATGATTGATAATTGCGTTTAGAATTTTTGAATTTAATTTATTTAATAAGGCACATCAACAATATAGGTAGACACAGTACATTTACAGATAATCATTTCATATTTATATGTACCTAATATATATGACTATTACAGTTAGTATTTTTTTAAATTGTCAAGTAGAGCTTGAAGTATTCAAAGATTTTAATAATTATAAAAATGCAATATTTATTTCTCAACGGACTTTACCGATAACAACTCCGTTAGTGAAAATTACTATAGAAATGTTAGTTTAATAACATTCAAAACATAGGTAATTTAATGTGTCATGTCATGATTAAATGAAAAAGTCGTGCTATTCGTACAGATTTCTTACAGTAGTCACATCGAAATGTTACAAGGACTTCGTAATATGCATAATTATGTGCAAAATAACAACTCAGCTTTGTTTATCTGCCAAGTGCATCTAGCTTTTTATAAATGTCCTTACGTAATATAAAAATTGTTTTGAAACAAAAATTGAAAATTGTTTGCAACTGGTTAAACATAGACAGATATACAACGAGTTACAAAAAAACTCTAATGCCGAATCTAATAGGGACCATCAAACTGAACAACTTTTACTATGGAACCAACTCTGAAATCGCGACAAAAATCTACTGTTCCGTATAAAACATAATAACGAAAAAATCCAAATGTATGGAACAGCTGATCTTTATAAAAAAGGCTGGTGTACGTAGTGACAAAAACCGCAGGGCATTGTATGAAAAGATTGATGGATGTTAATGAAGCGAAAGAAGTGTGCAAGGATCTTAGCAGGTGGCGTTCCATAGTCACTGCCTACCCCCATGGGAAACAGGCGTGAGTGTGATATGTATGTAACAGTTGGTCCCATAGAAAAAGTTGTTATGGTACCATTTACTTTGTAAGACTTAGTAACCAACATGTTGCAATAAATAATATGACTATAACCATATTCGGTATTAGAGGTTTTTTGTAACACTTTGTATAGTAATTTTCTTTTCTACAAATTTTTAGGGTAAAAAGGTACCTAAACGCTAAAATTCGTTCTACTAAAGTAACTGTTTACTACAATTATTAGGAAAATTATTATTTCATTTTGTTGCAAATGCCTTTGAGAACTTACTAGAGGTTAATATGTTTTGTTTTACTTTTTGTATTTTTAACAGGTTTTCTACAATTTTTCTTTGTTCTATGGATTTTTAATAGTATACTAGAGCTAATGTTATACTTTTAAAACAAGCTGCTTCCGCGTTTTTTTAAATAAGTAGGTCTATCTAGGTGTCTAGACTCTAGCCTACTTAAATTTATTACCGGCATCTTGAAAAGTTTCAAAATCAGTGTGATCTTCCTATCAAATATAACCTTTGCCTCGGTGAAAGTCCCATTCTAATATGTTAAGAATAACGCAAAAAGGCTGCATAACATATTTATGTAAGCTCTGTATTATAAAATTAAGCTGCTTGCCATAAAATGATCCACTAATCCATCCTTAAAATGACGGATAAATTAAAAAAAACTATTACTTATTATTAAGTAATTCTGTACATCAAAAGAGCCATATTCATAAGTTCCGGATACTCGTATAATAAAATTATTGCATACGTTATTTTCAATTTTTAAATTAAACCACAGGATTGGTGCAAGAAGCGGGGTTACACTGCACAAATAAAGGGTTAAATCCGAAAATAATTACTTATAGTGGTTATTAGAGATGGGCATAAGACCCGGTTTAAACCCGACTACTGGGTTAAAACCCATTATTGTATGTTATATAGAAACTTTTTACAGTTTTTCGTTTTCTATTGATATACTTATCGGATGTTTGTTTAATGTTTTATTTAGTTCTACAAAAATGGTCTATGGGCTTGTACTGGCTTTAAACCTAGTAGTCGGGTTTAAACTGAGAGTTCGCCTATAATCTTTCGTGGTTATAATAGCTCGGGGTCTCGTGCTAGCACGAGGCCTCGGTGACAGCGGTGCGCAAGTGACAGTGACACTACACTAGCTTCCTTTGTGATTATGGCAAATTATGTCCACCTGATGGGAAGCGGCCACCGTAACATACCTCTATGGATAAACTCTTGCGACAACAGGGCTGCCATTGGAGCGTTAACAACCTTGGCATCATTAATAGACCCTACAGTTTCGGCTACCTGGGATGCGTAGTTAGGTAAGGATCGCCTCAATATTCTCAACAATATTGCTGTATATAGTTATTCAAATAAATTTCCTAACACTCGTTCCAAACTTTTTTAACGAAACGTTATTCTGGGTGGTTGCCACGGAAACGGGAAACAGTCGGTTGGACCAAGAATCTAAAACAGTCGGTTGGACCAAGAATCTATAGAATATTAATATAAGATTCTTGGGTTGGACAGTAAGCATAATTCTTTCCGGGCTGTTTGGAACTAATCTCGAAATACCCATTGCATAATACCACCTAAGATCTAAAAGAACTTTGCTCATAAGATGAAACCCGAATGGACTTACTACCAAAAAGAGCGGTTCTCAATATATACTATTGTCAATAAGACTCAATTTCAATAGGAAGACGTGTAGTTAATGGGTTTATTGTACTTATGATATCATTAATTCATAATCTTTCATTCATACAGTCCATTTGCTTTCATTTATATCCTCTTCAGAGAATAATTTATTGATGCATTGAGTGTGGCTGGGGCTAGATTAGGTTTTTCACCGTATAATAAACCAGCCGAATGGAGCAGTGATAGTAAACCCTTCAAATGAACCACAGGGTCCTCGGTCTGAATCCCGGTAGGGGCAAACGGATTTGTAATTATAAGTAGCACAATAAGTTGTTCTCGAGTCATCGCTGTTGTTTACAAAGGTACTTATTTATGTATTTACAACAATTAAGCAAGCTATGCGATTATTCGTGAAATCAAGTGGCGTGTAATTGTTTTACACATAGGAAACAGCAATCAGCAGTGTTAATTTAATGACTAAATGAGGCATTAGTATTAAGTTGGTAAAGAAGGTTATCTATTGCTGAAAATATTACCGATATAGTTAGTCCATATCTCATGTTAGTTAATTGGACATGTTTTCATAGTAATTATATTAATTGATTATAATCGATCATCAGTCAATTCAATGGTAATTTTAATCAAAATGGGACATTGTCCAAAGATGCTTTAAGACGCTCATCAAAGGTTTTGAATCGCACTAAATTCACATCGAGTTCACATTTGGGTTAATTAAAAATGGAACAGATATATAAGGAACTATCTCACAAATTAAGTTAATTGGAACTTAACCGGAACCTGTGAAATTGAATGTGAATCTTAATCGCACACTACATCGATCAGGAAAATTGTATAACACCTAACAATAAACAAAATGAGTCATATTAATGGGGAAAAATAAAACTTATTTTTATTCATTCGAATGGGAATCACGTAAAATGAGGCAATTCTCCTCGTCGATAATGTTTTAAAACAATACCGCACACGACTCTGTTTCGTTTCAACACAATCGATAATATTTTGTTCAAACATAATCGATTTGAATCGCCTCTATTTAGAACCTGACACTTTGTATAAAATTACAGTAAATTAAATTTACATTATTTTTTGTATGCATAGTTACGCAATGTACTGCATGTATAATAAATATCAAAATTGATTAAGTATCTATTTATTATACTCGAACTCCATTAAAAAATATTCATGGATGCTAATAAGAACAAATAAATAAAACATATCTAGGATCTGGTTACAGAACCTCAGACAGGGAAACTATTTAGTTTATCTAAAGTGTATTTAGTATTAATAATCGACAAACTGAATTTGAAACGGGAATAAGCTGAAATTTGCTGATATCTATACGTTAGATCTAGGTAACTTAAATTGTTATTAATTGCCGTCAAAGTCAAAATAAGCTTTATTCAAATAAACTTAATTATTAAGTACTTTTGAATCGTCTATATTTTGCTACCACCCGTTCCAGACTTTTTTAGCTGACAAGAGGAACGGGCGCAAGAAACTTATCAGCTGTAACAGCCATAAGTAACGATATTTACAAACTTGAATATATCGTTACCGTAAGATAACAACAGCAAAAACGAACCTTTACATTTTCCTTGAATACAAGCTTTTAGAATTAAAGTTTTTTTTACAAGTTGCCAAAAAAAGAAGATTGTATTGTGTTCAGGGCTCATGAGTTTCTTTTTTTAATAATCATTGATATATTAAAGTTCATGCCTAAGCATTACTTATATTGCATGTAAGTATAAGTATGTAGTCTTATGGGAAATGAGCTTATCTAGAGTTTCGATTCCCGACTCCAAAATGTCGTCAGTATCATCTTATTTCTAAATCAGAAACAGGTTCTACTTTCTCCACCAGAATGCAGCAATTCTTGGGAAACTACGAAAGCATTATCAATAAAATTGAAATGTGATTGCATCAATATTTAAATAACGTTATTTATTACAATTTATCTTTATCTACACATTTTCGAGACGGTGGGAGGTCTTTTAAATTAAAATCTATAAAGTAAAACAGTTTAAAGTCACTTAAAATATAGTGTCTTTTTATTAATATACTTATTTATTTTATATATATACTTTCAAGTAATTTGTTATAAGTCTTCAGTTATAACAAATTTATAGTGGAAAATTATGAATATTGAATTAAAAAGTTTATTGTAAAGTTTTATTGTATATGTAATATAAAAAATTAAAAAGTAATTAAAATATATTTATACTTATGTAAATATAATTTCCTTTCATTTTATACGGTATGATTGGATTTTGTATTATTGTATAGGTACTTTAAAGACCTTTCAAAAATACCTAAGTATAAAAAATTATAAGCTTTTACACGATCGATTACAAGCGTACTATCTGATGGTATCTGCTCGATTTTTTGTTTGATTCCAATGGAGATTAATTGATCATTGTTACGCTCTGTTATGATTTATATTATTTTTGTCTTCCTTAGTAAATAAATAACATCAGCACATCGGACAAGCCAATCAGAGGCGTGGCTAGATCTGACCTAGACACGTTTACGCTTTCTCTGTAAAAAAATGACCTGACATTCTAAAATCTAAATTGATCTTAGGTTGCCTACTTTCTATATTTAGGTCGACTTAGAAACGAAGCATTCGCTTTAGAATTTAATAAAAAAAATAAGTTTAGAAAGGAAGTTTCAGTGTCTTTGGTGATGATCGAAGGCTTTGACTTGAATGTCGCTAAACTTTATTTTCATTATAATTTAATCATAAACCATTAACTACATGGAGTTAAGACAAAGCTAGACAAATATTAACTTTCATTCTTAGTCTCAATGGATTACTTGGATGTGGGTTATTGTGTCTATCACCTATCTATATGTTATTGTAAAAGCACGTATATTGGTATATCTTAAGTTTTACTAAAAATCTTGGGATTTACCAACATGAGTTGGTAAATTTTATAAAACAGAGTAAATTTTTCGGGCTTTTACCATTAGAGTTTGGCACATGTGAGGTTCAACCAATGACGGTTGGTTAATTTTTTTTTTTTTAATAAAACAGTGAATTAGCTAACATAACTTGATCTTTTATTGTATCCTTTAGTAAAAACCCTAAATATTTTTTATTATCATTTTAATACGTTCTTCACTATAATTGTTTTTATCTTAGGAGTACTTATACGTCATTCATTACAATATTATTAATTACCCATCAGTCAAACCCTTAAATAGTTTAAATTATTGCAATTTGGTTTATTTATTAGTAATAAAGTAAAAGATAATTTTAAAACACCTTGAAAATGAACCGTTTACAGCATTTACTGTGTCTCTGAGGTAAAACCTAAGATTTACCGAGTGAATAGTGGTAAAAGTTCGAAATGAATGATGGTCATAGAAAAGTTTGGACTTTTACCAAAAAGAGTTGGTTAGGATTTACTGAAAAATGTTAGAATTTACTGGAAAATCTTAGGATTTACATTAGTTCGGGGTTTTACAGTAACATATAAATTGAAAGATACGTACGATCTTGTTAAAATAAAATGAGTATTATAAATTAAGCGCGCGCATGTTTTGTTTGCAACTGGTTTAGTGGCTAACTGAAAAGTTAATGAATTTTGAATAAAAGTTTTAGACTTGAGGCAAAATTCTTTCGAAAAAAGTAGATTGAAAACAATGACAATGTCATTAATTGGATTAAACTACAAATTGCAACTGCTGGTTAAATCGATGCTGTCAGCTAAACCTGCGAGTGGTTGCAGTAGTGTCGAAACCAGTTATTCGTGTTGTAGGCAGATTGTGTAACTGCGACCCACGGTTCATTGTCGACTATTGGAGTATTGGGACCATGGATCGGTCTATTGTGTGATTTCATTCAATAACATCTCACTCCGAATAAATCAAGCTGTCGGGATGACAGCTATGTGGAGGCAACTAGGCACAGCCGGGCTTAAGAAATCGGGCTGATATCGAATCAGTTATTCTGTTAAGTTCGTTTTAAGCATTTATGTAGGTATGGAATTTGTTAGTGCAATTTATAATTTATGAAATCAATAGTATAAGTTCAAGGCTTTCCTATTTTATAATTTGATTAACTGTAAAAGTCCGCGTGCTTGAATGTCCCTAGCTTAATATAACAATTATTATTTTATAACAATGCGCTAACGCAGTATATTATAGCACTACAACTGAGATTTCGGTGTGTCGTTACGTATATAAGTATCTTAAAAAATTACAACTTTTAACGATTCCAGTAGCATTGATTATTAAAATGAAGAGTTTGCAATCACTGTATCAAGGGACTTCGCAAAGCCAACAGTCTTTGAAGAAGTCACGTACGAAAAGAAAATAAATAAAACATGACATTTAGATTACTGAATAAGCTTGTACTACTTATGTATTCTGTGGCATAAGTAAGGAGGAAGATAGCCAAGATGTAAGTTAGCCTTTTGAGCGAGCGGTCAATGCCAGCGGCGGAAGAGTCAGTTGGTATAACGGCACAGGCCGGCTTGGGCAAGTGTGAAATGTCAACAAAACCACTAGATTCACATCAGATTTATCTTTATATTCGATCACGTGAAGCGTTTGGATATTTTCTTGACACTTTTTACCTCGCGACGCTAGAAAATAGAGGTTGTTTGAAAATTTTCATAATTTTATTATTGATGAAAAATTAAGATTAAGTATAAAAGGAAAGTCGGGAGATGTGATTTTTGTTTGCATTGTAATTCTGAAAAAAATATTTAGATAGGTATCAGCTGTTATAATGCACGTAAATACAATTACTTACCACAAATATAGCTATATTATTTTTTATTAAAAAAATAACAATCAAAGTTTTAAGAAAACGTTTCAAACCAATAAAAATGTAAAATAGCAAAAAAATATTGGTCCGGCAAGATGAGCGAATAACTACTTTATGCAAACGGCGAGATCGCCTTTGGCCTTGTTGGTCCAAAATAATTACAAGACGTCTAAGCATTGTTGTCTAAATATCCATGATCCGTGGAAATCGTCATCATTATGTTAGACAATTGATGCGGCACGTCGCTCGCCTTCAATGCCGTTCCTTATTGGGGGGTTTTTTTATCCTTTTTTGTTTATGCTGATAAGGCTTTAGAGTTAGACGCTTTAAAAAACTTTTTTGTTACACGAAAATTGATTCAAGAGCTATTTTTAGACTTGGACTGATTAAAGAAAATTAACTTTCAAGTTTATGTCTGTAGTGAAAAAATTGAATAAAGTCATTTTCATTTAGATTATCGAGGACTAAACAATATTATTTTTGGAATATAATAATTATCACTTAATTTTTCTTAAAAGTTATTAAAATAACTAAAACCATGATAAAAATGCATAGCCAATTGTTATTAAGTGTTGAGTTTCCCACCGAAATGGATAATAACAATCGTTTAAATCCATCACGTGTACGGAAATGTACTGTGCTGTGCACATTACGATTAGGCGCATGCGTCACAAATCATGAATTCGACAGGAGTAGTATGAAAGTGACGTCATTTATGATTTATGGGCATGGAAATTATAAGTACTTATAATTTCCTTGTTTATGGGTCTTTGGTGACGGAGTCGATGACAACGGATTTGATTGACGAATCGATTGTCTATTGTTTCAATCTTTAACCATTATGGCCGCGTTAATTTTATAATCTCTACTAATATTATAACTCTGTCTGTTACGCTCTCACGCCTAAACTACTGAAACGATTTTAATTAAATTTGGTACGGATATAGATGGGACCCTGGGGAAAATCATAGGCTACTTTTTATCCCACTGCTGGGCACGGGTCTGCGCCCGCGCATGATATAACCTGTAGCTAGGGTTGCCAACCCTACTATTATAGTATCCTACTATATTGAGTGCTCGCCTACTATATTTTTTCAAGTGAAAAAATTCAACAAAAGCACCAAAAAAATACTTGTTACTTATATGCAATGCACATAAGTAATTGCATAGTATTTTTTTGTGATTAAACACTTGTCTTTATGGTTGTTGAATAAATTATGAAAATGTTAGTACCTACTTACTTAAGTGTAAAAATTCAACTTCTTTAAAATCCTCCATACACCACGGCAACCTACTATATTTTTTTGGATTTTTTCGCCATCTACTATATTTTTACACTAAAAATATTGAAACTACTATATTTGATCCAAAAAAAGTTGGCAACCCTGTAGCCCACGCGGGCGAAGCTGCGGGCGGAAAGCTAGTTACTTAAGTTTTAAGCGCTGTACTGTGTAACGAATTAACGTATGATGCTGTTAGTTAAATGACACACAACAAACATAGAGGAAAAATGAGATGAGAGACGAAACTTTGTTATTACTCGTATAATGAAAGTGTGTATATTTTATTATATCCATTTATATTATCCAGCATCAGTAACAAAATTTTCTGCTTTTTTCCTGTTATATCGGCTGTGTAAGTAGCGTTATGGTAGATGTTATGGTCTCGTAGGTATACTACAAAACCTTAAGGCTATATAAATAAATAAATAATATATTAATCTATGAAAACACTCATAGATGCATCCAATTGCTAGCTTTGAATTGAAAACCCTTTTGAAAAAGTATAATGTCAATAAAGAAAATAGGTAAGTACTTAATCTTCAGTGTTAATTCTTAAATCGTTTACCGATTATAAAAAATATATAGTGTGGAAAATACATGATACATTTTTATGAGTTTAATAGAAGTAAATAAAGAGTAACAAACACCCAACTTTTTTCTACCTATAGAAATAAATAAACCGTAACACAAATAACGACCGAAGAATTTTTCTACTCTAATTACATTTGTTTGGCGATAATAAGTCATTCAAAGTCATTAAGTATGGCATAAATGAGCTCCACAATAACAAATTAAGTGCAACTTAACGTTAAGTTACCAGCTTGTTAAGTCACTAATCACTTTATTTTCTATCTTATCGTCTCACTTATGCTAAACGTCCGCTATCTAACTTTGGTTATCTTTTAACAACCTCTATGTTCAAGTGATTGAGTTTTAGACAACGGATTTTACTGTATCTGTTCCGTGGGAATCCGTCGGACTATAAAGCGGAAAACTCTTTAAAAATGTAGGAAAATTCCATGGTATTTCTTTTTGTTCATATTTATTTTGTATTAAAAGCTAAGTTTAAACTTGATCTCAAAACTATTATTCAAATATTTCAATGCACTTTTCAACTTCAATAGTTTTAAAAAGTGGCATAACAAATTTTAATATGTTTGAAAAGAAATTCTACTGATTTATAAGAAACTGGTATTTCTATTTTATAGTTTTTTTTTATTTTTATTTATCACATTAATGTTTTTACATTAGACTTATTCACTATAGCTAACACAAAGGAAACCACTTAGGTTTGTATAACAAGATAGAGTTTTTCTTTTGTAAGTCTTTTTTTGTTTAAATGGAAAAAAATGGCTTTTTAATTTTTAAAACGAAACTTTTCCAATAGGTTGCTTGAAAAACATGGCAAAAGTTGGAAAACTGAAGGCATGGTTAGTTTTGAATCCCACAAGGTTTAACATTTTAATACGTACTATACATAATGCAGTTTCAATACTTACTTATACTTTTTAAAAGTTTCGTTTAGAGTTTTTATTAGGTTTTGTATTTGCCGACATTTTGGCACACTTGTGTCTAATACCGTAGTCGTAGAAACACGAAATTGTATGTAAACTTATGTGTTTTTTTTTGGAAAATAAATAAATAAATGTGAAAGATTGGGAGTTCGTTATCTCTTACACAAAACCTTTTTGACAGATTTTGGTGACAAATTGCTTAAAGCCTGGTTTACATATAATTTAAGATACTTTTTATCCTAGTTGTAGGTGGAAAATCAAGTAAAACACAAAAACGTCATAAAATGTCATAAATTATAGAGTAAAATGAGTGAAAAAGTGACCGTTTCACTAAAGGTTATTATTACAATGAAATTAGTGTAATGTCCCGTCGTAAGCGCATTTTGCACGTTCGATCACCCACCGGCATATCGATAAAAAATCGATTTTCCATCGATTAGTCGCGGCACTGAGTGGACATACCAAGTTATTTGTGGATGTAAGGAAACAATTATATGGCGCAGTTTATGAATCACATGCATTTGGATTTCTTAAAGATTTTTGAAAGATACTTCGAGTTAAAAAGTAAACATTGTTCTCATATCAAGTTTCAGTAAACATTATTCTCATCTCTCTATTCTATCTAAGTATCTTCTACGTTGAAATTCGTGTAATAGCTTTTCAACCTTTTGTACTACTCTTTCAGTCTAAATTGTATATTTTTTGTAATTTTCCTAATACGATAAGTATAATATATCTTGTTAAAAAAAACTGGAAATTATATTCTCTTATTCACTTCTCAAGCTTACGCGCTCACTAGACATGAAATAAAACACTTTTAACGGATACTAGCGCGGTTTTATTGAAAGTACTTTGGTAATTAGTTGGTATTTGGTTTGATTTTTTACTAATTACCAAAGTACTTTCAATAAAACCGCGCTAGTATCCGTTAAAAGTGTTTTATTATATTCTCTTTCTTAAGTATTAGATTCACAGCATTGTAACGTTAAAATTGAGATTTATCATTTCATATAATTTGGAAAATAGTTTTTATTCTGTAAAAACAATAAGGCAAGCTTTAACTTAACTTAAGTTAAAACTTAACTTAAGTTTTGTTTTAGCAAACGTTAAATAAAAGGTTTTCTAAAACAACGATTTTATTTTTATTATTAAACTTAAATCTTGTACATGCCTAGGGGTGTTATAAGTTTTTGATTTTTTTTGTATTTTCTTTGCAAAGAGTTTGAATGATAATCTACATTGTCAATATTGAACATCTTTTTTTTCAGTGTATCCTGTGATAATAATTTTTTATTTGTAAACATTTCTGCAATACAAGTGCAATATACTCATGTCCGGTAATTTGGCTGTCGGAATGTTATACTTGTTGCGAAGCGAAATATAGACCGATTCACTCATAATTTGGAAAAATATATAAGAATGCCTTTTATACGATAAATTGGTTAAGTTAAATTTAAAGAACTTTAATCAATTTTGTAAGGTTTCAAAAAGTTTTATTTAAAAATTTTCATTAAATATTTAACTTTTTTTAACAATTTTCAATGGGAAGGGCACAAACACTTTTTTGTTATATTTTTTTATTTTATTTAAATACCTAAGTATGTAAGGATTATCAAAAAGTTTTTAATTATTTAATAAAAGGAAGGATAAAAACACTTTATATGCAAGAAATTAAGTTAGATTTAATAAAATTTAATAAGTTTTGCAAATTTTCAAAAGTTATTATTAACTTTTTTAAACAATAATGGGAATTGCACAAACACTATTTGTATTTTTTTATTTTATTTAAAAATGCAAATATTATAAAAAAGTAGGTACTTTTTATTTGATGAAGGGAAGGATGTAAACACTTTTTAAGCTAGAAATCATGTTTATAATATTTTAATTTTAAATAAAATATACTATCACTTATTTAAACACTATGCACTATTTACCGATTAACTTTTAATGCAATACTAGTTTTAGAGCTTTCACCATAGAAAACTAGAGATGATCTGCATATTTAAAAGCTGCGTCAAAATTATATTATAAGGTAGTTTCTTTACTCACTTGAAATTAAGGTCCCGTGATAAAGATGTACGAAAAGAAGTTGCAATCACTCACACAAGACTTGAAAAAAAAGTATGAATTCCAAATTCGATTAGTTATGTTCGATCGGCGCGGCTGCCGGCTTTATATTGGTGCTGTTGATAAAGCGGCGGGCCTTATATACAGGTCCCGACGTTGACAGACTCTACATACGGCCTGTCCGAGCATCTCTACCAATGGAGCTTTGGCGTCCATCTCCGTAGTTGAAACTCCTCTTAACTTTTCTTTTTTTTAAATTTTGAGATATGTTAAACCTTCTTTTAAATAAATTTAAAAAATGGAACGGTGCATCACTATACACAATGCATTGTTTTGTTTTCAGCGTTCAGATGTTTCAAATTGAAATTGGTGAAATGAAAAAACAAAATAACTTAATTAAAACCTTAACTTTGTTTATTTGTAAGTAAGTAAATAAATTATTTTCGTAACATTATACATTATATATTATGTAATGGCTGATTGTGATTAGTTCAGTAATGGTAATAGATAACATATTTCTTTATGTTTTATCATCGGATTTCCCTATCATAACTACTTTATTGTGTGTGCACGATGAAAATTACCGTTGATAAGTTTGAAAAAATTGTTTTAAAAAAAACAAAAAACCGACTTCAAAAAACCTACCTCCCGAAAGCAAGAAATAATATTCGTATAAATAAAAATACGTCTATTGAAGTCGGGTGGGGCTGGAGTACAAATTCCTTTTTTTTTATTCTAAAAGTCCCACCCGACTTCAATAGACGTATTTTTATTTATACGAATATTATTTCTTGCTTTTGGGAGGTAGGTTTTTTGAAGTCGGTTTTTTGTTTTTTTTTTAAACAATTTTTTATTTTTAGTGTAGGTACCTTGTAGGTAAGGTATATTATATATGTAGAAAAATCGGCTCAGCCAAACGTAAGATAATCGCGGAGAAACATACTTAAATACGGGTCAAACTGAGAACCTCCTTTTTTATGTCGGTTAAAAAACTACACTTAAGATATCCCTCTTCCAACAAAAAAAATATTATCTTATTCAGTTCATAAACAAAGAAGTAATACGACCAATCATCGAGGTAATTCACACAAAATCATACTATTTTCGTGCTTTTTTCAAAAATTACTTGAAAAGTACTGAACCGATTTCCAAATTTTAAAAAATGGGACCAACTTGGGAGTGTACCTAATGTAATAACGTTTGAATCATTTCAATCGGTCCAGCCGTCTTCGAGTAATCGGTGGACATACACAAAAAAAAATACAGACGAACATAGAACCTCCTCCTTTTTTGGAAGTCGGTTAAAAAGAATTTCCCATACGTACTATGATATGATAAGGGTTAATAAAAATACCTAAAGGTGCTCTTACACAAACGGTGTTAAAACTAGGCTCTGTGAGCAGTAGACCTCGTGACATTGTGTCATTTTTCGAAATGGCTGAAATATGTTTATTATACCTATTTTTCGAAAATTACCGAGAAACTGAATCGACAAAGAAATATATATAATTATCGAACCCGCTCACAAAATTTCATGAGAATCGGTTGAGAAATGCGATCTGCAGAGGAGAACAGACGGACAGACTTACGAAAGCATTTTTGCAGACGAAGCTAAAACAGAGACGTTTTGCGCTTGCTCAAAAAGATTTTTTTTTATTTATAAATATGTATGTACTTATACCTGCTGATCTGATTTTGTATAACTTGAATCTAGAACGAAAGAAAATGAAAGTTAGTAAAAAATTAAATACAGCAGTTAATGTTAGACAATCTATATCTTTCCTTTGGTCAGATGGACATTTCATATTTTGACGACCTAGAAGTTTTCGTAAACTCAATTTTGTGCCATTCCACGAACGTAAGCCATTCTTTCCTAAAAACTGTCCTAGAGCATTTTCTTGCGTAAAAGGACCTCTTAGTTAGGTCTTGATGACGTTTAAAATATTTTATTTTTATTTTAAAAGTACTTTTATATTTTTTCTTATGTAAAAGTACTATTATACTTTACTATTTTTAATGGATGCCAAAAAAAAGGCAAACAGGGATCTCAAAATCTCATTCAATTGTACCTACAATCGGCAACACGTCATTTTATATAAAATGTCAAAAAATTACAATTTATTTTGAATCTTAATTAAATCTTTCTATTTAAGTTTGATTGAAATAGATTACCCTGTTGTGGTGTGCCGTTCACTGTACTTCATTTTTTTTCTATTTCGCTGTACCTACTAGTGAGAAGTGAGTTGATAAATAAAAACTCATGACTCCTATACTAGAAATGCTGTGTGGTAGCACCTTAAGGCTCCTATATACCTCAAATTGGCGCCCACATCTTAATTAAATTTATTTCTCGCTAAGTAAACAATTTATCGAAATTTCACATGTACAGATTGAAGCTAAGGTTCTATAGCTTATTTACAAACAATAACCTCAGTAAAATATAGTTCGTTATAGTAGTAGTTAGCAAAAGCAGCAAAAGGTGGCCACTTTTGACATTTGTGTTGTTATTGTTTGTAAATAAGCTATACTCATGCTTATTGCTCGCTTACTACTTAGCGAGCAATGAGCTTGAGAAAGGACACAGGCTACCTTTTATCGCGAAATAAGGGTTGAAAGGGTCGAAATAGGAGATGAAAGTTTGTATGAATGTCCCTCGGTTTCAATTAAGACTCCACTCGAGGGATATAGTCGCCTTAAGATGAAAAGGAAGCACCAATAATACGAGTAGTAGATACCTAGTTGAGGTCAATGTGCGGCTGATGCATTCGGGTAACGGTTGTAATAACTAAGACGTTCGCAAACGCCGATCAGCTGATGGATGGAAGAGTATTGACGATCTAGATATTTCAAGAGGAGAGCTTTATTGTCCATCAGCCATTTTATGTCCCCACTGCTGGGGCACAGGCCTTCCTTATGGGTGGATAAGGAGGACGGGCCTTAACCCACCACGCGGGCCCAATGCGGATTGGTGGGTGTTAACGACTGCAAATGCAGCCGGGACCAACGGCTTAATGTGCCTGCCGGCTTATTATACCTACTTAACTCGGATCAGTGCGGCTGATATACTTACAGGGTTATTTGTAATACACCAACAACCTCGCAGGAGTAGATTACTAACATCATAAACAACTACAACATTTGTTCTAGGACTTTCAGAACAAGACAAAAAACGACTTTTCATACAAAACTTGATCAGCTTTGGACTTTGGACATTCTGATGATAATAATAGAGTTTATTTGCAATTCGACAAACTTATTCAGAATTTTGGGGAATATATTTACTTTTAACACAAAATGCGTGAGATCGTCACAGTCGGTAAGCAGTTTTTAAACGAGTAAAATGCGAAAAGATTGTAGGAATTTAACGAAAACAAGATATATATTTTTTCACAATTTACTTTTTTATTACTTTGGAAATCAGAACAACAAAAATGGTGAATGAGTTCAAATGGATACTACAAAGTATAGTACCTCTAACCTTCTATTCCGCAGTCCATTATAATACAGAACATTGTTTAAGTAACAATGAAAGATTTAGTACTTAACATGTGACAAATTACTTCGGTACTTATATGGAATTACTTCGTTTATTTTTTGCATAAATGAAAAAAAAGAAAACATCACTCTAGGCATTGCTTCGTTAAGACACATAAGTATTACGTAGTGATTTACTTTAGCAATTGTAGTTATTTTTCATATTTTGTTTCATAATGTTGATAAACACAAACCGTGCTTACTACTGAGTAAGGTTTTGGTAGTGCTAAACAGATTTAAGATCGGGACAAATTGTCAAAAATGGCAAGTTGAACGATATTAGGCAATTTATTAGTACACCTTCGCTAATTTTCCTTAGAAATAGCATGAAAACTGACCAAATGAGCAGTTATAAGGTGTAAACTCTGTGATAAAACAAAGCACATTCACACATCCATACAAGTGATACAATAGGATATTTAAATGTTGTTAAAATATTTAGTACCTAACCAAAATTAACAAAAGAAATACTCAGTATTGATAAGTTCCGATGATCATCTATGCTGGTCTTCATCATCAGTTCCACTTCACCAAAATGGTACTTAACGAAAGCAAATGCACAAGTTACTTAAGAAAATACCAAAATCGCTATAGGTGTGCCTATAATATTGGAAGAGTTCCCTTGATTTTTCCAGGATCCCATCATCAGATCCTGACCTCATGACAATGGGACCAACTTGGAAGTATATACATTCAAACAAATAAAGATTTTTTCACTTCTCATGCTCGTAAAGTTCGTAATTATGTTGGGTATAGGCTGCATAAAATCGCTTTTCATGCTCTAGAGCATAAAGTAAAATCTTCGTCTAAGTTCAGACTTTAAGACAAAGGTCGTCAGGTAAACAGCCACACGCAATTAAACTTCGTTAAATAAACTTGTTATTTTCTTTATTTTTATACATAATACATGTTTAATACTTTTTTTTCAAATTTTTGAAACCTTGATGATATTTTTTTTTTATTTTTGATTAGGGGTATCAAATGAAAGGCCTTGATGAGCACATTCCAAAATTATATAATTTGTCACTAAAATTTAAGAAAAAAAATATTTTTTATTTTTTTAATATGGGTATCAAATGACAGCCCTTGATGAGCACGTCCCAAAAATATGTAATTTGTCACAAAAATTTAAGTTTTTTTTTTTCAATTTTTGAATATGGGCATATCAAATGAAAGGCCTTGATGAGCACATTCCAAAATTATATAATTTGTAATTTTTTTCAATATTGTTGAAAATAAGTTTAATTTCCTATTTCCTCACAATCGAAGTGAAAAGCAGAGTGTATAACTCGTACATAAAACCCATTGTATGCACTTGTTGTACAATCTACTATTTCAGATCGATCCAGCCGTCTTAAAAAAAACAAAGATTCTCACGAACTGAGAACCTCCTCCTTTTTTTTGAAGTCGTTTAAAAAAAATCGAAATTATTGTGGTAGTGGCATTAGTATACAAGGTTATTTTTAGATCATTCATTGAAGACCTCTCGTGGGGTTGATCAGACTTAAAATCGCGAAAAAAAATCTGCTGTTTCACACATTTCGATAGAGTACCTAGGCATTGTACTTTTGTATGAAACCGCAGATTTTTTCGTGATTTCGAGGTTGGTCCCATAATGAAAGTTATTCAGTTTGATGGTCTGATCAACCCCATGAGAGATTTTCAATGAACTTACATAAACAACAAAGTTTGTTCTACGAGTTTCCGAAAACACAAAAAAACAACTCGACCAGCTGTTCCGACGTTTGTATGGCGGTGGCGATTTTTTTGTCTTTTTTCGGAAAAGTCGTAGAACAAATGAACAAACGTTGTTGTTTATGATGTTAGTATCTATACTCCTGCGAGGTTGTTAATGTTTATACCTAAGGTAACAGAATACATAATAGTGCTAAGGTGTTAACTTTTGACGATTGCAATATAGGTGCATGCTATTCTCGCTTTTATATACTTTCATTAACGAAATGGTCATGAAAGGAAATTTAAGAAAGAAACGCACTAATAGTGCATGAATTCGTTCAGGCGCATTTGGTCCACCGTTCTTTTCTCCTTCTTAATTTTCCACATTATTTAATTTATTATAATATACCTAACTGAATACACGATCAGTTTTTGCATGCTATTTGATTTCACATATTAGTTACCCGAAGATTCTTCTGCGATAGATACGATGCGGTTATCATTACATCACGAGTGTTTGCCATAATATAATAACGAGTACCTAGGTATCACATTTGTTTTGTGTAGAAAACCACTAGAAACATTAAGTTATTTTAATTACGCTACGTTGCCTGTACCAAACCTGCTAATTAGACATTAACCATTATGATTACGGACATTAGTTAAGTAAATAGGGTCATTAGAAACGAGGAGTCCTTTATCCGTTTTACTTGTTATCTGCTTATTTCGTTAAAATTATCGTAAATTTTTTAAAGTTATTGTGAACATAGATAAGAAAGACTATCTAATCTAAGGACTCACAAATAATTACAAGATATTTGGCGGTTAAGTAGGTTTATTAGTAGTTAGGAAAAATTATGTTTATCCATTTTTTATTTTATTTTTATTTGTTCAATCCTAGTCAGCGTCGGGTTTACTTTTCGTATAGGAACACAAAGTTACAGCACGCGTAGTTATACTTAGTTATTGATTCAGTTGGTTATTTCATCATCAGCCTATCATCGTCCACTGCTGAACATAGGTTGGTTATTTGTTACTTCCTATCTCCCAAACCGTCATTTATGGGCACAGGCAGTACTTGTTGTATGGTCTGTGTTTATGGGTTTAGGCTTTATTTAAAATTTAATTGCCTTGATTACATGTTCTGCGTTGTAGATAGTCGCTATTCGTGTGAAAATCTATTCCAAAGAGGTTTTACATTGTTTTAAAAATTAAGTTAATTCAATCGATCTCGTGGCTCTCTGAGAATCATTTTTCGAAATGGCTGTTTTCTAGGGCGTCGCCAGCCCATGGCCCAGGGGGTGGGCAAGTTAATATTAAAGAGGATGAGAAAAATATGAATTGTAGGTACAATCAAGAGCACCTAGTGAATTTATTCAAGTTTTGAGATGGGGCGGGATTTATCGGAGAAGCAAGTCAATTGCACGGCCTTAAGACTTTGGTTATTTTGCAGTTGGCTACATTTTTTAACCTCTAGGTTGATGCTCCCCGCATCTGCCCCCCTGCGACGCCCTTGGCTGTTTTACAGCCATTTTGAAAAATCATATTTTATTTTTTACGTTTTGAAAAATTTCGAAAAACTAAATCGGCAAAGAAATTAAATATTGTCGAACCTGCTCATAAGATTTCACGAGACTCGGTTAAAAAATGCGACCTGTAGAGGAGAACAGCTGGACATACGGACATACGAAAGCATTTTTGCCCAAGCTGAAACCGAGACGCTTCGCGCTCGCTCGGTCAATAATGATGGTTATCTATCAATATGTAAATAAACACAAACAAGATTGAGGTAGCTTTAGGAAAAACGGTATCTTTGTTTGTATTTCCATGGCATACTAGTGATTGTTTGTTCTCTTAAGAAAAAGTCTTTGCCTATAGACTTAAGACATAAACAATGATAAGCCTCGGATCATACAAAAAATAAAATATGTTAATAGACTTAAAACTGAAAACATCAATAAATGAATAAGTAACTGAAATAAATTATTTTACTTACATAAGGGAGTTCGTTTTTTTTTTCCTTTATTTAGTTACATAAACTCGATGGCGCAGTGGTTTAGCGCCTGGCCCAGCAATTATGGAGGTTAAGTAATTTTCGCAAGGGTCGGTCATGGGATGGGTGACCAAAAATTCATTATCTCAAGCTTCTTCGTGTTTTGGAAGGCACTTTAAGCCGTTGCTCGTCCCGGATGCATTTGCAGTCGTTAACACCTACCAATCCGCATTGGGGCCGCGTGGTGAGTTACGGCCCATTCTCCATAACCACCCATGGAAGACCTGCCCCAACAGTGGGGACAATAATAATAAAAATGGCTGATGGTCAATTAAGTCAAGGATTTACTTTTCTGTGGTCATCAGCGACAAACTTTTTAAAATGTCGCTTGTACTTTTTATCTCCAATCAACAAGAAGCACTTTTCTTTGGTTTTGAAGTGGAAAATCAGCTCAAAAGTCTGCTTTGGCAAGCTTACCGTTGACTGTTTTAACGGTTATTTCTATGAATTTCCAAAGCGTTACGCACTTGTACGGTTACAAGTGAGCTTTTAACCTGTACAGCACCACAATTTATGGCGAATTTTATTAAAACAATGGGTATAACAACGACCCAAGGCAGCCAAGTTAATGGTTGACCACGACTTTTCCTGTTTGTTGTTATAATTGCTTTTTGAGGCTTGTAACGTTGTGTTTTCTCTATAAAGAAAAAACAACGTCTCATTCTCATATTTATTAATATTCCATCTTATTTATTTATTTACAAGTCTAAAAAACTATTTATTTAAATATTTCATTAATATTCCTTTGTCTGTATTTATTTCATACATGCGACCTCATTTCGTCCATACTCCAAATTCAAATTATCAACCTCCTTGTACAAAACTCGTTGGTATCTACACAGAGGAAATAATCACTACGTGGTATCTATGTATTTTATTTTTTATAACTTTTTAAATTCATGTTCGATACAATTTAAAAATATTCAAGTATTCTTGTTCTTTTCTTACACAGCCATTTTACATCGTTCATCCTTTTCACTCTTACTTTTTTCTGGTGTTGACCTTTTTCGTCGCGTTTCCCGCGCTTTCTTGGTAAAATTTTCACTTTCCACGGCGCGAAAAATATTTTTGAGCCGCACTGATATGATTTTAAAACAAATGTTAAAATTTTGTTGATACCTTGTAAGAATCACATAAATTATTGTTGGGTAAGTGTTTATAAAGAGAATAAATGTTGATTTTATAATCTTTACACACAATTGATGAAATCGTTTGTTTTTAGGCTTTTCATACTACTGTTTGTATAGGAAAGTTTTGTTGGCTAATTAAAGACGCTGCATTATACCAATTTCATGATAATTGGATTAATAACATTAAAGGTATTTACGTATTTATATAATTTCATTTTAAAATATTCTTTGTAAGTAAGTATTTATTTATCTATTTTTATTTTTTCCTTTTACTAACTCATTTTTTTCTCTCGATTCCAGGAGGGAAGAGGAGGGAGATAATATGATAGATGATATGATATAATAGATGCTATATAATATAATATAGATGATAAGATATATAATAATTTTTATTTGACTGATTCCCTATAATTCATTGATTGTTTTTATGAATTTGATCTGCGACTGTCAACGATCTGCGAAGTTCTGCAGCTCCAGTCCTGATCCTGAAGTTTATCCGAGCTTTTCGTCTGCATCAAGTAAGGGCATTCTAATTTTTATGACTTTTATTTGGCAAGAAATACTGCAACTTCGGTGCGACGACGACGGTATTCAATCGTACTCTTTATGACCACGATTCACTAGTAAATAACTTTAAATTCTTTTCAATTAAATAATCTTCCGTATTTATTTTAAGAGAGCAAAAGATTTGGTACCCACCCCATTCATTTGTTTTAAAATTAATAAGATTAAACTAGGTTTCTACCTATTTTAGATTTAATTACTGTTTAATACTTTCTTTTAGTGCTTAGATACATGTACGTACATTGTTTGTTTTTCTTATTATACTTACTTATACACTTAAAAGACTCCTTCTTTTTTTAAAAACATTAAATCTGCTCACTCTATTCCCTGCCTTTAGCCGGGCCAGGGAAAGAGGTTGACAGGCTCTCTAACTAGAAACTGATTTTGACTTCCTAAACAGAACTAGTATAGTTTTTCGTTTTTGAACAAAGTTGATAGTTTTATAATTGGAAACGCTAGAGAAAGTGCATTTCTTGCCTCTATCCGCCTCTGTGGTCTAGTGGTTCGTCCGTCCTTGGTCGCAGAGGTCTCGGATTTGGTGATAGGACGTAATAATAATGTACTGTATGGATAGGACTAGCTAACTTCATCTCACCTAATTCTGACGCCATAACAACGATTTCAACATTATCGTGTTATTTTAAGGCTGGTTTACATGATCTTAGTCTTTAGTAGAGTGCTTTAGGAGAGTGCTTTAGTTGAAACATGTAAACGGTCGTCTTATGACTAAAGAGAGTAACGTTCAAGTAGCCTTTCAAGTTTCAACTGGAATCATCGCTTTCCAGTAGAACCCCCGCGCGCCCGCGCCGCCCGCTCACCCCCCGCGCGACACTTACCTCGCACCGGAAGCATGTAAATCGACATTTTAGTAGCGTATTTAGTAGAGTGCTTTAGTCAAATGACACTGTACTGGAAGCATGTAAACGCTCACTGGAAAGGCACCAAAACTACTAAAGCATCACTCGCATTCGAATCTACTCGCACGCTACTAAAGCACTCTACTAAAAATATATCTAATAGTGGTCGAGGATTCCTGATTCGGTCCGGGTGAGGTGCGCATACCTTCGACCTTATACATGAAGGCCAGGTTGATCCATTTAAATGTGTTACTTGTACATTTAAAAGGATCTTCTTATATTACTTTTACTGTCAATAACAGATTACAGAACACTCCTGCATCAAAATTATTGTTATTTACTGATGTTCGTTTACCTTTAAACTTGTTCAGATTTACGAGCGTTACGTCACTTTTCCAACTTAAAAGTTATAATAAAGGTAATCGGCGTCATCCGAAATCATTGCATTCCAATGTTTATTTTCATATTATTTACATTATTAACATGATGGGAAATGAATATTGGATATCTTAATCGTAACCTTTGAAGTCTTTGAGTCACAATCTTTTGAATTGTGAAAGTAAAGGTAAGCCCCCAATATTTTATTGCCGTGAGTAATAGAATATATTATTATCTTTGTCTGTATATTATGGTATATTATTATTAAAATTATGATTGCTTCGACTGGTTAAATGAACTTTAAAGTTCATACAAGGCTACACGTATTATACGATGTTGCCTTTTTAGATTTTCGTGCGAAGTATTCATTGAAATAAAATTACTTTTATTATAACTCGTTTTTTACTGTACGAAAATTGAAATGACGTTACAGCTCCTTTTGAAGGATCATGATCCTGGGATTACCTACACTGCTTTTAAGCTCACGGTCCGTGAAAAGCCTTATTGTCCCAGTCTTGCTTGACCCTGATCTGTGAATATTAACTTAGTTAACAATTCACGGCCAAAATGTTTTAAAATGTGCAAACAGCGCTCTTTCATATGATACCCCACATGTCCTAATCGCCCCAGTTAAAATTTTTAAGACCCCTTTTCAGTCCCTGTTGTAAAAAATTTTTTTTTTCTTTCTTTCTTATTTGCAAAATAGTTGGACAAACGTCATCTTAAACTATTCCAAATTTCAAGTTGATACCATTAGTAGTTCTCGAGATATCCAGCTGTGACAGACAGACAGACAGACTGAGTCACACCATAACCCTAAGAAATTATTGAATAATGTCCAAAAGTCAAATGCGCTCAAATCTATAAAATTAAGTATTTCGTCATCATAATCTAAGAACGTAGATTAGTCCACTGTGGGACGAAGGGTCCTCTTCCACGGGAGGATAATGCCATAATTTTCATGCTGGACAGGCGGGTTGAATTGGAAATGGCGAGTTGTAGGTACCGTTTTCAACGGAAAATGGCATTGTATGGTCCACTTCGACATCGGCCATTTTTAATGTCCCCACTGCTGGAGCACAGGCCTTCCTTATGGGTGGATAAGGAGGATGGGCCTTAACCCACCACGCACGCCAAATGCGGATTGGTGAGTGTTTAAGTCTACAAATGCAGCCGGTGCCGGCTTAAAGTGCCTGCCGAAGCACGGAAGAACTCGAGATAATACATTTTTAGTCACCCCCCCATGACCGACCCTTGCGAAAGTTGCTTTACCTCCGCATTCGCAGAGCTAACCACTGCCCCACCGAGCTCCTCATGGTCCACTATACCCTTCGATCATTTATTCCTGGTAGGTAGACAAGTAGATGATCGAAGACTATAGCACAGAATACCTAATAGTAACTGTAAGGTCTGTTCGGAAAGAGAACCGTCTTGGGCTTCGTACTCGATTACCATTTTTGAAATGTTGACGGCACTGTAAAGAAAGAAAGAAAGAAAAAATGTTTATTCGGAGCATAATATTATTATAATTTCGTATAACAGTGCCGTCAACATGACAAAAACGAAGATCAAGCACAAATCCCACGACGGTTCTCTTTCCGAACAGACTCTACTTACTATTATATTTCGCCTTAGGACTCGCCTTAGGACACCCCTTAGTGTAAGGGTTTGTGCATACGACGAACTTATTAATTAAATCTCCTTTGTGACGCCAATTAAACTATTAACAATTATTTAATTAGTGACACGGATTTAACGTTTTTATACTCCATTGTTATTTTTTTGTAGCAGAGTTCGTAAAATCTGTACAAAATAGGTAGGTACCTACTTGGTAGGTTCCTCCGTTTCAAGGTTCAGATAGGATTTAATTCAAGTTTTTTAATATTTTACAAAAACTGTGCTTTATTTATACAACGTGTTACAAAATAACCCGTAATGCCGATTATGGTAGATAGGGACCATCAAACTGTACCTACCTACAACGTTTACTATGGGACCAACTTTTTCGGAGTTCATAACTTTATAACAGAGTTCACAAGATTAAACGAATATACTCACTTACTAAGTACAAATTGAAAATATTAGTGCATGAATATCTTCTATCCCTTAATTACGATGAGACCGAAAGTTTAATCAAATAACACACTCATTCCACCACACACAACACAGACACGCGCGCGCGCGCGCACAAATACACATTTTAGTCTTGTAACCTAATAATAATACTTACGTTTTTTTAACGCTTTACTTGCGCTTTACAATGTTTTTTATACATAGTGCTAAGGAGGAATCACCAACTCTTAAGATACAGGATTCGTCCTAGTTTAGGAGTTGGAGTTATTTTGTTTTTAACTGTAAAAATCTTTGTATATAATGTAAAGTAAAAATGTAATGTATTTGTTTTTGGTTGAATAAATTATTTATTATTATTAACTCTGAAACCGCGAAAAAAAAATTAGCAGTTTCATACATTTTAATATTTTATTTGTATGAAATAGCTGATTTTTTTTCAATACTGAATGTAGCGTACTGAAATACTAAGTGGGGGACGGACCGAGGGCGTCTACAGATATTGAAAATGGGTGACTTTAAAACACTAATTAAGTAACAAGTTAATCAGAACGGGCGACCAAATTACTATTTGGGCGACAACCTTAGAGCACACGAAACATTTAAAATTTGGCATATATTTTATTGAAAAAGGGGAATATTATCCTAATCGAGATGACAAAAAAAATGTTTTAAAAACAAAAAACCGACTTCAAAAAACCTAAAAATGAAAACAAAACAGCTTCAAAATTAAATACCTCTAAAAAGCAAGAAATAATATTCAAATCACTAGAAACGCATATCATTGTAATAAAACACATCTATTGAAATCGGGTGGGGCTGAAGTTCAACTTCTTTATTTATTCTAAAAGCCCCACCCGACTTCATTAGATGTGTTTTATTACAATGTCGCCTTTAATTATTTCCAGTCACCCAATTAATTAATTCCCTTAAAAAAAATACATCTAATCGGACTTGAATGAAAGCCGAAACCGTAGCAAAATCGTTGCGTAGAGTTAGCTCTCAATTAATTAACTAGGTACTTTCCTCTGTCGTTTCGGAAACGACACAGACGAAGTCACGGGCAACAGCTATGTTTGTTTTTAAATTCTAAATGGGCATGTAAATATCCGTCAATTAAGAGTGACGATTGTACGAAAACATGTGAAATATCAAGTCAACAGTATGTATAGGTATTATGACGTTACGTCCGTCCGATTGTAACGACAAAACAACAGCGGGTGACAACCGTAACTTTTACTCAATATTTCGACAACCATTCGATAAACATCATTTTGTGTTGCAATTATTTTTCATTTGAAAGAAAACAAAAAAATCTTTGTTATGCACGTTACAGTTTCATTCATTTCATCAATTTTGAAAACTTTAATTTTACGCTGAAGTTTCAGAATGGAAAGTCAAACCGAACCTGAATAAAAAAAATGATTTTGTAGGAATAGGCTTGTTTCCATTAAGAATAAATATAATGGATAGGGGTTTATAATGATTAATTATATTATGGAGAAAATAACAAACAATTTTAATTATTAAAAGCGTTAAAGATTAATAATATTTTTAAAAAATAAATTTCGTAAAATGAAACCTTTAGTCACATGACAGTGAACACCAATCAGAAAGCGTTACGTCACGCCGTGCGAAACTCCAATCTTGTCTTTGACGTTTCGAGTATCGCACTACCGGAGGCGCGTTCCAAACCTACACTCCGAGTGCAACCTAACCACAACCGAACGCAAGTTTTAGCCACTTTTTCCGTATTTCTCCATTGTTTGGAACGGGTACGTATCAGAATGTCTAAAGTTAGAATGTCTAAACTTAAAATGGCAAAGTTCAAAATGTCAAAAATCAAAATTCAAATGGTTTAAAATGTCGAAAATCATTATGTTTAACTTCAAAATAGCAAAATTCTAAGTATCAAACGTATCAAATACTTGACGAGTTGAAATATCAATGGTCATTAAGTCTAAAGTTCACAATGATTTATTTGGATTGGGTTGGATCTTAAAACGAATCGCTTTCTTTGAGGTTAATTGAGTCTGTGGAGGTCTTTGGGCTTCGCCTGAAATGCTTTATAGCAAATTTAGCTGCCGGAAATGAGCCTAAACTAGTCTACTGGGACTTAGAAACCGTAGACCATAGGTCACGAGATAGGTGCGAGGAGCGTAGCGACGAGCATGTTAGGTTGACATGAACCCAGCGCGCGAGCCGAGCGAGCGAAGCGAGCGTGCCGCGGCAGCGGCCGGCGAAGCGCCAGAAAAAAATCTATTTCAAACTCAATTGGTGGATTTTGTTCGGCGGCTACTGAATCAGTGACTGGCACCGGCTACCGAATCAGGGAGCGGCGTGGCTATGGTGATGTGCGGCGGAGACACAGAGGTTAACACGCAATTATTTTACCTAATTAATTAGGTACCTAAATGAAAGAAAGGCATAAGTAAATTTTTTATGTCATTATATGTATTTAGACTATTAGACATTTTAAGTTTTGATCATTTGAACTTAGACATTTTTAGTTTGGACTATCTGACCGCTTGACATTTTCGTTTTTGACATTTTGAACTTTCGACATTTTAATCGTTAGACATTCAAATTTTTGACATTTTGAACTTTGCCATTTTAAGTTTAGACATTCTAACTTTAGACATTCTGATACGTACCCTTTGGAACATATATAAATAACTGATTTGGCGTTTTTATAGTCGTGCTATCACACTGGGGCACTATACAGTACTTATAATATGAGAAATTCATTTTTAAACGATAAAAACTAGCTATAACGTACGAAGACACGATCGCTCTTTGGTTTGTTTCGCACGGCGTGACGTCATTCAAGACGCCATGACAGTCTTGTGCGTTTTGGAACCAAATTAAAATTGTTTTTTTAAAACGCGAAATTTATAATGTAAACGCTTGATAAAAAATAAATAAACCTTTTTTTTCGATAAAATGCCTAATAGCTATTAGCTACGTATACTTAGTCCAAACTACGCAAAGCATGCACTTAATATGTATGCAAACAAAACAATGATTATAATAGGCTAGTTGACAAAATTTCAATAACTGCTTAATATTTTAGCTTATTAGGCATTTTATCGAAAAAAAAGGTTTATTTATTTTTTATCAAGCGTTTACATTATAAATTTCGCGTTTTAAAAAAACAATTTTAATTTGGTTCCAAAACGCACAAGACTGTCATGGCGTCTTGAATGACGTCACGCCGTGCGAAACAAACCAAAGAGCGATCGTGTCTTCGTACGTTATAGCTAGTTTTTATCGTTTAAAAATGAATTTCTCATATTATAAGTACTGTATAGTGCCCCAGTGTGATAGCACGACTATAAAAACGCCAAATCAGTTATTTATATATGTTCCAAAGGGTACGTATCAGAATGTCTAAAGTTAGAATGTCTAAACTTAAAATGGCAAAGTTCAAAATGTCAAAAATTTGAATGTCTAACGATTAAAATGTCGAAAGTTCAAAATGTCAAAAACGAAAATGTCAAGCGGTCAGATAGTCCAAACTAAAAATGTCTAAGTTCAAATGATCAAAACTTAAAATGTCTAATAGTCTAAATACATATAATGACATAAAAAATTTACTTATGCCTTTCTTTCATTTAGGTACCTAATTAATTAGGTAAAATAATTGCGTGTTAACCTCTGTGTCTCCGCCGCACATCACCATAGCCACGCCGCTCCCTGATTCGGTAGCCGGTGCCAGTCACTGATTCAGTAGCCGCCGAACAAAATCCACCAATTGAGTTTGAAATAGATTTTTTTCTGGCGCTTCGCCGGCCGCTGCCGCGGCACGCTCGCTTCGCTCGCTCGGCTCGCGCGCTGGGTTCATGTCAACCTAACATGCTCGTCGCTACGCTCCTCGCACCTATCTCGTGACCTATGGTCTACGGTTTCTAAGTCCCAGTAGACTAGTTTAGGCTCATTTCCGGCAGCTAAATTTGCTATAAAGCATTTCAGGCGAAGCCCAAAGACCTCCACAGACTCAATTAACCTCAAAGAAAGCGATTCGTTTTAAGATCCAACCCAATCCAAATAAATCATTGTGAACTTTAGACTTAATGACCATTGATATTTCAACTCGTCAAGTATTTGATACGTTTGATACTTAGAATTTTGCTATTTTGAAGTTAAACATAATGATTTTCGACATTTTAAACCATTTGAATTTTGATTTTTGACATTTTGAACTTTGCCATTTTAAGTTTAGACATTCTAACTTTAGACATTCTGATACGTACCCGTTCCAAACAATGGAGAAATACGGAAAAAGTGGCTAAAACTTGCGTTCGGTTGTGGTTAGGTTGCACTCGGAGTGTAGGTTTGGAACGCGCCTCCGGTAGTGCGATACTCGAAACGTCAAAGACAAGATTGGAGTTTCGCACGGCGTGACGTAACGCTTTCTGATTGGTGTTCACTGTCATGTGACTAAAGGTTTCATTTTACGAAATTTATTTTTTAAAAATATTATTAATCTTTAACGCTTTTAATAATTAAAATTGTTTGTTATTTTCTCCATAATATAATTAATCATTATAAACCCCTATCCATTATATTTATTCTTAATGGAAACAAGCCTATTCCTACAAAATCATTTTTTTTATTCAGGTTCGGTTTGACTTTCCATTCTGAAACTTCAGCGTAAAATTAAAGTTTTCAAAATTGATGAAATGAATGAAACTGTAACGTGCATAACAAAGATTTTTTTGTTTTCTTTCAAATGAAAAATAATTGCAACACAAAATGATGTTTATCGAATGGTTGTCGAAATATTGAGTAAAAGTTACGGTTGTCACCCGCTGTTGTTTTGTCGTTACAATCGGACGGACGTAACGTCATAATACCTATACATACTGTTGACTTGATATTTCACATGTTTTCGTACAATCGTCACTCTTAATTGACGGATATTTACATGCCCATTTAGAATTTAAAAACAAACATAGCTGTTGCCCGTGACTTCGTCTGTGTCGTTTCCGAAACGACAGAGGAAAGTACCTAGTTAATTAATTGAGAGCTAACTCTACGCAACGATTTTGCTACGGTTTCGGCTTTCATTCAAGTCCGATTAGATGTATTTTTTTTAAGGGAATTAATTAATTGGGTGACTGGAAATAATTAAAGGCGACATTGTAATAAAACACATCTAATGAAGTCGGGTGGGGCTTTTAGAATAAATAAAGAAGTTGAACTTCAGCCCCACCCGATTTCAATAGATGTGTTTTATTACAATGATATGCGTTTCTAGTGATTTGAATATTATTTCTTGCTTTTTAGAGGTATTTAATTTTGAAGCTGTTTTGTTTTCATTTTTAGGTTTTTTGAAGTCGGTTTTTTGTTTTTAAAACATTTTTTTTGTCATCTCGATTAGGATAATATTCCCCTTTTTCAATAAAATATATGCCAAATTTTAAATGTTTCGTGTGCTCTAAGGTTGTCGCCCAAATAGTAATTTGGTCGCCCGTTCTGATTAACTTGTTACTTAATTAGTGTTTTAAAGTCACCCATTTTCAATATCTGTAGACGCCCTCGGTCCGTCCCCCACTTAGTATTTCAGTACGCTACATTCAGTATTGAAAAAAAATCAGCTATTTCATACAAATAAAATATTAAAATGTATGAAACTGCTAATTTTTTTTTCGCGGTTTCAGAGTTAATAATAATAAATAATTTATTCAACCAAAAACAAATACATTACATTTTTACTTTACATTATATACAAAGATTTTTACAGTTAAAAACAAAATAACTCCAACTCCTAAACTAGGACGAATCCTGTATCTTAAGAGTTGGTGATTCCTCCTTAGCACTATGTATAAAAAACATTGTAAAGCGCAAGTAAAGCGTTAAAAAAACGTAAGTATTATTATTAGGTTACAAGACTAAAATGTGTATTTGTGCGCGCGCGCGCGCGTGTCTGTGTTGTGTGTGGTGGAATGAGTGTGTTATTTGATTAAACTTTCGGTCTCATCGTAATTAAGGGATAGAAGATATTCATGCACTAATATTTTCAATTTGTACTTAGTAAGTGAGTATATTCGTTTAATCTTGTGAACTCTGTTATAAAGTTATGAACTCCGAAAAAGTTGGTCCCATAGTAAACGTTGTAGGTAGGTACAGTTTGATGGTCCCTATCTACCATAATCGGCATTACGGGTTATTTTGTAACACGTTGTATAAATAAAGCACAGTTTTTGTAAAATATTAAAAAACTTGAATTAAATCCTATCTGAACCTTGAAACGGAGGAACCTACCAAGTAGGTACCTACCTATTTTGTACAGATTTTACGAACTCTGCTACAAAAAAATAACAATGGAGTATAAAAACGTTAAATCCGTGTCACTAATTAAATAATTGTTAATAGTTTAATTGGCGTCACAAAGGAGATTTAATTAATAAGTTCGTCGTATGCACAAACCCTTACACTAAGGGGTGTCGCACGGCGTGACGTCATTCAAGACGCCATGACAGTCTTGTGCGTTTTGGAACCAAATTAAAATTGTTTTTTTAAAACGCGAAATTTATAATGTAAACGCTTGATAAAAAATAAATAAACCTTTTTTTTCGATAAAATGCCTAATAAGCTAAAATATTAAGCAGTTATTGAAATTTTGTCAACTAGCCTATTATAATCATTGTTTTGTTTGCATACATATTAAGTGCATGCTTTGCGTAGTTTGGACTAAGTATACGTAGCTAATAGCTAATAGTTTCGTGAAATAATATGTATTTTTTTAAACTAGCGTTTTGTTTCATAACTCCGAAACTTAAACGTAAAAACAATAGATTATGCAAGAAACTATAAAGTAGAGTCTGCAAGAAAAAGAGTTGATATTAGTTACATTGAATATGAGGCGTTTATTTCGTTAAAACAATGAAACGAAATATGGAACAAGTGTAAATGATAAACAAAACAAATCACGTTGAATATTCACGAAATGTGTCGTTACACAGTTTGTCCTCAGAAAACGGCCGACGTTAGCCAGGCCAATAGGACGACCTTAGTTTTAACCATTATTTTAATGCCAGCATTTTAGTGCATATGTCTACGGAAGAATAGATAAATAATATGGCCATTTGGGATCCACAATTTGTTTCCTAAGTCACAATTCCTCCTACAATAATCTTATTCATTAGGTATTTAGATTTTAATCTCGTCTAAGTTCTATAGATAACAATTTTAAAGTCTAACTGCATACTTAACATTTTTTTATATTCTGAACAGTTTTAATGAGATATAAATGAATTGTAGATGCGCATAATAATTATACCTACTTATAGTAGTTTTAAGTTTATGTTAAAAAGATATTAAAATATACCATGCGACTTTTATCAATGATCGGACGGCCCGACCTCTAGATTCTTGGAATTCTACGATATTTCCTCGGATTCATCGAGATTTTTTTTAATTTAAGACAATGGTCTTTGCCACAAAAAAATATTATTCACGGTCCGTCACATAGAAGTGACTGGCTACTTACAAAATGGAGACAAAATAATTTGACACAACCTGAACGGGGAGGTTGTTTTAGTTAATCGTTAAACTGGTGATTTAGAGAATAAACTTTATATTCTTATGAATATAAAATTCATGCAGCCTTACCACAAAAGATTAAAAAAAACTGTTCATCAAGGTTTTAACATAAACACTGTTTTAATGTGATGCTGTCACTTTTTTGACAATATTGTTTGAAAAAGACGCATCACATATAAACAGTGGTAAGGCCGTTAAAGTCCACAAACTTTTTAACCCATGCGACCCTAGTTAAATATTTTCAAATAATTTACAAGTAAATCCTAGTATTGTTGTAGGGTCTGTGAAATCACGTCACTCATATTTTATAGAATGCTCAAAATAGCTTGGCGGCTCGGAAAAGCACCTTTAATTTTTTAGTAGACATTGTTTTTATTTTCTCAAAAAGTTTGTAGGGGTACTCGGGAGAGAACGATTCAGAATGTGGCTTTTTTCGTTTTTAAGTATTTTGGCAAAACAACAAAATAATTGATTCGTTCCATAAAATCGTTTAAATTAGGCAATTACAACTATTCTATTAGATTCAAATCGTGCACGTTTACGAGATCGGATTATTTTGTATGGGGCATGGGGCATGCCGAAACATTTCTAGGACGATCAATAGGGGACTGACCCGACCTGGCTTTTTCATCAAGAGTACCTATAATAGTATGTATATAACAAGTAAGAAAGTTACAACGTTAGCTATACCTACGTATGGCGTTAGTTAGCATCAACTTTTCATACTTAGGCCGATTGTCCACCGCCGCCGCCCCACCGTCACCGAGGACGACATGACGGCGCCGAAGTTAGCGACAATGCCCACTTATCAAATACATTAAACAATGGCCGTCTGTCTGTCCACTGCAAATCCGTAACGTCATCTTGCACTCATAATAAAATAATTTCGTTCTCGTTGACGTCCCCGGTGACGGCGGGTAAAAGGCGATAAAGTGGACTAGAAAATTGGCAGGAGAGTTTTCCGATAAAAATAGACCAACAACGTAATATCCCACTCCCACCCGCCTGCCAAGCGTCGATATTATGGAAACATACTCCAAGTGCGGCTTGCAGCCGACTATAATGGTTTGTTATGATGATGAACGTAAGGGTGGGTACTCAACCTCAACTCACTTAGGTTCGCGAACCTCGTGCCCCGCGAACCTATGTTGCATGTTCGCGGAGCTCAATGTGGACGCTATTGCGATCTACTTGCTCTCGCTTTGTATTCGTTCGCATCTGCCCCCCTAGCCAAAGTAACATTTGCAAATTTTCGTTATCGCTTCGCTTCGAAACATGTATGGATTTGACGTTTTAAAATTCGATTGTTAACGAAACCTTATGTCAATCCCATACATGTTTCGAAAGCGAAGCGATAACGAAGATTTGTCAATGTTACTTTGGCTAGCCCCTCTGATCGCAAAATGCGGAGCGCGCTCGGAAGTTAGTAGGTGCCATGGGCAACAGCGTCGCTTAACCACTCCAGCCTGCATAGCATGACCGATTTATATAGCGTGATATAGCTTTTAATCGACACTCAACTGTCAAACTTCTTTGTCTTTTTGACAGTTAGACGTGATAAAACGCTATATCACGCGATATAAATCGGTCATGCTAGGCAGGCTAAGGTTAAAATCGTTTTAGTACAAGGACTTGCATTTCCATAAGTTTGGGTAGTAAGCCACGAGCGTCGAAAGTATGCTTTCCAAAGTTAATTCTTTCGATTGATGCGTGTCCAATTGACCTTTACTTTCTGTTTCGATGACCTCTCTTCTTTGTCCTTGACTTCTCAGCTAATTCAACCTTGCCATTATATCATACACCAGTCTAGAGATTTCATTCAAATATTAAAATATTTACCTAATCTGTAATCATTTTGATTCGAAACTAAATTACCGCAGTGACGGAAAGAAAGACAACAGTAATCATACAATCATACCTAACTAAAATAATTGTTAATTAGTTTCAATACAGAAAAACAAGCATTTCTATGAAAAACTCTGTTAGATATTACAAAATTAATTTGTCTACAACTCATTCTTTTTGTATTCAAAAATTATTTAATTGTTATTTTGTTGAATTTGAAATGAAAAACTTTTGTAAATACTGAAAACTAAGTATACTGTATGGATTTAACTAATGTTATACCCAAAAGTACGAATTAATTGACAATTTAGAAACCCCAATGAAAAACAGTGATTACTTAAGCATAAGATTTTAATTGTCATTAGATTTCCGATTCATCGTAAAGAAACACCTTCGCTGTTCGCACCCGTGTGTCTTCCTCCTATACTTAAGTACTAATTATTTAAACCGTTTACCCAGATGAACAGGGCTAACGTCTAGCACTAAACTATATGAATTAAACTCAACTTAAACAACAGCTAAGGTTAACTCGGGAAATAATTATATGCCGTTTTCCGGTTTACCCGTTAGCTTACGAACCGTTAAAGTATTACTTAATCGCTTAATGTTTGTCTCTTGTATGCGAACATTCTTAATAGGCGCCTATACTTACTGCTCTTTCGAATTTGAATGCTAATTTATCTGCTAAATTATTTGTATTAGGAGCTCTCATAAATTATGTTCTCTTGTACCTACTCTACATATTGACCACCTTTTATAAATGATATATTTTTCATTCCTTATCAGAAGTACTGTCACTATTGATATGGTTTTCGTTTAAAGATATCAGCTTATTTATTTCACCCAGATTAGTGTAACTGGATATTTATGTCAATTAGGTAACTACTTGCTCAGTTGAGTATTTAACATTTGTTAGAATTAGCCTTAAATGCCACAAAGTTGTTAAAGTTACAGACAGTACTTAAGTAACTGATAAAGATAATCTTCTAATGAACCTGCCTTCAACTAATAACTCTTCTCTGTAATTATTTTGGTATTCTACAATAATAAATAAAAAACAAGAAAAAAAAGGACTTTTCTCGTCACCATCATATTTTCAGGCGGGAATCGAGCCCGCGACCTTTGGAAGTCTGGTCCAATGCTCTCTCAACTGAGCATTCGGTAGCTGAGTTGGAATAGCATTGGACTGATTTTGAAAATTCTTTTATATACTTTAAATACATACTTTCGAATTAAGTATTCAAACTTTTTGAAATCGTTTCAGTATTTTTCAGGAAATCCTGAAAATATTGTCACTTTCGTAACCATTACATGATTTTTATGGATCGGGCATAACTTCTTTGTTTATGAACCGATTCAGGTAAAGCGCTTATTACACCATCCTGAATGTCGGACCCGGAATTTAGTGTCCGATTTAGGACGAGAAATTCAGTCGCCAATTAGACCGTCCTGAATGTCGGGTCCGATATCACAGCTTTACGATCATACAGTTGTTAAACGAATGTTCTTGTAGCTGTAAAAATACATAGCTAGGTAGATAGGAGGTATATGTAGGTAGCTAGGTAGGTACGTGTCATTTTCAACGCTAATCTGAACTAGTTTTTAACCGACTTCATCAAAAGGAGGTGGTTCTTAATTCGATTGTATACTTTTTTTTTATCGTTATTCGCGCGTATCTTCGATATTTATGGACCGATTTTGATGATTATTTTGTTGTTCGATTGAGTTTTCTTGCGAGATGGTTCCATTTATTTATTTTTTTAAATCGGGTCAGTAGTTTTCAAGTAATCCCGAAAATACTATGACTTTACATCAACTACCTTGACGACTTTGTTATTTATGAACCGAATTAGATGATTGTTTTTGTTGGGAGAGGGATACCTTTGTGTAGTCTTTTTAACAGACTTCAAAAAAAGGAGGTATTCAGTTTGTATATGTATGTACGTTTCTCCGCGATTATCTCACGTTTGGCTGAACCGATTTTACTACCTAAATAATATACCTACACTACCATATATACAGAAGGTACTTATACTAAAAATAAAAAAATAAAAAATTGTTTAAAAAACAAAAAAACCGACTTCAAAAAACCTGCCTCTAAAAAGCAAGAAATAATATATAAATCATTAGATTAGCATTAGCATTATCATATCATTGTTATAATAAAACACGTCTATTGAAGTCGGGTGGGGCTTTTAGAATAAAAAAAGAAAGTTGTAGGTACTCCAGCCCCACCCGACTTTAATAGACGTGTTTTATTATAAAAATGATAATGCGTAGCTAATGATTTATATATTATTTCTTGCTTTTCAGAGGCAGGTTTTTTTGTTTTTTATATTGATGTAGGTAAAAAAAAAAGCAAATCACAGAGTGACAACCCTTATTTACTTTTAGTCGTTGCGCCAACTGTCTATCTAGACGAACGGCGCGGCGGATTTTTTTTCGCCAACATAAAAGGCGTTGACTGACTGTACTATTTATGCTGTGGTACTACTGTGTCGGAGCCGAGCGTCCTGAATGCGATTACACTGTCCTAAGTGCTTCCGATTTAGCATCCGTTATGTCGGAGACAATTTCTATCCTAACTAGGATCCTAAATCGGATCCTAGCTTCCTGAATGCAATTACACTGCTCTGAATTTAGGAGTGACGTCATATCGGGTCCGACATTCAGGATGATCTAATTAGCTCTTTAAAAAGATTTAAAAAGTTTTTGATCTTTGATCTTTATGTAAAAATGTAAAAAGGAAAACAAAACATTTAAACCTTTTTCTTCTATCTAGAAGATTCTACCGAAATGCTTTCAAGAATCTTATATTCATAGCTAGCTTCTTTCCGTCGTTTGCCGTCGAGGTTCTAGTCTTTAAAAGCCCTATTTCGTTAGTTGCCAGTCAATAATGTGTGCAGGAAATCGTAAGTGCAATTTGACCATGCGAGGGAAGAGCAATGACATTGCACCGCATGATTGCCTGACGACTCTCCGACAAATGACTGTCACAAGTTAAAACCATACTATACGGCTTTTTGCATTTTACGCGTTACGTAATAAGGGCCAATATCGTAAAATTATAGGATCATCTGGTTTCGTAGTAACTGACCCTAATAATTAGGGACTCTGTTGCACGGTAATTTTTACCGAGTGTCTTAATTTTTGCGTTATTACCTCTTACTTTGTGACGCACACACTATGTGTTTTGAATTTGACCTAAGTACTTACTAGGTAACTTTTTACTGCCAAAAACCACAGATAATATAATACTCTAAAACTGAATTAATGAAATGCGAAAGTTCACCTTTGTTGTTCCTCAAACTTTATTTTTTTACCATTGGAAATGGTTATCAGATGCAAATCCTGAGACGTATTTTTGGCCATATCTCCGAGGATTTTGGGAGGATCGAGATGGAAATAGTACCGCGTCGAAGCAGTTAGCGGACGCTTTTGTTCTGTTTTGTTCACAATCGTATAAAAATAGGTACCCACTACCTAGGTAATTCTAAAAATATAATAGGATTTTGTATTTGATTTGATTTTGGTTTTCGTAAATTTTTGTTTCATTTTCAATGCTCCGAATCTTGCGGGGTCTGCAAAATGTGTGAATTTTTTATACTATAAAGAACATAATAATGTTCTATTTACAAAATTATTTATCTTGAAAAGTCTTTGTTTTTGCGGTTTTCCGGTGCTTACTGACGGACGTAAGCGGAATCTTTCCGATTAGCCTCAACACTTTTTGCTCGGCTCGCGAACTTGCTTCGTCATTTTTCTCGGTGACTGTTCATAAAAAGTGTGTCATATTCCTATTTCAATCACACTTTTGTCCTTCTTGCTCGTTAATCGATATATAATGTAAGTCTGGGATTTTATTACCTACGTAGCAAAATCGAAGTGACGTTCTATTTCTTTTTATAGTCATTCAAAACTTTGAGCATATATAATACTCGTATATCGATATCGTATATCGACTCGATAAGCACAGGATTAAAGATTTTTTCACTCCTCTTGCTCAAAAAGTGCGTCATTGTAACGTACAAGAGTCGAGATAAAATAGCATAATAACCCCTAGGGGATAAAGTTTTTTATTTTTTTAATGTTTGTCTATTACCAATGAGCCTGCTAAAACGAAAAAGTCTTTATTCATAATCACGAATAAAAACTCGCTTGACTTAATACTGGGGGTCTATTACGAAAAGTTTAATACGATACACGCAGCTGCGTCCGTGCTTCGTTTTGATTGATTCCTATTACAAAGCACTTGCGTATGCGATATTGCAAAGTGATTGCGTAAATTTGACAGTTTCTCTCTAGTGGATCCGTCATTATTCGTTCAATAGACTATGGACTACGATAGCTACATTGAAAATATTTGTAATAACTACAACCGACGAACTGCGGACGACTATCGTGACCAAGTTTCGTAATACGCCCCCAGTTTCTCATTCTTATTTTTGAAAATGGAACTAAAAGCATCTCTTCGGTGAAATCATAGACTTATTTATACTCTGTGCACAGAGTGAATCGTAGAATGCGTGTTTGTTTGTGTTGCTTAGCTGCTACAGCAGAAATTAAAACAGGTACCATGGCGCGAAATCTTTAGAATTTTTCTATAATTACAAACTGATTGAATTGTGTGACTGTAATAGGAAAGAAATAATTTTAATCTTTTGCTGCCAAGCACAAATCATTTATTTAAATATTGTACAAAAAGTTTATAAAGTGGAGGATAAGAAAAACGAGTGTACCTATTCGTTTACGGAAGTATAAACTATTTAATATTGTATTTTATTTTCTCGCAATCGTAGTGAAAAGTATAGTGTAACACACGACGCTAAAACCCATTGTAACTCGGTTTCTATTTATTCCCTCGCTAAAGCTCGGGAATAAATCTACCTCGTATGCAATGGGTAATTTTAGCGTCTTGTATAACAATCTACTATTGTTTACCCTGTGATGTAAGTAAACGTGTCATAAAAATTCATTTTTGTTTTTCATATTACTTAATATGTGTTATTATTATACTGTAAAGTACGAAAAGAAAATAAATTACTAACTTTTTTTTCTTAGTAACAGCGGGCAGATACTAATTTATACAAGGTTATTTGTAAAACACCAATAACCTCGCAGGAGTACATTACTAACATTATAAATAACAACATTTGTTCTACGACTTTTCCGAAAGCAGACAAAAAAAACGACTTTTCATACAAAACTGAGAGAGAATTGTGAAAACTGTTTAAGGCTTTTTGTTAAAAAAAAAACATTAGTACCTACAGTGTTTCTTTTAAGAAACACTGTAGGTACTAATGTTTAAGAAAAATAGCCGTTTATTTTCCATGAAATAAAAAAATTAAAATAAAAAAAACTCGATCAGCTGTTTGGACTTCGGACATTTGTATAATAGTAGATTGTACAACAAGTGCATAAAATGGGTTTTATGTACGAGTTATACACTCTGCTTTTCACTTCGATTGTGAGGAAATTCAACAAAAAATTTAAAAAAAAATAATCTTTTTTTGATTTTAGTAACAAATTATATAATTTTGGAATGTGCTCATCAAGGCCTTTCATTTGATACCCATATTAAAAAATAAAAAAAAAATGTTTTTCTTAAATTTTAGTGACAAATTATATAATTTTGGAATGTGCTCATCAAGGCCTTTCATTTGATACCCATATTCAAAAATTGAAAAAAAAATTTTTTTTTAAATTTTAGTGACAAATTATATAATTTTGCAATGTGCTCACCAAGGCCTTTCATTTGATACCCATATTCAAAAATAAAAAAAAAAAAATTTCTTAAATTTTAGTGCAAATTACATAATTTTGGAATGTGCTCATCAAAGCCTTTCATTTGATACCCATATTAAAAAAAGGTTTTTTTTTATTAAGGCTTTTCAATTGATACTCATTTTGAAAAATAAAAATAAAATGTAGGTATTAAAATATGGATTATGATTAAAAATGAGGAAAATAACAAGTTAATTTAACGAAGTTTAATTGCATGTGTGGCTGTTTACCTGACAACCTTTGTCTTAACGTCTGAACTTAGACGAAGATTTTACTTTATGCTCTAGAGCATGAAAAGCGATTTTATGCAGCCTATACCCGACATAACGACGAACTTTACGAGCATGAGAAGTGAAAACAGTATTTTTATGTCTGTTTTCGAAAAAGTCGTAAAACAAGTGTTGTTGTTTATGATGTAATGGTAATTTATTTCTGCGAGGTTGGTGATGTTTTACAAATAACCCTGTATAATTTATAGCGATATCGGTGGTAATGAGAAAATTGTCTGGACAGCCTCGCTTGACAATTTATAATGGTTTATTGTCGATATCTTGAAACAGATTATCATTAAAATTATGTTTACATTCTAGGCAACACACATCATTTAATTTGATGAGTCAAAGTCAATGATAAACATAGGTACGGGTCCTAAATAAAACGGTACGGGTACAGGTGAATTAAATAGGCTTTTTCTAAAAATATTAGAATTATCTTATCATTATAATTTATTTATTTTCTCTTAAGGCGGTTGTATGACCGAAAGTAATAATAATAATAATAAATAATGTATTCAACCAAAAACAAATACATTACATTTTTACTTTAGGTACATTATATACATAGTAGTGGCGCCCTCAGAGGTTTTTATTTAAAAAGTTATTAATAGAAAAAGATTTTAATAATGTTTATCCTGGAGATTTTAGGGCCCACGGTCACGGTCTAGTATTTTTAGAAGGTATCACTACATGCCCTCGTAGTCATTCGTAGAAGTAGATAGCAAATGTGTCAAAAACGGCCACTTTTAGCAGTTTTGTTATCTACTTCTAGCAGTGGCTACGAGGGGATGTAACGATACCGTCTAAAAATACTAGACTGTGGGCCCTTAAATCTCCACGATAAACATTTTTAAAATTGTGTATTAGAATTATAATATTAAATATAATTCACCGCGGCGCCACTTTCGCTCAGGGTACCACCTTAAATATATAAATCGTATAATTGAACGATATCTTATGATACAACGAAATGGTTTAGGTCGTTAGGCCTACAGTAAAAACTTGCAGTTATTAAGTTCGCACGGGTAGCGCCAACTATTTATTATTAGGGACCTATTATATTGCGATTAATTTTAAATCGCAATATACGTTTTATTACGTCTTTCGTACAATTTTGTTGAAAATTTTCTTTTATACGAACCATGTCCTGATAATAACAAATACAACAAAAAAGAATTATCTAATTTGGTGCAGTCGTTCTTAATTTATGCGCTTACAAACATTTTGGCAATTTATTTATATTTATATTGATACAGTTTCTGAAAAATAATTTCATACAAATTCTATACATATATTGGTATAATCTTAACTATCCATTTGAATAATTTCACTGCCTAGGTACTTTGTTTTTAGATTAGGTTAGTTATGAAGCCTATATTAATAAAAAAATAATAGGAATTCAAAAATGAAGCTATGAGCTATTACAAAATCTTTAAAGAGAACTTAGAAAGTTTTAATTAAAATTTAAAAAAGGAAAAATTACCTCCATTAAAATGTCTTAAATAAGTATTTTCGATTTGAAAGAGATTCAATGTATTAATGTAGATACTTAAACTTAAGAATATTTGTCTATTTGTCTCGTTGAATGAGCCCGAGGCGCGTTGCCGACGATGCAAGTTCGATAATTGGATGCGCGTACGGTAATGTCTGTTTACCTCAAATGTCTTGAAACTAATAAAAATATATTACCCAAGCTGCACCACGGGAATATTTTATGGGTATTTCTACTATCCCAGGTGTTTACGCACCCACACTTAAAAATGCATTAATTTTATAGCATTTTGTGTAAACGTTGAACGTGTTTTGAATAAATATATACGGAGTTTAATATCTCGTTACGCTAGATAGGTTTTTTGATTGGAAGCATCTCTGAAAGTTGTATGTAGAATTTTACCTTGTTCTGTACAGTACATTTGAAATAAGTTTAAAATTAATTTAAATGTACTAAAACGCCAGTTCAGTTTTCAGTGTTGTAAATAGTTCAGTGTTCTTTTACGATCGCTATTCTGAGTTCACACGGCACACCTATTTATTTATTTTTATTAAAACACAAATTATTTAACAGTGCTATATAAACCTATTTAGGTTTTACCAAGCACTGGTATTCATCCTCTTATATCAGCAAATTAAAGTCTAAATATAAATTAGGTATTAGGTTTGAACTGTTTAAAAATCTTTGATTAGGCACTATACTACTTCTGGTTTAATCAACATTATTCGTCACCGTGTCGTGAGGATGAATAAATACTTTGCGCACCTTATTCGCACACCTTTTGCGCTACGCTACGAGAAAGTGAACAAGTACTACACGCTACAATGCGTAGCGTAGCGGCTACATGCTCCATTGGGTATGCCACCTGGTTCGCCAAAGTTCGCACTAGTAGTGCTATTAGTTTATTAATAGGATGAAACAGCCCAGCCCAGCCCCTCTAGTCATTGCTTAAGGCGATTAGTATCCTCACAGTGGCGCTCTCCCCTTAATTAAATTGATTTCTCACTAAGTACATACTGTATCGTAATTTCAAACGTTGAGATATAAGCTAAGTTTCTATAGTTTATTTACAAACAATAACCTCAGTAAAATATAGTTTGTTGTTGTAGTAGTAATAGGCAAAAGAGCAAAAAGTGGCCACTTTTGGCACTTTTGCCTACTACTACCTACTACAACGAACTATATTTTAGAGAGTTTATTATTTGTAAATAAACTATAATTTTAGCTTTAATCGCAACGTTTGAATTTTCGATACATTATGTACTTAGCGAGCAATAAATTTAATTAAGATGAGGGCGCCACTTGAGGATACTAATCACCTTAAACGATTATGAATTTTGCTATTGTTAATTGATGTTTCCATTTCCATCACCAGCAAAAAATCGGAAGAAAATTCAATTAAGTAGGTAAATAAACTAAACATTGATCTTGAGCGTTGTTGTTATTTTTAGATTGTATCTTTTCCTTGAATCTTGTAACTGCTATTGTCATGCTTGTCAAAGGGACGCTTTGGTTATTTCCTTAATGGAGTTAAGCTAAACGATCATTACGAGCTTCAAATGGTGTAATTTAAATAAGATTATTGAAGTATTATTGTTTCCATCATGGCGAAACAAAAGATGGCGTAACTATTTCGATGGTATTTTGATAATATGTTTCTATCAAAATGTAATTTTTGGTACAAGCTGCCAACTGAAATTTGTCCGTTGGCTACAAGGCCTTCAGCTTAAGGCGCTGTAGGTAGTGAAACTAGCGCCGCCAACACATTTATTTTTATTACTCGTAAACCAAGTCAATATTTAAAAAAAGCTCGTGTAATAATTTCTTAAATTGTCTCTAATATTTTTTGAATAACTCTTCATTCTTTCAGTAAGTTTTAAAATCCATTTTAGCTCAAAGCACCATCACATCATTTTAGCCACTTTTTAAACTTACAGAAAGAATGAAAACTAGTGAAGAGTTATTCAAAAAATATTAGAGACAATTTAAGAAATTATTACACGAGCTTTTTTTAAATATTGACTTGGTTTACGAGTAATAAAAATAAATGTAGTGGCGGCGCTAGTTTCACTACCACCGCGCCTTAAAGCTTAAAGTGATATCTAGTCAACATTTTAATAACTACTAATTAAGACTTTTTCTCTCTTGCTGTCAAAACACGCCTTTGAATTGATTACAGACGGACGGACAACGGACATGTGAAACTAAATAAAAGCTTGTAAAAATGTGGAGCTATAGCTAACACTAAATTAATGATTTAGTTTAATATGTACCATAAAATAATGTTTACAACTAAAATAAACAAATTAACTGTCTCATTTTAAATAAATATTTTTTTTCTTAAGTAGGTGTACTTAAGTTAAACCTTATCTTTAGGATAATAATTAACTTTTCAAACTCTAAAAATACCTTAAGTACTTCGCCGGCCGCTAAGTTGGATGAATCTCACGTTTTTGCGATCGTATGAGCAGAGACGTAGTATATTACCTTTTTTAACGTTTTAATCGTTTTACTACAAAGTTATACAATTATGAGACTGGAAACCCCGCTTTTAATGTTGTTTTAAATGCGCGCGATCATTTTAGTTTATAATACCTTCCTAAATCATAGTTTGATATCTTTCGGGCGAAATTTTTGGAAAAAAATTACAAATACTTGTCTATAATAAATTGTTTACTTTACATTTTTGCGTTCATATTATTATGTCTTAGCTTCGTATCATCTGTATTTAAGTAGGAATTTATTCAGAAACTCAAAAGCATATTTTAACTTCTAATCCAAATTATGATATTTTTAACTCTAATAAATGATAAATTTGCACAACATTTTAATAATGAAACGCATATTTTTTTGTAACTTGGTGTCTTATTTTTGTTGCTTATGTTATTTATTACAATGAAAATAAGTTGTTGTTCTAATATCCCGGAAGAATCCTCTACAAGTATTCTAAATATGAGGTGATAATCACCATGAGACGGTTTGGCACTTAGTCGTTATCTTACAGAGCTATTAAGTGTTTACTATTCATAATAGCGGAAGGTTTTTTCCGCAATATTAACATTTGGAGACGAAAATTAGGATTACTTGAAAACTACTAAACCGATTTCCAGGAGTTTCGGCCATCTTTGAGTTATCGGCGGACATATATACACAACAAACTTACAGACGAACAGAAAATCTCCTTCTTTTATGAAATCGGTTAAAAATTAGATACTAAGTACAACAAATTGTTTTTTTCTTCTTCATATAATCAAAATCAATTCTTATTTCAATGTCAATTTATAAGGAAATATGCCTTCTGTCTGCGTATTTGTTCGTCCTCGGCTATTATAATAGTAGATGATTCAATAAACAACAAAATTAAAAGTTTAACTTAAAACAGAATAAAAATAACAATGTTTATTCTAAGATCAAATTGATGCGTAAAAATACCGGTTAAAATACTTTTTATTATACGAAAGGCTTTATATAATTGATCTGACCTCTCCGACTGCAATTAAGTTGTATATGAAGTTATTAGTTACGTAACACTGTGTGTAAAAAAAATATCGAAGTGTAGGCTGCGATATCATGCGACAAATCCAAGAGACGAAAAAAACTGACGATTTTAATTATCTACGTAATAGCCATTCATTTGATAACCGTAATAGACAGCACTTAAACACCTAAAATAGTACCCAAGTCCTTCAGCCTATAGTCTAGTCATCCTCTGATTCCACTGTTGAGTGTAGGCCCAAGTAGCAATTATGACTTAAATCTTTAGTTTAGAAAAGATTTTACACGAGCAACGATCATGCGCTTTTAATTTCCAATGCATTCAACGACATAAAAAAGCCTTTTCAGACATAAAAATAGTCGTCATTTTCATAAACCTTAAACAGTTATTATAATACCTATAAATTAAAAGTTCGCCATATTTTATAAAATTATATTACCTACTTAAAGCAATCTAAAGCAAAATAAAGAGTTCTGCAAAACCACATTCTTAAATAAGTAGGGTTAAGCTACTTGGGAGGCCTACTAGGTCTTCCCCCTACTGAAATGGCCGACATTCGATTCTAACTTAATGTTAATTCTGTGCTTAAAGCAGTCACTTTATAACATCTAATTGCTTATTTTTATGCTTTAAGTTAGTAAGTATAATATATTTTAATGTTTTTTTTATTATAATATATTTTAATGTTTTTATGCTTATTATGCTCATTATTTTTTGTATTTTTATGCTTATAATAAATCACAAACATTGTTGTATTGTATGGATTTCAAAGATTTAATGGATTTGACAAACCTACGACAAGTATTGACTGAGCGAGCGCGAAGCTTCTCCGTTTCAGCTTGTGCAAAAATGTCTTCGTTTTGTCCGGCTGTCCGTCAGTACCACAGACATAATTGTCAGTACCTTTAGCACGAACAGCTATCTAGAAAAATAACGCGCGTAAAATTACTCGATAGAGTATTATTTATGGAAAATTTAATTTCGCTTTGCAGCGATAGATGGCGCTGTACAAATTTCTTTTTTTTTTAATAAAGTTTTCGAAATTTTTCGAGAAAAAATACATATTTAGCCTTTTCGAAAAATGTTCAAAATGTCACAAACGTGAAGTCTAGTCACGGGACCACTAGTTTTAGAGTTTATGGCTTAGTTGAAATCATTTGCACGCCATTATCGTCTGATGTTTGGCTTTTTGCATCCAGTTATTCCCCATTATTTTTTAATGATATCATGCTGCAACTAGGAAATGCAATCTCGCGCGATTTTGGCGATGCCGAGATCTCGCGAGATTGGTAAATCACAATAATGGGATTTTTGATATCGGGAAATAATTAGTTTGCTGTAATATAATATTCAAAAATCATTTATTTCTAGCAGTTTTCATTAATAGGTTATATATTAATAGTCTTATTTTTAGTTATTTAAGTCAAAATTTTGGAATAGCTTCGCAAAATAAGTAAAACATTTAAGGTCGTCGTCGAATCTTTATGATGCCCCATTCGACGACTTATTAATGTATTTTTTATTTATATTAATTCGATTAATTTATTTTTTTATCAATGACTCGCAACAGCAGATGCTTATTGGCTCTTTTAATGCAGTCAAAGATCCTACAAGTTTTTCCTGTAATTAAATGCTCTTTCTGACCCTTGGTCTCCACTCCGTCAACTCCGTGCCTTCGTGTTCCACCGGTCAAACGTCCTGCGACTTATGTGATCCACCCAAGTAAAAATATTTCTTTATTTTTCAGGAAAAGCAATTTTCAAAGCCATGTTTCCTATCCGGGTAAACTATTTCTTTATGTTTCTCCACTAAGTATTTTGAAACCGACGTTTCCTATCGGGAAAACGCATTTATTTATCTTTCTAGACTATCAATTTACAAAAAAGTAACGATTAATCTTTGACAAAATAAAAATAATCACCGGTGTAAGCCCAAACTCGAATTGAGTTCAGTGTCAAGGCCGATGACCGAGAATTTCATGCCCGAATATATTTATTACCGGACCGAAGTTAAAATTCACTGCCAAAAATACCATTTCTCTTTTTATTTTTAGCTTAAAGGCTGGTTTACATTAGATTATTTTTAGTAGAGTGCTTTAGTAGCATGCGAGAGATTCGAATGCGAGTGCTTTATTAGTTTTGGTGCCTTTCCAGTGAGCGTTTACATGCTTCCAGTACAGTGTCATTTGACTAAAGCACGCTACTAAAATGTCGATTTACATGCATCCAGTGCGAGTGTTGCGCGGGGGGTGCTACTGGAAAGCGATGATTCTAGTTGAAAGGCTACTATAACGTTACTCTCTTTAGTCATAAGAGGACCGTTTACATGTTTCAACTAAAGCACTCTCCTAAAGCACTCTACTAAAGACTAAGATAATGTAAACCAGTCTTAAGATATGAAGATTCTGCGATTCATCTGCTGTGGCCAAGTTGGTGATTACTTATTTGCATGTTAATGGCTCTGCTCTGCAAGTTTGTGAATTTGAAATAATAACATTATTACATTTTGTTATCGGTCTTATTCAATGAAATCGATGACTACTGGGAAAACTTTAATGCCAATTTCTATTACGGGAAAAAATCCAAACTTTTTTTTTTAATCGAGTTTCATGTTGCCTAGAGACAAAACGACGGAACACTTGAAAAAACTTTCATATTTTGACTTCTAACGCACAAGATCAAATTGCAATAAAAGAGTGTTTGGGGTCCGTTATGACAGCTGTCACTTAATAGTACATTATGAGACAAGTTAGCACAGAACTTGCAGTATGGTACTAATTTAACTTTGTAGGGTTAATTCTATTACGTACTAGTGTTTTATATATTATTGCACGCGTTTATGGCCCTAAAAGCGATGTATTTGTGCTCACTTTACGAGCAAGTGTGTTGAAAACGTAATCATAAATAGGGATGCTGACCAAAGAAATCGATATCAGGGATATTCGATTATAACGACAAATCGACTCCAAATTATATGAATCGGTAGTCGTTTATTTCAGTTTTTATGTTATAGAAAGTGATAAAATGATTCAACGTAAGAAAAATATTATTTCCGTAGTTTTTTACTTTTAGCAGAAAAAAAAACAAAATTTACAATTTATCTATTGTTTTCGCCTGTATAAATAATTAAATGATTTATCAATTAAATTATTAATATTTTCATCTCTGAAAATATTAATAAATTATTTTGTGCGGTTTACGTGGAATCGAATAAAGTCGGTGAAAACAAATGATCAGCTAAGTTACGGCACTTTATTGAGATTTAACGGGCATCTTCGAGCATCGCGGCTAGAAACGCGTCTTACTCTAAGACGGGCATTATGCAAGCCGCCCCGCCCTAGAACGTTACTGTTTTAAGTTGTTTCGTAGCGATACGAAACTTTATTTTATTTCAGAAATTACCTGAAAAGAGTTGCATTCTATTGTCATACCTACAGACCCAGCTGTCATAATGGGCTTTGTATTTTTTTGAAGTTAATCCAAAAAAATACAAATAAGCATTATAATTTGCCTGTATTAAAAATAATAAATATTTCGATCGATTCGTATAATTTCTTACTAAGCTTAGATTATTATTGGTTCGATTGTCCATCAGCCATTTTTTTTAATGTCCCCACTGCTGGGGCACAGGTAAAGGCCTTCCTTATGGGTGGATAAGGAGGACGGGCCATTACCCACCACGCGGGCCCAATGCGGATTGGTGGGTGTTAACGACTGCAAATGCACCCGGGACCAACGGCTTATCCTATACGTATGCCGCATCGGCTATATACATATAAGTACAACCAATAACATCACAATGAGAATCTTGGCGTTTAAGTAAATCATAAAAGCAATTTATAAACACAACAAGCCAGTTATTATCCTATTTACTTAGCTAATTTGCCTTATCAAAGTACATTATCATGCATTTTGTTCCTATAAGAAAATGGTCACGATTAACCGTAATATAGATTTATGGTATTTATAAGGAATGACCATAAATAAACAATGTAAATTATGAAAAATAATACAAGCAATATTACATGATACAATACTATTTATCATTTTTGCAGTCAGTATAATATCCCTTCTTCACACGATCTTCGATTTGAAGTAATTTATTTTAAACAAATAATAACCGGCCTATTCTCATTGTCCCCCACTGGGGAAAATCGGGAAAAAAGTTCTAAAAGTATTTAAAAACCTTTTTCCCCGATACCCTCCGATGGGGGACAACAAAACTGGGGGACAACGGGAATAGGTCATACAATCATTATTATGTAATAAACTGTATTTAGGTACTAAACTATGTGTGAGATCAAATCTGTATGTTGTCGTCGAGGATTGAGGATAAGAAGTAAAAAGTAATAATAATAAAAAAACTTTATTATTGAATTTTCAGCTTTTAGGCCTTCACAAGGCTGTTTTTATATTAAGATAATATACCTTATTAGAAAAAATCGACTCACAGCTCAGACGGGATCCCGTTTTCTAGTTAGTATTTTAATTATTTTAAAAACTTTCTTGTCTCGCAAGAACTAAACTAGTACGTCGTCCTCAAAATAAATAAGGAAAAGACCTATTATTAAAATATCACCACTTAAATACTACAGAAAGTCGGCAGGTCTCTAAAATACTCTGTTATAGCTACCCTAAATCAGATTTGATGAAACCTGGAAATGTTAATAGTCTTGATTACGGTAAACCGTCTGCCGATACACATCTAATGGGTTAATTCGTTAAATTCTTCAAATAAACAAAACCTGTTGTTAATTTCAATTAATTTTGGTTCATTGACATTCGAGGGCATGTGCGGACACAGACCACCCGTTGGTACCTGGTTCGAAACCTGCCTGTGTCAGAACGAGGTACGAGATTAGCTCCAAATATAAATCTGTAATACAAAATTAGGTGAATTTCGTTAAAAATCTAAACATTATTTACTTCAAATTACATTACTTCGGCTATGATCGGTCAATTTAGGTCAATTTGGGTCGTCAACTTTAAAAATAATTTAACGACTTCATAAAAATCATCTTCATTAATTATGTAATTACGAGAAATTATGGAGAATATACATTTATGTTTTAAATTAATTAAACATTACACATTGCAAAGTTTTCATAGTTAATCTGTTAATAAAGATTTATCTAAAATGTTTAATCATAAGTTAAAATAATGACCTCTTCAGTTTTCACTTCAAAATCTGTCTTCATGAAATGTAAAAATCACTGTAAAAATACATATACCTACAAATATAATGAATTTTATAACTATTTGATTTTTTATTATGTTTTATTAAAATTAAAATAAAGTTTACTAGAATATTCGTTATTCGTTTTGCAACCATTGGTCAGTACGAGTATGCCACTTCCTTCCGGGTGTTATGTTAAGTTAAAAATTATATGCCTCCGACTGCATGTTATTATAACATGTTGCCTTTATTTCCATCTTTTCAGTCGACTTGTCTTTTTATGCAGGCGGGTTTTTTTATTTTTTTTTATTAATCTCTTTTTAGTTATTATATATTACAGTCATGATATAGGTACCTTTTTGAAATCCTTATAATAAGCCCTTTAATTTGACACCCATATTGCAGTATTCTAAAAAAAGCTGTTTTTTATAACGCCACCTTCTTAAGAACACTTGGACTGAAAAGACAAATCTAACGATATCTTAATCATAGAAATCCGTTCAGCCGTTTGAAAGATATGAGGTAATAAAGAATATTACATACAAACATTCAAACATACAAACATACTTACAAGATACGCGCGAAAAACATAAACTGATATGTTTTTTATCGAAAGCGGAGAAGTCTTGGTCTCTTTAAAATGATTTTAACGAAAAGGGTTTCTATGAAATAAATGCTGATTTTCTCATGTTGAAGGAAATTGAAAGGTAATGAATTATTTTTTCAAAGCTTATACTACCTAGCTAAGGTCTCGAGGAGCTATGTTTAGATTAAGGTTGACATTGAGTTTTTGTTTAACCGCTGATGCGCTGAGCTGCAGCTGGGCAATGACACTATGACAGGAAAAACATAATTTTATACAAGTTTTTTTGAGTGTTTTTGCTGTTGGATTAGGATACTTCTGATGTTGACTGCTGGTAGTATGTATTGATAGTTCAACAAGAAAACAGCCAGAAGATGGAAACATAGTCGGTTGAGTCATACAATGCATTGTTAGGAATTATTTCAGGTATCAAGCGAGAAGAAAATGAAAAGAAGGAGACGACATGTCAGTCCTTAAACTCACACCTTAGATTTGTTATGTTATTAAACAATTATTGTTATTCATGATAAAAAAGGATCTTTGAAGATTTTTGTTTTTGGAATAAAGTAGGTAAATTAATATAAAATAGGTTTGTGGTAAAAAGTTGAGGTGGAGGTGCAAGGTACCGTACCGATTTATCTCTCTTCCTCTAATAATCAAATTTGTATGTAGTAATCTTAATATTAAATACAAAGACTATAATATTCGTGTGAAAATTTCGCAATTGCATACCTTCGTACCATCGCTCACTTTCAGGGCCAAAGATGACACTCAAAACATCTAACAATCTACACGCAATCACACTTCAAATAGCTTTTAATTAACTGTCATTGTGGCTAGTTACGAAAGTGTAGAAATGCATAATTCGCACGTTTGTAGTTGTATGAGTATCAAAACATTAGACGCACACTTAAAACTTGGTGGCTTTAAGTACAAATAAAGATTTATAAATAAAGAGAATGTGTAAAATACTTAAGGTGGTACCCTGAGCGAAAGTAGCGCCACGGTGAATTATATTTAATATTATAATTCTAATACACAATTTAAAAAATGTTTATCGTGGAGATTTTAGGGCCCACAGTCTAGTATTTTTAGACGGTATCGTTACATTCCCTCGTAGTCTCTGCTAAAAGTAGATAGCAAAACTGCTAAAAGTGGCCGTTTTTGACACATTTGCTATCTACTTCTACGAATGACTACGAGGGAATGTAGTGACACCTTCTAAAAATACTAGGCCATGGGCCCTAAAATCTCCACGATAAACATTATTAAAATCTTTTCCTATTAATAACTTATTAAATAAAATCCTCTGAGGCGCCACTTTCGGTCATACAACTGCCTTAATAAATTCAATGCTAGTTTTATCGCGGTTCGTTAATTGACGTTAGTGTGCGCTTTCGAAGAAGTGCAAACTGCAGAGGTCAAAAATAGAGTTCAAACCTTGAAATATTTTCAATGTATCAAGGTCTCGACAAACAAAAAATTGATCGTAGTTATTTATATTGTAACAAATCTTTGATTTCTAATAGACAAGCAAGGCTACGCTCATGAAAATTTGTGTGCTTTTCAGTTAAGAGCGATATACTTTCTTTCGTACTAGGTACCTAGTTAAACTCTACAATTCTATTTTAAGAGATCTCTTTATAGTACAGTTGCCCGTTGTACCTACATTTAAATTACGAAAAAGGTTACCGTTTGCCGTTGTGATATAGTTATTGATTACGAAATTAAGTTTTACAGATCGCAACCCGCCGTAACCTATATTTGTATATCTCCAAAAAATATATTTTTTAATTTTTCGAGGTGTACCATAGACAGATTTAAGACCAGATAAAGTTCATCCATTTTCATCTGGTCTTAAATCTGTGTATGGCTACTTTTCATAGTCTTACTATTATCAGTGGCAATCAAACAAAGCTGTAGAACACGACAATAGCTAAACCTCGAAAAATAAAAAATATATTTTTTGGAGATATACAAATATAGGTTACGGCGGGTTGCGATCTGTAAAACTTGGGTTAAAGTATCTATAATTTCGTAATCAATTACCTATATCACAACGGCAAACGGTAACCTTTTTCGTAATTTAAATGTACTACGGGCTACTGAACTATTATAATGTTGTCACTGTAAACTTAAAAAAATCATAAAAAAATTTCAAGAACCTGGTACAATAATTCGTAAAACTTCAAATGATTTAAAAATTCGAAAGCTGTTCCAAAATTGTTATTTTACAGACACAATATTTAAAAGTCCAGTTTCATAGCGCCTTTTAATTAAAACTAGCTCGTCAAAAGCTGTCATTTGTTTCGATTAGGGACTAACAGCTTATCATCAATAACTTTCCCACTGATGAACCTTAAACGGAAGGAAAATTAGCGCGATATTTGATGGCGTTAAGCTGGCCCCAGAAATCAAAGAAAATATCTACTTGCGCGGAAAACAAGTAATACGAAACGAGTTTGGAATCTGATTGCAATGAAAGACATAATGGATGGATTATTATAGTGTACCTAGTGCTAGTGAGTGTCCAACAAAGTTGCCTCGGCCCTAGGGCCTAATCGCGCTAATTTTCAACGATATTACCAAAGCTAAATCGTTACCGTTTCAGTTTCGTTTCCAGAAAAATACTCGGTTTAGTTTTGTTAAAATTGTTGAAAGCTTTGCCTAAGGAGTCTAGGATGCCAATCTGGGACAATTTAAGTGAAAATTATGAAGCTAAACCAAAGATTTTTAGGTAAATATAACCTAAATGACAACGTAACGGTTTTGGTTTTATCGTTCAGAATTACCGTGATTGGGGCCCCTGGGGGTCAAGTCTAAGTACTAATGTTAACGTCGAAATCGTGGTTCAATGGTGTTTGAATGGTAATGCTTTTTGACACAGTTCTTGTTTATTAAACTCAAAACTGAAACACATTATGTTTCTTAAACCCAAAACGGACGCACATTGTGTCTCGATTTTGGGTTTCAGAAACAAGAACTGTCAAAAAGCATTACCATTCAAACACCATTTAACCACGATTTTGACGTTAACATTAGCAGACTTGACCCCCTGGTCTGGGAACGTATCATCAGAGTCGAGTGGCCTGTGGTCGCGGTCCGGTTGAGGTGAATGATCCCGCCGGGAATCAGAGCTGCCCTGCTTATTTGCTTATAATATGCTGACGGTGGGACGTACGTGCGACGTCAAACTGCTACGCTAGAGAAAACAATATTGGCACACAGATTTTAGCATTTGTTTCGAAAAGCAGTAGGTTAGTCTTTTGACCATTTTTAGGGTTCCGAACCTCAAAAGGAAAGACGGAACCCTTATAAGATCACTTTGTTGTCCGTCTGTCTGTCTGTCAAGAGTCAAGACCCTTTATGTCGGGAACGCGTGGAGGTATAGAGTTAAAATTGAAACCATACTCAAGTCTACTGACAGTCCCTTGAAACTGTGAAAAATCAATCTTCTAAGTTAACGTAAAAAAAGATGTCCGTTAATGCCGCAAAAAACGCATATTTCGACACTCTCAAACTCAAAGTAATCCAAATTTATAGAGTACTTCCCGTTGACCTAGAACTATGAAATTTGGCCAGTAATATTTTTACTCCAAAAGCCAGAACGTTACGGCCAAGTACCTGGCCCAAATCAACAGGTTATTGGAGTAAATTTTATGAAAAAGTGAGACTACAAAAGCCTGTTGAACTCGGCCAGGTACTTGGACGAAATCAACAGGCTTTTGTAGTGATTTTTTTTATTACAAAAGCCAGAGCGTTTTGGTCAAGTGCCTTGCTGAAATAAACAGTGTAGAGTCTGTCTGCACTGTGTAGGTAGATTAAGTATATATACCTAGTTAAGTTTTTTTTATGCTTTTTTCGCCTACTTTACCTACCTTTAAAAAGTACTTTACCAAAAACTTTATTTTATTTTCTACTTTGTATTATTTTATTTTACTTAAAAAACTTCTGTATATCTTGTAATTAAAATATTCATTTAAATAAAATGCTGTAAACAGTATTTTGATCTACATTATGTGCCCAACTAAAAACTTAATTCGATAATTAATAAGGATTAATTAATACTGTACATATTAGTGAAAAAAACTTATGTACATAAATGTAAAAGTTTTAATTTTTGCTGTGGAATGGAAATACTTCCGTTAAGTTCCGTTCCAATTTAAGTACCTACTAGGTATTATGATTATTTTAATAAACTTCCAAAATGGAGCCGAAAATTAAAATATTTTGTGAAATTATATTTTTGAAGAAGGTTCCATATTTTTTTTTTACAAAGATCGATTTGAAAAGTTTACTTTTTCAACAAAAAGGTATCTTATATAAATAAAAAGTTGTGATCTTAATTTCTTGTAAATAGGTACCTACTTATTTCATAATACTAATTAGGACATTTTGTAGAATAAACTTTTACTTATCAGCAGTATTTATTGGAATAAAAGTTTTAAAGAATTTAGCAGCAAAAAGTCTAGCTAATTAAATATTTTCCCGGAACAAACTAATTGCAGAGATCTTTCTATTTTTTACTGCAGTTCTTCGCTAAGTAGGTATGATGTGACCTTTTACTTAACGAGAAAAAAAGATACTTTAAGTAGTTTTTTATTAAATTTCTAACCTTGCAATCACCGGTGAATAAACAAACGTAACAAAAATAACTAATATTTATTGTAAATGCCGGAATTGATGGATTAGCTATTCTCGTATATTCAGTCTTGAAATAATTTACCTACTTAAGTACTAATAAAACTTAAAATTTTTGAATAATTCACGGCTTCTAACTTTTGACATCAACTATGCGTAATATTTAATTGGTAACTCGTGGCCGTTGATTTTTTTCTTACAAAAAGCAAGGAAACATACAGATTTTCGTGATTTTTTAATAAATTAATTATTCATAAATCGTTAACTAACACCTACGATTTGAAACGGTTATCAATAAATTGTGTAGCTAGTTTTTTTAGTAAATACTTACTTAAGTGGCCATTTTAACTCAATACGTGTGTGGAGGAGACGGCTCTGCTCTTCCTAAGCAAATGTATTATGTTTAAAGGCAGACTAATACTTAGTCTATCACAAACTAAACTATAAACTATCCACTGATTGTTTTAACCACTGAAGATTTAAAAATAATTTATAAGTTCAGTTCATGACTGTTCACAGTCAAGTTTTACTACTATTATTTTCTAATTCTCTGTATCTACGAATGTTGTGAAAAATGAAAATGAAAAAAATATTAATTGCAACAATCACAATTTAGCCTGATAGCCCTGACAATAAAGAATTGAATTGAGTTGACTTCGTTGTCGTAAAGACTTGATATTATCTTATAAAGAAAAAATCCAATAAATATTTTATATACGCATTTTATGTTCGCATGATTTATGTTGCTTTCAAACAGCAGCGTCGTGTTACGCGCACTTCATTACATTGGGTCATGCAATTTGTCAAATCGGCCTTCGAATTTGGTGGCCTACAAACATGGCGGTCTAACGGCGCTTCTAGTCATGGAGGACCAGTTTCGAGAGCTGTTCCTGATCTGTCACCAGCCGGCGGTAACGGTGATAATGCGACGGCGATGGCGCCATGATATACGAAGCTTCCGACCGGTCCAAAACTAGCGGTTTATAGTAAGTAAACAAAGGTTTACTTCGGCTAGTACCTACCTACGATGTCATACCACTTAACTTTAACAGCGGATCTTATAAAGTATAGCACTTTCATAGATCTCCGATAGCTCTTTTTCTTTATTAGTGCTTAGTTGAGCAAAGTTTTAATCTCTAGGGTAGAGTTAGGGTCTAAGTTTGGCTCGTCGATAATCGGTAAAGATGCTGTTGATATCAGTATCGATTTCCAGATTATACTTTCCATGACTTGGGTAGGTTTGTGAATGTGCCCTACCGCCGCGTATACCTACTTAATTGTTTCATTAATTCTTAGACTTTTTGAAGAAGCAGATAAAAGATGTTTGAAGGAGACAAAAAACATATAGGTATGCTTTATACACACATATCTACTACATTTAACACCTAAATAATCATCGCAAAATCTAGTTACAAAATAGCCTTATGAGTAATATTGAAACGTGACCTAAGTATACAATTTTATTGAACAAAGGGTCTAGTCTACTCGAAAAACAACATTCCTAACTACTCCAGGTGTTAGATTCTATTAAATGTCAATGCTAAACCACATACAAAGCAAAAGGTCTTGAATATAATATAATAGTTATGTTATAGTCACAAAAAGAATAATCTTATGCTTTCGCAATTATAAAAAATAATAGAAATAGAAATAGAAAAAACATTTATTGACACTCACACAACACAAGTTACAGGAAATGAAACGATAAAAAACAACTTAGAATAAAATAAAACAAAAGGATTTATAATAATTATTTATTTTATTTTATTTATTAATTTTAGGAAGACTATCGACTAATACATTTTAAATACTTAAAAAAATAGCAACATAGAGTCATTTATAAGTCTCCACTGATAGAAATAAGGTGTATAGCTAATGATACAGTTGAGTTAAAATTAAACTAAGTTACAATTTATAGGCACAACACAGAAATGATTTAACTATTACCGATACGTGCAGATTTTAGTCAACAACAGTTAAGGCGAGGCCAGTTCACGATCTGATGAAATGTCTGATTTTTGAACATCCAATGTGAAGATCTGATGTAAAATTCTACTTCACAAAAATTACTGTAGACTGAAAAAGAAACAAAGAAGCAAATTAACCGAACAGAATATTGAAAAATGGCATGGTAACTCTGTAAAAAAATCCTAAATAACACCATAAAAACTTATAAAAATAAATTTCAAATCGTCAGATTTCGTAATTTTCAACGACAGTGATATGATTTTTTATGCAAAAAGAATAGCTTTTTTTATCGATCTAACACAATAACAGAGTTCATTTTTAATAAATGATCCAGTATTTCAGAAATCAATAAAAATGTACTAAAATTCGTCAAATTTCTGGCGAAGCGTCAATTAAAGTTATGCAATATTCAACCTTATTCTAAAGACATAGTGAAAGAGTAAATTTCGTGAATTGGCCTCGCCTTAACAACTTAAATGCACCTAATAGAAATGGAATGAGATCCGCCCAACATCTGCCGCAAGGTCAAAATCCAGTCTATACACGTTGTATTAAAATCATTGATACTAAGTTTTTCCAATTAATTAAAAAAAAGCACAAAAGACAACATTACAAAGGACAGACATAGCTCTCTAAGAAATTATTACTAAGGCGCTTCTTAAGCAAAGGTAAACTGGTGAAGAAAAGATCAATATCAAGGTCACGATTTTTACACAAGTTATTAAACTAATAATACTATAATAATAATAATGAATGTTATTAGGATTTTAAGTAACAAGAACAATTTTGACTAACGTAGGTTTTATAAATTCAAGCTGGCAACATGATTATCTCATAATATACAGCGTTAAATTTTAATCACTTGGTTCCCGCCGTGGGGTGGTTCCACTCATGATTACAAGCCACTTTTACTATGGGGCCAACTCTCCTCCTCGCAAAAAAAAACAGCTGTTCCATACAAATGTGCAGTAGGTACCTACCTACTCGACCTTAGTATGGAACAGCAGATTTTTTTATGCGTTATAGAAAATTAACCATTCACCGTTATTTTAGTTGCTTTTGTAATAATGATAGATAAAAGATAGAATTTTCAATTATGCATTAGCCTAACTAAATGACTAGGTATACCTAGGCTAACTAAACTAAATTGATAGTAAAAACGCTACGAAGTGATTAATGATTGAATCCTAACAGTGTTAATAAAGTGATGGTGCTTACAGGAAGTTAACGGTTTTTGGAGGCCATTTCATTAAAAATAGGATTCGCTTCTTCGGATAAAAAGTGTTTAATCTGAGAATCAAAAAAACAAAATTAATTATTTGTGTTTTTAGGTACATTTTTAAAAAAATCAAATTAACGTTAATAACCACATTAGTCAAAGACTGTGTCGCAGCTATTAGCGAGTTTATTGTGAGTCTTTGATTTTTTTGTAACTGTTGAAATTTTAATCTTCAAATTTTAATGTTGAAGTTGACATCTGTCCGAAACCTATCAGTTGCAATTTTTATCGTTAGTTGCTTACGTGGGATTATCAGCTAACCCATGAATTAAATTTACAGATAACTATTGGACCCCCTAAACGATCAAAATTGCTTGTCAATCATTTACATTGCATTGCTTGTCAATCACATTTTGATCGTCTAGGAGCGATGCTTGACAAGCACCACAGAATAGATAGATTACCGTGGCCAATCAAAAGTAGACCACGCCCCCAAATGGGAAATGCAATGTAAATGATTGACAAGAAATGCTTGATCTCTAGGGGCTCCATATGGAATTATAAAATTCTAATGGTAGAAAGTAGTATAAACTTGTTTTCGTTAACAATTAATTGAAAAGCTACGAACCAAATTATATTAAAGTAATAAAATGCAGCCAGGTTGACGTCAATTATTTATTCTTATTCACAAATGCGGTCGAATCGTGACCAGGCTAAAACGTAAACACAGAGTCAAAAGTCTTTTTATACATTACGATTCTTTTTGTAATTAGATCTAATGAAGAGTCATGAAAACTACAACCGTAGAACCTTGATGACCATTGTACCTATGCCATTATCATTGTGGTTAATCGAAACTACTGGCGTTCACTTTTACCGACTTCCAAAAAAGGAGGTTCTCTGTTTGTCTGTATATATATTTGTTATTTTTTGTGTATGTCCACCGATTACTCAAAAACAGCTGGACCGATTGTAATGATTCAAACGTGATTAGGTGAACTCCTAAGTTGGTCCCATTTTTTAAAATTTGGAAATCGGTTCAGTAAATATATTTCAAGTAATCTTGAAAAAAGCACGAAAATAGTATGATTTTGTGTGAACTACCTTGATGACATGGTCGTAACAATACCTTCTTTGTTTATGAACTGAATAAGATAAATATTTTTTTATACAATACTAAATAATATACTAGAAAAATACGACTCGCACCAGATCAATACTCAGACGGGAATCGAACCCGCGACCTTTGGATATCCGGTCCAATGCTCTGACCGCTGAGCTACCGAGTCACTAGTAACATCGTCGAATTTCTTCTAGTATATCCTACTCTTACGCTGCAAGCCAGCGTTATTTCACCAATGTGAGGAATTACCTCGACATTCAATTGAAATATCTTTCCAGATATTTGGCAATCGATTAAGATGAAATAGCTAGGTATATAATTTTTAAATTTGAGATTTTTGCATTCACAATGCAATTTTTATACAATACTAAATAATATACTAGAAAAAATACGACTCGCACCAGATCAATACTCAGACGGGAATCGAACCCGCGACCTTTGGATATCCGGTCCAATGCTCTGACCGCTGAGCTACCGAGTCACTAGTAACATCGTCGAATTTCTTCTAGTATATCCTACTCTTACGCTGCAAGCCAGCGTTATTTCACCAATGTGAGGAATTACCTCGACATTCAATTGAAATATCTTTCCAGATATTTGATATATATTTATATATAGCTATTTCATCTTAATCGATTGCCAAATATCTGGAAAGATATTTCAATTGAATGTCGAGGTAATTCCTCACATTGGTGAAATAACGCTGGCTTGCAGCGTAAGAGTAGGATATACTAGAAGAAATTCGACGATGTTACTAGTGACTCGGTAGCTCAGCGGTCAGAGCATTGGACCGGATATCCAAAGGTCGCGGGTTCGATTCCCGTCTGAGTATTGATCTGGTGCGAGTCGTATTTTTTCTAGTATATTATTTAGTATTGTATAAAAATTGCATTGTGAATGCAAAAATCTCAAATTTAAAAATTATATACCTAGCTATTTCATCTTAATCGATTGCCAAATATCTGGAAAGATATTTCAATTGAATGTCGAGGTAATTCCTCACATTGGTGAAATAACGCTGGCTTGCAGCGTAAGAGTAGGATATACTAGAAGAAATTCGACGATGTTACTAGTGACTCGGTAGCTCAGCGGTCAGAGCATTGGACCGGATATCCAAAGGTCGCGGGTTCGATTTCCGTCTGAGTATTGATCTGGTGCGAGTCGTATTTTTTCTAGTATATTATTTAGTATTGTATAAAAATTGCATTGTGAATGCAAAAATCTCAAATTTAAAAATATTTTTTTGTTGAAAAAGGCATATCTTAAGTGTAGTTCTTTACCGACTTAAAAAAAGGACGTTCTCAGTTTGACCCGTATGTATGTATGGTTGCTCCGCGATTATCTAACGTTTGGCTGAGCCGATTTTTCTACCTAAATAATACCTACACTACCTAATACAGAAGGTACCTACACTAAAAATAAAAAAATCGTTAAAAAAAAACCAAAAAACCTACCTTCCGACTTCCCACCCGACTTCAATAGACGTGTTTTTATTATTACAATGATAATGCGTATCTAGTGATTTGAATATTATTTCTTGCTTTTTAGAGGTAGGTTTTTTGATGTTGGTTTTTTGTCTTTTTCAACAATTTTTGTAAGTACTTACAGTAAACTTTTGCGTAAAATTAAAAGGATTCCTAAAATGCAAAGTGACAATGAGCTAGGCTGTATCGATCATCGCAAACTGGTGGTTTGCACCAAACCACCTAAGTGAATTGAGTGAGGAAATAAGAAAGTGTTCATTTAATTTTATTAGATAAGTAGATATTATTTCCAATGTTACTGAGATTTTGATATCTATCTAATTCTAAATGTATAATCTACTTAGAGCATAGAATCAAAGCACCTTTAAGAGATTTTAGGAAGGCTTTTTGATGTTTAATTGGGATTTTTTTATTTGATTTTTGCAATTTTCGATCAGCAGTTCGGACATGTATTTGTATGGAATGTCGATTTTTGTCTGTTTTCGGAAAAGTCGTCGAACAAAATGTTAGTAATCTACTCTTGCAAGGTTGTTGTCGTTTTACAAATAATCCTGTATATTATATACACCTTCTCGCACCGGCTAAAATATCGCCACTTATAAATGGAGTTGGACTATATAATATTATTATACTCGTACTTATTTGAAACCTAAGTGTAGGCAAGTTTGACGCCGTAACGGTGCATTGTTCCTAATTATAGACTGACCGACAGCTAACAACGTTTATTGGGTCGATTACTTGATGCTGCTTTGCCCGCATTAGCAAATTTTATTTGTTTTTTAGTTGTAAGTGGATAGGAACTCTTAAAACTTACGTACCGACTGACTAGCTAACGGTATTAAAAAGCTAGTGATAATGTAGGTAGGCTATATATTTGATCGCTTGTTTTTGCACTTCTTCAAAAACTGAATTAAGTAAGTATGGGAAGTCGTAGTCCCTCTTACTTTAGCTACCTAGTTACTTATTCTATTTTCTTACTTTCGTAATCAACGCCGATGTCGCCGAACTACTTACGGGCCCATAATAAAATGTTTCGTTTTTATAAATTACTAACGCTTAACTCTACAACTTAGGTACCTACTTAGACCTACTTTAACCGCATGACATCTTTCCCATATTTTCTCTCCTGTTTCCATGAAAAAATATCCCAGTTTAACATCCTATTCTGTAATTGTATCATTTGTATCCTGTAAATTATGATAATTAATTACCCGTAGATGACAACAAAGAGAACCAACTGATTCATACCTACCATATTAATATACTTAGCTCTACAAATCTGCACCACACCACCCCCTGCATGGGATCTTTAATACCTATCGCAAATAAGTAGGACTAGGTACCTATACTTATTACTTTTTTCTTTACCTCCCTAGGTAGGTACTTAAAATACCACATTACGGAGCGTCGAACATTATCCTCCAAGTACTAATAAAAAAGTTTAATGTAATAGTTACGCTAATTGCCTCTGCCTCCCGTATGTTATGTTAGTGCGTGGTAGTTATCGGGACGGCCGCATCACGTGCAGTGCAGTAAATTCCAAGAGTGCAATTAAGTCGGGATCCCTATTTTTAGCTTGCGCACAAGACTTGCTTTTTTCTTTCGTCTGAAGGCTAAGGTTGGCACTGGGAGTGATTCTAAATCACTTTAAGTAACGTTAGTAAACGTATTTAATTTTCTGGTTTTCAGTCTATGAATTTTCTGGTTTTCAGTCTATGAATGATGTTGATGAGCCAACTTCTTAGTATTTTCAGTCCCTTTCGAATGATAAGCCTAAACAAGTAGGTAGGTACCTTAATAAACTTGAATGTGGATTATTGTGGATCCCGAAAAAGTTAATCCTACCTTTTTGATATTTGGTCCTTTCCTTTCTTTCTAGATTAGGAAAGTAAGTAGGTACGTGAAAATTTTGTCAACTCTAGCCACAAAAAATTAAGGCTTAAGGCGCCTACTAACCATTACTAGCGCCGCTAATACATTTATTTTAATTACTCGTAAACCAAGTAATTATTTAAAAAAAGCTAAGATCATGCCCTCCTAAATTGTCTCTAATGTTTTTTGAATAACTCTTCAAGTTTTAATTCTTTCTAAATGTTTTAAAATCCATTCTAGCCACTTTGAGCGAAAATGGATTTTAAAACTTTCGAAAGAATGAAAACTGTTGAAAAGTTATTCAAAAAACACTAGATACAATTTAGGAGGGCATGATCTTAGCGTTTTTTAAATAATTACTTGGTTTACGAGTAATTAAAAATATGCATTGGCGGCGCTAGTAGTAGGTACTACGGCGCCTTAAGGAAATAAATAGGCCAATTTCTTTTTTATTTCGTTCGTTGTTCGGATTGTCTTCGTGGTGTTGGCTCGCCATCGTGAAATCCTGAAAATAATCTGTCCACTTACTGGCGTGGCTTGTACTATTATGTATTCTGTGGCGTGGCATGGCAACCCTAAGTTACTGATGGCCTCCTCTCCCTGGCGTCACATCAGGGTGCCCAGATCCCATCATATATTAAGTATCTTCTGATTATTATTAGCTTTTAGAGCCTCTTTTTAGTTGACGATGTATTGTGATTAACGGTGATGACATATTTATTTTTTACTGAAGTCTCCTACCTAGGTAATAAAGATCTATTTTTTTAAAGGTTACAACGAAGTGAATCACTTTGTTACCTATTCAAATGTTTTTTTCTTTGTTATTAATCCTTTATAGATTACCTATGGTATGTCAAGGCAGAAATCTGTAGCTATAATGTATAAATATATATGTCTCCTGATAATTGACTTTTCTTGGGTTATTGTCCTTTGCCCAGCAGTAGATGGGATATAAATAATCTAAGTAGACAGGTAGGTATTACCTATAAGGGTATCTTATTAGTTATTGTTGATTATGATGATGATGAGGTTTCAAACTTGAGATCGAGTACCTACCAACTTATTGTAAACAAAGCTAATAACTAGCTAGGTATCCCAGCTAGCAAAAATGTGATAATAGGCCGTATTTTATCACTAAGTAGTGATATTAACACTAACGGATCCAGGGGGGGGCTATAAGGGGCTCAAGCCTCCCCAAAATCATTTGGGTCTACCCCAACAAATCTGTTGATTACCTTGGTAAAGCCACAGAATACATAATAGTACAAGTTCGCTACATCCAATTTGGATTCCTAGATTGGATCCCCAGTAAGGACGCTAGATCGGCGTATGTAATCGCGGCTTTAGCCACTGGCCACTGGTATGAAAAAAAAATTGACAAATTGTGTCGAAACTTTTTTTTTAATAGGTTAGGTACATGTTGTGTTTGTGGCAGGTGGTAGCTAAGGAATCATTTCCATTCTGCTGTTACTCCGTTACGTACTTTTTCAAAGATGAAGTTATTTTTTTTTTGAATTTTTTCACGCAACCAAAAATTCAGTTTTTTTACTACCTATATTAATCGAAGCTATTAATAAGGGATCTTATTCCTACCTAAGTATAAAAAATGTTTAGCCAATTTGATTTTTTCAGACATTCCCCGGCGGCCCCAATTTAACCCTTTGTAGACTCGTCGTGTGTCATTATTTAAACTCACTACCTACTTACTTACTCTAATGTTCGGAACGACCATGAACTTTAAAATGTCATTAATAGTACAAAATAGTCTTCGTTTTCCATTTGGAATACGAATAATTTAAACTTTCCTATAATCTAAATCAAATAAAAACTGTTTTTTGAGAAGCTTCCATGAACTTTAAATTTCTTGGTCGTTCCGAACCTAAGAGCGAGTTAAAAAAATGTCACACGAGTCTACAAAGGATTAAATATTGCGCAATATTATTATGTCGTCTAGGTAGGGCCCGCCTTACTTATCTGCAATATTGTCAAGGTTACATAGGTACTTAGATAAGACAATTTTCTTCCGCAGTTTCCGGCGCCTGCTGTGATCCCTAGAGCAACAACTAAGGAGCGCGGCAATGCACATGAAGAGCCACCAAGCAAAACAATGTGAGTTGATTTGACTGTGATATTTTCCTACTTCTTTGTTTCTTGTCATTATTAAGATAATAAATGAAATGCTATAGCCTAGTATTTACTTTTTATTTATTTCGAAACTCAACCGCTTTTTACAATAACTTGTACAAAAAATACTTACTATGCGAGTCAAATAAGAATAGTACTGTCAAAGGGGCCATTTTTGTTTGTGTTTCGCTTCCACTTCAGGGTGTAGGAATGTGCAAGAAAAGGAACAAAGATAAAAATTGCCGTTTGACTGTAGGTGTACTATTCATTTGGCGCGCAGTTTTTTTTCGGATAAACTGTCGCGAGTGGGCAAGTTGCAGTTGTACCTGCTGTCTGATGTGTTAACTAAGCTATAGACAGACACTACTGAGTACCATACTGACCTTACTACTTACGGCCCGGCCACAGCCAGCGCGACAGGCGGCGAGGCAAGCGGCGCGGCAAGCGAATTCGGTAATCACTGCGCGGTCGTAACGTAACACCAACGAGCTGAGAGGCCGCCGCGCGATGCGCCATCGAGATAGCGCGCAGCGCAGTGATTATTGACCGCCCCGCCTGCCGCGCTGGCTGTGGCCCGGTCGTTACAGGGTGGAACTGCAGCTTATTTAAATAGGTAATAATTTGCTAAAAAAGGTAGGTATTTAGCAGGTAACAGGTAGGAAGTATCTATTTGTGTTAAAGAATTGCAAAAAAAAACATTAATGAGCGATTAATCACGTTATGTTTTTTTGCAATTCTTTAACACAAATAGATACTTACCCCTTACCTAAAAATAGGTACTTTACGGATATATAGGTGGGTACCTACCTTTTTTTAAGCTGAGGAAAAATGCATTTACGCGCTTCCCCAAAGGTGATCGGGGAGGATGATTGTATGTCCTCTCTTTAGTTTTGATTCTATTTTTTGCCGACGTTTTGCTACCTCTGCAGCTGCCGTGGTCACGGGGACTTCTCGTTTTATCATATATGATATAACTTATTTTTTATGTTTTTTTTAAGACTTTTGGCTTGGATGCAAAGTCCTATAAGCTATTTTTTGTGTTTGTTCGCAGGAATCCAGACCACAGAGAAGCTAGACCGCACCCTGCTCCAGGCGCACTGCCCGATAGCGCGTCTCTCTTGCCCGACTCAGCGAGGGCTTTGCTCATGCGGTTGCTGGAGCGAGATCCCAAGATTCGTATGAGGAATCTAAGGCAGCTGCAGCAGTCCGCTTTCTACATGAGTTTCAACTTCGAGCAAGTTAAGGCCAAAAAGGTAAAAGGGCTTTTTAGCCTTATTTATTATGCACTGTCATTGTGACTGTATCAGCACTAAGTTAGTTAATGGAGGCGGATACCTAAGCTAAAATGATTTCTGATGATCTCACACGATGCGTTGGTGATGTAGTAGGTACCTACCAAGTTCGTTATGTTATGATGGTTAATAGCACAACAACAAATAGTCGGTACATCTACTAGCTGACTAGCATGATCAATATGAGAATCACTGTATTTGTATTAAGAGGATTGTCAACCACGTGGTCTCCATACAAACGGCGATAACGTTTCCCACCCTCTAAACCTTAACCTACAGCAATGAATTTTTGGTATGTTTTTGAAATGCCTAAAAACTAGGGCTGTACGTTTTGATTTTCAAAATATTCATTGTAGATTTGAAAATATTGGCACTTCTGTGTTTTGTATGAAATCACTAAAATGCAAATATTTCGAAATCTATTATAGATATTTAAAAAATCAAAACGTACAGCCCTAGTATTTAGGCATTTCAAAAAAAATACCAAAAATTAATTACTGTAGGTTAAGGTTTAGAGGGTGGGAAACGTTATCGCCGTTTGTATGGAGACCACGTGGTTGACAATCCTCTTAAGGTGCATCCCATACCGAAAGTGGCGCCCTCAGAGGTTTTTTAAATAAGTTGGTAGGAGAAAATGATTCCCTCGTATCATACCTAGATTTGCTATCTACTTATATACCTACTTCTAGAAATGACCACGAGGGAATGTAATAACTTCTTAAAATAGGCTAGATTATGGACCTTAAAAATTCCTCGTAAAGTTTTATATGTAAGTAGTACTTACTTATACCAAATTATAAAATTCGTCGCGGCGCCACTTTCGATCCGGTAAGTAACTTATGATATTGTAATTTTTTTTACAGATACAACCTCGGTCTCTATTAGAAAAACATTTTCCAGAAGGTCCGCCGAAATCAGTGAAGACATCACAAATATCGGAGGAAGTTTTGACCTCCTTTGACCAAATAGTTTCAATTTAGTTTAAGGCGCTGTAGGTAGTGAAACTAGCGCCGCCACTACATTTATTTTTATTACTCGTTAACCAAGTCAATATTTAAATAAAGCTCATGTAATAATTTTTTAAATTGTCTCTAATATTTTAACTCTTCAACAGTTTTCATTCTTTCTGTAAGTTTTAAAATCCATTTTAGCTAAAAGTGGCCACTTTGGCAATTATGGATTTTAAAACTAACAGAATGAATAAGAGTTATTCAAAAAATATTAGAGACAATTTAAGAGATTATTACACGAGCTGTTTTTAAATATTGACTCGGTTTACGAGTAATAAAAATAAATTTAGTGGCGGCGCTAGTTTCACTACCACCGCGCCTTAAGAGGATTGTCAAGCAAACGGTGTCCATACAAACGGCGATAACGTTTCCCACACTCTAAACCTTAACCTACAGCAATGAATTTTTGGTATGTTTTTGAAATGCCTAAAAACTAGGGCTGCACGTTTTGATTTTTAAAATATTCATTGTAGATTTGAAAATATTGGCACTTCTGTGTTTTGTATGAAATCACTAAAATGCAAATATTTCGAAATCTATTATAGATATTTAAAAAATCAAAACGTACAGCCCTAGTATTTAGGCATTTCAAAAAAAATACCAAAAATTAATTACTGTAGGTTAAGGTTTAGAGGGTGGGAAACGTTATCGCCGTTTGTATGGAGACCACGTGGTTGACAATCCTCTTAAGGTGCATCCCATACCGAAAGTGGCGCCCTCAGAGGTTTTTTAAATAAGTTGGTAGGAGAAAATGATTCCCTCGTATCATACCTAGATTTGCTATCTACTTATATACCTACTTCTAGAAATGACCACGAGGGAATGTAATAACTTCTTAAAATAGGCTAGATTATGGACCTTAAAAATTCCTCGTAAAGTTTTATATGTAAGTAGTACTTACTTATACCAAATTATAAAATTCGTCGCGGCGCCACTTTCGATCCGGTAAGTAACTTATGATATTGTAATTTTTTTTACAGATACAACCTCGGTCTCTATTAGAAAAACATTTTCCAGAAGGTCCGCCGAAATCAGTGAAGACATCACAAATATCGGAGGAAGTTTTGACCTCCTTTGACCAAATAGTTTCAATTTAGTTTAAGGCGCTGTAGGTAGTGAAACTAGCGCCGCCACTACATTTATTTTTATTACTCGTTAACCAAGTCAATATTTAAATAAAGCTCATGTAATAATTTTTTAAATTGTCTCTAATATTTTAACTCTTCAACAGTTTTCATTCTTTCTGTAAGTTTTAAAATCCATTTTAGCTAAAAGTGGCCACTTTGGCAATTATGGATTTTAAAACTAACAGAATGAATAAGAGTTATTCAAAAAATATTAGAGACAATTTAAGAGATTATTACACGAGCTGTTTTTAAATATTGACTCGGTTTACGAGTAATAAAAATAAATTTAGTGGCGGCGCTAGTTTCACTACCACCGCGCCTTAAGAGGATTGTCTTGACAATTGGCTTGCAAACGGTGTCCATACAAACGGCGATAACGTTTCCCACACTCTAAACCTTAACCTACAGCAATGAATTTTTGGTATGTTTTTGAAATGCCTAAAAACTAGGGCTGCACGTTTTGATTTTTAAAATATTCATTGTAGATTTGAAAATATTGGCACTTCTGTGTTTTGTATGAAATCACTAAAATGCAAATATTTCGAAATCTATTATAGATATTTAAAAAATCAAAACGTACAGCCCTAGTATTTAGGCATTTCAAAAAAATACCAAAAATTAATTACTGTAGGTTAAGGTTTAGAGGGTGGGAAACGTTATCGCCGTTTGTATGGAGACCGTTTGCTTGACAATCCTCTTAAGTAAGTACATCGATTCTAAAATCAAGAAGATCATACTGACTGGAGCGTTGAAAAAAATCTCGTAGTTTGTGTTGGCCTAAGGTTTACCTGATAGCGCCCTAGCCAGGTTCTGGTGGAGGGCATATTTTTTTACATAAATTATAGTAAATTGTTGATGTTGTTAGATGAAATATGTAAGTGTAGGTAAGTAGTAACATTTATTACAGAATCTCATGATTTTTATTTTAGGCGTAAATAGATCTTGCTAGGGCGGTATAGTTCTACAGGTGCCAATTTGTTCGTTTTTAATTTTCTGTCCAAAAAAATATGATCACATTCCAATTTATTTGTAGATATTAGATAATTTTAATTGAATAAATAAATACCTGTTATCCTGACGATTTCGTTGCGTTTTTTCTCTTATTGTGGACCTTGATGATCCAGTGAAATCAATTTTCCATAAATTATATGAATATAAATTATATAGAGACCCAAAAAGAATACCCCTTTCTTACCCGTCCCGTAAGCACAACCGCTACATAAAAAACCGGCCAAGTACGTGTCGGGCCCCGCGCAGTATAGGGTTCCGCACCGTAGTTACCTTCTGCTATAAACTTATATAACCCCCTGTTATGCACAACTAAGTTATAACTATTCAATGAAATTTTTACCTACTTTTCCAATATTAAGTTGATAGACTCGTCAACTCAAGCCTATCTAATCTAGCAGCGATAGCAGCACAGAATAGATAATAGTACTAGCGTACAGAAGTTGCACTCCGCAAAAATGTTTAAATAAATTGCGACTCTTGCTCCGACACAATAAAGTACAATTCAGGTCGCACAGCGCTCCATTCGCTCCAAAACATTCACTTAGTAGTTGCCTCTCTTTCTATCGCGTAGGTCTTATCTTTTCTGATGTATGAAATTTGTCCTCTCAGAGGTCGCCAAACGTCGCGCGCGGAGTGACAGAGCCCTGGCGATAGTTTTCTTTTTAACTTTACAAACAACCTACTACGGGCTTTTGAGCTAAGCCGCAGACGGACAGACAGACATGGCGAAACTTTATAGTGTAAACACATCACGGTGTTGGTTTACGCACGATCTGACTGCTCCGGGTTGGGGCGAAACACGTGTAGAGTAGCCTAATTGGTGAAGGTGCAAGGTGTGTTGCTGTCTTGCTAAATGCAGGTATTGTGCACTTATATTTTGTGGCGTGCATGTGCATATTTTTGCGGGCGGGCGGTGCATCTTGCATATTATATTGTTTGCGGAAGTAAGCTACATAATATTTCTTTTTTTTAAATACTATACATATAAAACACTAAATTGATTGACTGATTCATTCATTGTTGGGATAGGCGTAGAGCCCTAACGGCTGAAGGTAGAGACATCATATTTGGAGGGTAGATACCTTTCATGATGTAGATGAGCACTAAGAAATGATTTTGGAATATTCCTGTTATACAGGTTGTTCAAGTTTGTATGAGAATTTGTATAGAGTTGAAGTAGAGACAACATTTTTGGAGGGTAGATACATTTCATGGTGTAGGTGAGCACTGAGAAAGGGTTTTGGAAAATTCCCGTTGTACTTGTACAGGGTGCTACAGTGTTCCAGTTTGTAAGTACATGATTTTTTAAGGTAATATTTAAATGTGTGAAATGAGGTCTACTGATAAATACCTAGGTATATTGGTAATCCGTGACTTTCAAAATAAATGCACAACTATCTTAATCACGCGAACGAAGTCGCGGGCAAAAGCTAGTAAATTACTTATATAAAAAAAGAATACATTTTGGTCTATGCTATACCTAACCAAAGATTACTTGCTGTAAGTGTAATTCAAAGATAAAATGGATTTTAACTTTTTTATTGCCTTATCATAATGCAATTTTGTAAACTAATCACTCCACCACATTTTCACTAAAAGCAGATAGTAATGTCCCTGATTTTTAATGATCTTCGTAGCCACTAGGCAGGGCATTGACATGGGGGTTGTGGAACAGGGTTTTCTGGCCATCACCCCATGGGAAGCGCTGGAAACAACAATAAATTATTATTAAAATTTTATCCGTTCTTGAGGCATTCCTGTCATGAGTTATTTGAATGATTTAAATACAATCAGGACAAATGAAACATTTCAGAAATGATAGTACTTAGATTTTTTTTTCTTAGATCATACCAAAACTTGCCTAACGCTAGGTACTTACACACAAACACACACCTATACAGACACACACCCACGCTTCAAAAAATTGTCTGGTTGGTTGGTTGGTTGTTGGTTTTTTGTTTTGTCAAGAGGAGTAGATTGAGATAGAGATAGACTCTTATTTTTGTTATGGCAATCTACTCCTCTTCAGGGAGTATTTTTTGCCAGTGTCAAGTGTTAAATAATTCAGTGGTTTTGTTTCAGTTTACATTAGAATGCGGGTGCATCGCATTCCAATGCTGCTTGGAGCATTTGGCATCAAATATATCGATACAGTTTACTCGGTAAGTTCTGCCGAGGTAGCCACCACTACAATAAAAGCCTCAGCTTCACACAACCAAGATCGCACGTATTTCAATTATCTCACATATTGTTCAGATGCGTAGACACTTGTACCACAAAACTGCACCAATTTTAAGACACAATATCCACTATGAAACAATTTGCAAATAATTAAAACAGCCACCGAACTGAACTAGACAAAATGGCGCAAAAAACTCTCAATTGTACTCTTATCATATGATATAATACTCCATAACTGTACGTAGGTATAAATGCACATAAAATTTAGTCTCTTTAAAATGGGGTGGGAGCCTGGAGATCTGTAATACAGGCCCCTCGGGGATCCTAGTATGGATTCCAGTCTCTCACAAAGGTTTTATCTGTAAGCTTTAGCTCATGTACCAGTAACTAAGGCCGGTATTATAGAACGAGACTCAAGCACTGCTTGAACTCTAATCACCTGATCTCTACTTAATTACTGAATCTAGTCTCAAGCACCCTGTTGATTCCAAAACAAAGCTTGAGTCTCGACTCAGCTGATCTCTACTTAAATAGAGATTTGCGTCTATCTATGATTATAGTCTGTTTCCTATTACGAAATTGGTTTTAGCAGAATGAGTTTCATTTTACGCATAATTAGGCAAAGTAAATGTTGCGTCGCAATGTGATTTAAATTTTTATGAGTGGAATTGACCAATTACACGTTAATTTTTATAAATAAGGTATTTGTGCTTAGAATTAAAGGAATATTGTGGAGATTCTAATGGGTGGTTTTGTCACTGCAGTTAGTTTTTCGTAAAATGGAATATGATAAAGACGACCTCATTAATTCAATAAACTAAACTCAACTCAGGTCATGCTAATTTTCAAACGATGCTCGAGCAATACTCAACTGATTTTAGAACTAAAATCTCTGCTTAGAAGGAATTTGATCTCTGTTTACGTGAGTATGGTCGAGACCACGCTTGAGCATTGATTTGGGCTCATATTTACATTTGTTAAGGTCTAATTATAAGGTAGCAGATGGTTGGGAGAACCCCCATATCCCGTCATCAAAACATTTAGATTTTTTCAAATTAATTTTGAAATTTTATCAAATATAACCTCAAAATGTATGAAAAATCTAAAAAAATCATTTAAGGGAGGTGAGCGAGGGGAAAAGAGTAGAGTAGAGAGGGGAGACTCCCATCCCCCCTTAAGTTTGTCAAGTTTGTTAGAAATTTAATTTTCATATTTATATTTAACAAACAACAGAAAATATCTTTCTTAATACCCCTTAAAGCTTTTGTAGGGGGGATGGATGAGTCCCCCCTCTCTACTCTATTCTTTTCTCTTCGCTCGCCCCCTTAGATGACTTTCTCATACATTTTGAGGTTAGGTTTAGTAAAATTTCAAAATGTAATTAAACAAAAAATTATGTATTTCCGCACAAAATGCTTTGGTGGGGAGAGGCCCCTCTACCTCCCATCCACCCCTTCCCCTAAATTCAACCTTACTATTATAATAGAAATAAAACCCTGGCAACACTTATAAAAATAATAAACATAACCTACGCAGTCAAGCATCGTTCTAAAATAAGTAATCTGAGTCGAGTACTCAAACACTGTTTTAAAATTAGCGTGATCTGAGTTTGAGTTTAGTTTGTTAAAGCTCTGCTCAAGCACCGTTCTAAAATTAAAACTCGACTCAAAACTAGTTTTAAGTAGAGATCAAGGCTTGAGTCTCGTTCTGTAATACCGGCCTAAGTATTGTAACAACCTTTGTGAAGAGTAAATAAAGAATATTTATTATTACTTAAATCTTTTGTGCTTTATAACTCGCGCCATAGACTAGACTAGACTAAAATGTGCGTGCCATCTCACTCGGTTTATCATTGATTTTTAGTTGTATGGCCGAGACAGCACGATAACTACTGCCCTATATTGCCGCCATTTAATTAAGATTCCTTTCTTTAATGGCATGAGTGTGATGTGATGTCTTATTGGGGTATTATTTTAACAAAGAAATTAATTGACAATCAGAATTTTATACCTAAGCGTTTCCACTTATATAGCACTCTTAACTCACCTTGGTGCGTACACGCATGTACTCCTAGACTAGACTAAAATGTGCGTGCCATCTCACTCGGTTTATCATTGATTTTTAGTTGTATGGCCGAGACAGCACGATAACTACTGCCCTATATTGCCGCCATTTAATTAAGATTCCTTTCTTTAATGGCATGAGTGTGATGTGATGTCTTATTGGGGTATTATTTTAACAAAGAAATTAATTGACAATCAGAATTTTATACCTAAGCGTTTCCACTTATATAGCACTCTTAACTCACCTTGGTGCGTACACGCATGTACTCCTAGACTAGACTAAAATGTGCGTGCCATCTCACTCGGTTTATCATTGATTTTTAGTTGTATGGCCGAGACAGCACGATAACTACTGCCCTATATTGCCGCCATTTAATTAAGATTCCTTTCTTTAATGGCATGAGTGTGATGTGATGTCTTATTGGGGTATTATTTTAACAAAGAAATTAATTGACAATCAGAATTTTATACCTAAGCGTTTCCACTTATATAGCACTCTTAACTCACCTTGGTGCGTACACGCATGTACTCATAAGCGACAAATTCGGGTCGCTCATGGTGTTCATGAGACAGGTAGGCATTCAGCATACCGAGACCGACTGCTGGAAATGCAACAAAGAAAGAAAGCTTCTTCCACAGCTGCCAGTCACCTGCAGAGGATTAATATCACAATAAAGAACTGACAGATTATTTCTTACAAAACAGGGACAAACTCAGAGCATTTAACTAATGGAGATAGCAAGACCGTATAACATGGACGAAATTTTAACATGGAATGGAACTGAAGTAGTTTTATTAAATGTACATGGCCTGACTAGGGCTGCCATCTTAAAAACCTGCCGCCCAGGACCGGAAGCGTAAATCCCCGGACTTTGGACCCTTTACACCGGACATTTGATTTTTAAATTCACGTTTAGCTTAGTTAAAAACTACATTTTACCCAATACTTGACTGAAAAAAATTGAATTTTAAGCCTTTTTTGCATAAACTAGTGTGTTTTAGTAGTCATAGTGTAGAGCAGGGATTTCCAATACAATTTAGAAGGCCAGGGCCCAGGTTTAGTATTTTTGTAACCATAGCGGGTCAAATAAAATGCCCAATAGTCAGGGCGGCCCGAGGCAAATCTTTGTAGACCTTGGGCAAGTCAGTGGCAGCAGGCAGTGCTATTAGCGTAACCATTTTTTTTACTTGTGTAATTTTTTTTATAGTAAAAAAACGCAGCATGCACTATCCTGTACAGTACGAGGCATATATCTTGGAATTTTTTTCGACGGAGCGGGAATAAGTTGCGCATGTGCTCTTGTGAGCGACCAATAGCGCGCGCCTCTCTCCCGCCGCCCGCGCCCATCACCGCTACGCATGCCCAAAATACGCATTCCGCACAATCCCCACCCGATTTCAAGATATATGCCTCGTACCACAGAATATATAAAGAAACGATAAAGAGTCGAAAAGAAACGACGCTTGAGCATGTATGCTCGTAAAATCGCTCGCGGCTATGTGTGCGTGTCTGTAGGCGCGCGGGGAGTGCAGCCGCCAGTCGCCGACTGGCCCGGCAAAGGGTTCTACATTTCTTTACCGTGGTTCTACTGTCGCTCGCCGCTTGCTTTTTTTTTCATTTGTACCCCAGAGTACGGTTTTAGAGTTAAAAGCAGCTTTAAATAAAACAATCAGTGAAAACTAAACTACAAAGACAAACAAAGTTATATTGGAAATCATCGACATGAATATCAATAATTTTTGATCAATGTCAACGTCGTATTTTCTCAAGTTCACGAACATAATATCTTTTTATCTAACACATAATGTTTAGATATCAGAAATTCTTTTATCTTCTATTTAGAAAATAGACGGTTAATAGCATGATATTAGTGTATCACTTAGTGTGTTTGGGAATATATTCAACTAAAATAAGCAATATGAAAATGGTAATTGTACAATCATATTTACCTGTGGAATGAGTGTTTATTTGGGATATTGTCGTAAGTAACATTACAATTCAATACAGAACACGATACCATTATTGATTTATATAGTTATAAGAGCCAAATCAACCCGATCGCGATCAAAATCACAAAATAATCAAGTGGACGCTTTTTGACAAGATGATAAAAGACGATAAATGAAGTCAAGCCAGGTTATGCTGACATTTTGTTTTTAACTCTTTCTCACACATCGCATAAGCCGTAAGAATCAGTATCTCACTCGCACCATAGTCCGTCTACTCGAGCGTAGCGAAAATTTTTCTAAGTCTATGCCTAGACCAAACCCGGACGGATGACAGCCCTACATAATATGACCATGTACTTTGGCAGAAGGGGCCTCTGCCATCTCCATTGGTAAAATGCTCTAACTAAGGGGATGAAGAAAACAAAAGTTTGGACAAATTATGATTAGCTGAATAGATTTTAATAATTTTATAAAAAAGCTAATATGGGGCTAGCTAGGTAGGTAGAGTAGATACCTAGGTGATGTGATATGATTATTGTGAGAGATAAGTATACTCATGTCACGTAAGTTAGTTCACTTTTCGAGCTTTACCAATAAGTATAAAACAAGTTAAGATACTATTGTGCTTCGGTCAAAGTATACTGACCAAAATTGATGGGGCATCGCCAAAGATAAGAATCGTAGATAGGTTATGTGATTACATAATTTTAGAAAAACCAATTTAAAAAAAATTGTTACCTCCATGTCCAGCAGCGGTAACATCCTGAGTTGCTGAACGCGCGTTGGTTCTAAGGTAGTTACGAGCAGCTCTTTGCAGAATTGAAGTCATTTTGATCAGCACAGCAGTAGAAACAACAACAAGACGAGAAAAAAAACGAACGATGAACTCGCTCGTCAAAAAAATATCGTACAAACCGTCAGTCAAACTCTGTCAAACGTACCTAGCACAGGGGGGCTTACCATCTGCAAATAGGAAACCGTTCAGTTCAAAAGCAGGCCTTAAACAGGACTGCTTAAGTACTGCTTTCATACTAACCGTTGAGGTCATAGTACGAAAAAGTAAGGCAGTTCAACAGAAGCCCTGCTATAAGAGTTCATAGTAAGGCCCCAGTTTGGTGGGTATTTTAATGATTTGCAAATTGTTTTATAGTGGATATTGTGTCTTAAAATTGGTGCAGTTTTGTGGTACAAGTGTCTACGCAAGTTTACGCAACTGAACAATATGTGGGATAATTGAAATAGGCGCGATCTTGGTTGTGTGAAGCTGAGACTTTTATTGTAGTGGTGGCTACCTCGGCAGAACTAACCGAGTAAACTGCCTTGATATACTCGCGCCCATAGACCTCTTTTACTCCATTAAAAATGGAGTTAAAGAGGTGGGCTGAGTTATGCGGCAATGTGCCCATCTTAGCCCACTGCGAATTGTGAAGCCATTTTAACACTCACGGTTCTGATATTAGGACCAAGGTGCCCCATGAGACAAAGATGCGATCTACGTTTTAAATACTTAAAAAAACCCTTACATTAAGAAAAAAATAGGTGTATAAATAAAATAAAAATATAGTATAAAATCGTTCGCAAGCTTTATGGATAAACAAACAAACAAACAAACGAGAAAGTAACCTAATAAAAACGTGTTAATAAAATAAAATTCAGTACATACCTTAGCGATATAAACATTCCTAAATAAATAGACTTTGCTTTTATATTAAATTAGGTAACCAGTTATATCGGCTCCTACCTCCTAGACTAAAATTCTCAGTACAGAAATTAAAACGATCGAGAGCGCAAATTAAAATGACTCAAAATAATACTAGCTCTTAGGTTCAAATTCGCTTGCAATGGTGCAGCGCACGAAACGGCAACTGCGCGATTAGCCGCTTCCGAGCCATTATTTTGAATTTTTTGGCGGGAAAACGATTTTTGGCTTATAATTTCGAAACTAAGAGGCCCAGAGATTTGAAATTATGCCTCGTGTGTGCTGCAATTATAACATATCATTTGATCTTTAAAACGAAACTCTAACATAATAATATACAGTTACAGCAATTCACACTGTGTCAGCCGGTGACACGGGTCACCAACTTACGCATAGATATCAGCTCGTAGCTCAAAAACTTTTCGAGTTAAAGTTTTGATAAATTTGGAGTTTAATGCTGCAATTCGGCTGAAAATTTTGAGGTATAGTACATAATCGTAGCTTAAATAATTACGAAAATACAGCTGTGCAAGCCAGTGACACGTGTCCCCGGGGGGCCTAACCATCAGCAAATAAGATACCGTTCAGTTCAAAAGCAGGCCTTAAACAGTACTTCTTAAGGCATGCTTTCATACTAACCTTTGAGGTCATAGTACGAAAAAGTGAGGCAGTTCAATATAAGTCCTGCTATAAGAGCTAATAGTAAGGCCCCAGCTCGCACACAGTTATGCTCGTAGTTTCAAGAGTATTTGAGTGTGATGGTTGGTTTTTTGGATCTTATTGCTGCAATTAGGCTCTAAATTTCTGATTACAGTCTAAAACCCTAACCGCACTGGTTTGCCTTAACGGCATGTGTAAGCTGTAGACACGTGTCGCCAGCTCGCACACTTAAAACAACTCATGGTAACGAGCTTATGGTGGCTGCTATTATTATGTCTGGAATAGGGCATGCAAAAACCGGGTCGTTTTGGAAAACCGGTTTTTTCGGTTTTTATGAAACAAAAACCGGGTAAACCGGTTTTTTCGGGGTTTTCGGTTATTTTTGATAAAAATTAATAAAAATAGTAAAAATCATAGAAATTATTTGTTTTCTTTCGTAGGTAGGTATAAATTATTCGAATATATTTACACAAGACTCATAAATATAGGGACTGTCTGTAAGTTATTAATTTTATGATAAAAAATGTTTAAGGAAATAGGTGTCAAGTGTCCTTAAAATAAAATAATTTCAATTGTTTGGGAGGTCTGCGAGCCCTCCGCTCCGGCGCGGAGCAAGCAAAAGAATTATACTTACATACTTAAAACACTCAAAAACAATAGTCCATAATATAATACGGTGCAGTGCAGTCGTCAAAATAAAATTGTTAAAAGTTAGATAGTGACAGTCGAGTTCATTATTTATGTATCTCCATTTGACAATTCAGCAACATTATGTCCTAGTAGTAAAGGCCGTCATATTATTATGTCAAAGGTATCAACATATTATTTAACTCGAATGTCGGTAGGTGCCACGGTGGAGTCAAACAGAGACATTTTAACATTTGACTATATATACCGGCTCCAGCCAACTCACTTTACTCTTTTAAATACCTTGGACTCTTGGAGAGGCCTATGTTCAGCAGTGAACGATGATAGGCTGATGATGATAATGATGAAAGCGCTTATCACATCCTCCGAGTTCAATAATAATAATGCGTTTCGGGTGCTTTTGGGGTTGCGTCGTTCCTGCAGGGCATCCGGGATGTTCGCCGAGGCCAGCATTGAATGTTTCTATTCAACTTTGCGCGTAAAAATGTGCTTATTCCCTGGTGCGCAGGGTGCGAAGGAGCTCCTACAGCATCCTAGATATTTTGCGATGGTGCCCTCAGTTTTGATTTTTTATAAATTGTGTATGTAGACGGTAACTATTTTTTGCGGGAGTAGCGCTAGTGTTTCATATAAAGTCGCAGGGACCGGATACCGATATATTCTGAATATCGATATTTTAACGAAAATATCGATAACTGAGATAAATACCGATATTTGTATCGGTAATATAAAGTACCGGTATTTTGTATCGATAATTTTATCGATACCCAGTACTGATATGCTAGGCTGCGAAGCGACGTTGCATGTTTGCGCGCTGCGGGGCGGGCGGGTTGCGGAGAGGTACGGTACGGCAACAGCGCTCAAGCAGCTAGCATGCAACTAATTAATTCATTTGTTGTTTGATTATTCACGCGACTACTTTCGTTCGGTATTTTTCAACATTTTTATAATTATGGGACGGCAAAAACATAACAATTTCCAAAAAGATCCACCTATAATTTCGTCGAACCGGTTCAAAAATTATTACCGGTTTCCAAGCCCTGACCCGAAGTGCGAAAACTAAAAAATCTAAAAGAAATAAAAAAAATTGAAAGCGCAAAAGGCATTTTATCAGTATTATATCGGTATTTCAGTATCGGTATCAATACTGATAATTTTCTAAAAAGTATCGATATTCGTGTACTGAAATAAAATACTGATATCAGTATCGATAAATCGATACCAAAATATCAGTTCCGATATCGATATTTCGATATCGATACTAAAAAAATATCGGTATTCCGGTCCCTGTAAAGTCGCCATTATATTATTGCCAGGGACAGGAATACCGGTATTTTCTGGGTAACGTTATCGTATAACGTTATCAGTAACGTTATAACGTTATACAAATAACGTTACTGATAACGGTAAAAAATACCGGTATTAGTATCGGTAATTATTAAGTTGTCTTTTTCTTGTAACGTTACCCTATTAACGTTAGAGATATCGGTAATTGAGTAACGGTAATGGTAACGTTACTCAAGTCCGTAGCCGGCCGGCATGGCTTTGTCGGTCGCCTAACATCAGTACAGGTGTGTACAATGAGTTGTTCTGTGGTTAAGTCGTCTCGTCAACTCGCACGAAATTATCTCGCGTCTAGGCCCGCGTCTCTAGACCAAGGAAACAAACAAACAAACGGACTTTCGCATTTATAATAGGTATTAGTAAGGATAGTTATATAAGTAAATATGTATAATTATTCGTTTTTGGTATTAGAAAGAAATAGATCTTGCAACAAATAGCCGTTATCTGTCAACAATTCGGGAATTAATCGCTAATCACGTTATTAAAGTTCCCTCAAAAAACATTAAATACTTAAAAATAATTAAAAAGGGAGTTTAATTTATTTCTAGATTATTTAAGTTGTTGCCTCACAGACTTTTATAACCAAAGGCTAAAAAAATAGTATACATTTATCGTGTACAGTCACGACGAGCAATAAAATGTAAAGTCCGTTCGGTAAGATAGTGTCGCCCTTTTATCACGCCGCCTTTGCACGTGCCGCTCCTTGTCAAAGGACGCCGCCGCATAAACAAAGGATACCGCATGCGGCGTACACCCGCAAGTCAATTTGGATTTCGGCAGTTTACATAGAAATGCCGCAGTGAAAGGTGTGTTTGATACCAGTACTCCTGTCTCTGAACACAAGTGCTTGTGGGTGTACCGACACTATCTGAGCGAATGGACAAATTCAATATTCGAAAATTCGTATTTTTTTAACATGCTTTTATTACAGATTCTTATGGTCTTCTTCCCTTTTCATCTTCAAATCAGCGCAATGACTATTAATGATTAAACGAACTTACCTAAGTGAAGTTCGATCATAATTATACGAAGTGCCTCGTCCGAAGAGATTAGTATACTTACCTTTTTTACCTTTATGAATATATACTATGTAGTAACGCCTAAGTGTTGCCACTTCCAGCACTATTTTAGAGATGATGTGTCATTTCCGGTCTAAATATAAATACTAGACCGAAAATGACTTAACTTTTTAATACATTTCCGGTTGAATGTCAACGTCAGAAAACGGAAATTATGTTTTCCCGCCAATACTCACTCCACCTTCTAGCTCGCAGGCCCCATTGCCGTCATTTAGTTTAGGGAAGATAAATATTTCCTAATTAACGGGAAAACTATTTATGTAAATAGTTTGTTGGGAGGGAGGGTTTGCATACTAATCTCTTCGGCCGAGGCACTTCGTATAATTATGATCGAACTTCACTTAGGTAAGTTCGTTTAATCATTAATTATACTTGTGCCTCGTCCTCGAGATTAGTATACTTACCTTTTTTACCTTTATGAATATATACTATGTAGATGTTGAGAGAGAGAGGAAATATTTATTTTACCCAAATTATAATGGATGAACATCAGTGGGACAGCAAAATAGATAATTAATATTATTTATTTTGCTTGAACAAAATATTTATAATCATGAGTTATGCAATAACATAGTATTCATTAAAGAATAATCAATTCATTTTAAATTACTTGTTTGCTTATACTAAATCTAGACTTCTTGCCAGCGAAGAAAAGTCATTGTTGCTCACAATAGGGAGATTACAATATTTGGCAAAGACAGAGGAATTGCCGCTCCAACCGGCTGTCTTCCAGATTAAGTCAATGTTAATCCATTGTTATAAGCAGATAATGTTGCTGCATAGCGAGTGTTATGAGCAGAAAGATGGATACGTCGATTCCCCTGTCTTTCATAGTGGACGTAATCCACCTGCTGATTGTTTGAAAAAAAAATAGACTTATAAGGAGATCTAAAACTAATTAAATAATCCTCAGATTTCTAAAGGGTTTAAGTAACATTACTTGATATAAGAAATTAATGTGTCTGAAGTGAAGGGCATATAGAAACTTTGTTTTCAAAATAAGGTAAGTGTAAAGCTGGTTGGCGAGAACCAACTTTAGAGGTTTTTAATCAGTTCCGGAATATTTATGATTATTTGATTTTGTAAATAAATTACTTACCTATGTTATTAATAATAATTATCGATAAGATTTGCACTCTTATGAGCAGTATCGAGAGCTAAGAGTGTAACTCATTTTTATTTTTTTTTAATAGTTTTTCTAAAGCAATCTCATTGTGAGGATAAAGAGAGGACAAGTAATTTAATAAAACATTTACGTCCCAAGTTATGTTATAAGTATAGCGTGGTAAGGAAGGTCTGAGTTTGTATATACGTCCTTGCAAAATCTTGCAATCGAATCATCTTCTATTGGCCCCGTTAGCAGAGATATTGCTGATCTATTACAATTAATAGTTTGATATTGGCTACTGGCATTTAAGGTATTCGTAAGAAACTTATTGCAGATGGAACAGATTGCTTATAGATTTCAATTTTGTTTTCTGAACAGAAATAAAACCATTTTCGTAAACATGAATCATTATTGTATCATAGGTAGTATTACTTGATACTTGATAGGGATGCCAGCATTATATCGATAGCCTCTAATGGAACTTAGCGCGGATAAGATCGCGGCCTCCAGGATAAGGTTGTGGTGAATGTTTTTCCTGGAATGAGAGACAGTAAATCCTGGTGAACGCAGCTGAACTACTTTTGGCACAACAAGGCGACGGAACAACGGAGAGGTACTATGGTTGCGTCGGCCACGATGGCACAACCATGATGCCTTCACCTCTATCCGATATAATTTCCTTAATGATTTTAATATAATTGCGACAGGTGTAAAGGCGTAAAAGTAGCTGTTGGTCCAGGAAAAGGTAAAGGCATCAATAGCATAGGAATCTGGGTCGCGATTCCAGAAGGCATTAATTTGACATTTTTTGTTAAGTCGATTTGCAAATAAATTAATTTGAGGGTATCCATTTTTTTTTTTTTTATATAATATCAAATCCCGTAAACGTAAGTTCCCACTCAACATCAGGATGTGAGCGTCTGGATTCGCGATCAGCAATGACATTATCGCAAGATTTGTATGTGTGTAATGTAAGATGTGGCGATGTGCACACTACTGCCAAATACTTCTTGTGATGTTGTTGAGATTAGGGTATTGTACTATACAACCATACGATTTATATAACTCACGGCAGAGTGTTATCCACGCGTAGAAGTATTTGACAGTTTGTGCTATAGGTACTTATACTTAGCGAATAATTTTAGCGCGAAAAATACAGCTAAGAGTTCCAACTAAGTTAATATGTAAAAGTTGATCAGATTCTGACCACTGGCCACTAGCTGTTTGACCATCACAAGCCGCTCTCCATCCCGTTGTTGATGCGTCAGAGTATATTTCAATAGTATGGTTATCCTCTTTTATCATTTGTACTGAATTCGGAATGACCACCAATCTAAGTCAGAGTGTAAGGAAAATGGTATAATCATGTTTCTGTAATAATCATCATGACCTTAAAGTTGAGGTATTTGCAACGTTCAAGTTCTTTGGTGTATAACTACCCATATTCAATTGCTGGACAAGCCGATACTAGCAACCTAACTAATTGTGCAAATTTGCAAATTTTACATGTTCGCAACTGTTTAATTTCTAGACTTTCCTTTTCTATTCTGTTTCACTTCTCTTGTGGTAACGATAATTATGCACCAATTTATACGAATCTATTTCTAACACTAAATTATTTGCAATGCATAGATGGGATGAATTTACTTTTTTCTTAATTTATCAGAAAACCAAGGGCTTGTAACAAAGCCTTTGTTGCCTTAACATTTTCCAAACACTCCGAATAAGTTGGTTCTGTTAAGAACAAATCAAGATAGGTATATAGAGGATAAATATCCACATGACATGACCTTAATAACTTAACTACAGGTTTCATGAGTTTTGTGAACACATTAAAGGGCTGTAGTGATACCAAATAGCAGAACAAGTTTTTAAAATTCAGAATGAATCGCATCTTTCCGTGTTAGGTTTTGGTACAATAACAAAAAACGCGCTATACATATTGATCATTACAAGGTGTATCTACAGGCGGAGGTGGCTCCGATTGAAAATAAATGTTGTCTACATTCGATTCTTTCTGAACTTGAAACGATTTCTGTAATCGGTGGATTGGACTGGATTTAAGAGTTGGATCTCATATCTATCAATCCATGAGAGCACTGATTGGTTCTCGGTAATAAGCGACCATTGTTTGTAAAAGTGATGCAGCCTGCCTGCTTAGCGTACCTTGTCAGCACCTAGCGCCTCCTCGTCCGTCTGGGCCGATAGGATGACGTCGCTGAGGACTAACCGCGTGTGCTCGATGCTGGCAGCGGTGGCGGTGGTGGTGGCTGGTAGTTCGTCATCGATCGCGTCGTGGTGGGCGGCTGGTGACGCCGAGGGCCCGGTGCCGCCTGGTGCATTAAGTCTACGACGGGCCACCTTTCGACTCCCGGAACCGACTTGCGGTTTAAATTTGTTTTCCTTGAAGTCGGTAGACGATCTTGAGACTGCTTTTGCGCTTTTCAAGGTTTCTGCCAGGTTTTTTTCAATTAGAAATCCGTTGATCTTAGTACCTTAGTACTATTAAGTTGTTCTTTCAAATATATATTTTTAGCACCAGAAGTGAAAAAGACCAAAAAAACACAAAATAACACTAAACACTGTAATTATCTTTTTATGATGAAAATTAACAAAATTACCATTGAAACGACTGCTTTATTAATAATTTCAAAACTAAAAGATTGCTCACTCACACTAATCACATTTAAACCAATAAACTAACACTGATAACACTTTTAAGAAGGATAGTGAATAAAACGTCACCCGACAGCAACTCGAGCAGGGATCCGTCCGCGCCAAATGCCAAGAGCAAAGTGAGGCCCGCTTGGCGTTGTGCACGTTATTTATAGTGGTTGGACGGAGTGGGGGCAAAATAAGATTGTTTTTGCTTATACGGCCTCTCCTGACGTTGTGTCGTCCTCGGCACAATATTCAGGGTTGTACAAGGTTACATGTCCTCGTCTAGTAGTGGCATAGAAGGAACTGCAGAGGTAGACTCTGATGGTGGCGTAGTATGGAGATCTTCCACGTCATCTTCTAGCAATGGAATGGAAGGTGCGGCTGCTGAGGTAGATGCTGTCGGCGCCGAATGAACATCGTCTTCGTTTTCATCTGTAAACAATATGTCATAAGTGTTTGATAACCAACTTAACAATAAATGTCATTCATCCTCACACCCCAATATCCTTCCTTTCGATCGTCATTTACTTTATTTATGCTTCACCTAACACGCTCATCATACAAAGAAACTTCGCATTCATCATTCTAAAAATAAGGCAGAGACGTCTCTTAAAAATATCAAACCAAGCCTAGGACTTTTGAGCCATCTTGTGTCTTCTCTCGCTGAGAGATGGAGGCTGCTGCGCTGGCCAATGCCGGCACCACCGACTGACGGGCTGGTCAACGCACGTCTTCCACACGTGCGCAGAAACACAACATAGGTTAACCAATTTGGTCAAGCTATGCAGCAACTTGGGGCCCACCAAGAGCTGAAGGCGACACACGCCAGGGTGTAGCGACAAACGCTCGGGTTGCATAGCTTCCCTCACCCAACATAACACATTCAAGGCGACACACGCCAGGGTGTAGCGACAAACGCTCGGGTTGCATAGCTTCCCTCACCCAACATAACACATTCAAGGCGACAAACGCCACAGCGCTCAACTTGCTCTCGAAGAACGCAGCACATTCGGGGCACCACTCGCCCTGCCACGGCACCATGTGTTGAGCCGCGGCCTGCGTTGTTTTGCCATAGCCGCCACTGGTCAGGCGGAGTGCGTAACGACCACTAGGTAACACCTCAGTCACCTTGTAGGGCCCGCGCATGCCTGGATCGAGTTTCCCTGTTGACTGAAAGAACTTGATTACTGTTACGTGGTATCGGACATGAGTCTATGGTTTTAAAAAAGTATGTATCGTCTATCATCTCTCTGATTGTCTCTGGCTGTACCTACATTGAAATACACGACGCTCATCTTGAAGTCTTTTCTTTAATTTATAAATCTGTCCTGCACCTGCCTTCCACTCCAACCCAAGACGCCACATGGTGACAGCGGTGCTTAGCCAAGAAGACCCAAGTCCAACTAAACCACGCAAAGAGGTAAATTTATACAAATTTCATGTCAGAGCCCGAGGCGAAATCCAAAATGCCGGACGAATCGCCTGCAACGCGTCATGCACATGCACCGAGTGCTCCGCCAGCAAAATTCACATTAAACATGAGTGCTTCAAACATGCCACTGGAGTGGAAGAACTTCTCAATGGCTCTCAAAATCTATATGACTGCCAATAACCTCGACAATGAGCCAGACGCCAGGAAAGTAGCCATTTTGTTGAACACTATTGGCACCGAAGCGCTACACATTTTCTACTCTTTCGACGTTGATATGTCCGCGATCACATACAAGGCACTTCTACACAAGTTCGAGACATATTTTTTACCGAAAGTCAACATTTCCATAGAGCGCCACAAGCTTTTCAACAGAAAACAAATGCCTAATGAAGACATCGAAACATACGCGACAGACATCAAAAACATTAGCCTGCAGTGCAACTTTGGCCAGATCACAGATGACCTTCTCAAGGATATTTTCTCCTGGAACCTGGATTCGAAATTCGCCTACATCAAAGAACGTATTCTGATCGAAAAACCTAGATCTTTTGACGACGCAGTAGCTCTTGCAATCACGATTAGAAACAGCAAGATCGACACACAAACACTATCCAAAGACCAACAAGGACACGACCAAGTCAATGCAGTCAAGCAGTCAAGACCACCGCGCTCAAGAACGCCAGGAATGTCAGACATCAAGTCAAGATCAAGCAGTCAAGCAAGAAGACCCAGTAGTCAGAACCGCAATCCGCACAGACAAGCCGAGACATGCACGAGGTGTGGACAAGTCCATCGTGTTAGATGTCCAGCACAAGGAGTCACCTGTAGGAAATGCGGCCGTAAGGATCACTTCGCTAAAGTATGTCGTACCCGACAAATTCATAATGTAAATTCCGACCTTAGTAGTAACTTGCAAACAAGTAACAATGACACATATTTTTTGGGATCTTTATTTATTGCAAACATACATAATGACAATAGTAATTATCAAACATATCTTAATATTAACTCGACAGACACAAAATTTCTTTTAGACACAGGCGCTGACACTAATATTTTATCTTTCAGTACTTACAAAAAACTTAATCTACCTTTGTCACTCATAAAAAAGAGTTCACACAAGTTATCCACATTTAGTGGTGAGATTTTACCAACAGTTGGTCAGTGTCAGGTAAGTACCTTACACAATAACACAAACTACTTACTCAACTTCCACATTATAGATCTAAACTGCCAAGACATCATAGGTCGTAGAAGTTGTGAGGAACTAAAATTAATCAAAAGAATACATAATGTTCATTTCAGTCATAACCACCATATTGATTTATTATCAGATTATGCACAATTGTTTGAAGGTATAGGTTGCCTTAATAATTTTGAATGCCATCTTACCTTAAAACCAGACGCAGTCCCATCCGTCGATGCTTGCCGTAGAGTCCCATTTGCCTTACTTGATGACCTGAAAAAAGAACTAGAATTATTAGAAAAAGACAATATCATAACCAAAGTTGACGAACCGACTGACTGGGTTAACTCAATTGTACTAACCTCTAAGAAAAATGGTAAACTAAGACTGTGTATCGACCCAAGGAAACTTAATACTAATTTAATGAGAGCTCATTACCAATTCCCCACTATAGACGAAATTAAAACTAGTCTGTCAGGAGCCCAATTTTTCTCTACATTAGATGCCAACAGAGGCTTTTACATGTTAAAATTAGACGAAGCTTCCTCAAAACTTTGTACTTTCATAACACCTCAAGGGAGGTATAGATTTCTTCGACTTCCTTTTGGTATCAATGCCGCCCCTGAGATTTTTCACTCTGTAATGACTAAAAGGTTCAGTGACCTTGAAGGGGTCAAGGTCATGATGGATGATCTGTTGATTTATGGCTCTACCAAGCATGAACATGATATTAGGCTCAAAAAAGTACTTCAAAGAGCACAAGACCTAGGAATTAAATTCAACAAAGAAAAATCCAACATTTGTCAAAGTCAGGTTAAATATTTAGGTCACATATTCAGTAAGGATGGTGTAAAAATAGACCCAGCTAAAGTCCAAGCCATATGCCAAATGCCACCTCCTACGTGTCTCTCAGAATTACAAAGATTTTTGGGAATGACTAACTACCTAGGCTCCTATATTGAAAATCTATCCCAAAAGACTACCAATCTGAGGCGTCTTTTATCTAAAAATACAGAATGGGTCTGGTCAGAAGTCCATGACGATGAATTTAACAACTTAAAAAGTCTTATTACAAATGCCCCAGTCTTAACCTACTATGATCATACTAAAAATATCATTCTTTCAGTCGACTCGTCAAAAGATGCTATGGGTGCTGTAATTAGTCATGACAAACAGCCAATAGCCTATGCATCTGCCTCTCTAAGTCAAACTCAGCAAGCCTACTCTCAAATTGAGAAAGAATTGTTAGCCATACTCTTCGGTTGTACAAAGTTTCACCAGTATGTGTATGGTCATCATATTACTGTTGAAACTGACCACAAACCTATCGTCTCACTTGTCAAAAAACCTATTTATAGCATTCCGGCACGATTACAAAGAATAATGCTTAGACTACAACCTTATGATTTAGACATCATATACAAACCTGGTAAATACCTATATGTCGCAGATACACTCTCTAGATGTGCCCTGCCTGAACAAGCTTTAACTGACCTTGAAGAAGATATTGACCTTCATGTCAATATAGTCATCCGTTCTTTGTCCCTTAGTCCTTATAAATTGAAAGAATTTCAAGAAAACACTACCAAAGACTTAGATTTACTCACCGTTATAAAGTTTTGTAAAGAAGGATGGCCAGAACATAAAAAATTAGTACCAGAAAACATTAGGTCCTATTTTTCATTAAAAAATGAGCTTCAAGTCATAGATGGTATTCTCTTAAAAAATAACAGTATTGTTGTCCCGAAGTCACTTAGAAAGGATACTTTGAAACTCATTCATGAAGGACATCAGGGTATTAAAAGTTGTCAAAACCTAGCCAGAAACTCAGTCTATTGGCCAAATATTAATACCGATATTGAGACTTTTATCATGACATGCCATATTTGTTTGACTCACAGACGGAATAACACTAAAGAACCACTTTGTCACCAAGACATAGAACTAATACCTTGGTATAAAGTAGGTGTTGATTTATTCGATTTTAATTCACAAAAATACTTGCTAGTCGTCGACTATTTTTCTAAATATGTAGAAATGGCTTTGTTGAAAGACAATTCTACTGCCAGCAATGTCATCGCTCACTTAAAATCCATTTTTGCCAGACATGGCATACCTAAATATTTGCAATCAGATAATGGCCCACCTTTTAACGCTTTAGACTTCAAGTCATTTTGTTCGGAATGGCAGATAAATCATATAACTTCAAGTCCCTACCACAGCCGTTCTAATGGCATGGTTGAAAGAGCAATCGGTACTATTAAAAACATTCTAAAGAAATGTTATATGGATAAAACCGACCCCTATTTAGCTATTTTACAATATAGAAATACTCCCAAACAAGGTTTATGTTCACCTGCTCAACTCCTTATGTCCAGGACTCTCAGGTCCAAATTGCCAGTTTCAAATCATCACTTACAGCCCAAAGTCCCAAACTATAAATTGATAGAGGAAAAAATGAAAGAAAAGAATGAATATTCAAAACTTTACTACAATGTACACTCAAAACAATTACCTGCTCTAAACAAGGGTGATAGGGTATATTTTAAAAAGCAACCACATAGTACTTGGACACCAGGTATCATAACAGATATAAATTCACAGCCTAGATCATACACTGTAGACACGGATGAAGGTTCCTTCCGTCGTAACCGGATTCACATTTATAAACCAAAGTCTCCTCCCACATACACGCACAGAACTTTTAGTTCACCGCCGAAGACTCCGTCCCCTGCTTCTTCTCCGTCGAATACTTCTGCAGCTTCACACCTGAAACATCAAACAAACATAAGTAACACAACATCACAATCACAACATAGTCAAAACACAACACAAGGTAATGTCAAATACTCATCTTTTGGTCGTGAAATTAGAATCCCTAGTAGGTATCGTGAATAACATTCTTGTATTTAGTATTTACATTTTACAATAAAATTTCTTGCTTTGTAAACAGTGATAACAACGAACGTCAACGTCATTTATACTATCTGTCATAACTGTCACTTGTCATTTGAAATGCGTTTCATTTCGCACAGTGCGTTTGTTATCAACTTGTCCATGTTTTCGAATATTGTACTTTAGATTATTTTCTTTTTTAAGAAGGGAAGATGTTACGTGGTATCGGACATGAGTCTATGGTTTTAAAAAAGTATGTATCGTCTATCATCTCTCTGATTGTCTCTGGCTGTACCTACATTGAAATACACGACGCTCATCTTGAAGTCTTTTCTTTAATTTATAAATCTGTCCTGCACCTGCCTTCCACTCCAACCCAAGACGCCACAATTACAAAGACACAGTCGTTAATTTTAAATTGACGTGGCGCCTGCCTTCGCCGGTTAACGCGCTCATCTTGCTTGCTCATATTGTCTTCCAACAGTTGACGCGTTCTGCCCCTGGTGATCTCACGGAGAGCCTCACGGTTGGGTGTTGAGCTTTCAACTGCTATATCTCGCACCAGCGAACGTATGACAGGGGTGGTGTTAGCTAGGGCTTCGACCTTACGAGGGCTCGGCCTAACCTGACCCTGACTTACTACCCAGCCTAGATATTCTACCTCGATCACCAAGAAAGAACACTTCTGAAGGTTAATGGAAAAGCCTGCTTGAGTGAGGGTGCCTAACACATTACGGAGCAACCAAATGCCCTCGTCAATGGTGTTACTCAAAAGGAGCACGTCATCGACGTAGACCAGCACATTACCCTCATTTATAAGCTCTCGCAAGGTATCATTTATGATGCGCTGATATACGATCGGCGAATTAGCTAATCCAAAGGGCACTTTGGTATACTCGAAATGCTCTTCGGGCGTGACGAAACCAGTAAGGTGGATGCTGCTTTCTTTCAAAGGAATCTGGTGGAACCCAGTAGCCATATCAAAGCTGGAGAAAAATTTGTAGCTGCCCAAGCTATCAATATGATCGTCAATTAAGGTTAGGGGTCCTTCACTGTGATTCGGTTGAGTGCCCTAAAATCGACGCAAAACCTATCAGAACCGTCACGCTTCTTTACTAGTATAATTGGACAAGCGAACTCGGAGTTAGACCGCCTAATCATAAACACCCCTTTGTCTAAAAGATCTTAAGTGATTTCCCTAACTCGAAGTTTTTCCTGATAGGAGAGCTTGTGCGGCCGGTATACCACTGGTACGGGACTAGTGAGCTTGATCTCCATTTCGCCCGTCTTTACGGTCGTTGCAGCGGTACTAGATATCAAAAATTCCGAAAACTCGTGTTTCACTAACATAAGCTTATCTAAATTATTGCCTTGAAGAGGCGTCTTCACCGAAAGCTTGTCCTGCGACTGGACAGAATTAACACAGGTACGGCTGTTAGCATGCGTAAGGTATTGCCTATCCTTAGTTCTCATCTCACGTAAGTAATTAAATACCGTCGCGATTTAAGACATCTGTGCCTATTATGATAGGAGTGTTCATAAACGCCGATGGAACAACTACGAGATCGGTCTCGATGGAGATATCACTAAATTCTATGGTAACAGTTACGTAAGTGAAAGTTACAATTTCTTTGTCACCTATACCTTTTAAAACGCAACGTCTTAACTTTGGTTGACACGAAATATATTTTAAGACATCTGAAGAAATCAGGGACACATCGAGAGCACCACTATCAATTAGTACATCAACCGGTACGCCATCTATAACCGCGGTAGTTACGTCGTTACTGTTTTTATAATCCGTTGGATGAGAACAAAGGTTAACGTTACGCGGATTGCGAGATTCCGATCGTGCTTTCGCAAAACAGGTATCCTCTGTGTGTCCCTGCTTCTTACAGAATGTACATGACTTACTTACGCCCGGTTGCGGGGCAGGAGCAGCATTTGATTTAGGACGTTTACAATCTTTACCAAGGTGACCTCTCAAACCATAATTAAAACACTTGGGGCCAAAACGAACGTTCGAACCGTGATGAATAGGTTTTTTGGAATTAACGGACTTATCGGTCCTAATCCTACTCGGCTTTGTGTAAATCGATAGAAAAGAGACAATGTCATCTGGCGTCAACTCGGCGTTGGCGGCAGCTGCGCGAACTTGGGGACTATCGATACCACGAATGACGATAAGCGTTCTCAACTCGTCACTAAGTCCCTGAACTACTCTAAGGCGTAATAAAGTCCGACGCGCGTATTCTGCGTACGTAGCGTATTTATCTGAAGTCGAATTCATCGCTTCAAACAAGATATTTGCGTAGTCTAGTTTGCTTGGGCAAAGGGGTTTGAACTCCCTTTTAAAATTGGACCACGTCCTGTTATTCGTCACCCATTCGCCCAACCAAACCTTAGCATCACCCTTAAGGCAAGAGGCCACGCGGGACAAGCACTCGTGATCACTCCATCAGTTCGCGTCCCTGGCGCGGTCCACCTCCTCGCACCACGCTTCGATGTTATTTATTAATGGGTCGAAATTAGATACGTAATAGTGTTGAGACCTTTGTCGGTTGTAGCGTTTTTTATGGCTTGCATCAAAGCGTGAGCGAGGGTAGACGCCTCAGAGGGTGGAGCGACAGATTCAATAGAACGGCTCGCGCGTGAATTACTAAAGGGTATGGGACTTAGCGTTCAGGGGCCTTACCATGAGCTCTTATAGCAGGGCTTATATTGAACTGCATTACTTTTTCGTACTATGACCTCAACGGTTAGTATGAAAGCTGGCCTTAAACAGTCCTGTTTAAGGCCTGCTTTTGAACTGAACGGTTTCTTATTTGCTGATGGTAAGCCCCCTGGTCACTGGGCCTCTAGGTCTACTATGCGGACGGCGGCCTCGATGAAGCGAGGAACGACGCGAGCGAGATCGAGATTTACGAACGTTATTCCTAGTATTACCTCGTGATCGCGACCGAACACGAGAGACACTTCGAGAACGATTTCTATCCGCGTGACGCAAGCGGCGTCGTTGCCTATTGCTCGAACCAGACGGATCACGGCCACGAGAATTACTGCGAAGATCACGTCGCCGTTTCTGGCTGATCGGAGAATGTCTCGAGCTACCTCGGCTACGATCACTAGATTTTACTATGCGAATCATGATTACGACGATTTTTAGATCTATCCGACCGCTCGAGACACTCCGAGTACTTTGCCTTTGACGGCTGCATGATCCTGATCGGACCATATTAAACTACTTAATGCACAAAAATACACGAACAAAAATAAATATGAAAATGTGAGTAAGCAATCTAACCTCAAAATAAAATTTACAGGTGGGCTGATTTATCTAAACAGGTTCTTTATCCCACTTCTGATTTTAGCACCAGAAGTGAAAAAGACCAAAAAAACACAAAATAACACTAAACACTGTAATTATCTTTTTATGATGAAAATTAACAAAATTACCATTGAAACGACTGCTTTATTAATAATTTCAAAACTAAAAGATTGCTCACTCACACTAATCACATTTAAACCAATAAACTAACACTGATAACACTTTTAAGAAGGATAGTGAATAAAACGTCACCCGACAGCAACTCGAGCAGGGATCCGTCCGCGCCAAATGCCAAGAGCAAAGTGAGGCCCGCTTGGCGTTGTGCACGTTATTTATAGTGGTTGGACGGAGTGGGGGCAAAATAAGATTGTTTTTGCTTATAATATATATTTTTTTTTTTTTTTAGGGAATTAAGGGCATAATTTCTCCGTGCATTACATACATACATATACTCACGCCTGTTTCCCATGGGGGTAGGCAGAGACTAAGGCATTAGATTGTTAATATTGGACATCACAGGATTCTATTTACATCCATAAGATTTTAAGCAATACATTATCTCTGTTGCTGCATGAGATTTGAGTGGTTATAATGCGACCAACACATGTTATTGCTGCGGCTATTTGTTTTTGATTGATTTCAATTGACTTGTCTCTTTTTCAGAACATATTCTGGAATTGCAGCCTTGATCTCGGCATTAATTATGGGAGCAGACAAGTCTTGCAGTTTGACGGTGTTGGGTATTTTTGGAGCAATTCTTTTCAGTTCTCTCTATCAAGACCGTGAGTAGCAATGAAGCTTAGTCGACTTGCTAGTTTATCATTGATATTTGGGCTAAATTACTCAATACATGAGGGGTCTGTGCCTAATATATCAAGAATATCGGGGTCCTGGACCTGATTCTGAAGTCGTCGGGAATTTCGGTGACATCATCATGCTTTTCGACGATTGCAGGTACTTCGATCACACTTTGTGGCAGCGCCGCCGGTCCAGGAACTAATGGTTCCGGAGCAGACACCAACCCGTCGTTGTAGCCGGTGGGTGTTTATTGTGGTCTAACACAAGGGTTGGGCTTAGATTTGCCATTTTTAATTTTTTTTTTTTTTAATAATTAACCTACACACCTGTGTTGGTTATATACAACGTTCACAGTGATGACGTAAACTATTGTTGGACTGTAGGTCCTTACTGAGGGTCCACCATGGGTGGACTACAACGGATGGTTCCGTGTAGTGTTTGTGGGGTGAAGTATAACTCCCACGTCAGTCGCGAGCTCGCGAGGACAAATTTTTGCATCATGGATGCCGAATGTAGTGGCGTTAGACCGCGAATACATTCCTTGAAAGTTGTTACTTTCGCATCAGTCAGGAAGACCGGTATGTGTGCATCATGGATGCTGAATGTAGTTACATTCCTCGAGATTTAAGTAACCTCGCGTCAGTCCCGAAGACTGGTTTACACCATGGGTGTAGGATTGGGTATCAGGTTGATACTTATTCTGAATTTACAATTCTTATCATTGACTTGACACCATGGGCGTAAGTATAGTGAGATAAAAACATAATAATTTAACTTTCACTTGAACTTACCTCGATCTGATAATGGCGAATACGGTGGCGCAGAAGGTGATGAGTCTCTTGAGCTTGCTGTAAATGCACTTTTTGAACTATCTATCTGAATCATTAGATTCAGACAACGATCGCTGACAACGGCGATTTAACACTTTTAACTTTTTCTTTAATTTTTTATTTTTATTTTATTGGCTAAATATTGAAACGTATCATCATTATGTTTCCTTTTAGGCATTTTGTAACTCAATTTTATTGTAAATTGTAACACGTGCGAAGTGGCTGAGCACTAAAAAGCGAATGACGGCAATGGGGCCTGCGAGCTAGAAGGTGGAGTGAGTATTGGCGGGAAAACATAATTTCCGTTTTCTGACGTTGACATTCAACCGGAAATGTATTAAAAAGTTAAGTCATTTTCGGTCTAGTATTTATATTTAGACCGGAAATGACACATCATCTCTAAAATAGTGCTAGAAGTGGCAACACTTAGGCGTTACTACATAGTATATATTCATAAAGGTAAAAAAGGTAAGTATACTAATCTCGAGGACGAGGCACAAGTATAATGACATTTTATTGACTTGACCTTGATTTTTGACCTATGTTTTAAGTTTCAAGTCTTTTACTCATCGGGAAGCTAGATTAAAATTGTTTGCAATTTGTGGACAAACAAACAACATACGTAAACAAATAAATAGACAGGAAAGTGAACATTAAACGCTTCATTCTATGCGCACAAACGCTATTCGGGTATTTAATGAACGACTTTTTCTTAAATCTGACGAAGTAGAAAATATTCGAATATCACCAGCTTGAGTATTCGAATAGCAAAATGAAGCGAATATTCGAAGTATTCGAATATTCGAATTGCAAGCCTATATCTCAGCATATATCTCAGTGTGATAATGTTATACCTAGGTTATTCAAAACGTAATGTGACAAAGTTCTATGGTGTGTACATGTTATTGCTCGTGACTGTATGGGTCCCAAAAAAATATCTGTTACCTATGGTATATATTGGTTTTTAATTTACATCTCTGATTGTCCCAAGAGAAAATTATTTACAGGGTAGCAAGCAATGTCGTCGTTATCCGACACGCGCGGTCGACTTATGAACTCAATTGCCGAAGTTAATTCCTTCTACTTACTTACTTAATCGGAAAACTGCAAGTTCCGTCCAGCAAGTAAGTAAGTTCATATAGGCCGATTTACACATCCATAAGTAAGTAAGTTCAACTGTCCTTCTACTTACTTACTTAATCGGAAAACGGCAAGTTGCGTCCAAACGGTGATTAACTTCGGCAAGTAAGTAAGTTCATAAAGGTGCACGATCAATATTATACGGTTGCGCATTTTGTTTAGCCTGTGGTTAATGAAATGTCTGTGAGGCAACTACTTAAATATCTATAAAAAAATAAACTCGTTTTTTACAGATTTTTAAGTATTTAATGTTTTTTGAGGGAGCTTTAATTACGTAAGCGATTAATTCACGAATTGTTGACGAATAGCGGCCATTAGTTGCAAGATCTATTCCTTCCTAATACCAAAAACTAATACTTACCAAAACATAATACCTATACTTGAAATATGATTATTTAAATATACTAAATGTTTGGAAATAGCATTATAAAGCCGAGTATGGTAGACAGAGACCATCAAACTGAACAACTTTTACTATGGAACTCTCAAAACGCGATTTTGACCTTAGGAGTAGTTAAGCGACGCTGTTGCCCATTGTACCTACTTAGGTAAGTAGGTAGTACAGACCTACTTAGTTAGGTAAGTAATTTATTCAATTAATGAAGTCGGGTAAGTAGGTAGGTTTACTCACATTTAATATTTTGTTGCACACTAGACACGTAGAATTTTTATTTTCATCTGCTATCGTAAAGTATCGGTATACTTTATTCTGTTTCTTCCGTCCCATTTTTCGTAATTATTACCACAAACAGAACTTTAATTAAACAGATTGTAAACAGCGCGATGCGCGTGCACTTATTTATAGACGTCGAGTAGAGTAAGTAAATAAGCAAACAATAACGCGCCGCGCGCGAGAGGGGCGGGGCGGGGGGGGTGTCGTGCGTGCGGGCGGATGCGCGGGCGGGGCGGTCGGCGCAGCAAGTAAGGGTCGCTAAATTAACGTTAAAAATACCGTTATCAGGTCGCAAAATTAACGTTAAAAATAACGTTATCATAATAACGTTATGGTATCGGTATTTTAGTAACGTTACTTGATAAGTAGCGGTATTTCGTGAGTAACGTTACGATAACGAAATGTTTTGGTCAGATACCGGTATTATTTGGATAACGGTATCCGTCCCTGATTATTGCACGCTTACTTAACGCTTTCCTTAAATACCATAGACCATTTATTTAACTGAAATGTATTTTGTTGAAAGTATTTTTGTAGTATATTTGAGTAAAGACGAAAGTTTTAATGTAAACTGTGTGTTAAATGAAATAACCGAAAAAACCGAAAAACCCGGTTTTTTGACTAGAAAAAACCGGGTTCCAAACTCTGTCGGTTATCCGATTTTTTCGGTTATCCGGTTAACCGGTTTGCATGCCCTAGTCTGGAAGTTTGATTGCTGCTATTATGCTTTAAAATATGGCATGCTTAGAATTTCTCTATAGCCTATGAGAAAGCTGGAGACCCACTCATTTGTGTGCGGACTCGGAAAAGGTCCTCTTTGACACATTTGATAAAAATAGGCAAAATCGGAACGCGGCCTTATTTATTGTCATTGTCACTTGTCTTGTCACTGTCATGTCAGTGTCAGTCAGTCAGGGCTTTGGACAAATCGCCCCATAGAAATGCTTACCTATAGAATCCCTCCCTATAGGTACCTAACTAAAGTTTAATTACCTTTAACTAAAATACTTGTTTTTAGTGTTATTTTTCACTGAAATCTACTTTGTGGTCTGGTATTCTCTGTGAGTGTAAGAAATTAATACGTAATAAATTATACTGAAAATATTTTAAAAATGTTAAGTCGCCTTAGAATAATCTAAGAAAGTCACAAAGTATGTGCTGAACTGATTATTTATAAATAATCTAAGCCTACAAACATGACGGCATCTGTGAAAGAGTTTGGCAAGACCTGGTGGTCCGAGGTGTACAACAGGATAATCGGTGCTGTAGTCTATTTAGACAATGCTAGCTCAGAATGTCTTCATTGGGACGGTGGGCTTTTGAACCTATTATTTGGTGGAGCTGTCGCTGTGAAGAGTTTGTCTCCATTCGAGGTAAGTTCTGTCAAAGGTTCTCATAGTTTTGGATGTCGCAACAGCAATTTGATTTTCTGGCCTGTTATTATTTGTTTACCTGTACGGATAGGCTCAACCATAATATCTCAATAATGATAATGGTCAAATTGGTCAACTGGGTTGGCCAATTTGACAGTTGGCGAAAGAACATATTTGTACCAAGTTAAAATTTTGTTAATTGTTCATCATGCCTACTAAATACCATATTTATACTAACCAGACTTTCCGCAACTTAATACTGATACTAATTTTAAAATATACTGTAAGTACCATGGGCAATAGTGTCGCTTAACCACTCCTAAGGTCAAAATTGCTTGCACACCGAGCCGTCACAACATACATTTAGTTTGTGCAGGGGCGATACGTGCTCACATGAATTTTGTTGCTAACTGGTTAACGACACTGTTGCCCAATAGTAGGGCCCTCCTTTACGGTTTACTAATGTTTTCCACAATTTTAAATGCAATAATTTCATTTGCCATAATTTTTATGGCAAATGAAAGTTATAGCTAATGGATTGTTATGTCATACGTTGTTAGTATAAAAGCCATTATTACAAATGAATATTATGACCGAGGATCATTATGGCAAATGAAATTATTACAAATAATATTATGATAAACGAAAGAATACCCTCCTTTACACAAATAATGCTGATTATCATTTTATCTCAGTTTTAGTGTATTTATTAAAAAAACTATAGACCCAATGGTCTATAGATAAGGGGGCGTCAATAAATTACGTGAGGTTTTTTTTTAATTTTCTTACGTAAATGCGTTGGATTGTTATTGTAAAAAGAAAAAAAAAATGCTTTGTGCTTTTATTTACGACAAGTTAAAGATTAGTAATCAATATTGCTGAGAGTTATAAGTGTAATAAATTTTTTAGCTTAAGATTAAATCTTAAGCATGTACAATCTGGATTAAATGGACCAAAATAGTATATTTTTTTGTTTCAAAAAAAAAAAAATTGCGTAAGATTAGATGAGATTTGATTCGACCCCCTCCCCCCCTTAAACATCTCACGTAATTTATGGACGCCCCCTAAATGTTGATTTCAATAAATGTCGCTTTTAAGTTTTCTCAATAAAAAAATTGTTATATAACTAATTCGTCATCCGTTAGTTTTCAGGAGCAGAGCACAAGAAGGCTGTATTCATAACACAAGCTACTTCTACACAACTCAAAACAATCTGCGAGATTATAAAGAACAGTGATTTCTCACATTGTATACTAATATCTTGTGTTAGCCTTGATGTTGTTTTTTTGGAGTTGAATGATGGCAAAGATGTCAGTGATGTAATAGCTGCAGGAAAGGGACAGGCGGAATGTACTAAGCAACTGGAGGGAATGTTACATGAATGGATAGACAAGCAAGTATGTTTAATGCTTATGCTTATACACAAGCGTTGTTGAAAAACGTAAAGTACAGTACGAGGCAAACATCTTGAAATCGGGTGGGGATTGCGCAGAAGCCGTATTTTGGATATGCGTAGCGTTGCGTAACACGGGCGGCGGCGCGCGGCGGTGAGATAGGGGTGCACATGCACAAACTAATCCCCACTCCATCGAAAAAGTATCAAAATGTTTGCCTCTTCTTCTTCTTAATGAATGACTTGCTCTGTGGTCTAAGCACAATTCCGCCAATGCCACGTAGTTAGATTTTACACGATTGGGAAAATCTCCTATTCAATTATATTTTTTATTGTTAAAGGAAGTGAAATAAAACATCATGAAATACAATAAGTAATATGTATATTTAAAAAATAATAATCCAATCCACAATCCATCCAATAGCTTTCTTTATTATTGGATATATCTTATTATCTAAGTTATGTATTTTATTTTCTTTCAGCAATGTGCTGTAGAAGTGGTCCATATACCAATCTGTACCATAGCCCCAACAAATGTTGTGTTTCTGACCCCCCCTTACCACGAAGTTTACCCAAAGTATGATGGTAATCTGATACCGGATTCCCCATCCATAGACCTTTATACCTTGTCAAAAGAAGAGAGGTCTCACGTCAGGAGATTAGCCAGTAGCCTTAACAGTATGATGGACTCCATGAATTTGAAAGAGGATATTTATTATATGGGAACATACAGTTCGTTGGTAGCAGGGGTTCTTGAGAATTCACCAGTTTGCATTTCTAGGAGAAAGGTAAGTTTCAATTTGTATTGCTGCTGTGAAAAGTTTGTTAATAATATAAGGAGATAAGTTAAGTCCCCGTTTAAGTCTATCGATGTCTGTCACTGTTAACTCATCTGCGCCCGCCGTATACCCCCCTAAAAATAGCACCAGAGAAGAAGAAAACGTAAACAAGTTGCCGGCCGCATGCGACCGGGCCGGCGCGTATATTTGTAAATACCCGACGCGTTATCCACTCGGAAAGTTTCGGCTGCCGCTCGGGCGCTCGTATTTGACCTGACGTGTCGACAATCGATCGAATCGAACAGCTTTATTCGTGTAGGTCCCGCGTATTGGTTAGAAATTTACTCACGCTCCGCTGCGCTTCGCACTCGCCTTCGAGGTTATTTTTTTATAACAGACAACAGAAATATTTTCTTCATTATAAAATGTATGACTGCTTTCGACTACATGCAGTTTTATGCATCTTAAAACCTAATTATTTTATAGCAGCTACGAGACTACGTAGCTGCTATAAAATTAAACATGCTCAATTTTGTAGCGATTACCTATTTTTCAATCAGCGATTTTTAGTTCCTGCACGCTCACACGGAGCTAATTTCCACTAGCGGAAAATTAATAGCAGCTATATAAATCGAGCCTTAAATAACACTTACGTACACAATACTAAATAATATACTAGAAAAAATACGACTCGCACCAGATCAATACTCAGACGGGAATCGAACCCGCGACCTTTAACGTAAAACACTTACGTATTTTATTTGTTTCAGAATTCTACAAATCCAACATCTTTAATAATAATTGATCGTACTCTAGATGTTTGCGGAGTGACCAGCTTTTCTATGGAATCAGTTCTAGACAAAATCATGGCAGTTTTGCCGAGGTTTCCCGGACATTCCAATGAAGTTGCTGTTGACATGTCTCCTCTATGTGAGGCTAATGCGTGAGTACCTATCAATTCATTGGTATATTTGAAAACAAATTATTTTAATGAAAGCAATTAGCGCTCATACGCACTATGCGGCTCGCAAAGCGGGCAACCGTACGGGTGACCGCAAGATGCGGTTGGAATTCGGCCAACCGAGTTGCGGGCACCCGCAATCGCCTCAATGACGTGTGACCGCAAACTAAACCGCACAGTGCTAATAGCGTCCGGGTGGCCGTCATTCAGGAGCACCCGGAGCGGTTGGCGGGTGACCGCATCACAGTGCGCATAGAAATGAATGTTACGTACATATTATTATAGCGGGCAGCCGTAAGACAGCCCGCGTTGCGGGTAACCGCATAGTGCATTATGAGCTCTTAAGTATCATATCAATTTAAAACAGACATTTCCATCATCCGGCTCGAAGGACCATTAAGTTACTGTGTTTATTTTGACGAAATTGTAATTTTCAATGAATCATCAGCTTAACAATATTGTTTTTTTATTCTAGAATTTAGTACATAATTCAGCTTCAGTTTATACTGTGAAAGAAATAGCTTATTTGGATAGTGTATTGTACTTTTTAGCATCAACCATCCAGAAGATGTGCAACTTAGTCCAGGCTGCTTATTTCATGCAAATGACGAGTCTTGCGTTCAGACATTCGACCACATGATCAATAAGTCGCAAAAGGAGGTTATGTTCGACTTATACAATAAGTTGTCTAAAATAGACGTGCAAAAGTCGCCCAGCCCCAAATCACTGCTTAAGGTTACACCGCAGAGTGTGGAGAAAATTGTGACGGCGTCTAAAGGTAGGTTTAAGAGCCCGTAGCGATTTTGCCTGCCGCTCGCTCGCTCGAACATTTCATGTTTTCTCAAGATTTCTTAAATCTGAGTGCGTAATTGAAAAATGTGTCTCGGCCACTTTTCGCAATATAAGATTACGGACATTTTTAACATATATTTCAGTTTCGAGTTGCTGAAGTACAAAAAGTTATGATTTTTGCCAGTTCAAATAACTTCGAAACGATTACTTTTTTTGTACTTTAGCAACAAAAAACTGAAATATATTTTAAAATGTCTGTAATCTTATATTGCGAAAAGTGGCAGAGACACATTTTTCAATTACGCACTCAGTTTTATGAAATGTTGAGAAAACATGAAATGTGCGAGCGAGAGAGCTGCAGTCAGCGGCAAAATCGCTACGCTTAAGTGTTAAAATATGTCATACTTGTAAGGGTGTGTTCACATCTGTCTGACGCCGAAAAATCCGCTAAGATAACTTTGTAAAAAAATTCGCAGACCATAAAAACTGTTTTAACTTTATCAATATAACTTCCAGGAAAATTAGTTTTTACATGGCAACACTAGTTTTAGCTAGACCAACAGATAGGTATTTGGTTATAGGGTTATAGAGGCTTTTGTTCTTGAATATGTTCAAATGTAGATGAGATTAGCGACCCCTTGATGCAGTTACCTGCAGTTGACCTTAAGTTTGCTTTAGTTATGGCTATGGATAATCCATAGTTGATAAATAATATTTTCTAGGAAATTACGACGTGATAGGAAAGAATGTAGGCGTGCTCCAACAAGCTCTGGCCGTGGTGCAGACCTTAAAATCTCCCAAACGGGCTCAGATGGAGCTGCTGATGAGCCTGGAGAAGCAGGTGCAGCAGAACCTCGCTGCGAGTAGAGACTCCACCAGTGTTTTGCATCAGGTATGCCTTTTATACCTACAATGTATTTTTTTATGTATAACGGGATAGTGCTTGGTCTTCACCTCTTCTTCTTCTTCTTCAAGTGCCTCTCCATTACTGGAGGTTGGCCGTCAGCTTAAAGAACTTCTCCCTGTCCTGCGCCAAGCGAGCGGTCTTCACCTCACCTGATGTTAAGTACCGATTAGGCCGAAGGTGGAAGCACACTACACCCGGAATCATCACTGAGGAACTGACTTACCTCTAACTGCAGGAACACAACAATTTGACATTTACATGATTGCTATATTGGTCGGCTAAGGGGTTTGAACATTTTGGCATAGTGGTAAGTGGTAACCATAATTTCTGATTTTGACGGGGAGTTTTGAAATATAGCGGCGCACGATGAAACCTGTGTATAATCCGCGCGCGATGAGAATGGTAAGGGACCTTGTCAAAGTGAACAAAAAATGTCATGTAAAGTCTTAAAGCGCAACATTACCCAAATAATCCATGTTAAAAATCCTATATACTTAGGCAGCCATTACCAGCTCATGCAAGCGTCATTCAATTCCATCAGTCATGAATTACGTTTGACAGATGGAAGAACAAATCAACTTCATGCAACCATCAGTCACTACATTACACGGTAGGTTAAACTGTCAGCAAAACCTACTGTGTAATGGCTGCCTAAGAGTGAAGTTCACCAACACTTTAACAGCTGATTAAGTTTTAACCGTTTATTTTTGATGTTTTTATGTATGGAGAAAATGACAAAAATAGGTGGTTAAAAAATAATCGGCTGTTTAAGAAGTTGGTGAACTCGGGTCTTAGATAAAAATTCCAAACTTATACCCCAGATTATCTCGAAAGCGTTGGCTTTTTATCATAAAACATTTTCTGTTCGTCTTTAGATCTCTTATTGAACACACAGGTTTCATGCTGAGCCGCTACATTTCCGAAATCCTAGTAAAAAATGGTTTCCACTATGCCAGCCTCTCATGCTAGATAAGAGGTTTAAACCCTTTGACATTATTTTCAGGTCAGTCACCTAATAAAAACTAGAAAAGACCGCAACCTCCCTCTCGCAAGCCTATTGGCTCTGATCACGCACATTTATTCCCTGACTGGAACCGAGATGTATTTCTCCAAACAACACGAGGACAGTCTCACTGAGACCCTGAGCGTGGCCATATTTGAAGATCACAAGACCCTGCTCTCTAATGAAGACATAGGGCATATAGTGACGCCCGAGCAGTGCGATGAAATGTCTAAAAATATCATGGCGAAGTGGAAAGATATCGCTCAGATGAGGAAGACATTGCAAAAGTAAGTTACATACCATCGCTTAATAAAGTCTTGTAATATTTTACCCAAAAATAAAAGGACTCGCATGGCCGTCAAAAATCCGAAGCTAATAAGTAACTTTTGTCTGGGTGTAACTTATAGTTGACGCACAATTTGGCACGCACGATACCTCTGTCTGACAGCTCAATTATAGTATGGAATGCCTTGGTAAGAAAGAGTCCTTGTATTGAGATATGTCTCGTTCTCAGCTGTGTTCTATTGTTACTATATCTAAATTACTATAAAAAATATTTGATTTAGAGCAATTTTTGTTTGCTAATACTAAGGTAATGGATACCTTGTCATGGGGAAATGTCCCATAAAGAGATTTCCCGTTTGAATTTAAGTGAATCGTCTCCCAAAAAGCACCCATTTTTCAGATACGGCTCAGTACTGAAAGCGTGCGAGTCCGGCGTAGGGCACGAGTACCGCGGCGTAGTGCAGCAGTTAGTGGACGAATTGCTGCACGCGTCGCGCCGCGAGCTGCCCGACCTGCGGCACAGGAACGAGGGCATCAAGGAGCTGCTGCGGACCGGCCTCAAGTGAGTCAGCATATAGCGGCGTAGTGCAGCAGTTAGTGCCCGACCTGCGGCACAGGAACGAGGGCATCAAGGAGCTACTGCGGACCGGCCTCAAGTGAGTCAGCATATAGCGGCGTACTGCAGCAGTTAGTGCCCGACCTGCGGCACAGGAACGAGGGCATCAAGGAGCTGCTGTGGACCGGCCTCAAGTGAGTCAGCATATAGCGGCGTAGTGCAGCAGTTAGTGCCCGACCTGCGGCACAAACGAGGGCATCAAGGAGCTGCTGCGGACCGGCCTCAAGTGAGTCAGCATATAGCGGCGTAGTGCAGCAGTTAGTGCCCGACCTGCGGCACAGAAACGAGGGCATCAAGGAGCTGCTGCGGACCGGCCTCAAGTGAGTCAGCATATAGCGGCGTAGTGCAGCAGTTAGTGCCCGACCTGCGGCACAGGAACGAGGGCATCAAAGAGCTGCTGCGGACCGGCCTCAAGTGAGTCAGCATATAGCGGCGTAGTGCAGCAGTTAGTGCCCGACCTGCGGCACAGGAACGAGGGCATCAGGGAGCTGCTGCGGACCGGCCTCAAGTGAGTCAGCATATAGCGGCGTACTGCAGCAGTTAGTGCCCGACCTGCGGCACAGGAACGAGGGCATCAAGGAGCTGCTGTGGACCGGCCTCAAGTGAGTCAGCATATAGTGGCGTAGTGCAGCAGTTAGTACCCGACCTGCGGCACAGAAATGAGGGCATCAAGGAGCTGCTGCGGACCGGCCTCAAGTGAGTCAGCATATAGCGGCGTAGTGCAGCAGTTAGTGCCCGACCTGCGGCACAGGAACGAGGGCATCAAGGAGCTGCTGCGGACCGGCCTCAAGTGAGTCAGCATATAGCGGCGTACTGCAGCAGTTAGTGCCCGACCTGCGGCACAGGAACGAGGGCATCAAGGAGCTGCTGTGGACCGGCCTCAAGTGAGTCAGCATATAGCGGCGTAGTGCAGCAGTTAGTGCCCGACCTGCGGCACAGAAACGAGGGCATCAAGGAGCTGCTGCGGACCGGCCTCAAGTGAGTCAGCATATAGCGGCGTAGTGCAGCAGTTAGTGCCCGACCTGCGGCACAGGAACGAGGGCATCAAAGAGCTGCTGCGGACCGGCCTCAAGTGAGTCAGCATATAGCGGCGTAGTGCAGCAGTTAGTGCCCGACCTGCGGCACAGGAACGAGGGCATCAGGGAGCTGCTGCGGACCGGCCTCAAGTGAGTCAGCATATAGCGGCGTACTGCAGCAGTTAGTGCCCGACCTGCGGCACAGGAACGAGGGCATCAAGGAGCTGCTGTGGACCGGCCTCAAGTGAGTCAGCATATAGCGGCGTAGTGCAGCAGTTAGTACCCGACCTGCGGCACAGAAATGAGGGCATCAAGGAGCTGCTGCGGACCGGCCTCAAGTGAGTCAGCATATAGCGGCGTAGTGCAGCAGTTAGTGCCCGACCTGCGGCACAGGAACGAGGGCATCAAGGAGCTGCTGCGGACCGGCCTCAAGTGAGTCAGCATATAGCGGCGTAGTGCAGCAGTTAGTGCCCGACCTGCGGCACAGGAACGAGGGCATCAGGGAGCTGCTGCGGACCGGCCTCAAGTGAGTCAGCATATAGCGGCGTACTGCAGCAGTTAGTGCCCGACCTGCGGCACAGGAACGAGGGCACCAAGGAGCTGCTGTGGACCGGCCTCAAGTGAGTCAGCATATAGCGGCGTAGTGCAGCAGTTAGTGCCCGACCTGCGGCACAGAAACGAGGGCATCAAGGAGCTGCTGCGGACCGGCCTCAAGTGAGTCAGCATATAGCGGCGTAGTGCAGCAGTTAGTGCCCGACCTGCGGCACAGAAACGAGGGCATCAAGGAGCTGCTGCGGACCGGCCTCAAGTGAGTCAGCATATAGCGGCGTAGTGCAGCAGTTAGTGCCCGACCTGCGGCACAGGAACGAGGGCATCAAAGAGCTGCTGCGTACCGGCCTTAAGTGAGTACCAGCAGTACTCTGTACTACTGTTATTGTAGCAATAGCCGGCATAGTGCATTACGATCCGAATCTGTGTCTCCAACTCGCCGAGTCAAAATTACGGTGTTTCTAGTCTGAAAATACGGTATATTCCAAAAAATTACGGCAGATCTAATTAATAATTAGAATCACTCATTTTTCGATAGAATAATCAAACGCCGACCATAATTACAGTGTTGCTAGTCTGAAAATACGGTAAATTATAAAATATTACGGCAGATCTAATAAACAACAACACTAATTTTTCGATAGAATAATCAAATTTCACAGAGTATGGCTTACTATTATCATTGTTATAGATGTTTATTAACTTTGTCAGTCATAATAGTGATTTATCGAAACTCAACTGTCAAAATTACTTGTCTTTTAACAGTTAAAAGCGGTAAATCGCTATAAAAGTTTGGCTGATTCTATGGAAAACGAAGTTACGGTAGAATATAACATGTCTACGGTAGGTGGTAGATTCATAAAAAACACGGTAAGTCTGCCGTAATTACGGTGCAGTGCAGCATTGTAGACTTTAAATTCGGATCATTCGGATTCCGAATCATCCGAATTTAAAGTATAAGTTCGTTAATAACGTTCGTGGCACGCGAGGTCATAAAAAGTGCGAACGGAGTAGTTATATCACATATTGCGCGCTCCCTTGCACTTAAAGGCCTTATATGTGGGCTCGGACTCATTTCAATGGCAACCCTAATGACAGACGTCACTGACGCGTTTTACGACCCCGCGTGCCACGAACTTTTTCATGGACGTTTCACAAATTCAAAACTGATTTTAAAGCACAGTATATATCTTTCTTTACATTCAACCTTCTCTTTTCAGCATCCTAACAAGTAAGAAGACTCGAAGCGCAAAGCATCCATTAGACAGTCCTACAGTAATTCTGTTCATCATCGGAGGCGTCACAGCCGAGGAATGCAAGCGGTTGCATAGGAGCGTCATAACGAGCGGCGTGGACAACACTGTGCTTATAGGGTCGACCAAACTAGTCACCCCGGAGGAGGCTATGAGAGACGTTTTAGCGCTGTAAGTGTATTAGATTGAAAGACCAATTTACAATGTATTATAAGCCGTATAATACATTGTAATACAGTAATTCTGTTTAACATCGGAGGTGTCAGTGTCAGCCGAGGAATGAAAGCGGTTGCATAGGAGCGTCATAACGAGCGGCGTGAACAACACTGCTTATAAGGTCTACGAAACTGGTCACCCCAGAGGAGGCTATGAGAGACGTTTTAGGGCTGTAAGTGTGTAAGTGATTGAAGTTGATACCAAATTATATTGTATTATATTTTATTTTATTTATTTAAGGAACACAGTGTATTGTACAAAACTTTCATCAAATCTATAGTTCTTAAAGATATCTATACAAGTACATACACAAATAACATGTGTCCACAATACTTGCACAACATTATAAGCCGTATTGTATCCCTAAAAAGGTTGTTTTTTGTTTGATTTACAAACAGTAATTCTGTTCATTATCGGAGGCGTCACAGCCGAGGAATGCAAGCGTTTGCATAGGAGCGTCATAACGATCGGAGTGGACAACACTGTGCTAATAGGGTCTACGAAACTAGTCACCCCAGAGGAGGCTATAACCCAAAAACCCAAAAATATGCCTTTCTTGTTGACAAAGGCTCCGTGTGTGGTTAGAGTGCGTTAGGTATTTTTTATCTGCTACTGAGATCAGGACTGAGATGTTTGATTTTCAGATCCTAGGAAAAACAATCTAGCAGGCAAGCAATTTTATCATTTCTCGATGACCCCAAAACTATTTCACAAATAAATCTTCTCTTATGGCTGTAATGTAGCGATGCAATTACAGTACATACGTATAGACTTTTTTGCTGGCTTGCAGCGTAAGAGTAGGATATACTAGAAGAAATTCGACGATGTCACTAGTGACTCGGTAGCTCAGCGGTCAGAGCATTGGACCGGATATCCAAAGGTCGCGGGTTCGATTCCCGTCTGAGTATTGATCTGGTGCGAGTCATATTTTTTCTAGTATATTATTTAGTATTGTATAAAAATAGCATTGTGAATGCAAAAATCTCAAATTTAAATATTTAATAGTATTTATAGATTAGTAACATTTCTCAGATCGCATAGCGTATGAAATTAAATGTGTGAAAATAATAGAAATACTTACATCAATCTATTTTAATTTGTTAAAGTTTTTATTTAAGAAAAATCTTTTATATTTGTATATTAAGCTTACGTGCAATGCAATTACAATGCAGATTAAATGTAATGTTTCTAATGTTTGTAAATTTATGGCGTAAAGGTATTTGTTGGCTACTATTAAGTTGATTGCATTTATGTAAATAAACATGGTATGACCGTATCTCTCGACTTTTAACGATTAATTTATCCTAGTCTCTTATATTTACCCCACACACTTAGTTTTTACACTGAACGGGTTGATATTAGGACGGCTAAAGTATAAAAATCTTAAATAGTACTGAGTCACTTCATAAAGGACCTTTAATTTGACATAATTTATAATATTATAAAATATTTAGTAGGGCACACGTGTTACACAATTTCCGACTTTGCGTATTCGGCAATAAAACATAGAACTTACATGTTACTACAGGAAGAGGCCAAAAGAAAAGAAAATCCTTATAAAATGTAAAATTTTATTAATAACGACTTCAAAACAATTGATGCATCTCATTAGGTATTCCATACATTTAATAATGCGATATTATTGAAGGCGGGCATAACTTGTAAGCTTTAAGGGCTCTCTACATCTTCCGACCTTACCTATCCGATTTTTTCAAATTTTTGGCATTCAATAAAGATACATTTAGTACAATATTGAACTGGTGGTTTCGGACTGGTCGGATATCTTAAATCGGAAGGTGTGGACAACCCTTTAGGACGAACACCCTTGCCATAGTAGAATCAAATAAGTAGGCCAACTCGCGCCTCGAGCGAGCGATAATAGCCTAAACACGTAGCCCACGTAGGGCTGTCGCTAGTTTATTCAATCGTCAAAAATGCATAGTCAATCTCTATACAAAACATTTTTTCCTTGTATGGTAAGCATCAGGGATCTATAATACAAAGTTTTTTAATTATTTTTTGTACATAGTCTAAACTGTCTACAATGTTTTCATTACATACGTCATGTTATGTGATTTGAAATTGATTTGAAAATCACGGTCGAAATAGGATTAATTAAAACGTAGCTTTACTGAATCGTGTATTTATTTAAATAAAATAAAATGATTATGAAATTGTATTTTTTTTTACACAATTAATTTATTCCTTTTACTTTTTCATTTACCTACACTTATCAAAATAAAATTATAATCTTTAAATTCGGAAATTGAATATTTTACAATCTCAAATAATTGACATTAAAATACTTTTTCCTGTGATTTTGTTAAAAAAATTGTTACTTACAGAAAAAAACGGCTTTTTCGACAAGTACAAAATGCCTTATTATTTAAAGTTTAATAATATGTAAAATAAATCCTCATTCTGACAAATCTTTTTTGCAAAATTATCTTAGGAAAGCATGGTATGTACTGTAGGTAGGTACACGTACAAATTATAACAAGCGGCAGCGCAGCGGCGCGGAGCGTGCGTGAGCGCGGGCGGGATCACGTACGGCGCAGCCACGACTGGCGCATCTTTATCATCTATAAATGTTGTCAGTGTGTGCGTGCGACGCTCATACGTACGGGCCGCGCTCACATACAAACCGCGTTCGGGCGTATAATGAGTAAGACGACTTACTTATTTGATTCTACTATGCCCTTGCTAACATGCAAACTTACACGAATCAGAAACTTATCCCAGTCGTGATACACAGTGCCCTATCTCACTAATATGACATGGTTGCGCCACCAGCGGGTGATACCGCCCCCTAATCGGTTGCGCAACCAAGCGGACACCAGCCCCCCCTACTCAAAAGGCCATTCTATATGCTACGCTACGCTTACTTTTAAAGCTTATTAGCAATGGAAGATTAAATCACAGACTTTGATGTATTGAATGGAATTAACAGGCTTACGGCACGTAATTTTAAATTTTGCTGCTTATTTCAAAGCTTTAATATAACTATGTTGGTCATTTGAGTAGGGGGCAGGTGAGATGCCCTCCCATCGCCTCCATACATCTGCAAGATTTTCTTTTAGCGCGACTGGTTGTGCCTGCGCCACCAATGCCTGCCTAGCATGACCATCAAAACACGATATGATATAGCGATTTATCACGTTTAACTGTCAAAAGAGTATGGATTTTGACAGATGGGTGTCGATAAAACGCTATTTAACGCGATTGTGTTCCGTCGGTCATGCTAGGAGGGCTGTACGTGGATTACGTAAATCTGTTGCTAACAATTCTCGATTGAAATCGATTGAAAGCTCAGTTACATTGCTGCTTTTTAAGTAAGATAGTTGTCACATTGGTTCTTACTAAAGCCGCAATGTAACTGCGATTTCTGTCAAAGTTGATTGCAACAAAGTTACATAATTACCCCCTGCCCCCCTAGCATGAATAGCATAACACGATTTATATCGCGAGATATAGCGTTTTATCACGTTTAACTGTCAAAAAGACAAAGGAGTTTGACAGTTGAGTGTCGATAAAATGCTATATCACGCGATATAAATCGGTCATGCTAGGCAGGCAGGTGTACTAGTGAGATATGGCACTAGCAGTACAATATTGGAACACCAACTCGTTGAAAATATTGAGCTTTACTCCTATAAATGCTAGTTCGAGTGATGTGGCAGGCGGTAGACATTTAAAGGTAGTCAATCAACGTTATTCACATTAGTGTGTACCATGCAATGTGGTATTAGGTACAGGTACAGCCCCCGGCATATAACTTGGCAAGACAAAATTGAGACAAAAGATGCGCAGTAGCTACAAACACTAAACTCGGCGCATTTTTGTCTCATCTTTGTCTTGCCAAGTTAGGTGCCGGTATCTGTACCACTGATTTAGACCAGTAACTAGTCCATATAGCTTAGTTAAACAGCTAATTAAATAACTATTTCCACTTTTTAATAGTACTGTAGTGTAGATAGGGAACACTACTCGAATAATTATATAAATTGACTTGTAAATAGCCTGCCTACAATGATTTCTGATCTATTCACCATTATGTCTATGATAACTTAGTATAATGTTTGTGACTCGCTAATACTGGTTTTAGGATGATTTTCTCACATTTTATTTTAATTTGGAAAAAATAATTTTGACAGAATTGTTATTATCTAGCTGGACTAATAAAAGAGGAAGGTTTTTTTGTATGATTGTTTGTTTGTTTATTATGAGATGAGAGTAAATCAAGAAGCTTATATTCATATTATTTAAGTTTCTTGAGGTAAACCTTGATTTAACAGGAAGCTGGCGGTGCCGTTGGAACGCCCCAACTCATAATTGCTGATTACCTACTTCCTTCTTACCATCTTCGGTTCTCTAGAGGTAAAAGTTGTCATACGAATCATACGATAAACCGTTTTTGGTTTCGAAATATAATATTTCGATTTCGATGGGTGCGAAATTTGTATTTAAGCATGAAATATGCAGCGTTTTGGATTGATCGTAGATTGGTTTGTCTCAACAATTAAAACTGCAATAAAAATATTGTTTAGTAACAGGTAGGTAATTAATAAGGGATTCTCAGACAACGCCTTAAAATTCTCAATCTATAGATCGGTTCCAAAGAAAAAATAATTCATTGGAGTAACAAAAAAAAGCTATTCTTATGCTTTTGCGGTTTATTTAAATCACATGTTTTGACTTGCAGATTTGTGCCAATTTAGTTAGGTACTTAAAAAGAAATCAGACTTTAAAGACATACGATTCATAAGTTTTTTTTATTCCTACTCTACCTAAGTGCTTCATTCAGTTATCACATTTTTTTATTCGCACCAATATCAAAACTGCTGCCAACATTGTAGTGATATTATGATATTTACAAATGTAATATTGTCTTGTTTTAACAATATGAAATTAATGATTTTTTTACATGATTTAAGTTTGAATTAAGAAGTTTAAGATAGCATACCATTTTTAAGTAGGTACAATTTAAGATGCTAACGTTTTACTGAACCTCAAGCACTGTTACCCTGTTCCAATTTTGATATGATAATGTACCGATACTGAAGCGTTTCAAAGCTGCTTTTTTGCTCTATGTGGTTCGGTCACTGGTGTCAGTCAGATCTAGACGCGTATTCAATTATATGCGGTTTAGTCTTCGATCAAGAATATCCTAGATAACGCTTCACGAACTAAAACAGTAGGTACGCATAATGGCACATCAAATTTTAATAGCGTCCCACTTACAAACTTGGCGCTTATTTTGTAAATAATCACCTCTTATTTTATACAAACTCACATTTTATTTCACTTAACATCTCTTAACACTTACTTTGTGCAAAATAAGCGCCCAGTTTGTAAGTGGGACGCTATTTGAGGTGCCATTTTTGAGACTCTGACCGGACATCTAGGATATCCTTGATCGAAGGGTTAAGTCTACTTAGTTTTACTAGGCTACTATCTCGAAATTTTTCAAAATAAAAAAATAGGTTCTTGGACAATTTCACACATTTCGTTTCGCCATTAGCCCCAAACTAAGCAAAGCTTGTGATATGGGTGTTTGTAAAGCTCACAGGGATTCTTCTTTTTTTTATAAAAATGGAACAGGGTTAGAGGTTCACATGCAATAAGGTTCGCTTGATTTTTATCGCAAAAAAGTTTTGAGATTGGACATGTTTAGTCCATGCCAGCGACATCCCCTCCTTTTCTGAAGTCTGCGTTGGCATATATCCCCGTGCTGTTCCTGAAGAGGGCGCAGACTATAGATCCTCGGCCCTTATACCGTTTCAGACCGTGCCCTTTCGCTCTAAGACCTTTGATAATATCCTGTGAAAAATATTTTTAAAATAAACGAAAGATTTAGAAGACGTGTTTTATATTGCTGACGGCTTGTAGCACACCGCGGAACACCACAGTAGGTTCCGCCATGAGTTCGACAAGCGAAACAAACGCGAACAGGCTGTTCTAATCTAATGCATAGATTTCGCGCGATTCGGCTCCGACTGTTGACACACGCCAAAGCAATGACGCGAAACCGCTACGTAGAAGTGATCCTCATATCGTCGTCGATAGAAGACAACTCACAGCGGAACTATGGCGGAACTACCGCGGTGCCGCTGGTACGGTTTCGCGAAGGTGTGCTACAGGCGTGAGAAATGAAAATGCATAGTTACCGCTGTTACCCCGTATTCGTATTCAACTGTCATGGGGAATATTTGGTGATGGATTCTTGCTTCATCCACCGCTTCTTTTAATGTTTGGTCGAACCATAGCTTGCGCATGATTACCTGAAACACAATGTTAGGCAAATAGTAATTTATTACTACGTAGTGATCAATTGGAGGAGCATTCGATTGGACCGGACTTTCAAAGGTCGCGGGTTCGATCACGCCTGAGAATATGTAAGTAAGAGTCGATTTTTTACCCGACTGCAAGAGGGTTATATTTTTTCGCGCGTATCTTGTATGTATGTTTGTATGTAATATTCTTTATTAACTCATATCTATCAAACGGCTGAACGGATTTCTATGATTAAGATATCGTTAGATTAATACATTAATTTTATTATAAATTGGTGTTATTATATTGACAAACTTCTTAATTTCAAATAACGATATAAATAAAATTGTCCCCAAGATCTTGCATTCCATTATTGAAATAACGGGGTGTAACAAGACACTCAACGAAGCCGAAGTCCACGCATTCCGCCCATCATCAGGATAATTTTTGTCTTTTGGACTGTACCTGGGAAACCAATAGCTACGAAGTTATTAAAGGTCAAAGTCAATTTTTTTTTTCAAAATTTTTATGAAATTTATTTTATTCGTTATTTCCTAATTTTTGACTATAAAAACATTATCAAAATTTTATGTATTTCGTAACAAACAATGGCTTCAAAACGTCATCACTCAACGTATTTCATGAGCACGCACATAAACATTGCCTTTCAACTCGGCCGCACGCAGCTGTGTAGCATTCACTCGCAGGCGCGGTCTGTTGTTCGCGTTACATTGCGTGGTAATGTATGCAATGATTTTTTAACACCAACAATCAAAGTCGTTTCCCAGCAATAATTTTGAACAGAAATGGTCCTGATGATGGGCAGAATACGTAGACCTCGGCTTTGTTGAGGGTCTTGCTCTTGTTACACCCGGTATAATTTATTCAGTCAAAGGTTTTACTAACCAAAGCAACTGCAGTAGTGATCTTGGTGGCACCAGAAGCGCCAATCACCATTTCAGCGTTACCGTTCTTGTCTACCAGAATGGTGGGACTCATCGAAGACAGCGGCCTTTTGCCGGGGGCTATGAAGTTGGCCGGGGACGGTTGCAGGCCGAAGATGTTGGCGAAACCGGGTGATGAGAAGTCGTCCATTACGTTGTTCATGATGATCCCGGTTTTGAGGGTTGCGAAGCCAGCTCCAAAGCTAAGGAAAGATACTTTGAAGAATGATAACGAAAGGTTAACCATGGAAGGATGGAAGGATGGATGGATTAAACCATGGAAGAATCTACCAGTGGCGAGGGGTGAAATTGTGCGAGGGTAAGCCGTTCTACAAAAATGTTGTGATTTGCATAGTGGTTCGGTGGGGTGGGATTTCAAAGAAAGCCAATGGAAATCGGCTTGCATGAACCCTTCGCCATCGCCACTGATATCTACACTAAGACTTATGAGGTAAAGTTTGCAAGTTCGGATGTAGGAGGATCTCTGAAACTGCTCATACGATTAAAAAGTTCTTTATCCCTGGTGCTGGTTGCTATATTTTGTAATCATAGCATTTCAGCTTTCAGCTTAGACGTCGCGTCGCCTACTAGTTTAATACGGACTTGAAGTCGAAAATCCAGCAATTTTTTAAACTTGGATAATATTCAAGAGTTAGTAAAAAAAAATGTAGATACCAATGAATGTTTGTTGTCATTAAATTGTACTGTAGGCATACAAAATAAACCAAATATCGTAGGTACAGTCGTTGAAGGTTATAGCAAGAGACATCCGTAGAAAGATAATTTGAAACCAAAATAAACCGCAGACGCAATTTCACGATACCGTGATAACCCCTGGAATGACGTGGAATGGAAATTTATAATCATTACAAACAGGCAACAATGTTTTAATCAATGTAAAAGATAACCTTTTACTGGAGCTAATTCAATGTATTTTGATTTATTATTATTATTATTATTATTAATAGTTGATGGAGCTGGTGATAGACACAGTATCGCCATTAGGGGCAACTTGTACTTGTTGTACTTGTCGGCTCCGTAGGCCAGGATGTCGTTGCATCTGCGCGTCATTGATCCTGTTTGTAGTATAATAGGTAACTTACTAATAGTTGATGGAACTGGTGTACTGGTGATAGACACAGCATCGCCATTAGGGGCAATGATTGAGATGTGCGCGGTGCCTGAGTCCGGTGGGTTGTACTGGTCGGCTCCGTAGGCCAGGATGTCATTGCATCTGCGCGTCATTGATCCTGCTTGTAGTATAATAGGTAACTTACTAATAGTTGATGGAACTGGTGTACTGGTGATAGACACAGCATCGCCATTAGGGGCAATCATGGAGATGTGCGCGGTGCCTGAGTCCGTAGGGTTATACTGGTCGGCTCCGTAGGCCAGGATGTCGTTGCATCTACGCGTCATTGATCCTGCTTGTAGTATAATAGGTAACTTACTAATAAGTAGTTGATGGAACTGGTGTATTGGTGATAGACACAGCATCGCCATTAGGGGCAATCATGGAGATGTGCGCGGTGCCTGAGTCCGTAGGGTTATACTGGTCGGCTCCGTAGGCCAGGATGTCGTTGCATCTACTACGCGTCATTGATCCTGTTTGTAATATAATAGGAAGCTTACTAATAGTTAACAGAACTGGTGATAGACACAGCATCGCCATTAGGGGCGATGATGGAGATGTGCGCGGTGCCTGAGTCCGGCGGGTTGTACTGGTCGGCTCCGTAGGCCAGGGTGTCGTTGCTGGTCCGGGTATCGTTGATCCTTAGGCGGATTAATTCACCATATGATGGGTTTGTAATGTTGTTTACAAGCTGTAACAGAATAAGGGATGTTGATAAATGCCGGAGATGGTAAGGATGTCCAAGCAAGGATTATATTATGCTTTCAGTAACGTAATAAAAGTTATTTTACAGCAAAAAAGTAATATTATAGAAGTAGGTAAGTATCTAGGTATTTTGTATTGTGATAATCAATGATAATACCTATATCATTGATACAGTTGCAATTTTATTTACTTAGTAGTTAATCACATTACGACCGCTATGAAAAATAGTTAATTACACTGAGTAGGTAGGTAGGTACTTAGGTGCTTACTATGCAAACGCAAATCACACGTTAAACAACGTGTTAAATAACGTTATACAACGTGTTACGAAAAAATCCCTAATGCTGAATATGGTAGATAGGGACCATCAAACTGAACAACTTTTTCTATTGGACCAACTCTAAAATCGCGAAAATAAATCAGCTGTTTCATACATTTTGATATTTTAGTTATTAATTTTTGTATGAAACAGACTTCGAAACAGCTAAGCTTTTTTCGCGATTTCAGAGTTGGTCCCATAGTAAAAGTTGTTCAGTTTGATGGTCCCTATCTGTCTACCATAATTTTGTAATACGTTGTATAACTGCTGTGTAGGAGCATCCAAATTTTTTCCCCGACCAACCCGTGGTCACACCAACTTACCACACCAGTCTGATTACGTATGGGGATTTTTTTTACCCGTAGTCACACTTCTACAAATAAAAAAAACAGTTACCTGTTTCAAATCCAAAAAGTCCATATCCCCCAGCTTTGTCCTCTTTGCATAAGCAAATTTGAATGCCTCTATGACTCTATGGTAGGTAAGGATCTTGTCTTCAGTGGAGTTGATGCTTTTGGCACTGAAGCGGTACCCTTTCAGAATGTTCAGGATGAAGCCCAGAATCACCCCACTGCTGGGTGGAGGGGGGGCGTACAGGGTATCCCCGTTGTCTAGGGGTAAGGATATGGGGTTCTGTATCTCGGCCCTGGAAGAGGAAAATTCGTTTTAATCGATTTTATTATACTTACTTAATTATTAAAAATTGGGAACTCTCACCTAAAACAATCACTCAAACAAACGAGAAAGCAACCTAATAAAAACGTGTAAAGCTTTGTCCACACTTTCTTTAGCATATATCGCTAGTTTGGTTGGTGGTACGTTGGAGTAATACTGTATCAAAGAGTCGATGTATGACAAAGATACGTCGATCTGATAGGTACGCCAAAATGATACAAGTGTGGACAAAGCTTTAAAAATAGTTTGAAAGGGTTTTGATTCGGAAATCGTATAATTTTTATTCTTTCGTTAGGTAATCATGTTTTGGCCCTTTTTATATAAAAAATGAGAACATCTAGCTTTATTAGATGTACCTAGGTACTTATCTATATTTTCTCTAACCATGATCGCAGTGAATTCGAGCCTAAACTAACCTAGCCTAATTTTTGGCTTCTTGGGTCTTTCACCTATTAATAAATAAATAAATAAGTACCTAAGTAATAAGAAATATATAAGTTTCTATAAAATACCTATATAATGCGCTATGACTTTTCATCACCTATCTATATTTTTCATTGTCAATGCTTTTAATTTATTTTTATCGTTGTGCTTTTCAATGTCCTTCAAAATAAAAATAAAAAAAAAAAACAAAAAAAAATCGCGCGCAATAGTTTTACTCAGTTTTACTACACCGCCATAAAATGGATGATGCAAACCAAATAGTATATTTCAACAATCTTATTAATGAACGTTTAAATTCAGACAGAATGTAATGAGTCACATTTCACATTGTTATAATATAACACAGGTGATTAAATATTTTTCTCACTTTTAAAATATACGTATAAGTAAAGTGATATGTGACATTCAGCATGGAAAAAGAGCTATACTTATTTAAAAATTAGAGTATTTTTTCCTTATTTCTTTGTATAGTCGGTGATAAGTTGTGAAACATTATGAAGGTGAAATATTTTTCAAGTTTTTCTGAGTCATGTCATGGCGATCGTGCCTTGTGGCAGATATTGCTTCTGTTATCGAGGAATGCTAACAAACCGTGTGGGACTAATTGAATGAACTTGGTCGTTTTTGATATAATTGCGTTGTATTGAGTTTTAAGTTTTAAAGTTTTTAACATTTAATTAGATTCGAAGGAATCCTGCACCGCTATTTAAATGACTAGTACATTTTTATTCTATTTAATGCTATAGGTATTAGGTATCTACCTTAAAAGTTTCAAAGTCAATAACTTAAACTCTAAATTGATATGCCATACTAAATGTTCGTGATTGGCATAAACGTGCATAAACTTGCGACAACATTGCTTGAAATTCAAACTTGACGATAGCGTAATCGACCCTGCACGAGCGACGTGCGAGGGAAGATGCTGGGCCTCCGGAGACCGCGCCTCTACCACACTCGTAGTGATTTGGCCGGAAGGCCGCTCCTCTACTTTCGACCCTTCCGGTCGGGCCTCTACTCTACATGTGGAGGGTCCATACGATTCAAACCAGTACAGAGTGACCATTTGATTACGGGGGCAGAAATTCTGTCTGATAAATAGTTTTTCAATACAGTTGCTCGAAAATGTAAGTTTACGATGACAGTCGAGCGTGCAGTAAGTTGATTTTACCGCACGCCGTGCGTTTTTGTTTACGGATTAGTACAGCGTGCGGAAAGTTGATTTTACCGCACGCCGGCGCCGTGCGTTTTTGTTTATTTCCTCTAGCTTCCGCCCGCGACTTCATCCGCGTGGACAGTAGAAAAATATTGCAACCAGTTTGACCCCTTTAGTGTACGAAAGCTTACTACGGAGAGTTTAAGCTGTTTCCCTGGTTCCACCCACCTGAATTTGATGAAACATAGCTTAGATTTTAAGTTGGACCTCAATCTACTAAATTGTGAAAAATCCACCAAAATTCGTTTGCGGCGGTTTTTGCGTAATTCGCGAACAAATATTTAGAATTTACAGTTTTATTATATGTACTTACGTATAGATTACAATTTCAGTAGTAGGTACCTGTAATGTTTTCTCGCAAATGTATTGAAAAACGTAGTATGGCACACGGTTGTTAAGGTTTTCAAAACTCCTTACCAACCTTGTATCATAAACTACTAATACAATGCGATAGAATTGACAATAGACAGCGATCCGCTGTAACTTTACTCGAAAAATAACATTTATGAAAGAGAAAGACCTCAAAGTTATCATACCTACTTACTTAAGTAATGTTAGAATTCTTTTTGTTTTACGCTGTTTACGTCGATATTTATTATTTATTATAGTTAGTTAACTTTGAAAAATGGCTTAGTTATAATACGAGATAACTTTGTTTTTTTGCAATATAATGATAATCAATTTTCATCTCCTTATCAGGTGCAGACTAGAGGTTACCTAAACAGTTGTTTGTTTGGATTGGTATTTATCAATATAATATGTCACCTACTTATATACCTACTAGGTACTTTTGATACCAATGTTTTGAGGACTTTATTTACAAAAGCAAACAGTTTATCAATTTTATTTGTAATTATCTTATATAACACGGTATATCGAGGTCTTCCGATAACAATGTCGTTTTATACAATACAATTCGTGACAAATGTACACAGTAAGCATTTCCACTATTCTAGGACTTCAGCTGTGTAAAAATATTATGACTAGGTATGGATAATACCTATCTTTCGTTGACATAGCATTTTCTTTTGTGTTTTTTTTCTTTTCTGTATAAATTTACTTACAAGAAATGTAGTTTTATGTTTCAGAATAGATCAAAAAACTATACAATAGTCTGATAAAAGTGTTTAATTAGGTATGTACTTAACCAACAAGTTATTTTAACTTATTTGATTTATGTCAACTTACGTTTTAACTTGTTTATTTGTTATTTTTGTAAGGTTACCTTATTCATACAAATCCTCAAAAGCAGATTTGACCTCGATACTAATTAAAGGTCTTTTTACGCCCAGATTTATACTTACGTCATTGAAAAACAGGCCGGTTGATGCTGAATTGCTGATGCAATATTTAGCATTAAAAGTAACAAAGAAGTAAAGTAGGTAGAAGAAGTATAAGTAGTAAACCTATGAAGGGATTTGTTATAACGATTTTGATAACTCACATAATTTCAAAATGGAAGTCTAATAATTTATTTAAAATTGAATATTTGCAAATAAATATAAGTAGGGTTAAGTATTAATAATTTCATTTAGCCATGTTTAGTAACCTGAAGATTGATAAACAAAAAAAAAATGAGATAATAGGTAGTTCTAAATGACAAGGATTAACATTACAATTGGGACCAGCTATTGTACCTACACCTACAGTTTATTTTACCATCTAAATTATTAAAACTAAAAATTTTACATTTTATAATTCAGTTTCAAGGTTTTGGATAGGTGTGTCCTGATTTTACCTTTAAAAATAAGGACAATAATTATAATAGTACGCACGGACAGCACGCTTGCACGCTAGGTTAAACAGTTGAACTACGAAAACAGCTTTTATTACGTACGGCATAAAGGCGGTCTCAAGGTCAACATGTATAGTCTGATGTGCTGCTGACTGTACCTAAGTATTTTCATCTCGATTCATGAGAAAATATCTCTAATGTTACTTCCTCAAAACATGTGGTTGATTGTCCATTTGTGACAAACAGACAAGTGATGATCTAGGTAGGTACCTAGGTATACTTACTCGTAGTTCCTTAAGTCATCAAGGGTGATGATGCTGCCAACAGTGGCCAGGTCCTCCGCGAAGGTGGTGGCCAAGCTGCCGTTGTACAGCTCATCCCCACCCTTCTCCGCAATCACCTGGAGGCTGTTGCAGAGAGATTCCGAAGGCTTCACGATAGTCCCCGGCGTGTGGAATTGACCCTTTACTGTGAACATTTTGCTGTAACAAGTTTTTATTTTAATTTTTTTGGTCGAACTTAGGCGGGTCTGTCGGGCTTCAACTTAAGGAGCTGCAAAACGTAGCGTCAATGAAAACATATAAAGTTTTGTCGCATAGCTAGAAAAATCCACTCATTTTGAAAGGTAGAAAAAAATATAATTGTATTTGACATATCCTGAATTAGATACTTAGCTATAAAAAATTTCAAGTAAAAGCTTAGTTAGTACATGGAAGTAAGGAATTTCGTATTGTACTATTTGCCGAAGTTATTTGGAAGATATCAATGTTCGTGTGACATCATGAAGTGGGGTTCGACATTTTGACCTGATTGGGGCTCGATTTATCTGTTTTAAGCCTATATTCCAGACGACACAATTTGATTGGCAACTCAAATTGTGTAGTAATCGGCAACTGAATTGAATTGACTGTCCACACGACGCCCAATCTCATTCAATTTTCAAACCCTTGAGGAGTGGACGTACGCCATGCCTCCTATTATCGAAAAAACGCAAGTTAGCACTCATGATCCGTTCAGATGAAGAAAGGAAAAGAATGTGCGCGGAGAATCTGCTGTTAAAAAGAAAAAAACATAAGCCATGTGGCTCAAAAGAACTAAATAAAAGAGCTAAATTAGCAATCGTTATCCATAGATACCTACGATACAATTTGATCGGCCCGACTGGAATCGGGTGATCTCGCCACTCAATTTGGATTTATCGTCAACTTCCAACTTACATGATACGATTTGATTGTCATTCAGGTAAATTGCCGATGAAATTGTGTCGTCTAGAATAAGCTTTAATTTGAAGCCGAAATTCCGAAACTTCCCGTAAAGGCAATCGTTACGTTAGTGTGCCGAAAAAATTGAGAAAAAAAAACGGTAGGTAGTGAAATCAGTGATAAGCCTAGGAAAAGATTTAAGAGAAAATAGTTTTGTCCTCAAATTAATATTTGATGAGAAAACTTTAAATATTTTTTTGAGCATTAGCTCATGTTTTATATAACAAGGAAAAACTTAAATAATAATTAAATTTTAAATAAGTAATTGTTCTTCATCAAATCATTCTGTTTAAGAATAATCCAGGAAAAATCATAAGTTTATTGTTTACAGGAAGTCCTTGCATTAAATACTTCTTAACTACGTGTACCAAATACTTTATCGTCGACATTTCCTAGCACTTTGTTCATAAAGTTGTTACTAAGTAATTAAATGAATCAGACAATAATTATTGTCAGTTACTCGATTGCTAATCAAATTGAAACATGGTTTCCATCACGTTTACAAGCTAGGAATATTGTATTGATTAAAAAAGAAGTAATGCTTGAAAATCCGTGAAAACTCGTGCGATGTAATCTGAATAATGTACCTATATTTTTCAGGTTTATGATAAAACTACAAAGCTCTATAATCTAAATATTTTTTGGTGGATCCAAATGGGCAAAATATCCACATGATTCCCCCAGGGGAGTCTAGCGGGGATCCTAGTGGACGGTAGGATCTTTTTATGGGACCACACTTGAACTACTATATGTTCTTTCACATAAAAAAAAAATATTTAAATCGGTTATCAACAATGATTAGGTAGTAATATAATAAGTCTACTATGGTTATCAACTAGTGAAGTTATGGTAAAACATAAATAATAGTACATTATAAGACAAGTTAGCTCAGCCGAGTGTGCAATAAGCAAGAGCTCACGAGTTTCATACGACGTTTTTCAACACATTTGCGAGGAAAAAACAAAGTAATTTATCACACAGCCACAAATATGGCAAAAACAAAATATGATAATTATGGGAAAAGGCGCGCATGTTTTTTTTTGTTTTTTTTTCACAGGCCATGTTTTTTTTTGTTTTTTTTTAGGGCTCACTTTACGAGCAAGTGTGTTGAAAAAAATATTCCGTCGACTTGGTAGATAACCTCCTCCTTTTCTGAGGTCAGTTAAAAATGGGATAAGAGTAGGTACCTACCTAGTTACCTACCTATAGCGCCTTTTGCCTCTTCCTCAAAGAAAGCTGCTTTTGATTCAACCTTTATTCTGACAAACCGTTAGATACATTTTATGCTTTTACCATGTCCATCAGCCATTTTTAATGTCCCCACTGCTGGGGCACAGGCCTTCCTTATGGGTGGATCGGGAGGACGGGCCATAACCCACCACGCGGGCCCAATGCGGATTGGTGGGTGTTAACGACTGCAAATGCAACCGGGACCAACGGCTTAACGTGCCTTCCGAAGCACGGGGGAGCTCGAGATAATAAATTTTTGGTCACCCATCCCATGACCGACCCTTGCGAATGTTGCTTAACCTCCGCAATCGCTGGGCCAGGCGCTAAACCACTGCGCCACCGAGCTCCTAATTTCCAGAACTAATCGCAAAATATCTACCAAACAAGACGTAAGTAAAATACCTACCGATAGACTGGGGGGACATTTTCAATAGGAAAAATTAATAAATTAAATCAAAATGACCTTAGTATTATAGAAAAATGTTCTATAACAGGCCCAAGCGGTTCATTTTTTATTTTTTGATATTTTTTTCTATAGAAAATGTCGCTGTTGTTATTCACCACGCAAGTTGCTAATCACCCCGTTTACGGTACAAGAAGTTCCATCCATTACACACCTTAAAAGTGGGTCATTCTTGATGTATGGTGCTGCTTCTAACCCGTCGTAAAGCACATTAGAAATCGGGAAGCCGTATTTGCAAAACTCCAGAGTGGGGGTCACCAACTTCTTCCACGGAAGTTTTCCCCAGCGCTGGTGGGCAGCCCACATGCCCCTTAGCTCACCAGGTACTCCCACTGCTAACGGCCCTGTCATAAAAAAATAGGTTAAGTATTACAAAGTCTCATTTTCTGTGGGGTAGCTTTGGGTACAGTCAGCATTGAAAGTCGCTTAACACTTTAGTACCTACTTTGTCATAGCAGCTTTTTCGACAGATGTCTCATAGTTTAAAACATTAATCAAAAATGTTGCTTAGACAAAGTGTTAACTTGTTAAGCGACTTTCGTTGCTGACCGTACCATCATTATGCAACGTGTTACAAAATAACCCCTAATGCCGCGAATATGGTAGATAGTACCATCAAACTGATCTACTTTTACTATGGGACCAACTCTGAAATCAGGAAAAAGAAATCTGTTCTAACGAAAATATCAAAATGTATGAAACAGCTGATTTATTTTCGAGCTTTCAGACTTGGTCCCATAGTAAAAATTCCACGTGTTCCATAACACGTTGTATATCTTCATCATAGCAGAAAAGATAGATGGATTGTGTGCGCAATGATATTACAATATCTCGTCATCATTGATATTATAGTTATTAAAGTAATAATATACCCTAAAGACTAGTATAGTATTATATTATCTGTGCCTAAAGTTAATAAATTAATATTAAAGTAATGCAATTATTTAACTAAACCTGTAACTAAAAAAACACCAACAGCCCCTGTTAATGGTTTGATGGTCCCTATCTACCATATTCGATATTTTGTAACATTCGTTGTATATCTTCATCATAGCAGAAAAGATAGATGGATTGTGTGCGCAATTATATTACCTAGGTATATTAATGAATATGGAGTAAATAATAATAATATTATATTTGTACTTAGTCCGAGATATTTACAATGTAGTACTTGGTCTTTCACACTCTTGATACGCGAATTTCAAAGCTAAAAGCAGAAAACAAAAATCGCCACCTGGCAACACTTAATGTCAATGTCAATTGTTTTTTCGCGCTCGCACGCGATTGTTCCCTTCGGGATTTTATTTGGAAATTTCATTGTTCTTTTGTGTAATATTGTGTTAAATTGTGATTAGCATGCCCAAACGAAAGTCTGAAGATGATTCGACAGAAGAACTATTCAAAGATTTGGGAAAAAACACCAAAAGTATAAATGATAAGTTTGTAACTAGAAGGAAGATTGTAAGTATTTTGAGTTCTCATCTTCACCATCTAAGAAGCTCGTATTAGGTTGAAAAACTAATTTCTGGTAAAACATGAATACCTACAAAGTTATAACATACAAACTGGCAAAGTAATTGTACGCATTATCGCGTTGCGACTATGCGAGCCCCCCGTGGGGTGGTGATAGTTGGATTTGTTTATAAACAAATATCCTCGTGTTACAGCGATGTTTTCTTCTCGTTGGGAAGGTATAAACCAATACCGAGTAATATTGTTACTATTGTACATAATATGTAATCCCGTTGGGATAATAGCATCTTCTCGTTGAGAAGGCATAAACCAATACTGAGTAATATTTTTATTATTGTACATATGCAATCCCGTTGGGATAAAGCATACTTCTCGTTGAGAAGGTATAAACAGATACCGAGTAGGTATCAAATATTCTTAACTAATGTACATAATGTAATCCCGTTGGGATAAAGCATACTTCTCGTTGAGAAGGTTTAAACTGATATCGTAGGTATCAAATATTTTTTACTATTGTACATACGTAATCCCATTGGGATACTAGCATACTTCTCGTTGGAAAAATATAAACCAATAACTAGTAGGTATCAAATATTGTTTAATATGTACATACGTTATCCCGTTGGGATAAGAGCTTACTAGGTTATTAGTAAGATCAAGTAAGAATTTTGTTCTAAAATTCAACAATTGTGTTACCTATTCATTGTTCATGAAGCTCTAAAAATGTGGGAAAATCATTGCATAGACCTCCAGACATAATGGTTATTTACCAAATAATTTTTCTTTTATCAAATGAGATTACTTACATTTAGCCCAAGATGAATGAGAGCATGGGGAACATTCCCATCAACAGTAAACAACACTAACAGTATACTTACTAAGATTTCAAAACATCTTGACAGACTTCATTTTCCTGAAAATTGAAAATTTATACAAGCGTAACATAGGTCTTACAGGTTTATTGACACAAGAGGATACAAGAAATGCTATTGCCACTATTATGTCAAACAATAGACATGATGACTAAATCAAACATTGATACACTATGACTATCGTCAAGAATTCAAGCGATGTTATAAGACTACTCTGTCGTTTAAATTATAAATATATACAAATATTAAAATGAAGCTGATTAGCCCATTATTGGACAAGAATTTAGATTTTAACCTCAAAGTTAACAACTCGAAGAGGATACCAACATTAACCCGGGTACCAGGCGCTGCCCCACTAAGCTCACGAGGGATTCAGAGGCAGATCTTGCTACCCGTACCTAGAGGTAAAATTTACAGAAACACTGCAATATTTTTATTTATGTTGGGAAACATTAACTCAGGATCCTGTAATAATTGCAGTGGATAAGAAAGGGTTACTATATCCTTCTTACAGATTTATTTTTATTTTTATTTTAAAATAAAAATAATTTAATTTAGAAAAAACTATATACCATGCAATAATAATCTTAATTTATCTAAGAACTTAATTCTTTTTAAAGAAATTGTTAAGCTTCTTTAATTAATTGCAATATTGTTGAGTAGTCTGTAGTCAATTCTTTCAAGTATTTTTACTGTGCCTAAAAGTTATGGTACTCACAAGTTCATACTTAACTTAAACACCTTTAGTAAGTTTATAGAGACTTCTCATTCTAAATTAGAGATGTTAGGACTATGTGCAAATTACTAACAAGAGGAAACTGTATGACTACTATAGAAATGAAAAATACCTACTTCTTAGTGCCAGTTCTAGTAAATCACAGACACTTTTTAACTTTAAGATTCATCTTTCATGGCAAATTATATCAGTCGAATTGCCTGCACTTTGTTTTAACATCAGCGCCATTTGTTTTTACAAAATTACCTAACCCGTACATTTTGTACTGTATTTAATAATAATATATTTATATGACACAATCTGTCTGGGACCGTCATATTATGAGGAATGTCTCCAAAATAATAATAATGTCACAATTATTGTATTTGAGACATTAGTTTTCATTATTAATAGAACAAGGAGTTTCCTGAAGGCTTCCAGAGTGAAAGATTATTTAATCTTAATTCTCAGGTTTTGATAATTAGTAAAAAAAAAAAAAAAAAATTTAATTCAACAGTTCCTAAAAGAGAGCAGTAAGTAAAAGAGAGCTGTAAAATTAGAGAATTTGTATAACTATTAGGAAATTTAGTTCTGGAGGTTAGAAGCCTCCGGAGGCAACTATGATAGTAATGATTGCATTACATTAAAGTGCTTATTGAAGCACTTAAAAAAGGTAAATGGGATTCACTATGGTGAAAAAGAAATATTACTTCTGCTATAATAGTAAGATAAAGCAATATGATTTTAAATTGGAAATCTTTTGGAAGTCGGTCACTGGTTGGGGCGCATTTTGCAACGGCCAGAGTGCTAGAGGTCATTGGTCTGATGAAGAACTAGACTCTCATATCAGTTATTGTGAATTATTATCTACATTTTTTACATTAAAATGTTTTGCTCAAGACCTAATAAATTGTGAAATCCTTCTTGAAATAGGCAATACCACTGCATTCTTCTAAGTCAACAGACTAGGGGAGTTCAGTATCAGTATCCCTTATTAAATGGTTTGGCAATACAGATCTGGCAGTGGTGTGTGACTTGAAATTATTGATTTTATCATACATAAAATCAATATACTATACTAATGCTGATTATGAGTCCAAGTAATTAACTGTAACTGTCGACTGAAACCTTCAACGTTATAATTATAAAATTGGGAATGTCTGACATTTATATACCTATATATATATATTTTTTTTTTGCATCTCTTGTTAACTTCAAATGTGTAAGAATATATCATGGCACAGGAATTCAATCCACCTGTGTGGAATACAGGCATTCACTGTTAATTGGTTGAAAGTTATTCTTTTACGCATTACTTACTTTTATTTACTTTTAAAAGATGTTCAAAAAATTTAAACAGACAGTAGTGTTATGGTCAGAAGTAGCTTCTATGGAACTTTTATATTCTATTGGTCAAAATAATCAAAAAACTCCTCGAACATGTGGTCCTAAGATGCCTAGTTTTGTAGATTTTATCAATCTTAATTAAATTACTTCAAAAGTTATTACCATTATGACGATTCTTTATTTTTGCATACATATAGTTTTTTACTATTATCAATGATCACAAACGTAAAGATGACGTTTAGCTTTCATTGACAAATACTATACTACTAAAATTTTCATTGATGATGTGATGATAAGCCTATTTAGAGGCAAGGAAATGTGACGTTGCCATATTTCACATAAAGGTGTTTTGCATAGGTAGTCTTAACTTTTTTAAATTATTTTGTATGAAAAATAATAAATGTAAAGAATATTTAGTTGAAAAATATTTCCTACACTATTCGATTCTATTTCATGGTCTCTCATTTATACCCTAGAGTTATGGGATTTAAAAAAAAAAAAAAAAAAAAAAAAAAAAAAAAAAAAAAAAAAAAAAACCCAATGGCAGTGTGTAGGAGGACCCTTCTAAAGTTCTATCATATGTTTGTATCTGGTACAATGTGTATCCATTGAATAAATTAAGCTTAGAAAAGCTCACCAATAAGTCTGTTATGCTGTTAGTATTGGTACTGGCCTGAGGGTCCAGAATATAAATTCCATTAAAAAAAAAAAAAAAAAAAAAAAAAAAAAGATTAAATTAACATAGCTACTGATGTCGAAATAATTTTTACAGATATTCTAAAAACATTCGCTCCTGATAGACGTCAACGTCAAGTAATCTTAACTTATTTCACTGTCAACCTGAAATATGTCCCATTCAAACGCTTACACAATATATGGAAATAACCAGGGGAATGATAATTCATTCAATTATTTGTTTATTATTTTCAAAAGACCGCACCATCGTGTGTCTGACCAGTCCATCAGTAGATGGCTGAAGCTAGAGATGTCAGACGGTGGTGCCATGCTGTGCTGCGACCCCATGTGTCCATAGGGAAGGTCTCTCTGTAGACATTATTATTAGACCAGTGGGTTGGTCTCCTAGGTCGCCGGCCTTTGCAGCACATTATAACAAACTACTCTATAATGAGCCGTACCATGAATGAACCTAAGCAAGCATTGTTTGCTAGAGCCGTATTGAATAATTTCATTTGCTTTCATTTAATTTTTATGACAGAAGTTGGCATAAGTCATAATAACTAAGTAGTTTTGATTATGAATGTTGAGCCAATAAATAAAATTATTTGTAATATTAAAGTGTTATGTTCTTCTCTGAACATCTTACTAAGTGTTGTTTGCTAGAAAGGTATTAAATAATCTAATTTGATTTAATTTTAAATATTTAAGACAGAAGTTGTCATACATACATAGGTATCTGTTTTGATTATGAATCTTGAAACAATAAATCATTTGTAATTTTAAAGTTATTTTAAAGATATGTTCTTCTCTGAACATTTTAACCAAGTGTTGTTTGCTAAAGCACTATTAAATAATTTAATTTGATTTAATTTAAATTTTAAGAAAGGAGTTGTCATAATTATCTGTTTGAATATTGAATAAATCATTTGTAATTAAAAGTGTTATGTTCTACTCTGAACATCTACATTGTAAATATCTCGGACTAAGTACAAATATAATGATAGGATTAAACGAACTTACCTGAAGTGAAGTTCAATCCTGATTATATGAAGTACTTAGTCCGAGATAGAACATCCCGCCCTCCCTTAATTTAATTTTTCTTAGGTAGTAATTAAATTAATTTTCCCTGGCTGTGTTGCTAGGGGCTCTGAAATATTGACATTGACATTAAGTGTTGCCAGGTGGCGATTTTTGTTTTCTGCTTTTAGCTTTGAAATTCGCGTATCAAGAGTGTGAAAGACCAAGTACTACATTGTAAATATCTCGGACTAAGTACTTCATATAATCAGGATTGAACTTCACTTCAGGTAAGTTCGTTTAATCCTATCATTATATTATGGAGATCATGGGCATTCATGGGTGACATGAAATAATGGAACAGTAAGTAGGTATAATTATATAGGATCTACTGCGCCGATCCCAAATAAAATGGCGATAATGAATAGCTTAGGAACCTACTAAGGTATTAACTTATTTTTTTGTTTTGCCAAAAGTCTGATTTACATATTGCAACAGGATACCTGCAGTGCTAATGAAATTCGTTTTCGTTTTCAGCGTTAAAATAGTGCAATATCAAAATTAAAGACATCTTAATACTTTGTAAAAGTCGTTCAGTCTTTGCTGAACCAGATCTGGGAGAAAGCTTTTAGAGAAATTTGCGAGTAAGCAATCGCTCGCTCTCTCGTAGAATGAAGCTGATATCTTCATAACACAATGAAGAAGTAAACAGAAAGTTAGATAACTAATCATATTTCAGTGATATATTTCGATTTTTGGTACCCACACAAAAACCATCTTTACTATTAATTTAATTAGCATCACTGATCGATCAGTGATGCACTGCAAGATTCTTAACCTTTAAGTACTTATCTAGACAATACTATGTTTTCTCTTGCCAAGGAGCTCTTGCTATTCTCAAATAAATAAATAAATAAAGGAGAGAAAAAAGACGATTATTAAGATTTTTACTTTTAACAAAAATGTAAGTTTGTAAGCAACTAAGTAAAAAAATACGCTGTAATCATAATGCGTGGAAAATTTAATAAAAGTTGAATGGATTTATTGTCTGTGTTGTTCATATTATGTTGGTTCATCGTCCTATTTTTCAAACAAAAATGTATTATTGTAGTCAGCATTAATACAAGTTTGAACCACGCGGTTATTTAAACAATTGTTTTTAAATAACAATGTGCACGTAATTACTGATAAATTTTAACGATAGGAAATGTCTAGAACGGTGTCATTAAAAAATTATCCATGATAATAATATTTTGGGGTCACGATTTCATTGTTAGTTATGTGACTGCAAACATTTTATTGTATCCGATAGCAAATACCTACCTAAGTATTTCAATTTAAGAATTACCTACTAGGTAGGTGGTATACCAAAATAATGTTGGTAAGTAGGTTAAGAATTACCTACTAGGTAGGTGGTATACCAAAATAATGTTGGTAAGTAGGTTAAGAATTACCTACTAGGTAGGTGGTATACCAAAATAATGTTGGTAAGTAGGTTAAGAATTACCTACTAGGTAGGTGGTATACCAAAATAATGTTGGTAAGTATGTTAAGAATTACCTACTAGGTAGGTGGTATACCAAAATAATGTTGGTAAGTAGGTTAAGAATTACCTACTAGGTAGGTGGTATACCAAAATAATGTTGGTAAGTATGTTAAGAATTACCTACTAGGTAGGTGGTATACCAAAATAATGTTGGTAAGTAGGTTAAGAATTACCTACTAGGTAGGTGGTATACCAAAATAATGTTGGTAAGTAGGTTAAGAATTACCTACTAGGTAGGTGGTACTTATACCAAAATAATCTTGGTTAGTAAGTAGGTAACCAGGTTTTAGCGGAACGTCCGGCATCGGCAGAGCCTACGAACAAAGTTATTCTACAGTGATTTCCATTTTTTTTTCTAATATATAAAACCAAATAACCAAATCTTAAGACTCAACTTTTTAGCGTAGGATTATATATTCTAAGCATTGACTTATCAGACTTATCTATATTATCATGTTGTATATTTTATGGAAGGATTGTTTCGATATCCTAGTTCCTTCTACACTCATACTAATTAATTAATTTAAGTATTAAATTGTAAGTAAGTAGTAGACATGTGTGACGTGTGTATAATCTTTGTCAGAAATATGACGTTAATATGATGTGATAACGTACCTATATTGTTTGTAAAACAAAAACAAAACAATAGGTCCAACAAGAATTGCATTGTTTTATTTCTGATAATGTCGCATACCCACATTTGCGTTTATTTTTTTACACAAAGGAAAGGACATCGCCAAGTTTCCATTCATCGTGAGGCCCAGCGTTACAGAAACATAGACAGATAAGTTTAAGGCATTACATGCTCATGCAAGCGTCATTCAATTCCATCAGTCATGAATTACATTTGACTGATGGAAGAACAAATCAACTTCATGCAACCATCAGTCACTACATTACACGGTATCTAGGTTAATCGTCAGTCACAGCCGTGACTGTGGTTAAACTGACAGCAAAACCTATCGTGTACCTAATGGGCGCCATGAGACATTGACTATAAAAACATTTTTTTTAACAAAAGCAAAGATATAACGGAACAAAAACGTGATTTAGAAAATAAAACAACTTCACAACATATTATAAAACAAAGTCCCTAACGCGTCTGTATATCTGTTTGTCTATCTGTCTGTTCGCAATAAACTCAAAAACTACTGCGTCACTATTATCCAACGACCGAGGTTTTAAAAAGTTTACCTTTAGAGGCTTTGTCAGTGCTTCCTTCGAACATAGTGGCAGTAGCAGCCGCTGGTGCTTTCTCCCTTGCGTTCACAGTGTAGACCCTCTCTTCAGCCTTGATGAAGACTGTCATGAAGAACCCCCCTCCTAAGCCCATGCTCTGCATGTTTAGGAACCCATTGCAGAACATGGCGGCGATGGCTGCGTCCACTGCACTCCCATTGATGGAAAGGATGGACCTGCAAAGAGAAATAGGTTTTATCCTATGTGACGGAAGGCTGTTAATTTGGGGAGAAATATAATAAATTTATCGGGCAATATCGTGATTAGAATCAGAATTATTTCTAGTATTTTCTGGGTCATGAGAATTATCACTTTGTAACTGCTATTTTGGCCTACCTATGTACCTATTATCAGTTACTTATCCGCTTCTCAGACTTTACATTGAATCATACATTTTTACGGATAGGTGTAACGTAGCGCTTGTTTTGATTTTTTTGTTTGATTTTACATTAGGTAAGTAGGTACCCGATGTTTGGTGGTTGGTGACGGGGATGTTATGGTATTTGTTAAGTCAAAAGTCGTGAGATTTTTTATATCATTTTTTCGAATCTGTTACTGAAGATTGTGTTTATCTCTTTGTTTAAATTATCTCGCGTGATACAACTATGGTCACGTAGTTATAAAATACGTGTTAACCTTGTAATAGTCCAGATATGAATTATAACCGACACGATTAAAATACATAGGGACTGTTATGTTTTATTATTACTTATAACCAGATTTAAACAAAGGACAAAGCTCAAATCCGTAATAGACAATTTGAAACAGTTCGCAACGGGTCGTAAACTCAGAAATTTTCAACGCAATCTGAATTTAAGCCTAACGTCGGTATTTTTTTTGGGTAAAATTGGTAATGGGTAAAAATTGGGTAAATTTGGTATAATTGTAAGTATATTTTAACTGTTTAGTTAAAATATTAAATTGGGTAAGTAGATAATAAAGAAAACAACATGTAGGTAGATTAGACCGCAGACTATAAAAAAAAGATTAGGCCAAGGTTAAAAACAATAGATAAGTATACAATAAAAATATACTTATAGGTACTTAGTAAATATATAGGCAATAATATGTAGGTAGGTAGGTACTCTTTATCAATGAGTTTTATTTATAATAAAAACATTTTCATTACAAAGTAATGATGTTTACGTGTCTCTTTTCCTGATTTGTTGAGTGAGTTAGTGATAAATTGGTACGTGTAATAGTACATTATGAGACAAGTTAGCTTAGGTTGCTCATTGCACACAAGGCTGTGGGTTGCAGCCCGAGCCGCAGGCGAGGGCGTAACTCAGCCGAGTGTGCAATAAGCAAGAGCTCACGAGTTTCATACGACGTTTTTCAACACATTTGCGAGGAAAAAACAAAGTAATTTATCACACAGCAACAAATACGACAAAAACAAAATATGATAATTATGGGAAAAGGCGCGCATGTTTTTTTTTGTTTTTTTTCACACGCCTAATGCAATAATATTTTGCGAACAAAGGGGTGAGGAGCATACAGCCTACTACTAATACTTCAAAATTATAATTTTAAGTGACAAAATGCAAATATTTTAATATTTTATAACAAAATATTGTGAATTATGAATAATTTGATAATAATATATATTTATTTGACCTAATTAAGGACTTACACATTTATTTATTCCAAAAATGTATATGAATTTTCAGCAGCATAAAAACTCTTTGTTGTTAAAAAAAAAATACTGTATTACCCGGCTAAATTGGGAATGTTCTGTTGACTCGCATAGAACTTGCAGTAAGGTACTAATTTAACTTTGTAGGGTTAATTCTATTACGAACTAGTGTTTTATATATTATTGCACGCGTTTGTTATAGCTCGGTTTATGGCCCTAAAAGCGATGTATTAAGGCTCACTTTACGAGCAAGTGTGTTGAAAAGATAATAATAATATTATTAACTTGCATATTTTTAATGTGTCTGTGACAAATGTAAAATAATTATTATTAAAAGAAAATTTAATATTGATTTAGCAAAAACAGTAGTCACCTATTTGCTATGCGAAATCAATTTACATTCATAAAAGCTGTCTTGCAATAAATCTTGGGACTTGAAATAAATGACAATACTTTGTTTGATCTAGTTACTAACTGGTAACTGGTATTTAACTACAAAAGTATTAACTATGTTTTCCTTATTGCATTTTCCACAAGAAAAAGAAGATGTTTCTATCTGAATGATTTCTAAGACAAAAACTATACTTACTTACCACAAAAAATATCGTAGTCTGATTCTTGACTGGGACAAGTATGAGAATTGATAATAATAATAAATCAATACAATTTTTATAGAACGTATTAAAAATATTTTTTCTAATGTGCTTACGTAGGTACAACGTGTTATGCCGAATATGGTAGACTCGATAGGGATCATCAAACTGCGGGTCTACCGGCTAAAAATAATGAAGTTAATGTTAACTGTAATTTGACAGATGGATATGATACATTGCTTCTTTTCTTTGGTAAGTTTTTATTTGTGCCAAAACGAAGTAGCAATGTATCACATACATCTGTCAAATTACAGTTAAGATTAACTTCATTGTTTTTAGCCGGTAGACCCGCGGATCACCTTTTACTATAGGACCAACTTTGAAATCGCGCAAAAAAACAGCTGTTTCATACATTTGATATTTTCGTTATTAATTTTTGTATGAACAAGCTGATTTTTTTCGCGATTTCAGAGTTGGTCCCATAGTAAAAGTTGTTCACTTTGATGGTCCCTATCTACCATATGATTCGGCATTAGAGGTTATTTTGTAACACGTTGGTACCTATAACTGGATTTTAAATTTAATTCTTGACCTTCCCTCCATCAATTGCTATGCTATAGCCTATAGGTACCCTGCCTACCTACCTACTGGGTCCATAATGTTCTCTTTTAGGGTATCCAATAAAATATTGAATTGAGTTGACTTTCTTCAATAAAGAATTAGGTAGTTACACAGAATTGGCACAGACAGACGCGTTCTATTAATATACTTAGAGAAAACTGTTACGGCCAAAATGTGTCGCGGAAATGTTACATTTCCTACCTAGATTCATTATATTTGAAGACATGCTTTCTCCAAGTTGGAGTCACAACTTATTGAAAGCCTCGATCATTCTTATTTTACATGCTAACCGTTAAGAAAAAACAAATTCTTTTAACAGCAGAACTTAGTACCCTAGGTAGGTAATTCCATTCGTTTAGAAACGGCATAACTCCCAGTTGCATTTGGATAGGAACCATTTTTCTGATCCCGATGAAAGTTTTTCTCCGATTTTCTGACTTATTTCCAACGATGAGCCCATTTTTCTGATTTTTGTTTATTAAATTCTTATTCTTCCGGAAAAAAAGTACCTACCTACTGATCAGCCACTGGAGACACTTGTAGTATTGGTTGCGTACTGGCATTTGACAGAGAAACAAACCTATTTTTATGACAAAATGCATATAATGCTCTTCCTGTAGAATGCCTGAAATTTGGCAAAAATAAAATACCTAGGTAGGTACTAACAACCTTCATTCACTCTACTGGAGACGGCTACTGAAAAAACCTGCCTCTAAAAAGCAAGAAATAATATACAAATCATTAGATACGCATTATCATTGTTATAATAAAACACGTCAATTGAAGTCAGGTGGGGCTGGAGTACATCTTCCTTTTTTATTTATTCTAAAAGCCCCACCCGACTTCAATTGACGTGTTTTATTATAACAATGATAATGCGTATCTAATGATTTGTATATTATTTCTTGCTTTTTAGAGGCAGGTTTTTTTTGAAGTCGGTTTTTTTGTTTTTTAAACAATTTTTTATTTTTTTATTTTTAGTGTAAGTACCTTCTGTATTAGGTAGTGTAGGTATATTATTTAGGTAGAAAAATCGGCTCAGCCAAACGTGAGATAATCGCGGAGAAACATACATACATACAAACAGAATACCTCCTTTTTTGAAGTCGGTTAAAAAGACTACACAAAGGTATCCCTTCCCCAACAAAAAAAATCATCTAATTCGGTTCATAAATAACAAAATTGTCAAGTTAGTTGATTTAATATCATAGTATTTTCAGGATTACTTGTAAACTACTGAACCGATTTGAAAAAAAAAAAATGGGACCATCTCGCAAGAAAACTCAATCGAACAAAAAAAGAATCTAAATCGAAATCTAAATCGGTCCATAAATGTCGAAGATACGCGCGAACAACGATAAAAAAAAAAAACATACAATCGAATTGAGAACCTCCTCCTTTTGCTGAAGTCGGTTAAAAACTACAGTAAATAGGCAAAGTAGTATACTTATATCGTGCCATCTTATAGTGCCAAATCTTACATAAAGAATTACTGGCTCATTTTGGTCTATTTATGAATTAAAATACGTCAGAGTCTTGACTTTTCACTGAAAATGCCATTTTGACTGAAAAACTAGTAATTTTTTTTAAAATTATACTCGTGCAACTCCAAACTTATTTCAGTAGAAAAAAGAACTATGATATCTACCCTTTATCTACCTTGTAATTTCCAGATATGGCCGAAATATTAAAAAAAAAATTGCGGAAGCACCATCAAAATGGTATATAATACTACAAAATATTAACTATAAGTAGTACTACGGCTAAACAAAATAGTGGTGCCATCGATGAAACTGGATTATCTGGATGGACGAATGAACGGAAAAAAAACGATATTTTTGGCATAAGATTTGAAGGCGTGCCCCAGCAGAGACAGACAAGAAAAAATATTCACTGTTTTGTGGGATAGGCTGATGATGAATTGATAAATGTCTCACGTGGTTAGATCCACGCAGAGATGTTTGATAATTATAGAATCCAACGTGTAATTCGTTACGCAAGAAATAAGTATTGCGGCCATTGACTCGTGGGTCGGTAACTGGCTTTGGATACTACTAGAAAAAAACCAGCAATGTACAGTGTGAGATGAATGTTAATTAACTACTATGGCTATGGCAGGCTGTTCGATAAATAATAAGGTTATATCTAACTTTTAATAATCTTGTAAGTCAGATTTACATTAGAGTCGCCTCATCGCCTATTCAATACAAACTTCAATGAATAAGTATCTGAAATGAACCTACCTACTTACTTACTTCAAAATTTTTTACTTATAAAGTGGAATCCTAGAGTGCTGATAATCCGATAACTTACTGACCATTTAATTGTAAGAATTTTGCTCGATTTTTGTATAATTTTCAACTTGTGCGGAACGTTGAGTTGAGAACTTGAAATTTAACATCTGTCTGATTAAGTATGTCAATCTTATTGGTGCAGCAAAGTTTATCTTTTGCGAAATGCGATACATAGTAGATGGATTTCTTGACTGTTTTCGTTTTATGCTTTTTACTTTAATTTAATTCTGGACCATTGTTTTATAATTAGATCAAAGATTGTCTTCGCCATGAAGAGTCGCTCTTTCACAAACTTACAAACCTTTTTACTGACACAAAATAAAAAGAGAACTTTGGAACTATTTTGTCATATCGGTAAAGGAGTGACGTATTCATGAATGTAATAAATAAAGTATGAAGTTGCCGACTTTTTCCTCACACACTTATGATGATAAAGATGCTTTAGTTACTTGTTATTAAGTATTTCGAATTATTGTCATGACGGCCCACTATCAGCAATAAAAATATTTCTGATTTTCTTTACTGAACGTTAAAAAAAAGGTAGTTATCTTTAAAGTTACTCTTTTTTTCGTTAGCAGAAATGACCATTTAAGTAATTCGTTGTAACTTAGCCGATACTTTTCATACTTAAACTCCTAATATATCTATGGGAATAAAGAACATTCACTTGCGAGTTTTCACTTCATAATAATTGAGAATTCACGCCACTTACAAACGCATTCAGTACAACACATTTGCGTAATACCTACCTAATCGCTGAAAACGCTTACGTTTCAAATCCATGAATTTGTAAACAATAACAACGCCTATGATGGATACATTTTTCAATAGGAAAAACCTGCATTTCTTATGAAGAAATCGTTTCTACCTTTAAATAATATTTGCGTAAACAAAAGTTTTTAACTTATGAATAAAAACAGTAGTATTTTTTTTACAGGCTTTTTTCAACTGCATAGAGGGTACCGCTGTGAAGCTGTGAAAATGTTTTTTTAATAATTTATCATGTAAATATATAGATATCATCATTTTTATTATTTCATTTTCATTTTTATATCATCACACGTTGATAAATTAAAATTAAATAAAAATATTTTTTAATACCTACAAAGAAAATCGGTTACTTCGTGAAATGTATTTTACTGTACATAGGTAGGTAGGTACCTAGGTATTATTGTAACGGTAAGACTCTCGACTATCTTTAGGTTCAAGTGCTTCACAGCACTTTATTTATTTAAAACCCATTAAGCTAATAGTTGATTTAGTTGGATCACATTTTCTTTGTTTTTAAAGTTATCGGAAAAATACAAGCTGATGATTTGTTCGGTCTGTTGTTTTGCTTCGTACGGATCACGGCGCAGTAGCCGGCTGACTGGTTACGTGGGCAAGCTGATAATAGCGCAAGGCCAGCCACCTCGCCGGCACTCAAGGTTCTATTTGTGTATAAACATCACACAAAACCAACACCTTCACACACTTCCTGTTAGGCATTAACATACAAAAGAAAATACAAAAATAATGGTATCCTTATTTTTTATTAAACCTTAAATAATTATTACAGTCGTTGAGTACCTCCTTAAAGATACAGAATTAAACGTATAATAATCTAGTTAGGAATTAGTAACACAGCAAATTTGGGCTTTATAACAAACCCGTTCAGATTGAGATCAGTGCACGGAACGGTGTTGGATCCGAAATAGTGTTCCACTGGAAAATCGCAGTGGCCTTACGGTTCAGCGCGGCCTCGGCCTCAGCCTGCATCGCATCTTGAAGGTGTGGTGCGCCGAGTAGAAGCTCTGTGTCAGTAGAAACCGCTTCGGTAGTTCCCATGATCTCTGAGATGAGCGGCGGCTCGGAACCTCCTCCGGGATCCGCCATAACATCCTCCTTTCGCTCGGCAAAGTATCGTCTATCCGTTTGCAAGCCATCGTCGCCGTTGAATCAATAATTAATCATTTATTGTTTGTTCGTTTTCTTATTGTTCTCTGTGTTCACGAGCTTCGTGACGATCTTTCTAGAATGGCCGGACGGGTCGAAGTGGTTTGTGTGCTCGTTTACTTCCTTCTTCGTGCGTTGCTTGCCACTGTGTCCAGAAAAGATGTGTTTGTCGTGGTCGAAGTTGTAGTAGTCGTATTCGTCGAAGAAAGCCTCAGACATATTTATTATTGGTGAATTAAATAACACGGGAATTTATCGCGGTGACGGTGTCACTTGCAGTTGCTTTTATGAAATGTTCACTGTGTTGTGTTGTGTGCCGCTTTTATAGTGTCTGCGCAACACGTCACTGACCGCATGCGCGTCGATTAAATTCTCGTAACGTGATTGGTGGAGCCGTATGCCGCGACCTGATTGCATGGAGGAGGTTTGTTTATTTACGTGCTTGCGCTTGTGTGGGTAGCTGGGGATATCATTGTAGAATTTAATATTTGCCTCACACAACGTCTTTCGATTTCTTGAATACAATATAGGATTGTCTTAAAACAATGGAATTGGATACAATAACCGCGGTACTGAGCTACGATTTCACAATGCGGTCTTTTTATGATATCTATTTTTTTAATATTATTTAAAAATAAAAACTAATGGTTCGTGAGCTGTCTAACACTTTAACATTTATCTCCGCCATTTTCAAAAATTTCTAAAAACAATCTACAAAAGTGCCACTCACATTTCACGAGAGTTGGTTGAGAAATGCGACCTGTAAGGGAACAGACGGACTGACGGACAGCCGGACAGCCGCAGTGTACCTATATGGCTGAAATATGTTATTTTTTCCGAAAAATTTCGAAAAAATGAATCAACAAAAAATATATAAGTAGGTACCTAATTATCGAACCTGCTCACAAAATTTTACCAAAATCGGTTGAGAAATGCGACCTCTAGAGGGAAACAGAAGGACAGCCGGACACATTGAAAAGCATTTTTGCCCAAGCTGAAACGGAGACGCTTCGCGCTCGCTCAGACGAAAATTCTGGTGGGAAAGTATATTAATTAGTACTAACCTAAGACATTATTAAATTATCATAATGTAAGTAATAATAAGTCAATTGGATTGTTTTAAAATGTTATGAAATAAACGGCTTAAAACGTCAAGTCGCGTTTTAAGTAAGTAATTATTTTATTTCATAACACTTTAAAACAACCACCTTTTGTTATTTCAAAACATTTAACAGGTAGGTAGGTATTATGCTTATAAATTCTTGCTTACTGAAACTATAGGAAAATCGCTAAGTTGGCAACATTACCTCTGCAATCTATCGCACGCTAGAAATCCACGAAATCGAATACAATAACATAAGAATTGAATCATGTCACGGATATACATAAGACCTAAATGATTATCCAATCAATTTCTCTTTTCCGTGAACAATGTAGGTAATGAAGATTATTTGTATTAAGGTGCGTTCCCACCTGTGCGTGCTACCACGCACCGCAACCAAACGAACCACGCGAGGACGAACACGGGCGCACAGCGCACCTTTAGTCGCTATTGTTTGGATATGCCTCAATTGTGTGCTGCCATCTGTTGACGATTTTAATGACTCGAAAGAAAATTGTAGGACGATCATCATCATCATAAAATAAAATAATGAAAATCATTTTATTTGCGTTTTCCACAAGTAGGACTTAAGATACTTATGATTAGTAGGTACATCATCATCATATCAGCCGCACGACACCCACTGCTGGGTATAGGCCTTCCCTAAGGATCTCCAGGACGATCGGTCCTGCGCTGCCCGCATCCAGCGGCTTTCCGCGACCTTCACCAGGTCGTCCACCTTGTCGGGGCCTACCCACGGAGCGCCGTCCGGTGCGCGGTCGCCATTCCAGAACCTTTCCGCCCCCGACGGCCATCGGTTCTTCTCGCTATGTGTCCCGCCCATTGCCACTTCAGCTGAGCAATCCTTCGAGCGATGTCGGTTACTTTAGTTCTCTTGCGGATCTCTTCGTTTCTGATTCGATCACGCAGGGAAACGCCGAGTATGGCTCTCTCCATTGCACCTGGGTGACCTTGAGCCTCCTTATGAGACCCATAGTTAGCGACCACGTTTCACTGCCGTAAGTCATCACTGGCAACACACACTGTTCATAGACTTTCGTCTTGAGAGACGCGAAAATTTTTCGAAGCTTCAATGCTGCCCACCCGAGTTGGATTCGACGAGAGATCTCTTTCTCGAAGTAGGACGATATTGTGGTGATTTTACTCAACAAGTTTTACTAGATCTTGTAGTGTCCCGAATCGTAAACAATATACCTAAGTATCGTAATATCGAAAAAACTTGAACTAACTTAGATGTTTTCTTGTAAGTAGGTAGATACATATTATAATGTTTATTCTCCTACGTCGAAAAACATAGCAGTTTTTCTTTTCTACACATCGATAAAATATAATACTTAGTTGAAATCATCCTGCTACCATTTTCATTTCGTCAAATATTTGTTAGATAATAATGATTTCTATGAACATTTTTATCTTAGCTATTAATGACTCATAATGTGTTGCTTAAATTTTATCAATTGTATGTAATGTGTAAATTTATTATTGCTGAGTAAAATATTGCAATCTTGTGAAATTGATATTTTTTTGTTAACACAGATAACAAGATTACCGACATAATTATGTCGAATCGGTAAGTGATTTTCTTAGACTAATTAGTTAAAATTTTCCAATAGATGGTAATCCTACTATCCTTCTTCAAAAACTACTGAACGGATTTGGTTGGAATTTGGCACACAGATAGTAGATAGCCTAGATTAAAACAAAGAATATTTTTTATCCAGATATTCCCACGGGAACGGTGACAACGCGGGTGTAACCGCGGGCGGCTGCTAGTGTTTCAGATATAGTTACTACGAATTTTTCTACTCAGTTTTTCTTCAATAAATACTTTAGGACGTAGATCATAAGATATGGTTAATACCTAACTAGTAAGTAACATCAGTAATTGCATTTATTAGAAATGATGTCTTGTGTGGTCAAATGGTGTAAAAGACGCAAAGAAGGCAGTAAAAAGATGCAGAGATAACGTATCATAAGATAAATATAGAAAATATCTGTGAGTAGGTATTCAGATTATCAGCAAACTAATCATACCTACAGACACCAGTAGGTATGATTAGTAAATAAAAGTAAGAGTTGGTGTGCTTACAGTAAATTATAAACATCTTGAGCTTAACTTTAAAATACCAGTGTCCTCCTGTTTATCAAAACTTACAAGCTACAAGTAAAACTTACATGAAAATTTTTACAAGTTCATGTAAATAAAATTACCTATGTCTTTTTCCAAATAATTTATGCAAGACACTTGTAAAAATTGTCAGACGGAATGGAGAGTCGCCGGACACCCTCAAAAATACTTAGGAATTTCCATTGAGTTTTATACAAGTTGTAAGTTTTTTTACAAGTTTTGATTTTTTTGATTAACGAAATGACTAATACATACATACATGTACTCACACCTGTTTCCCATGGGGGTAGGCAGAGACTATGGATCGCCACCTGCTACGATCCTTGCACACTTCTTTCGCTTCATTAACATCCATCAATCTTTTCATACAAGTTTGTTTTTTTACTATGTTTTTTTACAATGTTTTTTTACAAGTTTTGATTTTTTTGATTAACGAAATTACTAATATAAGGGTGAAAACATATTAGTTAAATAATAATAGATTATACAACAAGTGAAAAAAGAGGAAAATTAGTTCGAGACTAAGTTGGATCCCGAGAGCATCGAAGGATACAAAGGACCGAGATGATTTTTTTTTCACGAGTTGTGTACTCTACTTTTTACCATTGACTGCGAGAAAACAAAAAGCAGTACTTAACCTATAGTATTTATAGTTATCAAATTTTTATTATTTAGTCAGATAATCAGTAATATTTAAACATTAGAAAATAGTGAAACTAGAAGTTTTCCAATGACATAAAACAACCACGCTAACTAAGAGGGAAAATACATATTAGTCTGGCATCAGTCCATTTCATCTATTTGTATAGACTTTGAATTTTTACAGACTGAAGATCGTACCAGACTGATGGAATGGACTGATGCAAGACTGAACATCTAATCTCCCTCTAATATATAAAAAAAGAACCCAAATATAAGACACTAGAAAAACCTAATTAATTTGGTGGGATATTTTTTAGAAAAGAACCCAAAGATAAAACACTAAAATGAACCTAAATAAAATTGGCGGGTTTTTTTTGTCATTTAATTGTAGAACTATATTTTTATCTATGGAATAGTTCCATACTTTCAGCACCTTCTTTTTTTTTTGTAGGTACATAATTCATACGATGCGCGCTTGTTCCAAATTAAAAATATTTTTATTCACTCGGTGAATAAAACAGCATTTTATTCACTCTTATCGTTGAATTAAACGCACTTTTTCGAGTGGCGATGGTAAAAACAAAAACATTTGTAAGTATATAGCGTTTAATTTAACGTGTTTTGATTAACGATTTCTGGAATAATTATTTTCATAAGGAATATGCTTCTTTTTAAAAAGTACTTACAAGACTTGTAAGTTTTGATAAACAGGGCAAAATGCAAGTAATCTATTCTTTATTTGAAAAAATAAAAAATGCAGAAGTTTATTGATATATAGATAGATAGATACTTAACCACAGATTAGGTAAAAAAAAATTCTAGATATTACGAAACAGGCACAAACTTCAAATTAAGAACGCTTACCTGCCGATATCCGAGCAATGAGGTGCGTCCGTGCAAACGGCCGCCTTCTGAAATGTGTGCAGCCATGATGGAGAAGGTGGCAGTGGATCCTCTGGATCTGGCGGCTCCGCGCTCTTCCAGGCCAGCGTCTGGAGGTCGCTCCTGCCGACCAGGAAGCCGGTCAGCGCGCACACTATGACCAGCACGACCAGCCCTGCGATGATCAGCTTCGTGCGAAGTTTGTAGGGTCTGGAATAAAAACCGGTATAGGTCAACAAACTTTTTGGAGAAAAAAAATTTTTTAGAAATAATTTTTAAGGAATTTTCCTTCGGCTTTATACTTTTTGAGATTTTATTTGAAACAATTTACAATGTGTAATTTAATCCATGTTTTTTTATTAAATTCATAATAAAATAATGTGTTTTTGGTGCTAAAAGAAAATTGCATTTGAAACTTTTTTATCATTATTGTAATTTGTTACCTAGAAAAACTTTTCATTTCTTTTCATGCTCTCAAACGACTTACTTTTCCGGATATTCATCATCATCATCATAACTAAAATTTCCTTGAAATATTGCGAATCTATTTATAGGTGACACTAAACGAATGGTATCCATTGGTATATCGTCAATTCGTGTACTAATAAAACTTCTTCTATGTAAGCCACTATGGTGCTCCATATTTTATTAAATTAACTGCACTCTGACAGACCACAATACACTTAAAGTACACTTAACATAACCTATATAGGAAGCTTGACCGTATTATAACACTTTTAACTTCGTTAGAGCTTTAATTTGGAATGTATTTTTCTTTGATAGACGGCCAATAACCTCATTTATTGTGAATTAAGATTATAATAGGCTTTATGTATGACTATTACGTTTTGTGAGCTGCCAAACGTTGCAGTAAACTTGGTTGCTGGAAAACATGAAAATCGATAAGGAAAACAGCTGACTGGGGTAAGGGTCATGGAGGGTAACGCTGTGATTGGATAGATGGCGCCTAACGTTTGATACAGAGAAAAAAACGGTATACAAGGAATACTTAAATGTACGCTAAGCAATAAAGTCTTGAAAGATTTGTAGCGCCTGGAAAATTTCTATAGCAATGAAGTATTAAATTTTCAACGCCTCTGGAAAAATCATCATTGATTTACTGCTTGCCGCAACAAAACTTGTAGGAGTGAAATACTGCTTATGAACATTTAGCTAACTTCTACCAAAATTAATAATTGCGCAAATGGGTAATATTATTATTAGGGGCTTAAGAGGATTGTCAGGCAAGCGGTCTTCATACAAACGGCGATAACGTTTCCCACCCTCTAAACCTTAACCTACAGTAATTAATTTTTGGTATTTTTTTGAAATGCCTAAAAACTAAGGCTGTACGTTTTGATTTTTAAAATATTCATTGTAGATTTGAAAATATTGGCACTTCTGTGTTTTGTATGAAATCACTAAAATGCAAATATTTCGAAATCTATTATAGATATTTAAAAAATTTAAACGTACAGCCCTAGTATTTAGGCATTTCAAAAAAATACCAAAAATTAATTACTGTAGGTTAAGGTTTAGAGGTGGGAAACGTTATCGCCGTTTGTATGGAGACCACGTGGTTGACAATCCTCTTAAGGTATGGGCTTAAGTATGAAATTGCCGTTTTGTTTGGAGAATTTTAAAGAATTTGCACTTTCCATACTAACATTGTCTTAAATAATTTAACAACCAGGAACGCTAATGTTTTAAAACTTATATGCACAAAATAAATGTTTAAACAGTAAGCTAACTAATCTAATGCCACATAAAAAGTATAATCTATAAATCAGCAATTGCCTATTATTAAGATTGTTAGTTAAATCTATTTCCACTTTGATTACATAATATATAAATGTATGTGATGATGAAGGCATTTATGCTTATAAAACAGTGCAACAGAATAAAACATCATCAGCATCTGACACAATCTTGCACAATAGGGATGTTGACTATTTTTTTTATTTTATGTTACATAAATTACCTCTCAATTAAAGAAACATTGGTAAAAGAATTAATTCGCTAGCATGAAAACTGCCCGAGATATCACAGTGTGAAATGCACACAAATGGACTCGATCAAAAACGCTCCATACTAACACTAAGGCTTGCACGTTATGACGTCACGCCTTGCAAGTTTGTATGCAACGCATAGGAAATTTGTTCAGCAGCTATATTAAATATTGTGTTTATCAAAATGGTTTCTTCGACAAATTTGCTATACATTTTACGGACTAATTAAAGGTATCATTTATTTTAATAAATTTTATACTTTTTAAATGGACTTGTCCACCCAACTTTGAAGGGTCATAAAACAAATAATATGCAATATATAAAACCAAGAGGTATACAAGCTACTCTAAAAGTTTAATATGTTTACGATTTTTATTAGTATTTCGTTATTTTATTCATTAGTCAACATCCCTATTATATATTGTTTGTTGATACAAATATATATTGTTTGTTGATACTTGATAGTTATGGTACTATTATGTATTCTGTGCTTTAAGGTCTATTTGTTTATAAATGTTAATTTAAGAATGATTGTATATGACTGTTTGTTACCTAAATAAATAAATAAAAAATCGTGAGTGATTAGATTAGGTACATTTCCCTTTGCTTAGTAACTTTTTGTAATTTATTTCCGAGTTTCAAGCTTTATCTATAGTTACCTACATAACTTATTTTTATTCATGTTTGCAACAGTTGGCATCGTCAACTATTTTCAGATGTTTAATTTAGTTGACATAGAAATCATTTGCGAGAGGTCAAGGTTATAAAGGCTGTCTGTATTCATGCATAATTGTTTAAGTATATTCACTTCTCAAGCTTACGCGCTAACTAGACATGAAATAAAACAATTTTTAACGGATACTAGCGCGGTTTTATTGAAAACTAGCAACCGCCCGCGGTTTCACTCGCGTGGTTCCCGTTCCCGTGGGAATATCGGGATAAAAAGTATCCTATGTTTTAATCCAGGCTATCTACTATCTGTGTGCCAAATTTCAACCAAATCCGTTCAGTAGTTTTTGCGTGATTGAGGAACAATCATCTAAACATCCAAACCCACAAACTTTCATATTTATAATATTAGTAGGAAGTAGGATACAGTCCCCAGTGACCACGGCAGCTGCAAAGGTGCCGAAACGTCGGGAAAATAAAAAATCAAACCAAATACCAACTAATTACCAAATAACTTTTAATAAAACCGCGCTAGTATTCGTTAAAAAGTGTTTTATTTCATGCATAATTGTTTTTATAGTTTAAACATTTTTAAAACAATAAAACCATAAAAGGATTATACTTTCAAAGCTCAGTTACTTAAAACACTCTGTATCGAAACACGCGTATGTAAGTGTTTTTACCCACTTTGTATGTAAATGAAGTGTTTACCATTGGACCAAAGTGGATGTTGATAACTGAGATACTTAACTGAGGGCTACGTAAGGTTTCGTCCTATAATCAGAAAGTTATTTAATAACCCTGAGAGTTCTGTTTACCTGCTGCTGATAAATTACGTGTTCCTATTGTTGTTGTTGTGTTTATGATTAATGGTATATGTGCATATGTCGCGGCCTTTTTGACCGAGCGAGCGCAAAGAATTTCAGCTTGGGCAAAAATGCTTTCGTATGTCCATGTCCGTCCGGCTCTCCAGCTGTCCGTCTGTTTCTCATTTCTCAACCGATTCTCGTGAAATTTTGTGAGCAGGTTCGATATTTATATAGAATATTTTTCGATTTAGTTTTTTGAAATTTTTAAAAATGGCAGAGATACATATGGGCAAAATCATATTTCAGCCATTTCGAAAAATGTCTAAACGCGAGGTCTACAGCTCACTAGTCGTAAAATTGACCATGTTTTTTTACACAGCCGGAAGGAAGGACATACGAAAGAATTTCTGCCCAAGCTGAAGCAGAGACGCTTCGTTCGCGCTTAGCGCTCGCTCGTTCAATGAGATTAAAATGATCTAATGCTTATTATAGGTACTTACTCGTCAGCATCGGTCTCTGGTAACCTAATAAGGACATGCTGATTTTTCTGCCGCACTCTTCCTGGTTTTCGTAGGGAGCTTTCTCTTAGTAATTTTTTCTCACTCATTTTTAAACTTTTTTCTAGATTTATTTGGAACTTTTACACTGTGCTGTGTGGGACTGGGAGGGGAATGATCTTAAATTTTCCAGGTAACCTGTTTTTTCTTAACTTAACTTCTTCCAAAACTAAGTGACATGACACCTATTCGTATGCCAGTTGAATTAGAACTAACATTAATTTTATTTAAAAATATGTTGTATATAAGTTGTAATTTCGATTCCCACAAGCTAAAATAAATTTTGTTTCCAGTGGCCATGTTAACATATTATTATCATCAAGTTGTCTTATTATTTTAATTATTATCTTTTTAATGTAATTTAATAAATTGCAGCTGCTGATTGTTTAGATATGTTATCTTTACTTCACTTATAATGATCGATTTTACACAATAGATAGTCGTTTTTTACGTTCAGGAAGATCAATATTGCATAGTAAAGGTAATCCGAAACTTGATATTTTTAATGGTGACACATTTAATACTGTGTTGGAGGCATGCGATGCGTAGCATTACCATAATCATTTAGCTTATAGAAGCAATTTCCGAAGAATCCACGATGTGTAAATAACTTAGGATGAAGAGTGTGTCTGATTTTAATATCAATAATAGGTACTTGTTTACATTACAACTCAACAGAAATTACCAACTTCAGAGCTTGCGGTAGAAAACTCTGTTCCTCTACTCTTTGCCATAAGTACATTCTACAGAAAAGTTGCAGCGGATTACTGTCTATTACTTATCAATTAAATTGCATAATATATTCGAACGCATTATTATTAACGCCTTGTCACTTTTTAAATCAGTTCATAAAGCCCACAGTCGCACTAAAAAATATTTGATGTGATAAACGAACAATTTAGAGTGTGTATGTGAAAAATACTGGCTATAACATGGTTTTGTTTGTTTTTATTATATCCTAACCTTTTATTATTTAGCCTTGAGCTGTATGAACTCATATCACATAATCTGGGCACCGGACAAATTAGATCTAATTTCTACAAAATACTAGAAACTTGTTTTTTTTTAAATACATTTCTGTCTGTACAACTTTGTTCTTGTTTAGTAATAAAAATTATGCATGCCAGTTTACCTCGTTAGGTTCGCCGATGACGTACTTATGTTAAAAATTCGTAGATGTTTTCGACGTTTAAAGAATTAGACCCGATTTCACCAACTACTAGTTTTTAAACATTTTCTCCATACATAAAATATGGAGAAATACTCTATACATATAAAAACGTCAAAAACAGAATGTTAAAACTTAATCAGTTGTTTAAGTATCTGTGAACTTCAGCCTAAAACTGTAATAAAAAAAGAAACCATAGCAATTTTTTTCTAGTTGAGTGGGTACAAGAAATTACTAAAATAGTACAGTAATGAATGATTATCTACTTCTTCTATACTTCCTGTTATACAAATCCATATAGGTTACAGATTTAATGCTGAAGATATTACCTCGAACAGTAAAATCTCGAACACATTTTTCATTCAATTTCTTTAATCACCAATTTATTTGTAGCCACTCCCACTACAAACACAGCATGCAGTCAGCACAAATTCGTAAATAAACATAATTGGTTTTAGCACTGGGTCCGGAAAATACACTGAAAATTGGGATTAGAAAGCTATTAGAAAGAATAAAAATTATTGAAGTGTTTTTAGATCACTAATCATTCGTCTCTCAGCTGAAAGCCCCTGCCAAGTTCAGTGTTTATGTATTTTCCTGATGCTTGACCATCCTGAATTTTCAGTACCTTCCGGATTTTCCGAATGACCCGTACAGAAAAGATCCCGTATCTTTTCTTTTCGCAAAATGTTGGTCTCACAGACGAATTAAGGCGACAACGTGTGAAAAGAAACGCATATATTTAGCATAAATGTAATATAATATTAAATTGTCGATAATACATTTTCATTATAAATAAACAAGCGGCCGCCCGCGACTTCGTCCGCCTATTATGTACCTAATCCAGGTCCTAATCTAATCATTTATCAGAATTTATCGTAGGCACTTATAATCTATAATATAATAAATTAAAATGTTTAATTGGCAACTAATTAATAATGTATAATAATAATATAGGTATTTTATGTAAGTATGTAAAATTAATTAATAATGTACTGATTTAATTAATATAGCTTCACTATTGCATTAGGTCTAGACCTGTAATAATAGTGTTAAGCTTGTGCAAATAAAATAAAATAAAATAAAAAAAAAAAAAATGTGTCTACCAACCACATCAAAATCCGTCCAGCCATTTTAGGCGTGAAGAGGTAACACACACACACAAACTTTCAGTGACAATATTAGTAGGATTAAATATTTGAGTTTTTATATCTGACGAATGTTTAGTGACAACGTTACACCAAAGTATATTTAGTGATCTAGGGTTAATAAATATAAAATACCGTTATGAGATGAGTTTTCTTACTTTTAATAGATTTACCTAAAAGTAGTTACGGTTCATATTGATCACAAGATCATAAGTCATTTTTTTATTTAATAATTACAGAAGTAATTATACTTTTTGTTCTTGTATTGTAGAAATGCGTCCAAAGGAATTTGTCAGACCAATTTTTTTTTACTGACCGAGCGATCGCGAATTGCGATGCAAGCTAACGTCTCCTTTTCAGCTTGGGAAAAAGATCTTTCGTCTACAGGTCGCATTTCTCAACCGATTTTCGTGAAATTTTGTGAGCAGGTTCTTTATTTATGGTTCTTTTTAGATTAAAATTTCAAAATTTTTCAAAATGGCGGATATATTATGGGGAAAAATAATACTTCCGCCTTTCGAAAAACGCTTAATATGTCACTACGCTACGCATAATATACCTCACAGAGCCACTTAGTTATTAGATTCAAATGCAATATTATTGCGATACCAACCTTTTTCCAAAACGTTTGTTCTTATTGCAAGTTCTAGGTCATAGTGAACTGAAAGTTATTTCAGGTGTTTTTTACACTACACCACAGACTTTATCAGGATTATTCACACACAAACCCTTTTGCAACGTAAAATGATATCTTAAATTACGTAACAAAACACTAGTTGAGTAAAGTAATATATATGTGGTAATATATTATAACTACATAATATTATGTTACTACACACACATATTTATTGAAAAAGAATTTAAAATTATGTAGTTCGTGCTATTTTTTCCACGGTATATCAATGAAAATATACACGTGATTTCCTCGTCGTTGGTAACTCCTTCCGCGAAAGAAAAATACAATTTTTTTTCCTGTTTCTCTTGTTGTTTTTATATCGTTAATTCGTTTTATAATGATCAAAATTTCCATTAGTAATGTTTTCATTATTTTAGTTTCATTCATTTAGTGCTCGCTCGAGGTATAATTTGACTTATATATAAAGTGTTGCTAATCCAATGCATTACGATACGAGAGGATTAGATACAGTTTTTGTAATAAGATATTTAGAAACACAAGTTTATACGTTATACAAGATTCGATAATAATAAGTTTTATGTGTATAGCGTTGGTTTTTGTTGTTAACTGTGTATAACATCGTGTTTATCATGTGGGAATCGAACCTTACAATTTTGTGAGTATTACGCAAAATGAAATTGAATGAATGCAATAGATGATCTGAATAGAGCAAAGCAAATTAGATTTACCTATTCTATCTCATAATAATTAAACTCGCAAAATATACCTACCTAGCCTCAAAAATACAAGTAAGTATTATCTACATGAAAACACCAGCTACAGACTGAAAAAGATTTCACCCACACAAACTTTTCGAACAACACAGCCCAGTTTTTTTTTTCACCAGCACTCGAGTCGCGCCGCGCACCTTTGTCACTTATCCACCTGTTCACGGCTACTCTGGTGGATGGACAGATTAAGACTGAGTGATGTTGATGTGAGAGGACGTTGTAGTTGTAGTCACGATGATGTGCGAAAAATGAACATGTGGGACAAATTAAGGGATAATAAAAAAACACATTACCAGCTATATAAGTAAGATTTAAATGTATATGCTGTGGAATATGCTCTTACGCATTATGTACCCATCTTGTGGGGACATGATTGTGCCTGACCACCTCATGTCCTCATGGCGACGTTCATAGCCTACTCTGTATGATGGAGGATGGGGAGGAGGTCATCATACCCACCAAAACCCTCATGCGTCGTCCTAATAGGCTTATTGGATGCGAGCAAACGATGCATTTTCGTCGCACGACGAGATTAAAGACACATTTCTAGAGTGGCCTAATTGGTCATTGCGCGACAGTCTGTCATCGTGCGATGAAAACGCATAGTTTTCTCGTACGATCGAAGCAATGTGTGTGAGCAAGCGGTGTGCTGTTCAAACACAATACATCTACTGAGCTCGTTATCTTCCTAAGTCGAAAATGTGAAATCCTCGGCGTTTTTATCAAATGTGAAAAATCCGCTGTTTTCTAGTTAGATTACTGTGTCATGCACTTGCATGACAAAAATGTGATAGATAGTTGTGCAATCACATGTTTTCATTGACTTAATGGATGACGCTGCAGTTTTTGTGGTTATTAGGTATAATCAATGACTATTCTAGCCAATCTGAGTTAATTACTTAGTTCAATAAATACGTTCATAATTATTAATATTCATTTCTGACCTATGTGCAGTGATTTACTAGATACATCATTATTAGAATTTCCATAATTAGGTATGATATAGTAGGTATTATAATCAATTCGATTTTCAGTACAATGCTAAACTAGTGCTACTCTGCCACAGCGCGCGTACAGTTAATAATAATAATAGTCAATTGTTTTAAATTGCCGATTTCTACTCGATCGTTTTTCGTGCTAAAGCTAGGGTTTCCTAACGAAGGTTTCCTAGGATAACGGTGCCGTTATATTACGGCCGTAATTTAGCGGCGTAGAACGTTGTCTATGTAAACAGTGTTTCTTTCAGACAAAATTCTTCGGGGGCGCATCACTAACACCTAGTTTGCCCGTCTACCTACACACAACACATTTTTCTCCGGAGGGGCACTAAGGCGGCTCCGGGGGGGGGGGGGGGGGGGGCGCACTGCCCCCCTTTAAAATAATAAATTCACAATGCTATTTTTATATATTAAGTTATTTAATATAATTGAAAAAATACTAGAAAAAATCGACTCCCCCGTATAGCAGCTCCCGTCTGAGCTGCTACGGGTGAGTCGATTTTTTCTAGTATTTTTCAATTATATTAAGTAACTTAATAAAAAAAGTATATTAATTTCGTTGTAAAGATAGGTAGACTGTCCAGCTACATGCATTGGCTGTTTTATTTGATTTTATGGGAATAGCTGTGTCTTTTCGTCTTCTATTGTCTTTGTTTGTATTAAAATTTATCGATTTATGTAGTAGGTAGGTACCTATGGAGTTTAGGGCATTAGTTTTCTATCTGTCAGGAGTTCGGCAAGAGTGTAGTTATATTTTTTAACCGACTTCATCAAAAGGAGGAGGTTCTCAATTCGATTGTATTTTTTTTTTATCGTTGTTCGCGCGTATCTTCGACATTTATGGATCGATTTAGATAATTCTTTTTTTGTTCGATTGAGTTTTCTTGCGAGATGGTCCCATTTTTTTTTTCAAATCGGTTCAGTAGTTTACAAGTAATCCTGAAAATACTATGCTATTAAATCAACTAACTTGTCAATTTTGTTATTTATGAATCGAATTAGATGATTTTTTTTGTTGGGGAAGGGATACCTTTGTGTAGTCTTTTTAACCGACTTCAAAAAAGGAGGTATTCAGTTTGTATGTATGTATGTTTCTCCGCGATTATCTCACGTTTGGCTGAGCCGATTTTTCTACCTAAATAATATACCTACAGTGACCTACACTACCTAATACAGAAGGTACTTACACTAAAAATAAAAAAATAAAAAAATTGTTTAAAAAACAAAAAAAACCGACTTCAAAAAACCTGCCTCTAAAAAAAGCAAGAAATAATATACAAATCATTAGATAAGCATTATCATTGTTATAATAAAACACGTCAATTGAAGTCGGTTGGGGCTTTTAGAATAAAAAAAGGAAGATGTACTCCAGCCCATAAAGTTAATATAATATTAACTTTATGCTCCAGCCCCACCCGACTTTAATTGACGTGTTTTATTATAACAATGATAATGCGTATCTAATGATTTGTATATTATTTCTTGCTTTTTTTAGAGGCAGGTTTTTTTAAGTCGGTTTTTTTGTTTTTTAGTGTAGGGCTTCGGCGTCTTAATTATTATTTTTGTGAAAAATTATGTTGTGTTTTAATAAATAAATTGTTTAAATTGTTTGTTTAAATTTGAACTGTTGGAAAATTATTGTTTGATTCTTGATAAATATACCTAAACACAATCTTGTCTAAGCTACCAATCTTTATGTTACTTTTGTATTCGTTGCTCATAAGTTCTTTAAGGAGTCAGTTTATGCCGATTTATAATACGTCGTCATAATAATGTTAGGGCGGTATTTAACGAAAATACATTTATTATTAGACATTGTATTCATTTTTAGGGTTCCGCCCTCAAAAGGAAAAAGACGGAACCATATAGGATCATTTTGTTGTCCGTCCGTCTGTCTGTCGGGCAAGAACCTTTATCTCGGGAACGCGTCGGGAGGTATCGAGTTGAAATTTACCATATAGGTACTCAAGTCCTATGGTCAAACTTTCTAAGTTAACTTAAAAAAAGATACGGTCCGTTTATGCCGCAAAAAACGCACATTTCGACACTCGAGGGAATCAAAATTCATAGGGCACTTCTTATTGACCTAGAACTATGAAATATGGCAGGTAATATTAGCTCTTATACTACACCACAGAGTATAGAGTTCAGATTTTATTTGTAGCCTAAGATGTAAAAGACATTTGTAATTAAATCAGAAAAAAGTACCTACTGAGGCGCCGACCGCAGCAAAACCGTGAGTGGGCAAGCTTCCATAGTGTTCCCGTGCCTACACCATCCTAGGTAGGTACACGGAGTAGCATAAACGTAGATTTTTAACGGAAAAAAACCGCGTGTGGACATTCGCCCATACAGAAAAAAACTGGTTTAACACAAGCTTCGATGGAATAACATACGGACGTAAAAAAATATTTAAATCACAAATAAGTTTATGATTGTTGATATATATATCCTTCAACCGGGTCGAGATAGGAATGAAAGAGATTGTTGATCAAACAATCCTACTCTTTGTGTCATATTATGGTATATTTAGCGGGGTACTGCGAGTGAGGCCGATTAAAATCATCACTCATTAAAAATATGAATGCTCAGTCATAATTCATTTTGGTTATCAGAATGCACAATCTTGTTCAAAAAGTTAAATAAATTATGAATAAATGTAAACTAGGTAATACTCTTTGTTGTAGGTTATTAGTAAAATATGCTCTTACCCTTTGCACCATTTCTCGGCTGTGGCGTTACGGGCATCGGTGACGCTCATGCTTTGGATCGTCATCTTGATTATTTAATTAACTGTAAAAAACATTTTAATATCGTGAAAATATTATAAAGCTAGACAACATTACGTACTTACCTACAAAGCAATTCAAATTCAAACTTCATGCATGGCTCGTGTCTAAATGTCATTAATAGCTTAAAAGAGTTTTTTAGTAGATATTCACATATTTTATTTAAATGACATAGATATTTGATTGATTTTTTTTTTATACGAGAACATTAATTGACATTATTGGAGTTGTATTTTTATTATAATTATGATTTTAATTTGCATGTCGGGAATTTCATCTTTAAAAACCATCTATATTAATTTCGCTATGTGGGAGTAGGAATTTAGGGGTTTAAGTATGAAATTACCGTTTTGTATGGAGTATTTTAATGAATATGCATTTTGCCATAAGTACTAACATTGTCTTAATTTATTAACCAACCATGAACGCTAATGTTTTAAAACTTATATGCACAAATGTAACTAACGCTACGCTACATGTGTTAAGTGAAAAAAAAGTATCGGCTAAGTAAGTTACAATACAACTAATTAAGTGGTCATTTCTGCTAACGAAAAATGGAGTCACTTTTAAGATAGGTACCTACTTTTTCGATCAGAAATATTTTTATTGAAAGTGAAAAATCCGTAATTTCATACTTTAATTAAGGCCTTAAGGTGGGTCAATCCGAGCAAGTCGATCCGTGATGAAGTGAAATCGAACGTAACTCCTCACTTTGGATTCAAATCAGTGCGCGTCAACGCGGCGCGCGGTTGCGTTGAGAACTTGCACCGAATTCTCAATTTTTACATGTTTTTATTACTTTTATTCGCTTTCAAGTTAGTTAAAAAAATCTGTTCAATTAAGATTGAAGGTATTAACATCGCCGATTTTTATAGTTGGTTTTAACATAAACGAATGTTCTGTTTCCGAGAAATTTTGCAAAAAAAGACCAGAAACAGGGTCCACGGAATATTTTTTTACATCAAATGTGGTAACATATTTATAAATGCTTTCAATTAAATCTATTGTGTATTATTTCAAGTACATCATATATTTTTTCCATGATAGCTTCACGCGCATAATCTTTCAATGATTCGAATTGAATATTGGGATTTGACCCACCTGAAGGCCTATTTGACAAACCCAAACCCAAACCCAAACCCAAACCCATTGAGGCCAGATTTGTCTGGTTGATCTGTATTGGTCTTTAGGATTTCAATCATCATCACTGACATACCGAAGTATTCAGTGCGTCATTGATTACATCGGCAACGGCCGAGCAATCTTCGCAGGAAATACTCAATTTCTACCATTTGATATAGTACCTACCTACCTATATGTCTATATCAAGACGAGTGAATGACCCTTGATAAAACTAACTATTGAACGATTAGATCTGAAGAGATTAACGATCAATTTTATTTTTTATATATCGAGGTTTACTGAGATAAATATTGTATTTTTAGTTCGGCAACATTTATCTGTAGCCTGTAAAGTCTGTCTGTAAAGGCTTCGGCAAACCAAACGCGGGACAGTTGCAGCGCTGTTTGAATGCGGGCCCGCGCAAGTTGTAATACAAGAGACTCTTTGAACCACGTTACACCAAATTTGAACGCGGGCCCGCGCTCGAACTGCTCTGCGCCGCGCCGCACTGCAACTGCCGGGCGACAAACCAGGCGGCGCGTGAGCGGGGCAGAAGCAGCGCATGCGAGGCGTAGAGCAGCTGGAGCGCGGGCCCGCGCTGTTGTATAACTATGGCGGGCATGTAAGCATGATACACCGGGGGCAGGGCGTTCGCAGTGCAGCGCAGCGCGTCGAAGCGGTTGACGACTTTTGTATTTTTTTACAACCGCGTGATGGATATCAATGAAAAGATAATCGAATAAGTGCGTAAAAATAAATGTTTGTATGATTTTCGAGATAATTTGTATTAATTTTCATTATTTCGACATTCGAAAATAGTTGAAAAAATTATCCTCATGACTTTCCAGCTCCCTGCATAGACGATAATATTCCCCATATTCTTCTCTTCTTGTATTAATATCATGAACCCAAATTCTTTTGTTTCGCCTTAAAGCCAAAAGCAGTACGAATTCTTCTTCATCCGAGTCCGTGTCGTTCGACATCTTGCAGCCTACTGCCTGCCTAGCCCGTCATACTGAACGCGGTTTAGACGCGGTCCAGCCTTGTAACTGCTTTAAAACTGCCGCTGCGTTCAGTGTGACGACTCCCGCGCTGCTACTGACCTGCTCTGCTTCTGACCTGCGTTTGGTTTGCTGAAGCCTTAAAAGCCCCACAAAGGATAACTATACCTATTAGGTACCTACCTACTAGTTTTCTTTTATTAGTTCTGAGTTTGTATAAAATAAGAGGTGATTATGTACAAAATAAGCGCCAAGTTTGTAGGTGGGACGCTATTTGAGGTGCCATTTTTGCGTACTGTTTTAGTTCGTGAAGCGTTATCTAGGATATTCTTGATCGAAGCCTAAAAGGGTAAAAATAGTAAGGTATGACTACAATAAGTTAATGACACACCCTACTACACTTGATTTTTCCTTGCACTTTGATGAATCTCATGAATCCAACGCGTTGAGTAAGGTCAGAGTTGTGAATAGTTCCTAACATGCGTGAGGGGTTGTGTAAGGGCAGTTAGGTAGGTAGGTTAGGTCAGGTAGTATGTAGTAATAAATAATATAGTTACTAGGTATTATTTAATAGTACGCAGCTGTATTCTCTGATATATACCTACAAATATTTATATATTGTTCGCGCGCTATAAAGGCTCCTAAATATTTATTAATGGCTAAGTTATCAACAACGCGGGCTTTTAGGTAGGTAGGTACCTATGTCTTTAGCTCCGATGCGAAATATTTCGTTAATTTTTTAGGGTTTTTAAAAGATTTCTGATACAAATGTTAGTAAATGTTTCTCAGAAAATCTTGCCTTTCAGAATTTGGACCCAAAGGTGTTTCTTGAAAATCTGGGGGTCAAATCTGCTAATGTTATTGTGAAAATCATGTTTCAATGATGTTTGAATGGTAAGCTTTTTGTTTCTTGTTTCTTAAACCCAAAATCGAGACACTCTGTTTCCGTTTAAGGTTTAAGGCTTTACATCGATCTGTGATAGAGTGAAATCGAATGTAACTCTATACACTTTGGGTTCAAATCAGTGCGCGTTCCAACGCGGCGGTTGCGTAGAGGTCCAGCGCCGAATCCTCGATTTTTACATGTTTTTATTACTTTTCTTCGCTTTCAAATTAGTTAAAAAATCAACTTTAGGAATACATCACAGATTTTTATGCGTAGGTTTTAACATAAACGAATGTTTTGTTTCCGAGAAGTTTTGCAAATACTTAAACCAAAAAACGAGGTTCACGGAATATTTTTTTACATAAAAAGTGGTAACATTTTTATGAATGTTTTTAATTAAATCTATTGTGTATTATTTCAAGTGCCTTATATATTTTTTCTCGTAGTCTTTTAATATTTTGAATTGAATATTGGGATCTGACGCATTCAAAACAAACACCATTAAAACACGATTTTGACGTTAACACTGACTTGAACCCCTGTTCAGTTGCTATGGAAGGTTTTAATTCATTTATTTTAAATTAGTCACCTCAACGTCAAGTCACCTGTCCGTTTAGGAGTACCATAAAATATTATATTACTTTAGTTACCTAACCAACCAAACCAGTTTCGCGTGGTATGACTACTCTAAGGACAGTGTTACATTACACTACCAATGCTAAGCTTTTTGTATCAGCAAATATCCTCATAGACTCTGTTAATTTTGTAGTTTTTATATTTCTCTACATTTCTACTTATTATTAAATAATGAATTTAACAAGTTTTAATATTACATAAACACCGATTAAATTTACTCAACTTTACACAAACTCCTTGTAAGTTATAAAAATACAAGAAAATAAGTAACTATAATAATAAGTTGCTCTGATAAAAGAAGTTTCTTTACAACACTAATAAAACATTATTGCTATTGCAAATTAAATAAACTATTAGCTAAGTTTACCAAAAATTTTGAAATGTTGTCAATTCTATAGCAATAACTTGTGATACGAACTTTAGGGTAAGAAAATAGGAAGCAAATTTTCCTCAATTACAGCCAATATTCCAAGTAAAACAATCGAATGCCAACAAATTGTGATGACGTCATAAACGTAATGGAATTTTTGCGCGACATCCAATGATATCATCGGGAATAACCTTTTTGGTTCGACGATGATATAGGTAGTCAATTGTTTCATAAATTAATTCAGCGAACTTCTGCAAAAAATACAGGCGTTATTTTGCGTATGTTTAAATATTTTTCCTGTGTTACTAAATGAGGTTTTTTGCTTGGTAATGTCTGCATATTTCTTCATTTACTTACTTTTATCTCATAAAACGTGACTTCTGTTACGCGCACGGCCTACGATACAAGTCGTTTTTATTGCTCGTGCTGTCAGAATTATGATAAGTAAATGATAAAATATTCCAACCTGTAAATAAAAACAATGTTGCCGAAGGTGCCTTGATCAATCAGTAATTCTGTTACGTAGGTACTAACTGCCCACGATTTCGATGTCTAATTTCTTTTTCACCTCTCCAGCACGAAAAGGTTGCTTTTGGCGCGTAAAAACTCGCAGCATAATCGATTTTTGCTGCGAGCATGAGGCAAAGTGCTTTTTTAATTTCTAACACCAACTTTTAAAATAATAAAGAAAAAAAAGTGAAAAGGAAGAGACTTGTAAAATTCCCCTTTTAATATACTATATCTATGGTAAAATTGATATGTCAGAGAAGGATAGATAGAGTGCTTTATGGTGTCATACATGGATTAAAAAGTAAAAAATAAAATGCACGGATATAGTTTTAAATAAGAATTGTTAAAAAGAAGGTTGATAATTCGAAATAAAGAGTACGGACGAAATGAGGTCGCATGTATGAAATAAATACCTATAAAATAAGAAAAATTAATAAAATTTATTAACAAATTAGTGTTCAGTATAATATGATTATAAATAAATAAATAAGATAAGATATTAATAAATAAGAGAAAAACACAAAGTAATTTAAAACAAAACGACGGGAATCTAGATACTTTATGAATAACAATTTTCAGCATAGGTTTGATCGAACTATTTTGTAATAAATTACAAAAAAATGAGTGCGTCCAACGATGAAGATAGTTGTCTAACTCCAAAATAGTTGAGTGAACATGTTTCTAATGCTGAATTAATTGAATTGAACTGAAAGTCACGTGAAAATTTTCTCGCTGGTAGAGGTGAAAAGTATGTTTTATACGAAACCAAAAGTTTGTTCTGCCTCGTGCCTTTAAATTACGAACTGTGCTCAGTAGTCGGAACTCGCAGCACAAATTGATTTTGGTCACTTGTATAACAAATAACTATTTTTACGAATATGTAGGTAAGTCATTAGTAGTCATATCAGTGTTTACTACATGATATTACGTTTTCCAGTTATTTCCATCTTCTCAGAAAATACGTAAAGTTTCAAAGGCTGAATATTTCACTGGAAAGTAGACATTGTGTAATATCACAGTATCACTGACACTGAGTGAATATGGCACAAGGTAAGCCCAATAATTGTGGAGACGATTTATTCGCAAATATGAATCACATTAAAACGTGCATGTGTAATAATAGTTATTTATGCAACTATGCTATAATGAGCGGCATTAAAACACGAATGTGGGTCTACAAACATTTTTTTTGGGAAACAAACAATATTTTAACATATGGATTAAAACACCCATGGTATTTATTTACACCCATGATTGTGTCTTCTCTATAAGGGTTTTGACTTTGATCTTGGCTTTGACCTTGACATTTAAGTTGACCGTGACCTTTACTTTGACCTTGTCCGTGAATTTGACTTTTACTTTGACTGTGACTTTAACTTTCCTCCCCTCCTCGTCATTTTGTCATCCGAACGAGTGTTATAATGTTGTACTGAATGTCAAGTAACTCGTCGGGCGGATATTGTGGTTACTACTACAGGTAGTTATAATGTTGACAGTAAGCTAACTTTTTCAGAACCCTTTACTACTTACTAGCATGGGTGTAGATAAAAATAGGTACCTACACATTTTTGTTCGGCTCTTAAGAAAGAAAGTACCTATCATAACAAAAAGGAATTTTGTAATGTAACATTGTAGGTACCTCTGGTAATAAATCGCCCAGTTAAGGTCGAAAAAGATTGTCAATTATTCAGAAATTAATACGACATTCTTTCATTTAAACTACCTATTGTTTTGTGATTTGATTCATCAGCAATAAATATTATTGTATTAAAAATGACAACGAATATTATACCTTATTAGCTAATGAGGTTGTCATGAGACCTAACGGAAAGTAAAAAAAATATAAATTGAAATACAGTAAAGATGTACTTATAGGTAGTTTAGTGTAATGTTGGAAATCCTGAAATCTTTTACTTATATAGTTACTATTTAATTAATATTAGGTATAAAAAGAGTAAGAAACGATACCTACATTTCTAAATTACTTAGATTAGGACTCAAGAATTCTCCAAAATGAATAGTGTACGCAATTAAACTGCGAAACTCAATCGAATCAGCATTAATCTTTCACCAACTGAAACATTTCTAGCTGTAGCTAAGAAATACGTCACAAATACTCACTTTATCTTAACCGATTCAAGTAATCGATTGTAGCAAATCAAACACTGCACACACTACAAAATTACATCACCAAACTTTCACTTGAAAGTAACCTTGACTCTTAAAACTTGTTCCTTTTTTAAATTATGCTGAGGTATAAAAAAAAATTTCTTTTTAATTTGAAAAGGATGAAGGAGTTTTTAATCGGTTGTTTGTTTTGTTTTTCTTAACCATTGAGCACGCAGCCGGAGGGAAGCAGTGCGGCGCGCGCTCAGTCTTTGGCACGTTTGATGACTGGTAATGACATGACAGATGAGTCGGAACGAGGGTTCCGATGCGAAGCCGTATTAAGTTTTTATGCCCCATCCTTTTAGGGATCAACCTGCTCTTACTAAGGCACAAAGACACAAGGTAATCTATATGCCACGGCAGTGTTTTTTGTGTGATATCTTTTAGGACCGTTGCTTTTTCATTGCACCAAAATTAAGTTCCTCTTTAGAAAATATAAAACTACCACTAACAATGTGATGTCTCTTGGATTATCGATTGCAGGCATCATAAAAGCTTACGACCTATACGATATTCAGAAGGTACGTACTCACTAATAAAACTAATCACAGCTTAGTAGGTACGTGCTAAGCAATGGTAGGTCAATAAAAATTGATACCTTATATACAATAAAGGATTATACTCTATCAAAAAATGTAATAGACAGGACAGGACCTTTAAGCCTTCGCTCTGAAGTGTTTGTTCACCATGATGGTGAAATTATAGAGAAGGTAAACGTTCTACAAAAATGTTATGATCGCTCTGCATAGTGGATCGGTGGGGTGGGATTTCTAAAAGGTAAGCCAATCGGCTTGTATGGACCCTTCACCACTGGTAACAGTAGTTTTTTTAATCTCTAGTCTATTAATCCTTATGTTAGATTTAAGTAAAATATACGTACTTTTGTGTGTATGTAACACACACACACACCTACAAAATCATGAGTCTTTTTAACACGTTTTATTAGGTCGAGTTCTCGTTTATTTATTTTTGCTTTAAAAAGTAGATTTTGCTTGTGTTGAGTAAAATTAAATTCCTTAACAATCGCATTTGACAGCCACAAGCCTGACTTTCTATATTGCAAAAATATATCTAGTCGATTTTTGCATTGCTATGTATACCAAGATCTTAAAACCACCCATAAGTCGATGTAATAGGGTATAGTTTTGCTTTACCTCTGTCTGTCACGTTTGTTGCGTCGTTACACTCGTTACCTTCCATTTAGGGCTCAATTTCACTAGGACACCATGGTTGCGCCACCAGCCAGCAGCGGATGATTCGCTTGCAAACCAAATTGGTTGCGAAAACAAGCGGACAGAAGTTACGGCAAAGAAAATATACACGTTATGGTAGGTAGGTAAGCTATAATTTGACAGATGGATGTGATACATTGCTTTACTTTGTTTTTGGCACTAATAAAAACTTACCAAAGAAAAGTATTTAAAGTCAAATCAAAGCTTACCTACCTGCCCCCCTAGCATAACCACCGAAACACGATAATATCGCCTGATATAGCGTTTTATCGACACTCAACTGTCAAAATCCATTGTCTTTTGACAGTCAAACGTAATAAATAGCTATATCATAATATCGCGTTTCGGCGGTTATGCTAGGGGGGCAGAACTTCATAGTTTTTAACCACATGTGTTTTTAACCGATAGACCCGCAGGCGAGGTACCCTCCAAACAACCACAGAATAGATATTAGTACTACCATAGAATAGATACTAGTAATAGTACTAGCTTACAGAAGTTGCACTCCTCAAAATCGTTTAAATAAATTGCGACTCTTGCTCCGACACAATAAGGTGCAATTCAGGTTGCACAGCGCTTCCTTCGCTCCAAAACATTCACTTAGTAGTTGCCTCTCTTTCTATCGCGTAGGTCTTATCTTTTCTGATGTATAAAATTTGTCCTCTCAGAGGACGCCAAGCGATTCAGACTGGCGCGCGGAGTGACAGAGCCCTGGTACTACGTATACAACTGTAGGTAGGTATCCTAGTGAGTTATGGCACTTAGAGAAGAAACGTTTATAAATTAATTCCTATTGTTGAGACTTAAGTTTTTATTATACGAAACCTTTTTGACCGCACGCCACGGTTTACGCTTGGAAAGTTTTGTTTCGTTCGCTTCAACCATTGTTCTGGGTTATTGTGAGAAGCAGGTTGTTATCAGATGGAAGTAGAATTCAGTGGTGTACATATTAAGGCTCCTTCAGCTCTCAAGTGAAAGTGACGCCTTTATTTCGTAGTTCGTTGTAGTGTTCAAGCTAGTAGTAGACAATAACTAAAATAAAAAAATAAATAAAAAAAAATAAAAAACCCGCCTGCATAAAAAGACAAGTCGACTGACAAGATGGAAACAAGATTAAATAAATATTAAAGGCAACATGTCATTATAACATGCAGTCGGAGGTATGCATAAAGAAAGTGACTTTATGAATGATTTAAATTATATGCCTCCGACTGCATGTTATTATGACATGTTGCCTTTAATATTTATTTAATCTTGTTTCCATCTTTTCAGTCGACTTGTCTTTTTATGCAGGCGGGTTTTTTAATTTTTTTAAATTTTTTTTTTATTTTAGTTATTATATATTACGGCCATGATATACCTTTTTGAAATCCTTATAATAAGCCCTTTAATTTGACACCCATATTGCAGTAGGTATTCTAAAAAAAAATTTTTTTTCACTACGTATATTAGCACCGTACAGCCGCCATGTTGGTTTTTTTATAACGCCACCTTCTTTTTTTTTTTTTTTTCTTTATTGGTTTTCGGGATTTTTGTCATAAGTTGACGATGCCAATCCCATCGTACTTATAATATTATAAGGCTAATCTCTAAAAACAGAATATAAAGACTGCTGCTATTGAGGTTGGTTCTGACAAAATTCGCCACCTTCTTAAGAACACTTGGGCTGAAAAGACAAATCTAACGATATCTTAATCATAGAAATCCGTTCAGCCGTTTGAAAGATATGAGGTAATAAAGAATATTACATACAAACATACTTACAAGATACTCGCGAGAACATAACCCTTTCTTTGCAGTCGGGTAAATAGAGCAAAGTGCCCACTTTAGACACTTTTGCCTACTACTGTGAATTTCCGATACATTTTGTACAATTACCTAGCGAGCAATAAATTTAATTAATTTTATTAAATTAATTAAATTTATTTATGATGAGGGCGCCACATTGGGGTTAATAAATATGGATCCCTGGGAAAATTGCCTTAAGTATTTTTTTATAAGTCACACTCGTTAATTATTTGATCGTATTTGATACACGTAGATAACGGACATGGATTCCAAAAATAAACTACAACTGGAAATAAAATAAGATAATTATTTCAATTTCATCGTCTAGTGGATGTTCGTCATTATTAACTGTTTTTGTCACTTTTATTGAATAATTCACAAAAAACATTCAAGGTCTAGGTACCTATTGTTGGTGAATCATGAATGGTGTAATGGTCAACGAGTTTATGCAAGCCGTTCTTTTGTTTAGTTACCGTTAAGATAGGTATTATAATGTATTTCATTGTAGTATGTTACACCGTTAATTTTTAAGTAGTTATATTAAAAAATAAAATTATTCATTCATTCATTCAAAAGGGGATTTCAGACCACGTGAATGAACGGAATCGAAAAAAAAAATAAGCTGTTCCATACATTATAGTCGTGTCGTTGTTATGCTTTCTTAAGGAACAGCAGATTTTTTTCGAGATTCTGTGGTTGGCCCCAAATCAATTATAATAATTAATATTAATTATAGTGGGAAGTAATAGGGAATTTAGTATTTATAGGGAAGTAGGTGCCTATAGGTAGCGCAGTGAGTAAAGGTATTTCGCTATTTGGATATTTCGCAACTTGGACCTTCTGCACCTAAATGAATATAAGCTAAAGCAACCTAGGTACCTACATACCTACCTTTCGCCAGAATCGCGACCGGTCAGTATAGGATGTGTATTTATTTTAGATCCTGGCGTCTAACATAATTGTTTGTTGTAAGAGTTTACTTGGTTTAGTTAGTTTACTTGTTAGTTTAAACAATGATTATAATATCCGAATTATCCCCAAATTTCAGAGACAAATGTAAGTTGCTTCGGAAAAATAATATTCCTGAATGTTCCAGTAAGCCGCTTGATAACTGAAAACCTACGCACCTACCAGTACCTACCAGAGTTATGTAATCAATTAAATACTCCTAAATTCTTCACCATCAGTACCTAAATCTATATTAATTGGTACAAAGCGGCGGCGGCGTTCTGAAGTCTTTAATCAATTGGAAGTACAAATTTGAGTTCGCATGATATCATGTTTCTTCAAATATTGATTACCTACATGATTATAGCTAATATGGTAAGAACTGGGGGACTATCACAAAAATAACGTACGCAATTGCGTAACGCAGACACTTGGCGACGATAATCGAGCGCAGTTCGTCGGTTGTAGATATAACAAACATTTTGAATTTTCTATCGTTGCCCATACTCTATTGAACGAATGATGTCGGATACTCTAGAGAGAAACTGCCAAACTTACGCAATCACTTTGCGATATCGCATACGCAAGTGCTTTGTAATAGGAAACAATCAAAAAGCACGGACGCAGCTGCGTGTATCGCATTAAAGTTTTCGTAATAGACCCCCTGGAATGGAAGGATGTAGTCATGTGGTTCTTATTTAAAACAGTAGCTGAACCTAACTTGCAATATGTATACTATACACGCTGAAATTTTTATCATTTGGTTCCCTTTGTAGGGTGGTTCACTTATAATATGATTACAAGCAACTTTTACTATGGGGCCAACTCTGATATCGCGAAAAAAAATCTGCTGTTCCATACAAAAGCGCAATACCTATTCGACCTTAATGTATAGCACCGTTGTAAATGTTGCTTGTAATCATGAATGGAACCACCCCACTGGGTGAACCAAATGATTAAAAATTCACGTTGTATTGCTACATAGGTTTGTCTATTTCTTTTACGTTGAAGCAACTTCACCATGCGGGCGATTTAAAAAAATCCAAAATAATTGTGTTTTGTTTCGTTCACTCGCATTATCGGCGTTTTGCAATGCACATTAGTATGTAGAAATTTCACCGATAACCCAATTTATAGCAAATTCTGTATCAACTCGTCTGTTTTGAATTGCACTTATGACATTTTCTTGATATTATCACAGAAAAACTAATACTTAGTTACCCGCTTTTTATTTTCGGCAGAATCTTGTATTTTGAATTGATCATTAGTAGTTAATCTCTGCTGCACAAATTGCACAGTTATTTATTATGTTGCTTTAGTACCTACCTCCTGCTGGGTATGTCCATCAGCCATTTTGATGTCCCCACTGCTGGGGCACAGGCCTTCCTTATGGGTATGGGTGGTAAGGAGGATGGGCCATAACCCACCACGCGGGCCCAATGCGGATTGGTGGGTGTTAACGACTGCAAATGTAGCCGGGATCAACAGCTTAACGTGCCTTCCGAAGCACGGAGGAGCTCGAGATAATAAATTTTTGGTCACCCATCCCATGACCGACCCTTGCGAACGTTGCTTAACTTCCGCAAACGCTGGGCCAGGCATTAAACCACTGCGCCACCGAGCTCCTGCTGGGTATAAGTAATCAAAATATAGAATTGCTAGGAAAGTATCCCTTTCTCTGGCTGGATATGACAACACGTGATAATAACGTCTATTTACGTTCCTACTTAACAACCCCTTTACCTATGCGATTGCATACGATAAATTGCATAGGTAAAAGGGGGTATAAGGCTGATCAGCTCTGGATTATCTGTCGCCAATCTCAAATGTATGTCTTCAGCTATTTACCTTTAATATTCATTTCCATTTATAAACCGTTTCTATTACAGCTTGTTTCATTAGGTATTCAAGTAAGCAACCAGGGCAGGAATCGGTAAAACTTAGCCTAATCTTTCATATAGGTACAGGGTGTTTGGTAAGCCTTATAAAGCCGAATATTGTACATATTAGAAACCATCGAACTAAACAATTTTTACTATGGGACCAACTCTGAAATCGCGAAAAAAATCAGCTGTTTCATACAAAAATTAATAAACAAAATATTTAAATGTATATAAAACAGCAGATTTTTTTTTTCGAGATTTCAAAGTTTGTCCCATAGTAAAAGTTGTTCAGTTTGATAGTCCCTATCTACCAAATTCGGCTTTATAAGGCTATTACCAAACATCCTGTAGAAGACTATTTGCAGTGTTTAATAGGGTATACGTTTTTGTATTAGGATCCATAACTGATCGGCAAGAATCTATCTTCATAAATCCTCATTGCTTTAGTCCATCCTAATGCTCAGCTATATACAAAAGTAGAATATTTTATGTGCCAATTTCGAGATTCTGAGACATTGATAGGTGGGGCAATAATACTTTTATGTCTTTGTGTTGTAGGTGTACTTAACTAAAACACTGTCTATGAAATAGTGTTAATGAACACTTAGAGAGCTCGCGAAAAATACTGCAAGAGTTATCTCAAGGTGACCTTCTGTCAATATGATAGAGTGTTTAGAGTGTACATGAGTCAGCACCTACTCCCAGCGCCAGGAAGTGGAACACCTGGCGTCAGCATGCATCCTAGTATGTAGAATTTCGACATGCTCTACAAGAGTTACCTCAAGGTTCAAATTTTGCAGTATAGTAGAGAATAGCCTCAAAAAAAAATTCGATGGTAGTCAGACCGCAGTATCATGAAACATGCCGAGTCAGCACGCCACGTAAGTTGTATGAATTTAATGAAATAAAAACATGAGGATTTTATCGAATGTCCACGCGGACGAAGTCGCGGGCGGAAGCTAGTTATATGATATTATGTTAAAAAGGTAAATCAAGGTTTGAAATTGTAACCTAATGGAATAAATATTTCAATTAATAACTGTTCAGAAAAAGTTTTATTCAAGTGTAATGCACCACAACCCGTGGCTCATCGCCAATCCAAGGCAGATGGACGATTTCCTCTTGCACTAACGCCTTGCCCAGCCTCAGGATCCTGGAGACCAGGATGCTGGAAGCCAGGGCACCGTTGATGGTCCGGTTGTATTTAGCTCCTTCAGATTCAGGTAAGGGGATGTTGAGGAGTTGGTGGTACGAAGAGAGTGTAAAATTTCCTTTTGCTGTAACAATATTTTTATTATTATTTAGTTTTATATTGTTAATGAAATAACGAAAAATCTTTCTAGAATTTTTGTATGAAACAGCTGTTTTTTTTCTCAATTACAGGGTTGTTTTTTATTAAATACAACATCTCTCGTAGTTAAACTTTCTTAAGTAAAACAAGGTACATTAATTAAGCTTATCTACGCTTTAGGCCAAAGTTCACAATATAGGGACAGAATAACTTATAGTAAGTATGTAACATCTTGGCCGTTTTTGATACACTGTCAGACAGTAATGACTAAATAATAACCTCTGAAAACGAAATACGCTTTTGAAACTTCGATCAGAATTATGTTTTGAAAGATGGATTTGACATTTCAAAACCTTTGGTTAGCGACAAGAATCTTATATTAATACTTGGTTAGCGAAAACTATGTCAATTTCACTCATCTTTCGATGGCGTAATATTGCGAGGTATATTATTATAGTTTTTGCATTATGTGACTTTGGTTAGGGCGGCTCGGAAACGTTACTTGCCTGTGGACCCCCTGTCTAGCCCCGAGCAAATATTTTACCCCTGGAACTAGGGTTGCCAACCGTACTATAATATATAGTATTGTACTATATTTCGGGTCTGCGTACTAATACTATGTTGAAGAAATATATAGTACGCAAAAATACTATATATTTTCAATATCGGACGCTAAGAAACAAATCTTAATTTTTTTAGATTTGTGATCGTGCATTGCTTGACTGATTCGATAGCGTGTAGTGTATATCGTATCTGAATTCTGAACGTATCTGTCTTATTGCATTCCGAACTTGTCAATATCAAATTCAAAAGCTTCAAACGATAGTTTTAAGAATAAGAATAAGAATAAGAATAAGAATTTTTATTTGTTCAAAACATGGATATTACAGGTGGTACATTAGTGATATAGACCAACATGTTTTACCAAAGTTTGGCGTACAAAATTTCATAACAATAAAAATTTAAATAATTATTAAAAGAATGAATTAAATTAAGAAATTAATAATTTTATATACCTACTAAACTTTACATTTCATGGATAATTATGTCAATGGAAATTTCAATGTCAACAAAGCAATTGGATATGTCAGCGCAATACTTGCGCAATAAATCAAATCTAGGAGTAGGTATTTTATTTAAAAAATAGAGAGTGTACTCATATATTAATTATGTCATTTTACTTAAAACTAAAATATTCATTTAAGTCATATGGACATAGGTCAATCAACCAGCTGCGCAATTTGGAGACAAACTGATTAAATGGTTGCTGCCTTATTTCAACGGGAATATTATTATAAACCTGGATAGCCATACTGTAGCAGTTCCTCTGATAAAGGGCGCTGTTACAAGTTTGCCGTTGGAGACGATGATTGTCCCTCGGTCGCAGTCTTGGGTTCGACACGTCTTTTTTTTGAAAGAGTTGGGAATGACGTCGTACAAACATTCCTATTTCCAGGATGTACATTGCAGTTAAGGTAAGTACTTTTAATCTAACAAATAGTGGTCGACATGTGTTCATCGGTCCAGCTCCACAAATGGCTCTTATGCATCTTTTTTGCATAATAAATGCTTTGGATATATCTGGGGAATTGCCCCACAATATTAGTCCGTATCTTAGTAGGGAAGATACGTGACCATAGTATGCAGTCAAGGCTACACTTTCACCGGCCGTGTGTCTCAACCTCCTGAGTGCAAATACAAATCTACTTAGCCATAGTTACCATAGTTTGGTCAATGGTTGGTCTGCTGATGGCTCTATTTTTGTATTGAGATTAATTTTATTAAGTAATCATCTGCAAAATATAAAATTGTTCTTTCTTTGAGAAATATAGGTTTTAGATAAATTAGTTAGTTATGGAAAGTGGAAGCGATAACGAAAGTGCGTCAAATTCAATTCAAGTGCGGCGCTAACGCCGATTAAAAAGCGAAAGATACAAAAAAGACTCCAGAAATATCCAAAACTTGTTGAAAAATTAAAAAAAGTGAAAAAAGTTTTTATAAAAATAAATAAGTAAAAAAATATATTTGTCTAATAATACTATATATTTTTTAAGTGTACTATATTTTTTATAGCTTAATTTGAAAAATACTATATTTCGCCAAAGACATGTTGGCAACCCTACCTGGAACACCCAAGGGGGACAAAGGGTTCCATGGGAAAATTATATTATTATGGCCTATGGTACCCCTAATTGATTGAGATGGGGTACCACGTAAGATAAAAATAATATTTAATAAGGAGATCGTTGATGGCGACCGCGCACCGGACGACGCTCCGTGGGTAGGCCCCCCACAAGGTAGACCGACGTGAGGGTGAAGGTCGCGGGAAGCCGCTGGATACAGGCAGCGCAGAACCAATCGTCTCGTGGAGATCCTTGGGGAAGGCCTATACCCAGCAGTGGGTGTCGTGCCGTGCGGCTGATATGATGAATGAGATTGTTATTCAGGAGGTTCCATGGGCAAATTTGCTCATGGTACCCCAAGGGGAACTAGACAGGGGGACCACGGGCAAGTAACGTTCGGAAATCATACCAGGTCTGAATCCAGAGTGGTGCTCGAGGTAGCAATAGGTGTACCCTATGACGATGCCGATGGAGACGGCAGACGCGGTGAGCGCGAACAATCCCAACGCAAATGACATGCAAGTCGCAAAACGAGGCTTACTGAAACACAGTTAGTGCAAACTTCAATCAGAGACTTTGCTAATGCAACTTATGCGGCGTGATGACTATTACCGCGTTCTAATGCGGTCTGACCACTTCCGGTCCGGTCTCGGTCCGGTCAAGTGTCGAATGGGTGACATTACAACTGTGCGCTTCCGTGCTTCGAAGGGCACGTTATACCGTCGCGTCGGTCCCGTCCCGGCTGTTATCATCTGATAACAGTCGTTAAACCAAGTTAAAGGGTCACAGGTGGCTTGATAAACTCCAACACCGAAGGTAGCCACTTATCCTCATACGATAAGAAGACCGCGCGGTTGGCCGCCCCCACGGTTAACCGCTAGTGCGTAAGAGGGAAGCCGAAAGTGATAGCGCACTCATTCCGGAGTCCTCATCAGATGAACTGGCTGCCTCATATTACCGGAAGAAATATTGTTATTATTGTGATAGATTTACTTACGCCTTTAATACATTTGATATGTTTTCCATTTGCAAGAGTTTGTACTTCATTATTGTGAGTGAAAGTTACTTATATTTTGTAAAAATTCATACAAAAAATAAAAATAAGTACCTACTATGGTTTACCAGATGTTGAAAGCGTTATCTTACTCTATGGCGTGGTGGCAACGAATATGCAACGAAGCGAGGCAAAGAGCAAAGCCAAAGAGAATCTCAATGTCAAAGAGAATGTAAAAAAACTACGTGCGTTTTGAGAATGTAATCATTATGTATTCTTGGTTTTAGCCATAAGTTAATATACCTATGATACCTAACGAGACCTAACTTTTAATCATAGATATAGTATATTAGCTTTTAATCATAGATATAGTATCTTTTAATATACTATATCTATGTTTAATATACTATATCTATGGATAGTATGGATATTAACTTTATGGTTTTAGCAAAGCACAGAGTTTTTTTTATAGGGTGGAGCAAGTGGAGCAAAGAGTAGATTTATGCCCCTATTCTAAGAATCTTATATTATTCATATTCTATAGGTATATACTAAAACACATGGTACCTATTATCATGGACTATTATAAAAGCCTATAAATCAGAAAAGTCACAGGATAGGTAGGTATACACTTACTCCTCGAGATAAAAGAGTAGGGCTTGATTTGTTATTTTTCTTTATGGGATTCTTGGATTCCAGAGAGTAATTCCATAAATTCTGTTCATGTCAAGGTGTTGCGCAATGTGACATGTCCATTTTATAGTTTTTGAATGTTGTTTGTTACTTTATTATTTATATGTATACAATAGCGTTTTTATAGTTGTTTTGTAAGATTTTCTATTTTTACTATATTTTTGTCGATCGTTTTGTAAAAAAAACATTTCACAATATGGGTTGCTGCGGGACGTGGTCTTGCGTTGGAGATTTCGCCTATATCATTGAGAAGTAAGTAGGTACTTATGGAAGTACGGAAGTAACGGCCGAATACTCAAACGCCTAGATTAGTGCCAATAGAGCCTATTATGTAACCATGTAGAACGAACGTACACGAATGTTCGCAACCGGCCACTGCGCGCTAGGTCATAGGTGCCTCGATACATCCAGACGACTACCTAGAATGTATTAAAGACTATGAGACCAAGGCGACTATCCTAGCGACTCACCTTCCAGTGCGGTCATCGTGTATCCTAGCAAATAACCTGCTGGATATATCTAGGCACCAGTCGTCGGTGCATTCGCAGCCTGACGACGCACGCGCGGCGAGGTCGTGGCCGAGCGGTTAGGCCCGGACTCCACCAAACCAGAGACGAAACGAGAGGAGGAAAGATTTATTTAAAAAAACCAGTAGGATTTCATTATTAACACATCTCGTCTCCGCTCAGCCGTTCAGTGGAGATGACTGAGCGGAAAGAAAAGATGTCTGATGCTGGCACTACATATTCGCCCATAATTGGCACAATTCATCGTACGTTGCCGGTTTAGTAACAAATGCTTCAAAGTGGTTCTTTCAAAAGCACCAACGTACAATAAATTGTGCCGATCATGGGCGAAAGTGCCTGCATCATATTTGAATGGCACAAATGCCAGCTGCGCCTCGCCGAGCTGTGAGATAGGCGGCGCGCCACGGTAATGATGGTGATATCATTACCGTGGCAGCTCGTCGTCGCGACGCGAAGCGGGGACGAGACGAGAAGAGAAGACAAGAGAAGAGAACCTACCCTGTACGCCACACCGTGCACGAAAGTTGTATGCAGTTGAAACTTACGACTAACGAGTCACATGAACTCACGGGGTGAGGTGAGGTAATTGGTTCTAGGGCGGGGCGGGGAGTGTGCTTTCTGTACGTAGTACTTATATCTATTCTGTGACCTGTATACAACGTGTAACAGAAAGGGGGTATCAACCCGAAAGGAGGTATCAACCCGAAAGGAGGTCAATGTACTCGTGAAACTGAACACCTTCCAATAGAAAAAAAATTCAAATCGAAAAAAAAATAATTTGGACTTTCCATAGAAAATTTGAATTAGCCGCGAACATTTTGTATGGAGAGTTCAACAAAAAAATATTTATTTGATTTTTTTTTTTGTGTTGGAAGGTGTTCAGTTTCACGAGTACATTGACCTCCTTTCGGGTTGATACCCCCTTTCTGTTACACCTTGTATATTCTGTGACTTAGGTTCAAATGGGCTCACTCAGCACTCAGAGCTGTGCTGAGCAAAGTTAGGGAAATTCAATTAATTCTATTCAAATACTTGTTTTCTTTTCTAGGATAGCTGCATGCTGTGCGCTCACTGCTGTAGTGTCATGTATTATGTTCACAATAGTATCTAGCATCGGAATAGGCGTGGGCATCGGTTATAACTACTGTTCGGTGGAAAAGAGTTTGGCTGATGTAGATAAGATTTCAAACGACCAAGAAAATATAGTATCAGCTGGTACAACTACGGCTAAGACTACGCCTACTCCGAAGCCGGAGGGTCGTAGGAAACTGGTGGAATGGAGCAAGCCTCATGAAAAGGAATACTATGGTGATTATTAGAATTATTATTCCACTTGGCCCCACCAAGTGTCCCCAGTGGGGATATTGGTGGGGCAAAGTGGAAAGGAAATTATAATAAAATCTTCTAGTATGTATAAGTGGGGACTCCCCACTTATACATACTTGAAGATTTTATTATAATTTCCTAGCGGCAATTTTAAAGGTTTTCATTATTATTTCGACGGAGCGGCTGGGTCTATGCAAACGCAAAACAGTTAAATGCCTGTCGCCGATCTTGAAAGTAGCGTATATACGTACCTAACCTAACCAGATAGGTAAAACTTTTTATCAAACGTTTCAGTACCTATGTCGCCACAAAAGCTTAGAATACTTTCCAAATAATAACCCCCTAACGTTTGTGTAGCTGCAACAGTCAACAAATCGAACTTTTACCTATGCAAATGTCATCCTTTTTTGCATTTTCACAGGAAAAGAGCTGGATAGTAATGATGCAAAGGCACAGGAATCAGTGGTGGTCATGCCCATTTCAAGGCTGAACGTCTCAAGTCTATTAGCAAAAATCCTGGACCGAAATCAAAATGTAACTGTTCAGTTTATTAATATGTGACTAAGAAAAAAAAACAGTTGTTGCTTTATTTCTTCAACAAAGTCTATCGAAGACTTCCTTTATGATGACTAGAAAATTATACACTTACGGCCGATTTCAATAATCTATATTCAGTAGGATATAGACCTACTATGGATCTGTTATTAGGCAGGCAACTGTTGTTATTTCCCGTCATTTAACAGAAAAATCTAGGCAACAAATATTTAGTAAGTAAGGCTATCTTTTACTGAGGATAGGTTATTGAAATCAGCCATTTTACCACTGTCTTATCTCACCACTGCCAAAGAATATTAATCTAATTTATACCATTTTTGCATTGTGGTCGAACCCAGGGTTAAACTATGGAATCGTGTTTATACCAAATATGAAAGCTTCTTGGTTTTAAGTAGGTATGCTATGGCAATGATATTAGAATTAAAAATTCTAATATCTTTGTGCTATGGTGTATGTAATGCATGTTTCGTAAATATATAGGTACGTTTTCCGCATTCGGAGACGAATGCATCAAATCGTTTCGAATGCTAGTTTCGGAGAAACCATATTCGGAAAACCTAAACTTTAGGAACTAGGTAACTGTGAATGACGTTATGCGGAACGCAGCACCACTGAGCAAGTAATCACTACGTTTTACGCAGCACTACAGAGGAAATAATCACAGCCAACTCGTGGAAAGAATGTTTGTAAACAAAACTTTGCGCATTTTTCGTAATTATTCCACAAATACGTTAAGTTTCAGTAAATTAACACCATAAATAAACTTGGACAACATAGGTAAGCTATCAATGATATTCTTATATTTATAAAACATGTTATAAAAAAGTGCTACTCAATAAGTGCTTAGTTTTATAAATTGTTTCTATCGGTGGGGACCTGTAATTGGCTTCCAAGCGCTATATAAGCTTACTATTGTGATGAATTCAGCTGTTGGTCTTCCAAATAATTAAAATAAAATAAAAAATAATAATAAAGTGTTTTTGAGGTTAAGTATGGGCGGTTTGTTTGTAAACATTCTTTCCACGAGTTGGCTGGAGTATAGGTTCATTTTTTTCTTATTCAAGACAGTTTACTCGGTTAGTTCTGCGTACCATCACAGAGGAAATAATCACTACGATTACAAAGGAGTAGATTTTTTCAGTTTTTCCCAGTGGTCACATAGATGGACAGACTAATCTGGCCAACGGATTTTTTTCCCCATTATTCGAAGCATTGTTCAGTTAAGCACAAAAATACGAAGAGGTCATATAACTTAAATGTGGTGAAGTTTGTTGACACTAATGTGCTTCCTCTATGATAGGTATAGTGTTTTATCTATGGTCAGCAGTGTCAGCACCTGTCAGAAAATAAAATGCGACTTTGTGATTATAAACTAAATAGGCATTGAATATTACTTTCTTGAACATTATTTCATATAAGTACCTACTTCAACACCAAAATGGGAATAATACTATGCACCCTTTCACATGTTATGCACGTGGGCGAAAAGTAAGAATTTTTACATCTAAAGCTAAACTTATGCCTTGATTATTTATAAATCAAAGAATTTATGTTAATTTCTTGTAGGAAGGCTAAATCTGTTTTATAATACAATTCTTTAGTGTTAGTTTTGATAATGGGTAAGTTACATTCTGCTGAAACGAGCAGCGGTGCGCGGCCAAGGCGCGGCATGGGGAAGTGATGAGCAAAATCTCTCTTTATTACGCACTCGACACTATGAATAATGGGTTCTCCACATGCGCAGGCCCCAGCCTGCAGAATCATGCGGAGAGGCGCGGCCTCCCGCAGCCTTCCGTTCAAATCCCTATACAGATGTGTAGGGAGGCGCGCGGCCTCCTCAGGACTGAAGATGCCGCGTCTCCCACTTCTCCGTACGATCCTGCAGGGCGGGCCTGCGCATGTCAAGGGCTCATCGCCGCTGCGCGTGACCAGGGTCGTTACGCCACATGATGCAGTCAACGTCAGAAATATACTCAACAGAAGTTCAGAGACAGGAAGATATTCTTGGAATGGCAACACAGTGCAGCGCACTCCCTGTGGCACGGAACCTCATCATAATCATAAGGGGCCGTACATATTATGTACTTTCTTAGTCTACTTCAGGCAGAACATGGGCCTCCCTCGCATCTGCAGGCTTACCAAGTGGTTTGGAGATTGCAAGTTTAAATTTAAAGTACCAGGGTCACATAAATCAGAGGATCCCATGGAAGTCAAGAGGCAAAAAAATTATCTGTGGATCCCATGGGAGTGGAGTCATGGAAGCCTAGTGTCCAGAGGGGACTGCTGCCTTTTGATTAGTCGCTTTGTGACACATCTACATGCAAAGGGTTGGTGTTGGTGTAGTTATTCGTCTGTCAGACACCACGGGGCGTCGTTGTCGCACCAACTTTCTGTGTCGTGTCATGTGTCTTCTTCAATAGGATGCCGACTGTAATCGAGACATCAATCCTAGTTTTATTTCATGGTCTTAGTTCATTATTAACATAAATGTGTGTATTTTTTTGGTAACAGGTTTGCGATATGCTTAGCCGCAGCCGGTATCGTCTCGTGCCTCGTATTCACCCTCACGATGATGCTGGTCCTGGGCATCGGACTCGGTTACAACTACTGTTTTGTTGATTTCAAAACTAGACACAAGTATGGTAAGGAAGCTTCTCTAACATTTATTATTGTGTTCGTATGCAATCACTATTCTTGTTTAAGTACCTCATATACTTAGAGAAGCGGTGGGTCTTAGGATGATCGAACGTGGATAAGACGAAAATCATGTCGAATGCCCATGTTGTACCTACTCCAGCTCATGTTGGGAACACTACGCTCGAAGTTGTTGACCGTTACATATACCTAGGACAGACAGTTCAGTTAAGTAAGTCCAACTTCGAGAAAGAGATCTCTCGTCGAATTCAACTTGGATGGGCAGCATTCGCGAAGCTTCGAACCAGTTCGAACTTCTGACCAGTGTGTGTTGCCGTTTCACTGCCGTAACGTAAGAGTGATGAATTACGGCAGTGAAACGTGGTCATCTACTATGGGTTTCATAAAAAGGCTCAAGGTCAACCAGCGTGCAATGGAGAGAGCCATTCTCGGCGATTCCTTACGTGACCAAATCAGAAATGAGGAGATCCGTAGGAGAACCAAAGTAACCGACATCGCTCGAAGGATTGCTCAGCTGAAGTTGCAATGAGCGGGACACATAGCGAGAAGAACCGATGGCCGTTGGGGCGGAAACGTTCTGAAGTGGACCAACGATCTGGTGAAGGTCGCGGGAAGCTGCTGGATGCGGGCAATAATCGTCGTGGAAATCCCTGGCTGGAGGAGGCATATACCCAGCAGTGGGGTGTCTTTTGCGGCTGATATGATGATGATGATTTGTTTTACATTAAGGTGACTTCAAGATACCTAGCTATCTGAACCGCAACGGCGAGGTATCACAGCTAAGCATCTTCGGCATGTTCTTACCTGCCCTATTGTAGTAATGTAGTTTGTCAGTTTTTGAAGTTTTATTTTGTTTCAGTGCCTGGCTATTATCGGTACACCGTATTGCCTATAACGCCTACACATCCGAGAACTATTAAGTACCGTCCGCCTTACCCCACTCTATACCGCTTACCCCAAAGTGAGTGGTATCAAAAATATCCCCATCCTTATCACAGGATGGGTCAAAATGACCAAAATGCAACTATGGATTTTAATCTTGAAGAACTTAATGGTACCGACTTTGAAAAACTAAACATATCCTTGGATCTTACTTCATTAACTGATTTAAAAAATGACCTTGATAAACTTAATGGTACCGATTTGGAAAAACTAAACATACCCTTGGATCTTGCGTTATTTGAATTACAAAATGAAATAAGATATAATAAGGCAGAAGGCTTTCAAGATTATTATGGTAATGTTGATATGTACAATAAGAAAGAAGAAATCAGTACGCTGTCGCCGACTCTGCGGCTTTCAGTGTCACCGACTTCGCAAATGCCATCGCCGACTACGCCTTCTGGAAAAGTCATGGATAAATTATCCAATTTTACAAAGACTATTTTGCGCCTTAATGGACTTGACTTATTCGCTTTGCTCGCAAAGATGAAATCAGAGAACAAAAATTACACAGTAAAAATCGAAACCAACTAATTTCTAGTGAAAATGCAAACGAAACCAATTAAAGTGCATTTAAAGATTTCATGGATTTTTAAGTTTGTTTGTACCTATACAATACTTATTTATTTTTAGTGTTTTATAAGTTTTGTTTAGTTTTATAAAATTAATTATATACTTATAATAAAATTGAATTATTCTATGTAAGAAGTTTACTTAAGTTATTAAATAAAAGTCATATTGTCAAAACGTATGAGTATTTTTGATTTTCCATCACTACTATCAGATCACACTTACAAAAATAAATAATTCATAAAAATAAAACATGACAGCCCTGCCAAAAAACGTAAACTTACGTATTAAATTAAAACCTCCTTCAAAAAAACCTGAAAACAAAAACAAAAACAGCTTCAAAATTAAATACCTCTAAAAAGCAAGAAATAATTTCGGGCTGGAGGACAACTTCATTTTTTTTCTAAAACCCCCACCCGACTTCATTAGACGTGTTTTATCAATGTTGATATGTATGTAACGAATGATTCGAATATTATTTCTTGCTTTTTAGAGGTATTTAATTTTGAAGCTGTTTTTGTTTTCAGGTTTTTTTTAAGGAGGTTTTTCTTAAATTTTTTTTAAAAACCTTTTTTATTTTCAACTTTTTAGTGGTAGGTAGGTATGTAAGCGCAGCGTGTAAATATTTTTTAACTCTATATTATAATCTTTTCAATGGTAAATTTGCCTAGAATTCAATTTCTAAATTTACGCTGATTGTTTTTGAGGAGTTCCGTTGTGTCTTCGTAGTCCAAGTCTAGACGAGAACGTTGCATCGCAGACCATGATTTGGTTTGTTTTGGATTATCATAAACCTACCAAAATCTAAATCACTTTACATATACTATTTGACTTTGAGGAGTTCCCTTGTGTATCTTCGAAGTTCAAAATCCAATACCGATGAAATTGAAATGTGACTATTTTTGAAGTGTACCCTTTCAAACATAAAAAGAATCACCTAAATCGGTTCTTAATAATAATAATTATAGTTTTATTTCAGACCATACATCCATTTGTTAGTATACAATAATACTACTACCTAAGTACTACTACTCAAACAAAGATGTTATGTCCGAAATTCCGTAAAAACTCGTGCGATGGCAAGCTAATTGATATTTTTCAGGATTATGATAAAACTACTAGCCAGATCTCTGTATTTTATGGGACCACACACGAACTATGTTCTTTGAGATAAAAAAAGAATTGTATAAATCTGTTAACAACTGACGAAGTTATGTTAATCATACATAAAAAAAACCATCGACTTGAGAACCTCCTCCTTTTTTGAAGCCGGTTACAAAGTAAAAAACAAGTGTCATTGCAGTCGGGGGACACCGTTCTGTGGAACCATAAAGTTAATATACCTACGGAATAGAGGAACAAAGGGCTGAGCAAGCAAGATGTCACTAATTGACAACACGGTGTGATAAAAAGAGATGCGTGATGCAACGTGATCGAACCCTTTTTCGCAACTGATTGGCAGTTGGTCTGCATTTATCGGCACGCTGAAAATTTGAGTTCTGCGAATATTTCAGATTTTTCGTGAAATCGTGGACATTTTTGCGAAATAGTGTTTCAGAAACATGGTGACCTGTTCAGTGATTGATTGTTGTACAACACAGCGAAATAACCCTGGAAAATGTTAATTTCACAGGTAAATTATTCCAAATCGACGCCACCTAAATTTGGGTTTATTTTTGCCAATGCGCTTCGAATTTTTAGCACTGAGCATGATTATTCTCTTCTGTTAACATTTATTTTTGTAAAAAGCAAAGATCGACTAGACATATGCAAAATTTACGAATATTTTGTGTAAAGAAATATTTTTCATTTTACACTATTAAGTTATCGATATTTTTTGTCGATTGTTCATATCACGCGGTAAACGAATATGTTTCACTCAATGATATTTTGGTTTCACTGTTGTAAAAGTACCTACCTATACTTTGTCTCTAGGTTCAGCAGTTTGGGCTGTACATTGATATATCAGTCAGTAAGTCAGGACTTTGAATTTTATGTACAGGGTCATTTTGTATTCACCATCCAAATTTTGAAGATGCGTTCAGTCCATAAAACTACACAACTTTCTCTAAGGAACACATGGCCAAATATATAAAAAAATCGACTATCCATACAAATTAAAGAGATCACGTGATCAATTTAGTATGGGATGACCAAAATTTTGTGGCGAAATTCGACACATGATTCTTAGAGAAAGTTGTTTAATTTCATGGACTAAACACATCCTTAAAATTTGGATGGTAAGTTCAAAATGACCCGATATAAATAGCGACCCGCCCTCGCGTCGCTTCGGTGTAGTGTGGAATTTGACACAATATGTTATACACTAACGGCCGCCCGCGGTTTCACCCGCGTGGTTCCTGTTCCCGTGGGGATATCGGGATAAAAATTTTAGGCTATCTTCTTTCTGTGTGCTAAATTTCAACCATATCCGTTCAGTAGTTTTTGCGTGATTGAGGAACAAACATTCAAACCCACAAACTTTCACATTTTATAATATTAGTAGGATAGGATATACCTTTCTCTTGCATCACTATCTATTAAAAAAACGCATCAAAATCCGTTGCGTAGTTATAAAGATCTAAGCATACATAGGCACAGACAGCGGGAAGCTACTTTGTTTTATAATATGTAGTGGATATTGATTTTAAATATTTTTGACCTTTTTCTTGTTAAATAAATTATTTTAAATATCTTCTGATCTTTTTTTAATAGTCATACTTCATTCCAGTATCGTAATTTTAGTACCAACACCTATGCAAAATTCCATCCCATCTATTTTTCAAATCTATTGCTGTTCAATAATACTATCGATATCGATATTAATGTCTATTGTGACAAGATTACATCACTGAGACGTCAACATATAAAAAATACACACACAAATGTAAATCGATTTCGGTTTCGTTTGACAGCTTATGTGTGTGCCTCTATTCCGCTAGGTATATTAACTTTATGTGTGTGTGGAACACTTTTTAAGTCCCCCGACTGCAACAACACTTGTTTTTTTTTATTTTTTAGTACCTACTTACGTTTTTTATGTATTTTTTTATATTTTCAAATTATTTATTTTTATTTAATACAAGTATCTTATTAAAAAAATATAGTTTTGGAATGTGCTCATCAAGGCCTTTCATTTAAGACCCATAAAACAATGTTCAGATTACAAAATGGCGTCATGCAGCCGCCATATCTTTTATTTTTAATCTTTAGCCAGTATCATTCTTGATCATGTAAGGATACTAACGATACCCCACACATCCAATATTTAGGCATTTGGAAGTAGGGGAAATTACATGACTAGGTGCATAATAATACAACCTGTAACAGAATATGGCCAAACCAGAATATGGTAAATGGGGACCATCAAACTGAACAACTTTTACAACTTTTACTTTTACAACTCTGAAATCGCGAAAATAAAATCAACTGTTTCACACAAAAAATATTATTATTATTTTTATTTTATTTTTTTATTTATTTTATTCACCAAAATATGTATGTAAACGTATGAAACAGTTGTTTTTTTCGCGACTTCAGAGTTGGTCCCTTCGTAAAAGTTGTTCAGTTTGATGGTCCCTATGTACCATATTCTGGTTTAGCCATTAATTCTGTTACACTTTGTATACTAAGGCAGAAGTTATTTTAGTGAATTTTTAGATTTTAGCATTCACAATGCTATTTTTATATATATTAAGTTACTTAATATAACTGAAAAAATATTAGAAAAAATCGACTTACCCGTAGCAGCTCAGACGGGACTCGAACCCGCACCCTTAGGATTCCGGCACTAACCAATTATGCTATCGAGTCGCTAGTGGGAGTGGCGAAATTTTCTAATACTTTTTACGTTTTTGCTGTAAGCCAGCGTTATTTCATCAATGTGAAGAATTACCTTCAACATTCGAATGCAACATCTTTACAGACGCCAGACAATCGATTAAGATGAAACAGCTATATATTGAATTTTTTGATTTTTAGATAATTGGTTAGTGCATTGGGCCGGAATCCTAAGGGTGCGGGTTCGAGTCCCATCTGAGCTGCTACGGGTGAGTCGATTTTTTCTAATATTTTTTCAGTTATATTAAGTTATTTTAGTATTGAAAAAATAATAATAAAAAAATAGTGTAATCACATAAAAGGGGGTAATAATAATAAACTATTATAAATCCGTTATCTAACCTTGTACGCCTTGTAGTAACTTAGCGAAGTTCCTATACGAATGAGCGCATCGTAGCAAGAATTTTTGTAGCAAAATGTATAAACTTTTATGGGTGTAAATAAAGGGCGAATGTGCGGTCGGTAACAAGCCATTCCCATGATATTGGATATTCAGTAAACAATTTGATTGATGAAAAACCATGCTGTATCAATTACAGTTACACAGGCAATAAAAAAATACTTTATTGCAATTACCAAAACATCCCGTTCATTATTAGTAGGTCTGTACATTAGTACAGCGGCCGGCAAAACAGGCATGGGCACAGAATACATAATATGGCATGGGTGGACGAACGTGTAAAAGTATGTTTGTTTGTTTGTTTGTTACGCCTTCACGTCTTTACGCCTACGTTTGATCATCAGCCGATCATACAGACAGGGTACAGAGAAAGACATATAGTGTATAATTATGTACCTTTCATTCTGGAAAAAAATAATATTCCCTAGGGTTAGAGAAATAACTGTCCACGCAGACGAAGTAGCAGGCGAAGTTGGTCTACAAATGACCCCCAGAAAAACTAAGTATATAGGTAGGTACATGGTATTTTTTTGGGTTTATAAGTATCAATGAATAATGCCAAGACCCCATTTTAAAGTCTGATAAAAATTGCATCAAATAATGAAATTACCTACGATGTTATTGTTTTTTTAAATTAATAATATTTATAACCATAGTTGACTTAGGGACCTTGTGTTGCCTCTTTGTCTGCCTCCTTTTTTATCAAAAAGTCAGTTTTAAACAAGGTCTATCTTGTATCTCATTTTAAAATAAGGGGGTAAATAAGTTTAGTCAACTGACAGATTAACTGTTACCAGGCTGACCAGCAAATTCTTACTACAAATTATTGAAAAGAAAATCAATTTTACTTTAAGAACTAATACTTGTAGGTAGGTAGGTAAGTACTTTAAATATTATCCTATTTTATACTCTAACAATCACAACTACTACTTATTATTTACATTCAATTTTTTTGTGCTTCATCTTCCTTCATAGTTCTCATTAGTAGTCGATTGTGACTTGACACTTCACACTTTTTGATCAACAATGACAGTAGAAGTTCCAGGTTATTAAAGCTTTTCTTTCATCCACAGTGAGAAACTGAGTAGCTCTAAGATTTCTCATTTAAAAGTTACTCGGAGATGCCAAAGTTTACGTTCACTGGTGTAAATGGACAAATTTTTACTAAGTACAAACAACGATGTCAACGACAAAAGTAGGTAGCTAAGTATGAACAGTAGAAGTATTTAAATTAATCTTTCCTTTCTGGAGGAAAAGAAAACTGAATAATTACGTATTGAAATAATGAATTTAATAGAAATAATACTAGGAAAAATCGACTTAACCGTAGCAGCTCGGACTCATCCCGTCTTATACTTACTTCGGTAAGTTAGACTTTACCAAAGTATACTTAGTATATTGACTTCGGTTTTGGCTAATTAATTATGTAACTGGACTTCGAATTGATTATAGCGATCGTGTAACATTTATACATTATAATTAGGTACATTTTAGTTATACCTAGTTGTTAACCTAACATAGGGTGAATATGGAACTATGTTATTATAAGTTATATCGTTTTGATTGATGTGCATACCGAAGTATGATTTCTTAAGAAAATGAAAATACTTTTTGTTGAAAAATACATATCTGTACCTAAGAACTATATAAAAGGAAAAATTCTTGCGACTTCGAACCTTACTAAAAGTATATTTTACGATCACAAAATTGCATTTTCTTGTTGTGCATCAGTAGTGTACTGAGAGTGTGGCAACAAAGAATTTGCTTCGCGCTTCAAGCAAGCAAAGCTCTTCAGATTGTGCAGTAACCACAAAGGTGACAGACCTCTTATTTTATTATGTTTTTCGCTCGTATCTTGTAAGTATGTTGCTCTTTATTGTATCATATTTGTTAATACGAAAATGCTCTTCCGCTCCTATTAATTTCCTGTGTGCCTGATGTCCGTCTGTGTTATTCACTTCCAGTAGGTAGGTATAACAGTTCGTACTTTGAGATCTTTCTAAGTTTTTTTTGTAGTTTTCCTGAAAAAAAAAAATGTTATTTTCTCTGTATTCCTTTGTAAATGTAGTATTTTATCTTAAACTGTTATTTTAAACCACAAATTCCAATACTTACTCCTGGGTTTCATGAACCTATCAGTATTTTATTTCATGTGACATGGCAATAAATGCCCCATTCCATCAAGCTGGTTGACCAAGACGACATAGAATCTGCTCTATACTAAATAAACAGATATAAAATGGAATCAATAACATTCCAACAGTTGCATCAATGCAATGTTTCAATAGGCAAATTTTATCCTTTGAACATTTGCACCAAGAATAATTAAAAACGAACATTCGCGCATTCAAACCATTCGCATTAAGCCTATTTTTATAGTTGCTTTATTATTGTACTGGTGATAGAGTCTGTTTTTGTTGTTTTTTATACTTTGAACAAAAACACGAGCTAATTTCTCTTGAGGGCAGACCGCCGATGGTCTCCAGGGTGCTCCACGATTGCAATGTCCATAAATATTAAGTTGAGTTTGAGACAGACTCAATTTCGAGGCGACGGAGCTCTTGGGCGAAACCTTAATAGATGTCGTTTACAATCCGGTGTCCCTGAGAGAGATAGTTACAACTTTTCTAGTGTCTGCGAATGTGATTGCATCCAGTGATGCGAGTTTGTTTAAAGAGTTGTGTTGTGATTGTCATAGAAATCTGTTTACAGAAATCATAACAAAATCAGACAACATTCTCATTAAGGTGGTACCCTGAGCAAAAATGGCGCCGCGGTGAATTATATTTAATATTATTATTCTAATACACAATTTTAAAAATGTTTATCGTGGAGATTTAAGGGCCCATGGTCTAGTATTTTTAGAAGGTATCACTACATGCCCTCGTAGTCATTCGTAGAAATAGATAGCAAATGTGTCAAAAACGGCCACTTTTAGCAGTTTTGCTATCTACTTCTAGCAGTGACTACGAGGGCATGTAACGATACCGTCTAAAAATACTAGACTTTGGGCCCTAAAATCTCCACGATAAACATTGTTAAAAACTTTTTCTATTAATAACTAGCTAGTCGAAGGAAAAACAATGGAAACTGAAAACATCATCTGTGGTATAGCAGTAGATCTATCGCAAACAGTTCCGTCCGTTTCAGACGTAGAGACATTTTAGTACCTTTGCGTTCCTAACTTAAGTCCTATAGATGTAAGTACAATAGAACATCTACAGTAGATAACACAGTACTAAACTGATCATCAATTATTTTTAAGACCAACAGTTCATCGGGTAATGCAAAAACTCTTTCCAAGGCTACAAAAACCCGTATAAAAGAGCTTTAGTACATTTTACTCGTTCGGTAGTGTTTGTGTTCGTTCGTTATTTCATTCGATTTGAACGTCTGTAGACAAATAAAGCAGCGTTTGATCAAATACAAAATGTTCGAACCAACTTTGCCCGGTGCCCCTGTGCTTCGAATGTTGTCAATTTAGAAAAACCAATTTGAACAGCTCTGAAAAACGGATGAAATTGAAACTTGCTGACGGTAACAATATGCCGTTACCGAACATTGGCACTGTAATTTGGTTACGTCATCAAGTGCTTACTTACCTACTGAAATACAATATTCCCGTGATGAAATAAAAATGCCGAGTATTTTTGGCTAAGTAATTGAATGTAATAACTTCTCTTGGGAGTTCCAATAGATTGGTATTGTTTTCAGAATTCTTAATAAAAATTTTATTCCATAAAACAGCTAAAACTTTTAATAAAAAATTGTTTAAACAAAACAAAAAACCGACTTCAAAAAACCTACAGCTCTAAAAAGCAAGAAATAATATTCGTAATAATAAAAATACGTCTATTGAAGTCGGGTGGGGCTTTTAGAATAAAAAAAAGGAATTGTACTCCAGCCCCACCCGACTTCAATAGACGTATTTTTATTATTACGAATATTATTTCTTGCTTTTTAGAGCTGTAGGTTTTTTGAAGTCGGTTTTTTGTTTTTTTTAAACAATTTTTTATTTTTTTATTTTTAGTGTAGGTACCTTGTAGGTAAGGTATATTATATAATGTAGAAACATCGGCTCAGCCAAACGTAAGATAATCGCGGAGAAACATACATACGGGTCAAACTGAGAACCTTCTTTTTTAAGTCGGTTAAAAAACTACACTTAAGATATCCCTCTTCCAACAAAAAAATAATTATCTCATTCAGTTCATAAACAAAGAAGTAATACGACCAATCATCGAGGTAATTCACACAAAATCATACTATTTTCGTGCTTTTTTTCAAAATTACTTAAAAAGTACTGAACCGATTTCCAAATTTCAAAAAATGGGACCAACTTGGGAGTGTGCCTAATGTAATAACGTTTGAATCATTTCAATCGGTCCAGCCGTCTTCGAGTAATCGGTGGACATACAAAAAAAAAAAAAAAAAAAAACAAATATACAGACGAACATAGAACCTCCTCCTTTTTTGGAAGTCGGTTAAAAAGTGTTACGTTGTTGGAGCCTAATGTGTCCATTTTGATTATTTTGTACTAGCAACCGCCCGCGACTTCGTCTGCGTGGAAAGATTTTTTGTTATCCCTTGGGAACAATACTTTTTTTCTCGATAAATGTTACCCTATGTCCTTTTCTGCACCTTTGAGAACGTAAGTATATGCAAAATTTCATGATGATCGGTTCAGTAGTTAAGACGTGAAGGCGTAACAAACAAACAAACGGACTTTCGCATGTATAATATTAGTAAGGATAGTTACGACTATCATTATCATAGATTATCAATTTATCAGGTACAAAAAGAACTAAGGTTAAAGGAAAAGTGATCAGTTTTATAATATTTTAATACATACAAGTACTTATGTGCGCGGTAATTTGTATGGAATTATAGCAGCGGTCGCGAAACCGGAACCGCATACCGGATAGGTACGCGGTACGTACCGCGTATTCGGCGAAACTTTTACTCCCTCCCGCGGACACACTTTGCATATATATCCGGTCTTTACTCATAAGCATCGTGCGTTTTACTGTGACATAATTTATTCACTTGTACATAATAATATTCAAAAATTGAGCCACAGAAAGTTGCCGCTCGCGCAATCTTAACCATTATTCGACTCCATCGTTAATTTTTACCGGTGCTTTTGAGCTTTAAATCTTTAAATGCACATAACATCCCCCACTAGGAAATGTGGTACTTCCGCAAAACCATTAAGTTAACATTACAATAAGTTTGTAATGGGCGTAATAACATGGAACAGTAAAATTAACGGTACTCACTTTTAAATGATAATAACCAGACTTTATGTTTAATTAGAATATTTTTTGTTAACGATCCGAATTTTTTTTAACTATAAAGTTGTATTTTATTCGTGAAATTTTTTCTTCAAAAGCTTGATCCAAATAATTTTTCAGCTAGGTATCTGATGATCAAAAATTTTTTGACTCTACTGTATTTAGTATTTCCTGTGTCACTATTTGTAGTTTTTTTTATCCCGTCTGTTTGTTGGTTTAAAGTGAGGCTTTTCAGGTCATCCGGCGAGCTCGATACAGTCCTGATCTATTTTCGCAATTCGGCAATGTTCAGCAGACTGCATAATAAACAAATAAAATACAAACGCTAAAGCATTTGAATAGTTTTGTCCACAAATATCTTATTTCTCTATTATGACAAGAAAATGCATGTGTGAAACTCACTGAGGTAAAATATACGTAAAAACTATAAACATTAATGTCCTCTTACTAAAAACAGAAGACCGAGTAGTAAATTTAAAACATTTCATTTTATTATTATTGTTATTTGTTTTTTCTATAATTTTATTAATTATTAGTCCTTAGTATTAATTTCATCATAATTAGTTATCTCTTTTTAAAAATGTACTTACTACGAAAGGTATGATAATGTTTTAGCCAACGACTTCTGCGACACGCATCGTGCAATAAAAACTTCAAACATGCAATTTCAAAATCAGCAGCGTTGTACACAATGAAAGACAAAAGAATTGCGAAGCATTCAGTGGTAAACCCAACCCTCAGAGATCCAATCAGAATGAGCTCGACCGACCGAGAACAATTATGAAGTCGTCGCGAAATTAGATTTTATACAATTTTAAGGGTCACCGATTGAAAGGGTGATAAATATTAAAAGAACTCCCTCAAAAAGAATAGAGCAAAAAGAAACTCAATATTAAATCTGAATGACTCTGATTGTCTCTTATCTTGGAAAAGAAACTGTAAAAACCTAAAGAAAAGCACTGAGGTAGCTGCTAGCGTATTGCTGAACTTTTATGGAATCCATTCTGAGGTCTTCTTCGATATCAAATCAAAATTGCTATTTTATTTACGTAGGTACGTAAATGTAATGTAGGTACGTAAATCCAAATCCGTTGAGCCATTTAGAAGTTATGGTGGAATAAAGAAACTCACATACCCACAAACATAACTACATGAATCCATTACAACACTCAATTTTAGGCAGTCGTGTAAAAAACTCTCCGAGTGTTGCATGCATAGGTAGTTGCTAAACTACAAAACTACATAAAAGTTTGTAGTTAAATGAATTAAATAGAATTTATTTAGCTATAACATCGAGATTGGTATACAAAAGAATGGCTAGACCACTGCAAACTTCTCTAATACTTAGTTGTCCTGAGGGGGAAATTATGGGACCGGTTAATAACCTCGTTTTCTTTGACAAAGTCGAGCTTACAAACAGTGAGACGTTTAGTTCAATAAATCGAGATCAAGCTAGTATTAAACGTAATAATAACAGGAATTGACAACGTTATTTTTAAATGTCACGGTATTGCTTACTTTTTTACTGTTACTTTTAACACTAACGTTATTATGTCAATAAATAACGTTACGTTGAAATTAACGTTAATTCAGTAAATAACGTTAATTTTAACGTTATTTCTTACTTTTTGTTACCGTTACTATAAAATTAACGTTATTCCTATTAATAACGTTAGGTACTTTTTTACCGATAATTTTAGTAGTAGGTACTATTGTACCGGTAAAGTTAACTCTATATTTAACGGTAATTTTACCGGTACAATAATTTTAACGTTATTTTTACCGGTAAATTTACCGATAAAATGTTTTAACGGTATTTTAACGTTATTTAACGTTTTTTTTGTATCGTAATTTTTTTTAACGGTATTTCAATCCCTGAATAATAATAGTAGATTGTTATACAAGACGCTAAAAGTACCCATTGCATACGAGGTATTTTTATTCCCGAGCTTTAGCGAGGGAATAAATAGAAACAGAGTTACAATGGGTTTTAGCGTCGTGTGTTACACTATACTTTTCACTACGATTGCGATAAAATAAAATACAATATTAAATAGTTTATACCTACTTACTTACTTCCGTAAACGAATCCACTCGTTTTTTTTTCCTCCACTTCATAAACTTTTTGTACAATATTTAAATAAATGATTTGTGCTTGACGGCAGAAGATTAAAATTATTTCTTTCCAATTACAGTCGCACAATTCAATCAGTTTGTAATTATAAAAAAATTCTAAAGATTTCGCGCCATGGTACCTTTTTTAATTTCTGCTGTAGCAGCTAAGCAACACAAACACGCATTCTACGATTCACTCTGTACACAGAGTATAAATAAGTCTATGATTTTACCGAAGAGATGCTTTTAGTTCCATTTTCAAAAATAAGAATGAGAAACTGGGGGCCTATTACGAAACTTGGTCACGATAGTCGTCCGCAGTTCGTCGGTTATAGCTATTACAAATATTTTCAATGTAGCTATCGTAGTCCATAGTCTATTGAACGAATAATGACGGATCCACTAGAGAGAAACTGTCAAATTTACGCAATTACTTTGCAATATCGCATACGCAAGTGCTTTGTAATAGGAATCAATCAGAACGAATGTATCGCATTAAACTTTTCGTAATAGACCCCCAGTATTAAATCGAGCGAGTTTTTATTCGTGATTATGAATAAAAACTTTTTCGTTTTAGTACGCTCATTGGTAATAGACAAACATTAAAAAAGAAAAAACTTTATCCCCTAGGGCTTATTATGCTATTTTATCTCGACTCTTGTACGTTACAATGACGCACTTTTTGAGCAAGAGGAGTGAAAAGATCATTTCTTGGATACGAGCTAGGATATGCAGAGGCTTGATTATCGTTTTTGTCATGTTGACGGCACTGTAACATCATTAAACTTGATTAGATATCAAGATATTACAGTCGCATTGACGTCAGTCCCGTCAATATGACAAAAACGGTAATCAAGCCCAAATCCCATGACGGTTCTCTTTCCCTACAGACTCTATTATACCACGCCTTTATACTATTTGAGTTAAGACTGGTTTACATTATCTTAGTCTTTAGTAAAGTGCTTTAGTAGCGTGCGAGTAGATTCGAATGCGAGTGCTTTAGTAGTTTGGTGCCTTTCCAGTGAGCGTTTACATGCTTCCAGTACAGTGTCATTTGACTAAAGCACTCTACTAAATACGCTACTAAAATGTTGATTTACATGCTTCCAGTGCGAGGAAAGTGTCGCGCGGGGAGTTCTACTAGAAAGCGATGATTCCAGTTGAAAGGCTCTTTAGTCATAAGACGACCGTTTACATGTTTCAACTAAAGCACTCTACTAAAGACTAAGATAATGTAAACCAAAACCAGTCTTTATATCGGAAACTTGGCCAAGTCTCACACGTTTATGTTTGTAAACTGTCGAGTTTATGAGCAGCAAATTCCTACAGGCGTAGGTAACGGTTTCGTGTATTAATGTTCTTGAGAATAAACTTTACTATTCGACGGTTTGGTTTCAAAGCTAGTTTGCGGTTCTGAATGTCGACCAGATATTTATGATTACCTTAGATTAATTGTTTATGTTTACCTTTTGCTGTGGGTTTGGTATTCAATAAGACCGTACTGTGCCTGTATTATGAGTTTGCACATTTACCTTTCGCACTAAGTAATTTGTATGTAATTTAGCACAGCGCCTCTGGCAGTGACTACACTAAACTAAAAGTTTTCTATCGACTATATTAAAGGCGCTGTAGGTAGTGAAACTAGCGCCGCCACTACATTTATTTTTATAACTCGTAAAGTCGTAAACCAAGTCAATATTTAAAAAAAGCTCATGTAATAATCTCTTAAATTGTCTCTAATATTTTTTGAATAGGCTTTTCAACAGTTTTCATTCTTTCTGTAAGTTTTAAAATCCATTTTTGCTCAAAGAGTTATTCACAAAAATATTAGAGACAATTTAAGAGCTTATTATTATTATTAGATTAGCCGGATTAGCAAGCTGAAGTGGCAGTGGGCCGGCCATATTAGCCGTAGAACCGATGGCCGCTGGGGCAGACGAGTTCTTGAGTGGAGACCGCGTATCGGCAAACGTAGTGTGGGACGCCCTCAGACAAGGTGGAGCGATGATCTTCGCAAGGTGGCTGGCAAAAACTGGATGAGTATAGCCGCGGATCGTGCTCAGTGGCGTGCTCTCGGAGAGGCCTATGTTCAGCGTCTAGTGGACGATGATAGGCTGATGATGATGATGATGAAGAGCTTATTACATATGAGCTTTTTTTAAATATTGACTTGGTTTACGAGTAATAAAAAGAAATGTAGTGGCGGCGCTAGTTTCACTACCACTCGTAATCCGCCTACTGTTAGGGATTTGCAGATATAAGTTTTTATTGGTCTTTGTGGCTGGCTATGCACGCACTAAACAACTAGCTACAAAACGTAATGATTTGGTATACATTGTTTAATTATGCCTATGATTTCAAACACAGAGGAAATAATCTCTATGTATTTCAAGCAAATACTCTTGTCATCTTTTGGAAAGATCCATGGGTCCAGAACTAGTTAGTTCCACAGAGGAAATAATTTTAGTTAGTTCTTTCATTAATTGTTAAGGGTATACCTACTAAGCTCCATAGAGTAAGATAAATAAATGCTAAGCTCTTTATCTATCAGTTGAAATTTAAAAATTAGGCAGCCATTACACGCTCATGCAAGCGTCAGTCAAATTCCATCAGTCATGAATTACGTTTGACTGATTGACTGATGGAAAGAAGAAATCAACTTCATGCAACCATAAGTCACCCCATTACACGGTAGGTTAATCGTCAGTCACGGCCGTGACTGTCATGACGGATGGAATTTGACTGACGCTTGCATGAGCGTGTAATGGCTGCCTTACAGTATTTTAATTAACATTTCTTGGTGGAAAATAAAAAAAACCCGTTTCTGTTCGTGTTCTTTAATTGTTCACTTTTAAATTAACTTAAATTAACACAGATACAATAAAACAACAGCTTCTTGACTAGAATAACAATTCGTATTTATCTGCTTAAACATATATCATTAAATAACGACAAATCTCTTAGTAAATAAAGTGATCTATTTCATCTACTTCACATTTTACTTTCTATACTCAAACATTGCGAAAACTAGATGAAAATCCGTCTTAATGGCAAAATATACAATATGTATTTATCTTAACGAGAATGTTTGTAATTTTATATAAATTTAACAAGTCAACCAAATCACTGTACGTACATATCATTTAATATAAAATAAAGTTTAAATGCTGCCATTATAGTAATAGGATAAGTGTCTTTGGGTTAGCTTTGATAATACATAAATTATACATATGTGAATGAAATTTAATTTTATCTCTTCTTTACTTTGGACATTTTAAAGAAATTTAACCGAAAAAATCATTCAATGCATTGAATTTAAAATAGCGATTTCTAAGTTACTTAAGGGGGCTCTTACACTATTATCATAATCATTTTTGAGGCAAACAGTTTTAAAATGGAAAAGAAAGTTCGGATTTCCCTATATTATGGCTTAGGCCTTATTTTCACGAAGCTTTTTTTGATGAAATAAAAAAAAGTATAATGTCCCCTTAGAATGTGCTTTCCAAACTTGGTGAACTTTTAAAAGTTGGACGGCGGGAGCATAAGAAAAAGCTTTACTGGTAAAAAATATATAATTTTTCATATGACTAAAATGTATGTAGATTAGATACCTAATGTATATGAATATTTTTTTTACTACCTAAATGTATTTATAATTCATTTCGTGATAGATTATGGTTTGAGATAATTATAATATGTAGGTAACTGAATTTTTAAATTGATAAAATAATAATTAAATATTTTAAATAAAACTCAACAAGTTCAATAAATATCCTAACAACTATGGAATATTTTCAGAAATTATCTTTAGAGAATACACACTAAAGTAATACTTTAGTCGGTAAAGCTAACGATATGGAGGAACCCTGTAGGAGAAATCATTACGACTAATAAAGTAGTAAATAGAGTAGGAAACATTCAATATTTGGTCACGGCTTGGTCGGGAAGTTCGAGTAGAGACGGGTTATACTAAGCGAGTAAAAAATAATATCTTTAACACCGAAGCTGACTCGACCTCGAACCGCACTTATTGTCTTTATGCGCACCTACTGAGGCTAAAGAAGATACCCGTTTTATAATGCGTCGTTATTGACGTGCTGGCGTTGTGGCCACGTGAGAAGCAGTTGTTCGTCAGGATGATCGATGTGGATGTTTTCTGACAGAGGGGAGTAGGACAGCCCGCCTAGGAGGGCGCCACTCGAGCGCGAGTGTTGGCGGCACAGAGGGCGACGCGACGGAGATTCGCTCTCATCAGACATAGCTCTCGTCACTGTTATCCTTGGGGACTGCCGTCGTCGACCTCTCGTGCTTGTCTCTTCGAGTCCAAGCGCCCTACCTAGGACTACGTGAGGCGGAGCGCGAATGATTGGTATAGCGGATGTCCTTATACGTGGAGGTTCTTCATCTTGAGAGTCTTGCAACATATTACACGATGCCGCTCTTTGAGCGGGTCGTTCTGATCCCCGGGAGCCCATCGCCGCTGCGTCCGACAACCTCCTCGTCGTTGGAGGTCGGATGCATCCCGAGCCTGCCGACAGCGACGGTCGTCGTGACCCACAAGCGCTGGGAGTACGTGCCTGTATCTCTTGGGTCACCTCGCTCTTCGTCATACGCTTGCGTCGATAATTTCGTAGAGAATCTTTAAATGCACGACTCCGTATTCCGTAAAGAATACCGTTAACGGGTGGTGCTGCAGCCAATAAAGTGGCAGCTATCGCTGCGACTGGCTGCGGCGGGATTGCTACGGCGGGCCATATCAATACACAATAATATGGAAAGTAAAGGATGGCCAGGGAACATAGAGGTTGCAGCACCGCCGATAAAGCTCGCCTTCGTGGTGCAGGAGGTGGAGAGAAGGGGTTTCGTTGATGTGTCACTGTCACTTGCGCTGATAACGTTACTTCGTAAATCGCTGCTGCTATCCTGTGTCGATGGTATCTGGCAATGCGGAGTATTTTGAAGCTGCAGAGTACAACTAGGGCAACGGGGAGTAAGAGTGTGAGTATGGCGTATAGGATGCAGAAGGCCAGGGCTGCAGGTCCTGCGCCACAGTCGGGAGCGCAGCTGCCGAACCCTGCGCTGTACGCCAGTGGGGGTTGAGCTGCGGCAAGTGGGGCAAGCAACGCTGCCATCGCTACCCACCCGCTCGCCACGCATATGATCACCTGCGAACCAAAAAGGCATAATGCTATTACATTTTTGTGTCCAAGCGCCACATCCATGGACTATGTTATAAAGGTATTTCTTTCTTATCGAATGAGGATTAGTGGCCAGCTGGCCACCTCAGGTGAGAGTTTATCAAGCCGCCTGTAAGGCCTCTAACATAGCTTAACGACTGTGATCAGATGACAACAACCGGGACCGACGGTTTAACGTGCCCTCCGAAGCACGTAAGCGCTCAGTTGTAATACCACTTTAATGGTCACCCATCCGACACCTGACCGGACCGAGAGTTGCTTAACAATCGTGATCGAGTACGATCAGTCTGTCAAGTTCCGCTATGAGCGCTTCAAATTGTTGCGTCTTGTTATAAAGGTAAATGTTTTTCACTGCAAACAATATTAAATGCTTGAAATACCTACAAAAAACATCTAGACCTACATTTAATTAAATCTACAAAAGATTCCTCATTTGATATAATGTAAGGTAGCTAGGTACTCAGTACCTAGTATCTAACCGTGGATCTGAAGAATGATCCTCATACGCCTATTAGGTAGGTACCTAAAAACAACATATCTCAGACAATCGAAACCTTTGTTTTTGTCTATCTTTGATGAGTAACAAAGCGTACAGACGCTAGCAACAGAATGTTTTTTTGGACAGTAAAAACGGCTGTTATTATTTATCTACAAAATACGTTTAGGAACTCGCTACTTTATTTTCCTCACCTTTCCTTGTTTCTTACGTTGGAACCAGATATGCTTAAATTTGTTTGTTATTCGGTACATCAGATTCTGATCCCTTTTAGATCCTTTTCAAACTTCGCATCTGAATCCGTAGTGAGTTTTTTGATTGGCATAATATAACGGGAGTAACAAGACACTCAACGAAGCCGAAGTCCACGCATTCCGCCAATCATCAGGATCATTTTTGTCTTTTAGACTATACCTGGGAAACCAATAGCTACGAAGTTATTGAAGGTCAAAGTAAAAAAAAAATTTTTTTTATGAAATCTTATTTTATTCGTTATTTCCTTATTATTGTCTACAGAAACATTATCAAAATTATATGTATTTCGTAACAAACAATGGATTCAAAGCGTCATCACTCAATGTATTTCATGAGCACGCACATAAACGTTGCATTTCAACTCGGCCGCACGCAGCAACTATGTAGCAAACAGTCGCAGGCGCGGTCTTTTGTACGCGTTACATTGCGTGGTAACAATAAGTAAGTAACAATAAGTAAGTAACAATGTAACTATGCAATGTTTTTTTAACACCAAAAATGAAAATCGTTTCCCAGCAACAATTTTGAACAGAAACGGTCCTGATGATGGGCAGAATACGTAGACCTCGGCTTCGTTGAGTGTCTTGTTACATCCGGTATGAATAAATACCGACCTTTTTTGCTGAAACTATAGCTGCGTAATGCAGAGGTGCAGCGATCGCAGCTGCCCTGTCTGCGTGCAGGCCACAGACGGTCCACAGCTGCAGCGGATGCAGGGCGTGCAGTATGGCGCCGCAAGCGCACGCGCCGTTGCCGCCGCACAGCGCTGCTCCGCTGGCGAGAGCACCCACTGCACCCAAGTGCACAAGCAGCACCGATGACGCTGAAGCAGGCTGGCAACAAATATATATATTTTTAAAATCGTACAGTGCCATAGACTCATCTTTATCGGTGGTGAAAATTGGGACTAATGCCCGATTCACACTCATCAGTAAAGTCACAGTTCCGGCACAGTACCGCCACAGTGATAATTTTATAATTTTCATACAATCTCTATGAACACGCGTTCACTGACACTGAGAGCATTGTCTCGTCACTGAAACTGATAGGTGTGGACGCGTCGGTGGCGGTACTGTGCCGGAACTGTGACGGAACTAAGACTTCACTGATAAGTGTGAATCGGGCTTAATTGTGCCGCCTTTTTGAAACGTCATTATATACGATAAATTAACGATTTAAAATCGTCACTCACGAGTATAATTTTTTTTTATTTTATTTTATTTTATTTGCACAAGCTTAACACTATTATTACAGGTCTAGACCTAATGCAATAGTGAAGCTATATTAATTAAATCAGTACATTATTAATTAATTTTACATACTTACATAAAATACCTATATTATTATTATACATTATTAATTAGTTGCCAATTAAACATTTTAATTTATTATATTATAGATTAGAAGTGCCTACGATAAATTCTGATAAATTATTAATTATTGTATACATTATCATAACATATTATAAATAATGCTATCTTAGTGAATTCACACAAGGAACTGGAAAATATGTCTAATTTACAGCTAATCGTATTTAAAATCCTCATCGCTCGTGTCAGTGGGGCTTTGCTTAATAAATTAGTTCGGCCGCGAGGCACCGCCAGCAGCGGAGGCCGGCGCCGTCGCTCCACATACCTATCCGGTACACATAATCCAATACGACTCAAAACCTCCCCATTACATGTCTTACCTCTCAACAATTTGAACACATACAAAACCAATGCCAAGTTCCTTCTCACCCCCAGTTCATTGTACCCAACCATGCCCAAGATGAACAAGTTAGGATACATCAGAGGATAAAAAGGATACACTCCATACAGTGATTACTACGTACAATGATTACTAGCGGCCGCCCGCGGTTGCCGTTCCCGTGGCAAAATCGAGATAAAAATTTCTACGTTTTAATCTAGGCTATCTACTATCTGTGTGCCAAATTTCAACCAAATCCGTTCAGTAGTTTTTGCGTGATTAAGGAACAAACATCCAAACCCACAAACTACCTATATTAGTAGGATTTAAGTTAATGGTCGTAGGTAGGTACACATCATTATTTTATTTCCGAGAGTATGATGTACCACCTGCTATTATTTTCAGGGGATTCAATAAACGTAATAATGAAACTATTCGTGACATAGGTAAATAAAACACCTGCAAAGTAGACAGAATGAAGTCTTTGAATTTTTTGTTTGGATAACAAACGAAACGGATTTACTGAGCTCAAAAAAGCTCCGATATAACTGCAAGTCATTATATCACTGCTTAAGAAAAGAAGTAATTGGAAAATGTTCCCTTCTCCGTACAAAGAAACGATAGAATGGAGGAACGTAGAAATTGGCTCGGTAATCTTTCCTTTTTCGTAAGTGTAATAAATCTACAGAATTCGAATTATTTCAGATGTGATAGATTCGTAATTGGTATTGGTGGTTCCTCTCTATTTTTTCCCCCTCAAAAATAACAAATATTTTCACTACAGTTTGCACTTGAGCCATTTCTAAATGTGTGACGCTATCTTATTGGAACGAAATTGTTTCAAAATGAGTTTTGTTGAACGTACCTTAGTCGCCTCCGGCTACCGTTTGGTTTAAACGATAAGTGACAATTAGAATCCCTAGCTTCATCGACATCTATTACATTTTTGAGGAACTAAATTAACATAGTACTTAACTTTATACTAACAGCTATTAAAAGTGGTTATACAGCAACAGTTACGGTTAGAATGTTTGTTTGACTTTTCTTTTTGTCCGTTTAGTCCTACTAATTTTATCCGTTTAGTCCTAATAGTATTGTCCGTTTAGTTCTACTAATTAGGCATCTGTACAAAATTTAATAGGACTAAAAGGTGTATGTTTAGTCCTATTAAGTTTTTGACAGAAATTTAGTACCTAGGACTAAACTACTTTTTTCTCCGTTTAGTCCAATTAATTTTTGTACAGAAATTAGTAGAACTAAAAGGACTTTTTTCTCCGTGAAGAACTAAACGATAGAACTATACGGATATAATGAAGTTATAATGTGATTTATATAAATACACAGCCTTCATTTTACAATGAAATAATTATTTAAAATAAGAACCATTTAAATCAATATTTTTATCTATTTACTGAAAAACTCCTCACACGAAAAAATTTTGTGTTACCCATTCTTTACTCAACAAAATGAAATGTTTTACACATTCAACACCATTTCATTAGTGAAAACGACCAAAAGGTTACGCAAACAGAAATAGGAACTTGTACTAAGTACGAATAAGGTCAGAGTGAATATAAAATATTCAGACCACCTTTGTGTTTCTGTTTCATACTGCTACGTAACTGTATAAGAACCTAATTAAAGAAGAAAAAATAAAAGTAACGTAACCTTGAAGTTGCTCTAATTTACCCCCCCCCCCCCCTATGTTCTGCGAACTGATTGATTATGCATCCTTATGCTTTCGTCGCATCGCAGTCACAAACGGTCACCCATCCTACACCCGGCCATTTCCTAGAATTGCTTAACATTTGTCATCGCAGTTCCAAATAGTCACCCGTCTAGTAACCGGCCTCTTCAAAAGTAGCTTAACATTCTTGATTGCAGTCCCAAATGGTCACCCATCTCATAAAAAAGAGACAATTCGACTCTTCGACTAACGTAACGTTCGAGATATTCGCAATAGCTGCCGCTATAGACCACACGTTGCATGTCGGGGGCTATATAGCTATCGATCTATCTATCGATCTATCTATCGATCGACCAAAAACAGGTTTCAATAGACATAATGGCGGATTAGCCATTTTATTTCGACAATAATCTCTGTTTCGACATTTTGTCTATCGCGTGAGAATCGGCCCCCAGTACCCTTCGCACGAACAGTTATCGAGAAAAAAACGCGCGTAAAAGTACTCGATAGACTAATTGTCTATAAAAAATCTAATTTCGCTTTTCAACGGTAGATAGCGCTGTACAAATCTCCCATTCAAAATTACTCTATCGAATGTTTTAACGCGCGTTACGTTAGTTTTTTCAAGCTATTCGTGCTAGGGGTACAGATAATTAGGGATGTTGACTAATGAATAAAATAACGAAATACTAATAAAAATCGTAAACATATTAAACTTTTAGAGTAGCTTGTATACCTCTTGGTTTTATATATTGCATATTATTTGTTTTATGACCCTTCAAAGTTGGGTGGACAAGTCCATTTAAAAAGTATACAATTTATTAAAATAAATGATACCTTTAATTAGTCCGTAAAATGTATAGCAAATTTGTCGAAGAAACAATTTTGATAAACACAATATTTAATATAGCTGCTGAACAAATTTCCTATGCGTTGCATACAAACTTGCAAGGCGTGACGTCATAACGTGCAAGCCATTAGTATGGAGCGTTTTTGATCGAGTCCATTTGTGTGCATTTCACACTGTGATATCTCGGGCAGTTTTCATGCTAGCGAATTAATTCTTTTACCAATGTTTCTTTTTTTGAGAGGTAATTTATGTAACATTAAATAAAAAAAATAGTCAACATCCCTATTGTTCAATTCACACAGTCGATTATCGCTGTGTGGCAAAAGTTGAGCGGATAGTCAGATAGATGTTTAAATACCACATCGATACATTAACTATTATGTAAAGTATTACAAATATGAAACGATTCAATGGAAAAAGTTGTTAGCGTTGTGGTACGAAAGTAGTCGAGCGGAAGTGACGGATGTGCAGTTTCCGCTTCGTCCATGCCGCTGTAAAGCTCTCGCGCGCCCTCTGCCTTCCGGTTTGTAGGTAAAGCAACAAGTGGCTACAGAAAGTGGTGCTTAAGAGGCCGGCGAACAGTGAACTTCCTATAAAACCGTAATACGAAAATGTTTTTAAATTTCTTGTTTTATATATATTCTTTTCGGATTAAGACAGTATTTCTGTAATCTTTACATAAACTTCTGATTAATTTCAGATTTTTCTCTATGCAAACTTCGGAGATAAGGGGGAAACGGCTTTTTTATGATTTTTGAAAAAGTGTGCTATTTAGAGACATCGTTTTATTTTTTCTATAATCTTTACATAAACTTGTATCGCAATAATTTCTGTTTTTTCTCTATGCAGACTTCCACAGACCTATATCGAGATAGGTCTGTGGTATTGCGTATGAAGTGTATAGGAACTATAGGAAGTTCACTGTTCGTCGGCCTGTTAAATCCGTATCCGTTAAGGCCTATTCAAATCTGAGCGGTATCCGTTACCGCCCATAGGTAGCGGTAATACCCGAGCGATATCCCGCTGGGTATTTGGTATGGCATTTTCGCTAAGTATTCGTGGAAGAACACCTATTTGAGGCGCACCTAATGAAGCGCATCTAAACTATTCCTCGAAACGCACCTATATTGCATAATAGGTAAGTAATTTGTTTTGATAGCGCACCTATTTAGGTGCGTTTCGAGGAATAGTTTAGGTGCACTAACTACTAACTAACTACTAACACTAATCAGGTGCGCTTCAAAATGGGTGTGCTTCGAGGAATAAACGTACCTCATTTTCGCAGCTGTATATAGTGGGTACGCGATACGTACCGCGCACCCATTGGGATATCGCTACCGGCACCGGTAGCGGATACCGCTCAGATTTGAATAGGCCTTTCTACTTAAACCCATTGTTAATAATATTTTGGTTATAATACCATATTATGTTAAACTAATACAGCGTTTACGGAATAGATTTCAAACTTAAATTGGTGACAAGTTAACACTCATAACCAAAACTTTGATTAATTAACATAAACAATGTATGATGTGAGCAATCCGTATCATTATCATACAAATAAATAGAAAAAATAAGCTATTTAAAGGAAAACAAAATAAATAACTGAGTTGGAAGAGCCTAGAGTAAATAAAATAAGATTATTTTTTGTCAGTACAGAAGTAATAAAAATTGTTAAACCTATTGGAGATTTAAAAAAACATGATTATGAGATTGTATAAGTAAAAGTCAATATCAAAATGTCTTTATTCATTAAAAACTTTTGAATCGTCTATATTTCCGACCACGCACCCGTTCCAGATTTTTACACGCTTAAGGTGGTACCCTGAGCGAAAGTGGCGCCGCGGTGAATTATATTTAATATTATAATTCTAATACACAATTTTAAAATGTTTATCGTGGAGATTTTAGGGTCCACAGTCTAGTATTTTTAGACGGTATCGTTACATTCCCTCGTAGTCACTGCTAAAAGTAGATAGCAAAACTGTTAAAAGTGGCCGTTTTTGACGCATTTGCTATCTACTTCTACGAATGACTACGAGGGCATATTGTAGTGATACATTCTAAAAATACTAGACCATGGGCCTAAAATCTCCACGATAAACATTATTAAAATCTTTTTCTATTGAAAACTTATTAAATAAAAACCTCTGAGGGCGCCACTTTCGGTCATACAACCGCCTTAATCACAAATATCTTTGTTGCACCTCGCTTACGTGTGCTGTATTTAAATTGCACTTCAGGTGGAATAGCGGTAATATTCATTACCTTCATTGTTATTATTATTGTAAGAGAAGTATATAATAAGTCTATGTTGTTGAATAATCCTGTCACCCTGTTGTAATTATCTGGTGTCGATATATTCAAGTTTGTAAATATCGTTACCATTGACTCACAATGACAAAAAACTGTTTGAATCAAAGAAATTATAAGTAAAGTACTTACAATTTCTTTGGTTTGAATAAAGCTTATTTGACTTAGAGGGAATATAAGAGGAATTACAACGTTCTTAAATTCAACGTTTTAATCAAATTTTCGAAATGCTTATGTATGTTTAATATCTTCTATTAAAATAATTTGTTTTCTCATAAAACATATTTACTTATTGTATTTTATTAAAACTTTAACGATTCAATCAAAGTTTCAGATTGATTCGCTAAAAAATGTACAACTCTCTTATTCTCAATTACTTTTAATGTTTGGCCACCCGAAAAGTTTTTGAATATTGTTGATATTTGGTAAACCAATAACAAAGTTATTAAATATTGATCTTGGACAAAAGCTATATTTTATTATACCTTTAATAATAATGCTCTTGAAGTACAATTCTTCGTTCGTAGAAAAGTGATCATTCTACTAGCAAACAACCACATTCTTAATACTATCACGTACCCGGACAATGAAGCTCCAATCAACGTAACATAATTTAGTAAGCGAATAAATCATTAAAGATCCTGTCGCATTATTATCACAGAACATAACTTTATTAGCAGGAAAGTAATCTGAACACTTAATTCAAGAAAGTACTTATAAGTATAAGTACCACAAAGTAGCTCCAAAGCTGCTGAACCCTGAAAGTACGGCGGCGCCAAAGGTTTGGCTGAATATTAGCTCGCAGTGCATGCAGGCTTGGGCATATCTAGAGATATTTTCCAGAGGGGGCCCCTCTGGGGCAAAGCTAGGGGGGGGGGAGGGAGCTACGTTGGAGTTTTGAAAAATAAATAAATTTTTTGGGAGAGGGTTAAGCTTTTATATCGCGTAAAAATAGAATACAAACATGAAACCATAGATATAGTATATTAAAAGGGGCATGAAACCCATTTATTTATCTTACTCTATGATGAAACCACAAAACACAAACAATCTCAGAATTAAAAGTGTACAGAGAGAACCTTTGGATTAAAGAGTAGATAAAACCTTTCAGATATTGTAGAAAAAGAACAGAAAAACATCTGTCAAATCATCTGACACCGGTCATGTTTAACAAAAGGAAACTTGTGTAAAATTATTCTGGTGGGAAAACTCTAAAAAATTATTCGTTATGTATAAGTGGTATCAACAGTACAAACCTCGGAGAGAATTGACGTAGTAAATACAAGCGTCAGTTCTTTCGAAAACTATAAAGTTGTAAGTCAAGTCATTGGTCATTTTGGGGAGTACCTAGGTGCTTCTGAATAGAACAGTGCTGAAGAGCTGGCTGATGCCTTACTACGCGCTCTGAAAGCTTGTGTTACAGTTGTGATGTCGACTTATTTCCATATTCCAACCTAGCTATCGACCCCAGGTTAGATGTTGGGATTTTTTTGTGTCATCTTCCAACCCATTTACCTCAGGTTGGATTTGATATCAGCTATTTTTAATGTCCCCACTGCTGGGGCACAGGCCTTCCTTATAGGTGGATAAAGAGACTGAGCCATAACCCACCACGCAGGTCCAATGCGGATTGGTGGGTGTTAACGACTGCAAATGCAGCCGGGACTAACGGCTTAACGTGACTTCCGAAGCACAGAGGAACTCGAAATAATACATTTTTGTTCACCCATCCCATGACCGACCCTTGCGAAAGTTGTCTAATCTCCGCAATCACAGGGTCAGGCGCTAAACCACTGTGCCACCGAGGTCCACCGATTCCTATCAGTTTGGAATCTTAACTATTTTTGTTCCCAACTTACAACCTGCCATTAATGTACTGTCATATCATAACTGATAGTCGATATACACTTACCGCATTTTTGAGAGGTTGGAAATTGGGAACAAAAATAGTTAAGATAATATTGTATTCCCATGATAATAATGGGATACTACCGCTGCCAAAGTTACAAAATAGGTCTAAAGGTCTATCATTAGACATCTAACTACGATTAAGCTAGTGCACTGTTTGGGAGTGGAGGCGGATAGGATAGGTATAAGATCTAGAGCCCTAGCTGAGTTAGGGCACTATTTATGGTAAAGTGTAATTCCTTTAGGCAGCCATTACACGCTCATGCAAGCGTCAGTCAAATTCCATCAGTCACGAATTACGTTTGACTGATTGACTGATGGAAAGAAGAAATCAATTTTATGCAACCATCAGTCACCCCATTACACGGTAGGTTAACCGTCAGTCACGGGCCGTGACTGACGGTGACTGACAGCAAAACCTATCGTGAAATGGCTGCCTTATAAAAGAACAGAGACTTAATACCTACTATTCTATGGATGGTTGATCTTCGAAGAATTTGGTGAGTCATTATTATTTTTTATTGCAGGTTTTAAATTGAAAATTGTATAAAATTGGCACCAATCAAGAACCATGTGTTGCATATTCACCTGTTGCGGTTGGATGCTTGATCTCATCCAAAAGTATGACGAAGAATATAATATTTTCAACTATATTTGTCATCTCAGTTATGAATTTCCACAAAATTAAAGGATAGGTGACGAAACGTAACGACAAAACGCGAGAAGCTCAAGAACATTATCGTTTAGAGCGAATTCAGCATTTTCTGGATATTTTGCTGAAGTTTATAAATAACACTACGGTTTAAGAAAACTTTACCTATCTCTATAGAATAGAGGTGTCCAAACGGTCGATAGCGATCGACCGGTCGATCGCGAGAGGTTTCAAGGTCCATCGCCTAGGATAACACATGTGAGAGTTTATGCACCCAATGTAGTTTACATGCGATTTCTTTTCTTAATAAATATTTGGTGGGTTATACGGTCAAAAGTCCTTTTCCTCGCTGTATACCTATAACGCAGTATGCCAAAGTCGCGTTATGCCTAAACGCCATTTCAAATAAGCGTTTAGTCTATCTGTTGAATTGCCCTGGGAGTTGGTCTGGTGTCACAACTATCAAGTACCCGGGTCAATTCGCGATTAAGTTGATGTAGAAAACATTTTATTCTGAATTTTCCTGTAAGGGCCCGTGGTCCCACCGATTTGACGTGGCTGGTAGAACCACCAGTGTACCCGTGCAGTACCCGTGATCTATGATAGTACCTACACTCGGTCGCAAGGGCAATGATTGTGCAATGTGCATCGGCCAAGCTGCGTTGCGCCCGGCAGCTTTTAGCCAGGGACCGGAAAACCCCTTTTTTGGTCAAGCCAATTATTAGGGAAACCCTATTAAAAAGCTTACCAAATGATAGGGTTTCCCTTTCGATAGGGTTAGTTGACGATATGCTTACCGTATTGATAGGATTTTTGAAGACAAGTCTAGGAAATACCCAATCAAAAATCCTTTTAACGGTAAGCGGTTCATAAAATACCCAATCAAAACCCCTTTTAACGGTAAGCGGTTCTGGTCCTTCGGCCCAGCTGGGACTAGGTATAAATTGCTTGAACACGTTTTAAAACCCCTTCATAAAGCCTTAATAGGGTTTCCCCGATAGGGTTTTTGGATTCGGTAAGTGCTTACCTGGGTTACCCTTTCGATAGGGTTACCGTATTGATAGGGTTACCGTATTGATAGGTTTTTTGAAAACAAGTCTATGAAATACCCAATCAAAAACCCCTTTAACGGTAAGCGGTTCCGGTCCTTGCTTTTAGCTTGATAAACGTGCCGCTCGGCAAAAGCCGGCAGCACGTGTGTAGTGTAGGAACATAATGTTGGAACTTTTTGTGTTCAGCTAATTTTGAAAGCAAACCGTATAATTTTCGTTGCTTTCAGAACACTATAAACTTAGGATCAGCATAGCACCTAAGGCTAAGGCATCACTTCTAAGAACCTTGCTTATTATTAGGAGTTATGTTACTTGCTAAGGTTTATTCGTCCTAGTGGACTGTTGTAATTCATACTATCGCAGTCAGGTTGGCCACACTGCAAATGACGCGACGCGGTTGTTATCATGGCACATATAGCCAATGTTACGTTGTCGTATTTCCTTTATCTTAGTATTTGTGGCCACTCTTCGTTCGCGGTTCCGGGCACTTTATCTTGCCTGTAGTTCACCTTCGTTATTTTTTTAGGTTCCGTACCAAAATGGTAAAAAAGAACCCTTATGGTGTGACTCAGTCTGTCTGTTTGTCTGTCACAGCTTGATATCGAGAACTACCAATATCATCAACTTGAAATTTGGAATAGTTTAAGATGACGTTTGTCCAACTATTTTACTAATAAGAAAGTTATTTTTTTTACAACAGGGACTGAAAAGGGGTCCTAGGCCCTAGTATGTGGGGTATTATATGAAAGAGCGACGTTTGCACATTTTTATTTTTTTTTCTTTTTTTAGGCCGCATAGTTTTCGTCTTATGATGAAAAATGTAAAAAAAACCGTTCCCCCCCCCCCCCCTTATCTCCGAAGTTTGCAAAGAGGAAAAACTGAAATCATTCTGTGATAGTAGTCTATGTAAAGATTACAGGAAAAATAAATCGATGTCTCAATATTATAAAATAATTTTAACGTTATTTTTATTGTATCGTTAATTTTTTTTTACGGTATTACAATCCCTGTACCCAGATGAACCACAACCACAACAAAAAAGGTTTGTGACAGATTATTTCTTCGCAGAGTATGGGTGTTCATAATGTCATGCTGCATGTGCTCGGCGGTATGCATGTCCATCATGACGGCTTCCTTTTCCGGCATCGCTATGGGGTACAACTACTCCTTGGCTGAGTACATCGATTTGAAAGGTTGGTTATTAGCAATGCATTAAGATTAACTTTATTAATTAATGTAACTTTATTACAGTACGAGGCAAACATCTTGAAATCGGGTGGGGATTGCGCAGAACGCGTCTTTTGGGCATGCGTAGCGGTGAGGTACGCGGGCGGCGGGAGAGGGGCGCGCGCTATTGGTCGCTCGCAAGTGCACATGCGCGAACTTATCCCCACTCCGTCGCAAAAGTGTTAAGATGTTTGACTCGTAATCGTAATGTACATTCCTTTTTTTAGAAACTCCAGTAAGTGTAGGAAACAAACGAAGGTGAATTCAGTCCCTAACAGCTTACGTACCTATAAGCTCTAGTTAACTCTAATGATTTTTTATTTCTGCATTTGAGGCTAATTTGATAATGGGGTTGGTAAACTTTTCCAAAACTGTTGTGAATTATATATTTATACTACACCTGTTCGGAAAGTACCTTGATACTTTATCAAAATTACGGTAGAAAGTACGTCATTGCATATCGAACAAATATGCGGGGAGAAAACGCATCTGAGCGGGAGAGAAAAGTGTATGAAAATCCATTTCTTACGTGGTTTTTCTTTTTTAATTTTGGGTAAGACTATGCGCCGGTAACATAAATATCAAAAGCCAAAAAGTTTTTACAGTGAGTTTTTATCTCCAAGTTCGCAAAATGACACTGGCCACTAGCTGTGTGTCGGATGGTGTCGGGCTGGCAGTGCGACCCTGCGGCGGCAGGATAAACAATTTGAAAAAAGAACATGTGAAAATTGCAGACGCCATTGGCGCCATTTTCAATTTGTGTGTTGTTTGAGGATTCAGTTTTCGTAGAAAGTAAAATAAAACTTTCAAAATGATAAGTAGTGATAGTAACGATGAAGATTTTTTAACTCCGCCGCAGTTGAAGGAAACAGCTAAAATACTGATTGATAACCTTTTACCACAGAAATCAATAAAAAAATATAATAAAACTTATGACGATTTTTTGCAATGGAAAAGTGAAAAAGCGCAAAAATACAAACCAAGTACGTTATGGTCTATGTACTCAATGTTGAAAAGTACTATTATTTTCCTTGTAGGTGTAGTATAAAGCACTATGTATCACTCGAGAGAAAGTGCGATTCCCGATCTCGGGTGTTTTAAAGCCCTCGACGGTAATCGGTCTCTTTCTCCTCTCGGTGAACAATGTACTATTTCTGGTAGCTTTTGGCTTTGGAGTCAGGAATAACAAATTGCGGAATTTTTATAATGCTTCATTTTAATTTAAATAAATTTTTTTTTTTTAATTTACAGCATAGTAAAAAAATCACTATTACGGCTGTATGCGTAGGTAATGCCTTTGCTTCAAAGACTTTCTATGTTGTTGCTCAAAACAAAAAAAAACAAAGGTATGATTACTTTTTGTCACTGTCTGTCAAATCTGTCAATCATCAGTAAATGCAAAGGAACTTCGTGTTCAGCCGTATGTTTGATATTTTATCGCGATAATAATATAAAAAAATATATTTGGTTAACAAGGTAAAATAAAAAAATCATAATATTATTTTCTTTTTTCTTCTAACTTGTGCTATCAAAAAAAAATATAAAACAATTCTCTTCGAAAAAGTTTACCAACCCCATTCATCAAACCGAAGATCAACCATAATGGGGTTGGTAAACTTTTTCGAAAAGAATAGTTTTATATTTTTTTTTGATAGCACAAGTTTGAAGAATAAAGAAAATAATATTATGATTTTTTTATTTTACCTTGTTAACTAAATTTTTTTTTTTATATTATTATCGCGATAAAATATCAAACATACGGCTGAACACGAAGTTCCTTTGCATTTACTGATTTAAAAATCTGATTGACAGATTTGACAGACAGTGACAAAGAGTAATCATACCTTTGTTTTTTTTGTTTTGAGCAACAACATAGAAAGTCTTTGGAGCAAAGGCATAACCTACGCATACAGCCGTAATAGTGATTTATTGTACTATGCTGTAAATGAAAAATTTAAATTTTCATTTAAATTAAAATTAAGCATTATATAATTCCGCAATTTGTTATTCCTGACTCCAAAGCCAAAAGCTACCAGAAAATATATAATTCACAACAGTTTTGGAAAAGTTTACCAACCCCATTGTTGATGGCTAGTCTTTATAGATACGATATGGTAGATGTTATTGTTATTACCTGCCAGTATTATCTCTCGTACCCATAACTATTTTATCCTTTTTTTAGAGACAAACGTGTCGGTGTACTTGAAGCGAGGTATCTTCGACGATGACCTGGCCGGCGGCGACGAGGCGTCCGGCCGAAGGGCTGGAGAGCCGATGTCTGGTCTTAATGGTATTTTAAGGGATACAGATAGTAAGTTGGATTCCAACATGTCTTTGCTTATTTATAATTTTGGTTTATTTTAAAACTAAATGTTTCTCTGCTCGTTAATGTTTTTTTTTCTGCACAGTGAGGTATTGATTTTTCACCTGATGTTAAGTGACGATAAGGCCGAAGGTGGGAGGGAACTACTCCGGGAATCCTCATCACTGAGGAACTGGCTAACTCACCCCTAACTGTCGGGACACAACAATTTTTAAATAGTTGTTATGGCGTCAGACCACATAATAGATATAAGTACGGCCGTACAGAAAGGACACTCTCCGCCCCGCCCCACAATCAATTACCTCACCCCACCGCGTAAGTTCGTGTGCCGAATCGTGTGCTCATTCAATAGCCCTAGACTTCACGCACACAGTTGCGCGTGTGCAAAAACGTCACTGTGTAGCGTCTGTGTAATAGGCAGTTGAAACGCGGCGCTTGTATGGAGTGCCCGGGGTGTGGTCATAGCTAGCCACGCGGACTTGAAATAAGCCCTACCATCAACCTAACCTACAAATTGTACCCCCCTGGGAATCGATCCCGGGACCCCTGCGTCTTACACGGGTGGGCGAACCACTAGACCACAGAAGCGGTCAAGTTCTATCAGACTCATGGTAACCAATATACAATATATATGGTCTGCAGGCGTATAGGTCAAGCCTGATTTTTTTTTTAAACGGGATGTCATTTTAGACTGGATTGTCTATTGACTAAGCCCCTTTCTAATTCGTTATGATAGAGGTTGATAACCATTCTACTTACATCTCTGTTATAATACTGCTTGAGCCCAGGGGCAGTTCTCAAAAACTTAAATGAAATTTTTGTCAAAGTCATACATAAGCTATTTATTAAATCATGTGTATAGTTATAACCGCTGATTCAGAAGAGGCAGTAGTGCCAAAAGGATCTCGCCGGAGACTGGACGATGCAGTCTTACATTCGGACGTAGATAGGCAATTCGAGGGATCCCTACTGAGGCTCACGGTCAAGCCACCCGGTGCAACGGAAGCACCTTCGACATACGGATATGATGAAGGTGTAAACGAGGTTTGTATATTTTCCTAATTTTGTCAATAATAAAACTTACACACTATCTATTGATTGACATTACCAAGAAACTAACAATAATTAGGATGAGCTCGAGGAGCTCGATGGCGCAGTGGTTTAGCGCCTGGCCCAGCGATTGCAGAGGTTAAGCAACTTTCGCAAGGGTCGGTCATGGGTTAGGTGACCAAAAATGTATTATCTCGAGCTCCTCCGTGATTCGGAAGGCAGGTTAAGCGGTTGGTCTCGGGTGCATTTGCAGTCGTTAACACCCACCAATCCGCATTGGGCCCGCGTGGTGGATTATGGCCCATCCTCCTTACCACAGTTACCATCCATAAGGAAGGCCTGTGCCCCAGCAGTGGGGACATAAAAAATGGCTGATGGTCAACATAATTATTATTTGAAGGTCCAAATGTACTATGACAGTATTTAATGACGTGACAATTTGTGAATTGTTATAACAGTCTTGTTTACATTGCGGTGCAGCTATGAGTATTTTGTTTATGCGAACCCCAGCAAAATGTTGCGTCTTAGAGAAATGAGAGTATTACAGATAATTAGCTCATAGTTAGATGCAATTTGTTCAAGTATAGCAAAATGTGTTCAAGTTGTATTTTCGAAGTTATTCGAGAAAAACTGACTGTTACTGGCGGTAACGTTACCCCAGCAAAATGTTTAAAAAAAGGCGTTTAGCCTGGAACCAAGTACATGAAAAGATTGCTTTTGATGAGTCCTTGCAACAATGTCAAAAAAGAAATGAGTCCTTACGTCTTCCGTCAAAAAATATTTTTGTTATTGATATTTTAAGATCTTTTACGAAAGAAAGAAAATCCAGTATATTCTTAGTTTTAAATAATAAATTCAATTATTAATGCACTGAAAGTAATTTCAAAACACCTTTTCAGCAGATTTTTTCACGACCGACCCTTGGTCACACCTAAGTACTAGTTACTTGTTGTATGGTCTGTGGTAACACTAAATAACACAATCACATTGACAGAAACGCGTCATTTTCATAATGTTAAAGAATGAGATTAGAAATCAATAATCGGTATTCTTTCGTTTATCATAATTTTATTTGTAATAATTTCATTATCATATATTATCCTCGGTCATAATATTCATTTGTAATAATGGCTTTTATACTAACAACGTATGACATAACAATCCATTAGCCATACTTTTCATTTGCCATAAAATTAGGTGCCATAATAACAAGTGTCATAATGATTAGTTCCTATAAATATTATTTGACATAATATACATAACTTATAACGTTCTCTTTACCTAAACGTACCTAGGGGTTATAAATAAAAACTTTTAATGCGACCACCACTACTGGTAGGTTAGGTTAGGTTAGTGTTTTGTTTGACCACTCGCAGCGGAGCTCCATAATGCTTGCATGCATGTTGCATGCTGAATGCCTGCTGGCGTGCTGCATGACTGCCTGCATGCTGCATGCTTGCTTGCATGCTGCATGCTTGCTTGCATGCTGCATGCTGCTTGCCTGCTTGTATGCTCCATGCCTGCTTGAATGTTGAATGCTTGCTGGGGGGTGCAAGGGGGCTGGCCCCCCTGCTCGGGGGGGTCGGGGGCCTGAGGCCCCCCGCTATAAAGAAAAACTTTCAATGCACCTACCAGTAGGTTAGGTTAGGTTAGTGTTTTGACCACTCGCAGCGGAGCGAGCGAAGCGAGCCTCCCTAATGCTTGCGTGCATGTTGCATGCCTGATTGCTTGCTGCTTGCATGCTGCATGCCTGGCTTGCATGCTGCATGCCTGCTTGCATGCTGCATGCCTGCTTGCATGCTGCATGCCTACTTGCATGCTGCATGTCTGCTTGCATGCTGCGTGCCTGCTGCATGCCTGCTTGCATGCTGCACGCTTGCTTGCATGCTGAATGCCTGCTTGCACTGCATGCGATTGCAATTGCATGCTTACCTACTCATTATATTTAAAAATTAAATATTAAAAAAAACCTAAATCGTATAATCATAAAGCTAATTATAATTTATAATCCAATAGGTATATAAATAAATATATTTTATAATTAAATTGAGATTCAATGCCAAAGCTCTCAAAAATTCGCTATTAGTATAATAAATAAATTATCTTGATTGGTCAAAATCTTGTTAATTCTTTGATAAATATGAATTATGCTGGCTTCTTTCATTATTTCTTTACTGAAATAAAAGAAAACAATGTTTGTTTTTCCAAATATTGTAATAAGTAAGTATTATGGAAAATCATTGTTATGGATAATAACATCATTTGAAATGAAGATTATGGCAAATAAAATTATGTCATAAGAACAATATGTCATTTGATTGTTTATGACCAATGAAATTAGTGAAAATAAATTTATGTCATTTGTTAGTTATGGCAAATAAAACATTATGTTTAATGAATTTATGGCATATGCAATGGCAAATGAAATTATTGCATTTAAAATTAGGGAAAACATTAGTAAACCATCAATAATCATCTCGAAAGTTATTCAATCAAATTATTATTGCTATTATTGTTTTAAAAATAACTTTTCGTGATAGTAAGGATATTAGTAGTATCATATTTTCAAGTTGAAAGTTAGGTTTGAAAAAAATCAACAACACTTTAAATTGATCGCGGCCAACGCGAGACGCGTTGTAACCACTACGCTAGAGCACTACTACCTAGCCTATGTAATCCCCTTAAGGCCTTATGGTGCGTCAAATCCCAATATTCAATTCAAACTATTGAAATATTACGCGCGTGAAGCTATCATAGAAAAAATATATAATGTACTTGAAATTATACACAATAGATTTAATTGAAAGCATTTATAAAATGTTACCACCTTTGATGTAAAAAAATACTCCGTGGACCCTGTTTCTGGTCTTATTTGCAAAATTTCTCGGAAACAGAACATTCGATTATGTTAAAACCAACCATAAAAATCGGCGATGTTAATACCTTCAATCTTAATTGAACAGATTTTTTTTAACTAACTTGAAAGCGAAGAAAAGTAATAAAAACATGTAAAAATTGAGAATTTGGTGCTAGTTCTCAACGCAACCGCCGCGCCGCGTTGGAAAGCGCACTGATTTGAACCCAAAGTGAGTAGAGTTACGTTCGATTTCACTCCATCACGGATCGACCCGCTCGGATTGACGCATGTTAAGGCCTTAAATAACCACTTAATAATCTTTTTTTCTTATTTCATTTTCAGATTTTGGATAAATACCCTCCTGGTTCTTTAGATCAGTTGAAAGCGATTCAAAGTTTAAGGAATATGAGGAAAAACAATCAACAAAGAGGAACCGTAGACTACGATAAGGTACCTATTTTTTTATTTACAACGAGAACTTGGCTTTTACCTCACCTGATGTTAAATGACGATAAGACCGAAGGTGTAAACGCACTACACACGGAATCCTCATCACCGAGGAACTGGCTATCTTATCCCTAACTGCCGGAACACAACAAATTTTAAATTGTATTTATGGTGTCAGACTTAGATAAGGTGGTGGTAACTAGCCAGGCAGACTTAAATAAGCCCTACCACTAACCAAACGGAGAGCAAATTGTTCCCGTTTAGTTAAGTATAAGTTGTCCATATTGAAGCCTTGTCAAGTACCTAGACTTAGTTCAGCGGCATTCGCTGTTAAGAAAATAAGGCTTTTAACTGATATTGAAACGGCAAGAATATAGTATATTTTAGTTATTTTCATAGTGTAATGTCTAATGGACTGCTATTGTGGGGCTCAGCTGCCAGTATTTAAAATATTTTTATACTCCAAAAAAGAGCTGTTCGCGCCATATATATATATACAATCTTCGGCGAAGAGATAGCTTGAGAGAATTGTTTAAAGAAATAAATATCTTAACTTTGGCTGGCCAATACATATATGAAAATTTAGTTTATGTAAGGAAACACTATGATTCATTTGCTAAGAACAGCAATATTCACCAGTACCACAAGAAATAAAGATAAACTTGCCGTTCCAAGATTTAGGCTTGCAAAAACTAAAAAAACTATCAAAATAGCTTTAAAAAATAAAAATGCTCTAAAAAGAAAGAAATAATATTTAAATCTGCGTAGGTAATTAATTACTAACAGATACGAATGCCTGATATTAAAAAACGTCTTTTGAAGTCGGGTGGGGGCAAAATATTGTATATTTTCCGTTTTAAGTCGGTTAGGTCAAAAAGTAAACCTGAATACGATATGGATAACTGCTTAACCGTAACTAGCCATAGCTTACTAATCAAAATGCTGAATCAGTACCAACCAATGATGAAACTTAAGGCGATTCCCTGACGGAAAGTCAAATCAGATGTTTTTATTTAATAAGTTGTTAATAGAAAAAGATTTAAATAAAACTTCTCGTGTAATATTTAGGGTTTATAGTCTAGAATTTTAGAGGGTATCACTACATTCCCTCGCAGTCATTCGTAGAAGTACTCGTAGATAGCAAATGTGTCAAAAATAGCCACTTTTAGCAGTTTTGCTATCTAATTCTAGAAGTGACTACGAGGGAATGTAACGACACTATCTAAAAATACTAGACTATGGGCCCTAAAAATTCCACGAGAAGTTTTATTAAAATTGTGTACTAGAATTATAATATTAAATAAAAGTCACCGCGGCGCCACTTTCGGTCAGGAAAGCGCTTTAATACACCTTTGTCTTCTTAACAGACGCCTACATACAACCCAAAACAAAGTTTCATGCCGGGAAGACGCAGATATGGACAACCTGAGCAATATAATTCTCCAAAAAATATAGACGATATGCCTGTTGAGCATTTAATGACACGACCCACGCAGAACCCTATAAGGTTAGCGGTACCAAGGTACGACCAAATTGCATCTGAAAACTGGATGCTACCAAAAAATTTAGAAGATATTATGGGACGAACATTAGTCTATACAGATATTTATGAGCCCGGATTGACCATATCACATACTTATCCCCGACCTATCAGATATAATAGCGATCCAGTAAGACCTACTTTAACACCAAAAGCAGCAACGCAGCAACGATCAACTACGGTAGGAGCGAGTGAAATAGAAAAAGAAGGATTAGATCATTCTGGAGTACAAGTTAAAGATAAACTTCTGATGGACAAAGCTATGTTCCCCAGGCAAGCAATACACTTTTGATAGTTAATCATATTCTTCTACTTCAACAATAATAAATACCTTTTTAGGGTTCCGTACCAAAATGGTAAAAAGGAACCCTTATGGTATGACTCAGTCTGTCTGTCTGTCACAGCTGGATATCTCGAGAACTACTAATGGTATCAACTTGGAATTTGGAATTGTTTAAGATGACGTTTGCCCAACTATTTTGCAAATAAGTAGGTAGTTTAAGTAAAGATTACAGGAAAAATAAAACGATGTCTCAATATAACACACTTTTTTAGAAATTCAAAAAACAAACAAAAAGATTATTAGTTCTTCTACCAGTCAACAGATGGCCCTGACGCCCCTGACCTAAAGGTGCGTTCCCACCTGTGCGTCTGGAGACGCACGAGAGCGCACCACACACCGTGAGAAACGACGCGTTCGCCGCGGTGCGTTCGAGTTTGTTCCTGTGCGCCCGTGTTCGTCCTCGCGCGGTTCGTTGCGGTGCGTGGTAGCACGCACAGGTGGGAACGCACCTTAAGAAAGAGATGACGCTGGCCTAAGAAAAAAAAAATAGTTCCACTATCGGCCAAGAGATGGTGCTGACCTAATACTGCAATAATAATTTTATTATTCTACAGCTGCAGTGTAGGTATTTATTATGATGGTACGGAAACCCTCGGTGCGCGAGTCCGACTCGCTCTTGCTTGACCGGTTTTTTTATTATGTTCGTTGTAAATCTTAAGTATTTTTAATAGTTTCTCAAGCTTACGCGCTCACTAGACATGAAATAAAACACTTTTAACGGATACTTTTACTTTTAACGTCGGGAAAATCAAAAATCAAACCAAATACCAACTAATTACCAAAGTACTTTCAATAAAACCGCGCTAGTATCCGTTAAAAGTGTTTTATTTCATATTTTTAATAGATTAATAGCAATCTTTTCTATTATTTTCATAGCTTCAAGAAGTCAGATGGTAGTAAATCTGATAATCAAGACAGATCAGATGAAGCTGATTATGAAGAAGAAGCTAGGCAAGGTATTCGAGTAAGAAAGAAACGAAATCTAGCAATGTCAACAGAAGGGGTTGTTGTGAAAGAGACACACTATACTTTACCCAATTTATTGTTTAACAAATATCTTAACGTGGAAAAAGACAGCAACTTTAACAAAATACGTGTCAGCGACGAATCATCAGAATATTTTAAAACGAGTATCAACGTTACTAACAATAGTACGATAAACCACAAAAATGAAGGACGTGATAATGTGACACAACACCTAATTCCTTTGGAAAATGAAAGCTCTTCAATAAAAGGAAATATTGAAGAAATGTCAACCATTGATTTGAATAAATTTAACTATTCTTTACCTACTGACATTAGCGTGAAATCCCACATCTCCTTCATTACCTTCATAAAGTCGTTGTTAAATTAATTCTGTTTTTTTTTTTAAATATTATCTGTGTTTGTGATGTCCGTGCAAGTCTGTGTGTATTTGTTCGTCCATAAAACTTAAAGTTTTCCTTTTATTGTTGTTTCATTTATTTTGAAAGCCCCACCATTATTTACAATCTACCTGCTAAATCTGGATAGGTAGTTTAAGAACTTACAAACTATTCATAGAGTTAATTATTGAATTGATTTGCTTTTTCTAGCAAATGGTTTTTTTTTGTTTTTACGGCTCCACCTGCATGGCTGTATTCGATGACATGGTTGAAAGTTAATACAGTGAAATTTTAAGTGAAATATTTAGATTTTTGGAAATATTCGGTTCATTCTGGAAAAAGTATTGATTATTTTTTAATATAATAAATATTTTAAGTAGGTACAGATAAGTTATTAAATGATAAAACACTTAGAGAAATCTCATCACATCTATTTGCAATACTTATATTTTTTATAGTTTCTTGCACATTGCAATATTCTATTTACCTTAGGTTCGATTCATATTGTTCCCAGTTTATTTATCTTCGCCCACGTGAATAAACAATGGCTCCGCTAGATATTCAGCATCAAACTTGAAATTGCATTCCATTCTCAAAATAGATTCATGCCATGCCATATCTTGGAAAACTATAAAATAATTCAATCTTTAGCATTGAAATTGTATCAATAAAACGAAATCGTAGTTGAATAGGGTTTTTTCTACATACGATGCCGTTGAAACCGCAAAATCGACCCTATGGAGGGTTTCTTGGTAATGGACGGCAGCATAATAAACGTAACATGGTATCAAGTCAAAGTTACTTAGCATAGTCTTGTCAGCTTATCCTGATTTCGATGTATTTGTAGACAGTGCGAAGTTATTTCTATCCCGATATTGTTAATTTTGATTAGTAAGCATTATGTAATTAAATTAGGCACAATAATAATAATAAAAGTCGTCTAATAATAGTAGTCTAATTTTTGTAAGTAGGTAATTAAGTAGTATTATTTGCCAGAATATGGATTATGGCTTGCCACAATATAACCCAAGAAAAACTTACAATTCAATTAGGGTACCATTTTTTTTTCAAACCAAATGATTTAGCTTCTTACTTTGAACTCGGAACAATGGGCTAAGTATGGTGATGTTTTAAAATCTCGTATTTACTTATTTAAAGATTTTTTTTCGGTTCTTTCTTTGGTTCGTTTGTTCAATAGAAGAAGTAAGTAGATATCAAGATTAAACAACATATTATTTTTCAGGCAAACTCAAATAAATGTTTATTGATTCATATTTAAACAAGATAATTTTATTGTTCCTTCTTTGAAATTAAACATAAAGAAAGACTAAAATTAAATTAACAAAAGCTAGTAATTTGATTTGTCTTTTAACAAATTAAAGAAAAAGCGGAAAAATATATAAACAGATTCTAAAAAAGAAATTAGAATCCTTTGCTTAACCTTGTAGAGTATTTTAATACGTTTACAGCAAGAATTTCACGGAAATTTCCATTTAAGTTAATCGCCCCTCTTGCTTATCTCAGTTCACGTGCCATGGCATATTAAAATTTAGGACTAGCCTGAATTTTCACATTTCCACCCAAATTTTCTTTAAAATAATTCTATTTAAACGTTTTTTGGGTACTATCACTTGCTTTCTGTTATTATTTATTATACTCTTTATTGCACTCATAAAAACAGTTAAGTACACAAAAATAAATTGAGATATGTACACAAAGGAGGACTTATCTCTAAAAGAGATCTCTTCCAGCCAACCTGAGAACGTGTTCGAGATTTCGATATTAAGCGGGTGACATAAAGTGCAAAAATTAAATAAGAAAAACTGTCAATTAAAGTCTAAAATATAGTACCTACAATATATAAATAAATAAATATACCTACTTTACCCTAAAATACATACATACACATACATACATACATATTAAACCTACATTATAAATGTACATACATATAAATAAAAAAATAAGAGATGGTGTTAACTAAGTATCTCATGATTCTGATTGGGATAACTGTGATAAAAAGTGCGACTTAACTTTGAAGGAATAAAACCAAAATATACGTAAATACGAAATCAAACCTTACTTTCTACGTACCTTTACCTTTTTGTGTACTTAAGTCATTTTTATTTGTCAATCAATGTCATCTAAATATTGTTTTTGTGTAGATAAATTTTCATATTTTCATCGTTAATAAAGTAGAATAAGATATTAATCATGTATTTATTTTAGGATTTGCACATTAATTTGTTATAATTATATACTTTATTGCACTAATAACATGGTTACAAAGATAATTTCAAGTATTGTTAGCAAAGGTGAACTTATCTCTAAAAGAGATCTCTTCCAGCCAACCTAGAACGTTGTTCCTAATTTTAAAGCTAATGAAGTTAACCATTTTTAATATAACTTACGCTCAAATTTAATCGTTGTAATAATCCAGTTTTCATTATCTTTGAATGTCTGACATTTAACGATTCATAAAAAAATTACATACCCACAGAGAAGCTTAAAGAATTTTCTCGACGCAATAATTTTGAAGCATCAGAAAATCCAACAAATTCCGACATAATTTGTCCTGTGATATTAGCGGGTCACAGAGTAATAAATAATTTGCATGATAAAAAAAATATTTAAAAAATATTAAAAACACGAAGGCCCTGCCAAAAGGTATTGAAAAGTGTCATTGTAGTCCGGGGACCGTTTTATGAAACATTTTTTTATGGAAGGCCTGTGCCCCAGCAGTGGGGACATCAAAAATGGCTGATGGATATGGCTCTAGAACTCTAGATACACTTTGAATTTGAATTTTATAACTCTAGTTCAGCATTAAATTCAATCTGGGAGATTCCTTCGAAACTCTCACCACAGTGTACCTACCTATAGGTACACGGAGGAGTTAAAAGGAGTTAAAAGGAGATAAAAGGAGTGCTCACAATACTTTACTGATCGTTGCCTTCTAGACTAATTTAATTAACAGTATGGCAAATAGCACCTCCTGTGACAAATATATTTGGAATGTAACCCTTCGATATTTAGGGAATTAACTTCGAAGGTCATGACAATGGGTGTCATTATGAGTCTGATTATATTATGACTTATTTTCTGAGATTTTTGTGCATACGTGGTACACATAATATGTTACGGCTAATACCCGAAATGCAACTAAACCTAGTTTTAAGCCGGCTAAACTAGGTGTAGCCGATAGCTGTTGGTTAAACCTAAGTGAAACGAAATTTAAGGCTCACGCTCTGCTGCGCTTCTGGCTCGCCTTCAATTTCTAACCTATATTCGGGACCAACAGGAAAGGGAGTAAAAAGCAGATCGGTCACATTACAGTTACACCTAGTTTTAACCAACAGCTATCGGCTACACCTAGTTTAGCCGGCTTAAAACTAGGTTTAGTCGCACTTGGGGTATTAGGCGTACTTACATATACATTGAATAAAAAGCTTTTACAAATAGTGTTTTGTTTAAAGAGTTAAGGTAGTCTTAAGTTGTATCGGCTACACCTGTTTTATCCGGCTAAAACTAAGTTTAGCCGCACTTCGGGTATTAGCCGTAACATACATCGAATAAAAAGCTTTTACAGATAGTGTTTTGTTTAAAAAGTTGAGGGAGTCTTAAGTTCTATCAATGTGGCAAAGTTTACAATCGAGACTACGACTCCGCGAGGACATAAAAACGATTCATGATGAAAGAGCAACACTTCAAATTACAAAGTTTGTAGAGTACCGTCAAAGGTTTACGTACAGCAATTAAAGTGAACTAAATAACTCTCTAACGATACAAGTTGCGGTGAAATCAAATTTCGAAAAACTTTTCACTCCGTAATCATAACATAATGTTAGTTGTAAACTTACTATGGTGTGAATAGTTTTTTGTTTTTTTTTATGTTATCAGTAACACAAAAAAACTTTTCACACCATAGTAAGTTTACAAGAATGGCGATATCTATGCTGTCAGCAGCAGTAAAATGTTTGAATTTTTGTGGAAATAAATGCAAGACAATACAGATCTATGCAAAAGATATCTACCAATACCAATTAACCAATAAATTAATTACCTATACCTACCACCCATTCGAGACTTTTTTAGTTGACAAGAAGATAAATCATCAATCAAGTTATATACAAACTGTCAACCTCAACTTTTAATGGTAACATGGCGTAGTAGTGCTCTCAAAAAAGATACCTAGGCAAACACGGAAGATCAGCGACGGAATGTCTGCGACACCAGACACATGCTGAGGAGGTTGCCTTTTTAGTGTCACATTCTGTAATTTAATTTAAGCATGTACCCATTCACATTGTAATTTATTTTGAGCCGCTTAATAAATCAGTTTTCTGTTCTATTCAATACAAATGTTTTTGTATACATTTTCATATAAGTATTTTTGCCCCATTTATCAGTTAAACGGGTACCTACAAATAAAAATTAATACATTATTATCCCAAGTTTCACACTTACTTATCTAATTTTCCTGTTTTAACGTAAATACCGAAACCAATTCCTATAGTGTACCAGGTACCTATTTATCACGCATATTATATCCGCGTACAGTATCCTGCACGTATTTCCTATCAATTCCCTGAACAAAGAAGCTGGTTTTCCGTCAAGAAGTCGAGATCGATAGTCACAGTCTTCATCCCAAGTAAACAGGGCTGTGTAGTTACAAAATTTTACTTGACTTCATATTGAAATGAAATGAAATTGTCTATTTACTTGGAACACAGTTTGTTAAAGTTGGTAATACAAGGTATACATAGATCAATATGTCCCGCTCTTGGAAGAGCATTTAAATATTTGTCAAAAAAAGCACAATTATTAACATATTATTAGTTTTAAATTAAAATTAATGCATTAGGAGTCAGATCATTGAATGTCAGTTTGAATATTTGGGAAAAAAAACATAATAATATCAGCTAATTTAGTCAATCAGAAACAGTTTACTAGTCACTCAATGTAAAAAAATAAAATATTATACTTTGCACTGAAAGAATTCATTTAGTGAGTAATAGTACATTACAGCCGTGAACGGGAAGCTAGCGATTGCATTGTCGAGGATGGTTTGAAGCCCGAGCCGCAGGCGAGGGCTTTAATCATTCGAGGCAATGCAAGTAGCTTCCAGAACAAGGCTTGTATAGTGCTTTTCTCAAGAAATGCGAGGAAATAAAAAACTTTTCAATTGAAACTTAATTAAATTTAATTCCCGCCAGTTTTTTTTTGGGTGCATTCCAGCAGTTTAATCGCTGAAGCGCCGAAAAGCAAAATGAGATTTATCATAGACAAATCCTCTGAGTAATCTTGAATTACGTGCAGCGCCATTTACCGCCGAGAAGAAAAAACCCATCTCATTTCGCTTCTCGGCGGTAGATGGCGCTGTACATAATTCAAGATTACTTAGAGGATTTGTCTCTGATAAATCTGGTACAATACAATGTAATATTTATTTATTCTTATAGTAATATACTCTGTGCGCACCATTTTTTTTATTGTATCGTTATTATAGTACCTATTAAATAATTTTACCTTTATAATATTAACTGTCTTGTCGTTGGCTTGCGTGCCAGAAAAAAGGAACTAAAGTTATGGCTGAATGGTGCAAATGTGCCTTTGCTTTTTTTGTTTTTGTGAACAGCTAAAACAAAAAAAAGAAGTTGCCGCAGACCACCCAGATCATCTTCGCACTGTACCTACTTCCCGCACCCGGTGCTGGTGCGGGAAGTAAGTATTGAAATTCATTCCTGGCCTGAATTTTAAATTTAGAATGTGATGAACCAGACCCCCTCGGAAATGTGGAACGCCCCGCATTCCTTTTTCAAATGGAATGATAAGATTTCAGAGCATAAGTGAGAAAAAACTTTTTTCAAGAAGCCAAGCCTTCAGTTTCTTTTTAAAAAATCTTAAATCTTCTCGTAAAAATTGAGGAATGTGGATGAATACTTTAATAACCATAAAGTAGCAGTTTTTGTGGTGGAGTGCGGTTCTACACACGGTGTAGTGGCTCAAATCCTAATTTGTATATGTGATCGTCTAGTTATAATGTTTTTCTATGTATTTGGTGGTCTTGGTGAAAGTCGATGTTACTGGCATCTAAGTGATCTGCGAATCGTGTTTATGTTTGTACTATTTAGTAGCTGCGTGTGAATGGAACGGAGGCTCATCGAGATAAATCCATCATTCCGCAGGCCTATGGTTTTAAATAACACCCGTTCACTGGATCCACACGCAGATAGCCTTTAGGCTCAATAAGGCTGAGCTCGCGAGTACCGGCCATAGCATCCCGTTCAGTCAAGTCTAAGAGAATAATCTCTTATAGTCAAGAGCCCTCATTCGATTAAAGTCAGTGGGTGGAATGCCTAGCTCGCAGCCTCAAGCGGTCAAACACCCCAGGATCTAAACATCCTGTACAAGTTCAATTTCATCACAGATCACCTAGTATACCTATCCCTATTTCCTATCCTAAATACAAGTCTATAAGTGCACCTAACAATGTCTATGTCCTGTGTAGAAGCAAAATGTACTTACACATTATACCTATTCAACACTAATACATTATACTTCCTTCTGCTCAGCTCCTGTTGTGTCTCTCGTCCAAATTCAGCAGCTAGACTCCTTTACTAACACGTTTAAATAAACTACCTATACACAAGTAACCTCAACGGTTTGAATGTAGTCTCTTCCTTAGTCTTTAATCACTCCCTACTATCCCATGTTTATTTAATTAGGTATATGTATAGAAATCTACCTAGACCTAGACTGAAATCTAACGAATTTAGCTCATAGAAATCGTGATTCAACTGAAAGGTATATGTGTGAGAACGCAAAGTGTTAAACGAAGCCAAACAAACTAGCTCAAAGGTTCTTCTAGGTATTTCTTAGTATTTAACACGAGTTTGACTATGCCTCACACTGTGCCTCCTCTTAGGAATCTTATCTCTAAGCAGTAAAACATATAATTATGGAAAAAAAATATTATTTATTTAAATTAAATGTGTTTAGTTTAACTTCGAAATAGCAAAAGAAACTGGTTTGATTATTTAAGCTGTCACCTATAGGTTGCTATATAATGACAGCTAGATTTTCAGCTCCTATCTTAAGACCACACTAAATAGAGAGAAAGCGAAAATCCAAAGAAAAAACTCTCTAAGGTCATCTAGATTCACACTTAATTTTAATTAAACACACACTAAAGTTTCAATAGTTATTTTACAAATTAAGTCTAAAGTGAGATACGAACACATTTATAGAACTAACCTGATACATTGATTGAAAAATGGAAAGAAAAAAACTATTTCACATATTAGTCTAATCTAGACTTGATTATTAACATTCATAATAGATATTAGTGTTTCGTATTCCACCAGGCTACATAAAGTTACAGTCTCTAGAGCTTTAATTAATACTTTCACGTTAACCATCCTTATCTCCGAGATTAACTATGCATTAAGAAAACGCAATCCAATTCAATCTAACCCGGCTCTTTGCATTTCTATCTCATTTGGTAGACCATCTTGCAAATACCCCCGTCTATTTAATATTCGACGATTGCAATAACTGAATATCTTATATCCACAACACCCTAATACAACTATTGCGCATATTAAAGTCAACACAAAAATGAGGTGTTCTACCGAGTTCCATTCGGTTATTAAAGAGAAACCCCTAGAATGGAGTTGTTCTTCGTATTGATACATTTCTACGTTGTATACGATATTCTGCTCGTTAATCTAGAGATTGTACCTTTATTGACACATGAAATAAATCACAATGTATACAATTACATACCCCACTCGACGTTGTTTGGATTCACTTTGTAAAATAGTTACACTTGTTTTAATATTCAAATCTACAATTTACTTAACAAAGTTAGTATTTATTTAATAGTTAACTCTTTAGTCTTTATTGCTCACACAGTTAGTTACAATGGAGTCACGAAACTCCCAATCTAACACTCCTAAAATATTAAAAGCGTCTGCGCCCTACTGTCTGTCTTAGCGTCTCTCCCGAATGCTAGTTGCCTCCTCGTTTTATCTCTTCCATTCCTACTGAAGTTTTTCTCCGCCCGCTCTACGCCCATTTAGACCCCTCATTGGTCAGCTTGATGCTTGCAATCTTCACGGCGACGCCTACGCACCATTTCTCACGATCCGCCCTACCAATTCTGAGAACTCAAGTTTTTTTCCTTCCTTCGACTACTTCACCCATCTGTAACACATTTAAATCTACCAAACTCTTAGAAATCTGTGCATTTCAACTAAAATTGTCCATCATTCACCAGTTTGAATAGTTTGTATGACAGTTGAGCGTAATTTACGGCCTACCCAAGACTCCATTTGTCTTAGTCCCCGCTGTGCGCTAATAAAACTTGTCGCTCTTAATCTATTAGAAGAAATATTCGAAACAAAATTTTTTATTCCTAGTTTTGTTTTACGAGCCCGGCCCTCACATCTGCTAATAATACGAATGCCATCACACATTCCCCTAAATAGAATCTTAAACACCTACATCCGAATGTACGGTCGTTTTAAATTATATTTCCTATCTGTCCACATTTCCAAACTTTCCCACGGTATTCGTTCAGTTCTCACGTTCCCTTTCTATAGCTCTTATCTGTCCATTGTATACCCAAGTAGGCAATAAACCCCGATACTCCGCCTCCTTTGTTACATAAGTATGGCGCCTCACAAACCATTGTCCCTACTTTTTTTTTCTTTTATTTTATTTTTTTATTATTTTTACCTATTCACATAATAGCGAAACAGGTGTATCGCATTGTAATTCCCTTTTATCTTGTTTGTTTGTTTATCTATTAGAGTGTACACGTTGCTACTGGGAATAGCACCAATGACGTATGGTCCTTCAAACAAACGTGCAAACTTCTTAGTCACTTTTTTAGATGCATCCGATTTCGCAAACTTTTTCAACTTCACTAGATCACCTATGTCAAAACACACTAGTTTATGATTTTTGTTATAATGAAATTCTCTACTCTCGGCTGACTTCAATATGTTCTGTCTCGCTCGTTCCCGAACTAATTCTAATGGCTCTTGTTGTAGGCCTAACCCTACTCCAATAATTTTGTCGTTATCCGTAGATAAGCGAGTTCCTGTACCCCATACTATTTCGTTAGGTGTGTAACCCGTCGTGGTGTGTATAACTTGATTGTAACAATCCTCTATTTTCGGCAATACGTCAACCCAAGAACAATGTGATTTTTCACAATACGTCCTAAACATTCTTCCTAGCTCTCTATTGACCCTCTCCGTAGAATTAGGTCGCGGGTTTCTGATTGAGGTGTGCGTTAGCACGATACCTAACTGTCTAACACCTGACTCAAAAATCCTTGATGTGAAATTTGCACCTCTATCCGAACATAAAACCTTTATTTTGACCTGTTCGTGAAATTTTCTAACACAAGTTAACGAGGCCCTGCCACTCGCCTGTCGTAATGAGTATAATCTAATTAATTTGCTGAAGGCGTCCTGCATAACAAACACGTACTTATGACCAAAGCGTCCTGCCGGTATTGGTCCATAAATGTCACAAAATACTCGTTCCCCTATCTCCCTAGCTATCACCGTCTTAATTGGTCCTGAGTGTGCCTCCAACGCATGTTTCGATTTTTGACACACGTCGCAAGCCCTAACTACCTGTCCTATTTTGCGTGCCATATCAGTGAAGTAGTAACGTCGCTTCATTAACGCAAGCACCTTGTATCGCCCAAAATGTCCTACTTCCTCGTGTATACTAGTAATCAATTCCGTTTGTAAGTTCTCGGGAACATATAATCGCGACCTACCCGAACCTATCTCTATCCTATAGAGAATCCCGTCTATTAGTCTGTAATGTCTAGCCTCAGACTCGCTCTCAGCTTTTATACGCTTAGTTATTTCGCTAACAACACGATCACGCCCCTGATGTTCTCTTATCTCTTCCCACTTATTCTTTATGAGTCGTCCAGTTGGTATTTCAAACAAATTCATTTCCGGTCCCACAGTTTTATTAGTCAAGGTATCGGTGGCTCCACTTATATGTCGTGACAACACGTCCGCTACAGTGTTCAGACTACCCTTGACATGTTCAATCGTATAATTGAACTGTCCTATATAACTTACCCACCGTATCATGCGAGCGCTTAGTAATTTACACGATTGTAGAAACGTCAAACTCTTATGATCGGTCCTAATTACTAACTGAGCACCCCTTAAATACGTTTCAAACTTTGATAGACTATAAATTATGGCCCACAGCTCTTGTTCAGTGACTGTCCATCTGCGTTCCGTTTCTGATAATGATTTACTACAAAACCCTATAACTCTCTCTTCCCCCTCACTCGTTAGTTGGTAGATGTATCCTGCGACACCTATATTCGAGCTGTCCGTTTGTAAATAATATATATCCTTCGGGTTTGGATGTGCAAGAAGCACGGTATCTACAAATAAAGTTTTCACCCTTTTAAAACAATCGTCTACTTCCTGTGTCCATGACCATCTTTTGTTTTGTTTCAATAGGTCACACAGAGGCCTAACCTCCTCACTATACTTTGATATAAATCTACGAAAATAGTTTATTAATCCCAGAAATCCTCTTAATTGTTTTATGGTTCGAGGTGCGGGGAAATCCAATATCGCCCTTACCCTATCCGGATCCATTTGTACCCCTTTGGTATTTACAATGTGTCCTAATAACTTTACCTCCACACATAAGAATTTACATTTTTCCTTCCTACTCGTTAGTCTAGCCGCCTCTAACCTGCTCAGTACTTGATCTAGGTGTTCTAGGTGTAACTTTAGGTCCCCCTTAGTGAACACTACTATGTCATCTATATAATTTATACAAAACTCGCGCACCCCTTCTAGTATCGAATCCATAGCCCTCGAGAAACCTGCCACCGATGTCTTAAGTCCTTGAGGTAAAACACAATACGTATAGGTTTTCCCCATAAAAGTGAACCCTGTATACTTTCTAGAATCGGGATGTAATGGTATCTGAAAATATGCATTATTGAGGTCAATAAGACTGATGTAATTAACCCCATAAAAGGATTGTATGATTTCTGATGTAAGTGGTGGCGCCCCCGCGTCCCCCACCATCTTCTTATTGAGTTCGCGCGCGTCTAATAAGAGTCTAATTGTTCCGTCTCGCTTTTTTGTAAAGGTAAGCGGACTACAACACGGTGTCGCCTCCTGACGGATAACTCCTAAACTCTCTAACCCATCTAGTTCTCTTTTTATCTCCTCCCTATATGCTAAAGGTATTGGATAACTTCGCTTTATAAAAGGCGTGTCGTCGATTAATTCAATAACATGCTCGTATCTGTCCGTCAATCCTAATTCGTCGGTAAACACTCTACTATATCTGTTTAAAACGGGTAACAATAGTTTCTTTTGTTCGTCATTTAAACCCATCTCGTCCAAGTAGGTAGCCACCTTTCCGCTATTGTTTATTTTCTCGCTCGCCTCACTATACACCGCCGGTTGGGCGTCCGTTTCTAACATCGTATTTATCATGTTTGCATTGTCTCTCCCGCCTAACCGTTTTAATTCGCAACTCGAATTTATTTTGACACTAGTCCTGACTCCTAAGTGCTCAATTGATAACGTCCTTTCTCTGCCACACTCCACTATCCCCTTGACACGTTCCAACCAGTCGTATCCTAATATCATTGACCTAGGAAGCCTATGCAGAACTAACATTGACGCTTCAATGATTGTGCCACCCAAACCTAGCTCTATTAGTACCATACGATTCGCACTTTCACTCCGTGATCCAAATGCTCCCTGCACCTGTATAGCCGGGATAGCGATCTCGGGCAAATCACCTCTCTCTTTCCGAATAGAATCGTGTAGTTCCCTAGTTATAGCGCTTATTTGGCTCCCTGTGTCTATCAATGCACTTATACGCATCCCGTACACATCCACTCCTATCTCGGGTAATCTAGGCAACGAATAATCAACACCTAAGTAATCTAACTCGTCTAGCTCATGTGATATCGACAAAACCTCTCTACCCCTGCTTGTACAAAGATCACACGCAAGCCCTTCTTCGTCACATTCTATCACATGATTGAATTGATTTTCCAATAAGACACCTATGCTACACGCTATTGCTCGCAAACTGTTGCTACTCACTGACACTCCCCCGGTCAATGGCCTCTTCAATCCCTTTCCGTCTGCTCCTAAACCCTGACCTGGCTCCCATCCATTTTTAACTAAAATCTTATACGCTATATCGTCTTTCCTATTTTCTGAAGTCCATTCATTCCCCTTCCTACACTTTGATAACCGATCGGACTCCGCTTGTGTAGGGGGTATTAGTTTTTTGTTTTATCCTCCCTCACAGACGTTGATAATGTTGACCCCTCACCTTCCTTCGTGAATGTTATAGCTGGCCTAGTATTTATTTCACCCAACACGTTCGACCGTGATGTATTCCTATTAGAATATGATCCGTAACCTATCCTGCCTCGTCGGTGAGCCCTTCCCCGAGTCGAACCGCCTCTGCCTCGCCATCTTTCCGCTAAAATCGTTGCCGCAACTGGATAATCTGTCTGTGTCCTACTGTAACGACCTCTCTGATTATTTCCTCTCTCTCTAGCATATCTACCTATCTCTCTCTGTCCCACAACTACATTTTGTTCGATACTCCTAAGAAAGTTCGCGCCTTTCATAATAGTGGGTTCCTCTGCTCTCGTAAACCACAACCGTTGAACATCCAAAGGATAATGACGCATTATCGAATTTACTAAATCCCTTTCACTAAAAGATATGGTCAAGGACTGCATTGACTCAACATATTCAGCAAAATGTTCGGACATCGAAATTGCTGATTCACTTGTGTACACCGTGTTAATCAACCTATACCTAACGGATTCTTGTATTTGTTCAGTCCAATAAGTCCGTCTAAAGTCGTCCTCAAAATCACTAAAAGTATTCCATCTCCTTGAGTACATCTCCATCAATTTTCGTGCATGTCCCGTGATGCAACCTAGCGCTATATCAATTTCGCGGTCCTGTCCGTTCACTTCTCTAATATATTTTTTTAATCGTTTCAAAAACGCAATAGGGTTCGTGAATGGTTTTCCGTCAAAACTCGGCTTCGCAACTGAAGGCTGTATGACGTATAAGTTTCTAGTTTCCGAATTCGCGACACTACCACTAGCTATTGTGCTAATCGACTCTTGTCTAATCGTCTGATGACTATTTTGCACATTCCCGCTCGACTCTATCCTCTCGTTTAATCGCTCCGCGCTCAACTGCCGTAATGTATTTTGAAATTCATCCATTCTTTGTGACATCTGTTGTAAAGTTATGTTATCTATATTTCCCGTTTGTTCCCCTATGCTTCCGTTACTCTCGCGACTTTCCCCTGTCCTATCTTGACCTCTAACCCGTCTCTTACTGCGCCTAGGCATTATAACGTCACTTAACTCAACTGCCGACAAACTAGTTTCGATTTAAACTTTCCCCTACTCCTAAATGCACAGATCGTTCTTTATGAGAAAGGTAGATAGTTCCACATGTGATTAAAATACTCATGATAACAGACTTACATTGAAATGTAACAATATCTTGAGAATCTGCTCCCGCCTTTGTCTCCACCTAAATCACACATCTTTATTATGCTAACCTTTTTACGTACAGTCAAAATCGTCAAACGCGCTGCTATGCTTTGAATAATATTGGAAAGTATTTTTATTTTACTCTTTTATTGTTTATTTTGTTGGGTAAGAATTCTCCACGTCCTTCCCTTTTGTCTTTAATGTACAACCGTCAAATTTTACTTCAATGGACAACAGCAGTTAAGTTGCAAACCAATAAAACATTACCCTAAGGTTTCCTTTGTCTCGCTTCCCATTCACAAGCTTGTCAGACAGGCTTTTGTCTTCCGTGAACAAATAACTTGGCTATACAGTTGTCTAAAAATAAATTCTTTTAATTTTATAATTTACGAAATAGGTATGTATATATTTTTTTTTCTTTCGATCTCGTTGATAACATTATGACGAATTCTGACTGTAACTGTGTCTTTCCCCTACATTCAAAAGACATGTAAACAGTTTAACACAATAAAATAATCACACCATGCACATAATTAAAATAATTATTCCATGCACAATTTATCTCGCCTCCTTGTTTCGCATCACGATCACATCCCTGTAAAAGTATTCCTTTCAACTGACCACGATTTCTACGTTGTGTTTATTTTATTTATTTTTGTTTTATTTATTTATTATAATTATTTGGTCCTTTTGATCCAATCGTATCGTTATTTCGAATACGTATTTGGAATCCTGGTCGACACGGCATCATTTTCTGTAGTGGCTCAAATCCTAATTTGTATATGTGATCGTCTAGTTATAATGTTTTTCTATGTATTTGGTGGTCTTGGTGAAAGTCGATGTTACTGGCATCTAAGTGATCTGCGAATCGTGTTTATGTTTGTACTATTTAGTAGCTGCGTGTGAATGGAACGGAGGCTCATCGAGATAAATCCATCATTCCGCAGGCCTATGGTTTTAAATAACATTGCGAAGCTTGTTAATATTAAAATGCAAATTGTTTTAATCTGATCGCGACTTTCGCCTCTCCTCTACACTAATTACCTAAGCTATAACCAAAAGATGTCTGCTCATGATGTGGATTACACTCTGGTCGTTTAATAGCGCCTACAAAACCTTCTAGGAAAAACCCTTCTGGGGTTTATTATTTGGGGAGCGTCAGCCATCTTTGTTACGCTGCGGAGCGTTTGTCAGACATCTCCAGGATGTGGACATTTATTTACTTTACTTTATAAGGTGTTCGCTAGGCACCTTTCCCCATAAAACCATGGTAAACTTTATTTATTCATATTTGTATTGATTGAGAAAGTTCGATTTGGCCAAATCGGGCGATGGCTGAACGCTATGAAAGTGCAAATGTGACGACGACCCAGAAATGCTTCTACCCGTTCACTGGATCCACACGCAGATAGCCTTTAGGCTCAATAAGGCTGAGCTCGCGAGTACCGGCCATAGCATCCCGTTCAGTCAAGTCTAAGAGAATAATCTCTTATAGTCAAGAGCCCTCATTCGATTAAAGTCAGTGGGTGGAATGCCTAGCTCGCAGCCTCAAGCGGTCAAACACCCCAGGATCTAAACATCCTGTACAAGTTCAATTTCATCACAGATCACCTAGTATACCTATCCCTATTTCCTATCCTAAATACAAGTCTATAAGTGCACCTAACAATGTCTATGTCCTGTGTAGAAGCAAAATGTACTTACACATTATACCTATTCAACACTAATACATTATACTTCCTTCTGCTCAGCTCCTGTTGTGTCTCTCGTCCAAATTCAGCAGCTAGACTCCTTTACTAACACGTTTAAATAAACTACCTATACACAAGTAACCTCAACGGTTTGAATGTAGTCTCTTCCTTAGTCTTTAATCACTCCCTACTATCCCATGTTTATTTAATTAGGTATATGTATAGAAATCTACCTAGACCTAGACTGAAATCTAACGAATTTAGCTCATAGAAATCGTGATTCAACTGAAAGGTATATGTGTGAGAACGCAAAGTGTTAAACGAAGCCAAACAAACTAGCTCAAAGGTTCTTCTAGGTATTTCTTAGTATTTAACACGAGTTTGACTATGCCTCACACTGTGCCTCCTCTTAGGAATCTTATCTCTAAGCAGTAAAACATATAATTATGGAAAAAAAATATTATTTATTTAAATTAAATGTGTTTAGTTTAACTTCGAAATAGCAAAAGAAACTGGTTTGATTATTTAAGCTGTCACCTATAGGTTGCTATATAATGACAGCTAGATTTTCAGCTCCTATCTTAAGACCACACTAAATAGAGAGAAAGCGAAAATCCAAAGAAAAAACTCTCTAAGGTCATCTAGATTCACACTTAATTTTAATTAAACACACACTAAAGTTTCAATAGTTATTTTACAAATTAAGTCTAAAGTGAGATACGAACACATTTATAGAACTAACCTGATACATTGATTGAAAAATGGAAAGAAAAAAACTATTTCACATATTAGTCTAATCTAGACTTGATTATTAACATTCATAATAGATATTAGTGTTTCGTATTCCACCAGGCTACATAAAGTTACAGTCTCTAGAGCTTTAATTAATACTTTCACGTTAACCATCCTTATCTCCGAGATTAACTATGCATTAAGAAAACGCAATCCAATTCAATCTAACCCGGCTCTTTGCATTTCTATCTCATTTGGTAGACCATCTTGCAAATACCCCCGTCTATTTAATATTCGACGATTGCAATAACTGAATATCTTATATCCACAACACCCTAATACAACTATTGCGCATATTAAAGTCAACACAAAAATGAGGTGTTCTACCGAGTTCCATTCGGTTATTAAAGAGAAACCCCTAGAATGGAGTTGTTCTTCGTATTGATACATTTCTACGTTGTATACGATATTCTGCTCGTTAATCTAGAGATTGTACCTTTATTGACACATGAAATAAATCACAATGTATACAATTACATACCCCACTCGACGTTGTTTGGATTCACTTTGTAAAATAGTTACACTTGTTTTAATATTCAAATCTACAATTTACTTAACAAAGTTAGTATTTATTTAATAGTTAACTCTTTAGTCTTTATTGCTCACACAGTTAGTTACAATGGAGTCACGAAACTCCCAATCTAACACTCCTAAAATATTAAAAGCGTCTGCGCCCTACTGTCTGTCTTAGCGTCTCTCCCGAATGCTAGTTGCCTCCTCGTTTTATCTCTTCCATTCCTACTGAAGTTTTTCTCCGCCCGCTCTACGCCCATTTAGACCCCTCATTGGTCAGCTTGATGCTTGCAATCTTCACGGCGACGCCTACGCACCATTTCTCACGATCCGCCCTACCAATTCTGAGAACTCAAGTTTTTTTCCTTCCTTCGACTACTTCACCCATCTGTAACACATTTAAATCTACCAAACTCTTAGAAATCTGTGCATTTCAACTAAAATTGTCCATCATTCACCAGTTTGAATAGTTTGTATGACAGTTGAGCGTAATTTACGGCCTACCCAAGACTCCATTTGTCTTAGTCCCCGCTGTGCGCTAATAAAACTTGTCGCTCTTAATCTATTAGAAGAAATATTCGAAACAAAATTTTTTATTCCTAGTTTTGTTTTACGAGCCCGGCCCTCACATCTGCTAATAATACGAATGCCATCACAACGGGGACTGTAAGTTTCGTAGGGTCACGATTTGTATATTTGCTATGATAATCCAGGATTCTTTTTTACGAATAATCCTATTTCTAATATATAAAGTGATGTCAATGTCAAAACTTTTAACTTTCTGAACAGTGCACGCTCTATTCAATGAAATAAAATGATAAAATATTAAAGCCAGTTTTTACATATGCAAAAAAATTATATGCAAGGAAGTGTTTGAAAGTTGTTGCTAAATATCTTTTTTACATCAATTATAATGGACTTCCGCAAGGCAGCTAGCGGAAATCTGATTCTATTATACAGGGTTACTATTTATCACCAAGGAAAATTTCAGGGCCGAATCCCGTCGCAATATTAAATGGGGTAAAAATAAAACTAACTCGCCTGGGTAATTCCTTCCTACCTTCTCACAAAATATCATATTTGAACACTTTCACGGACACTTCGTGAGGATTACAAAAAGGCAACGTCGCATATTCGGACGAATGTTATCAGTTGATATAAATTTTCCTACCGATTTCAGGATAAAAAACAGGAAAAATAACTATATATATGTTTTTTTTGGGTAGTATTTATTCGGGTAACACTAAATTCCCATTTTGGGTATCAAAATACTGAATATAGCGTACTGAAATACTAAGTGGGCGACGGACCGAGGGCGACTACAGATATTGAAAATGGGTGACTTTAAAATACAAAATGAGGAACCGAATCGAAAGAGAAACATATGGAGGTCAAAACCCGCATGGGATGCCAGCCCCTACCCTGGCAGGTTTCAAGGTCAGCCAAGTTTTAAGAGGCCCAAAAATGGGGTCACTTACCTCATCAGGTGGAGAGATAAAATTGATGCAGATCGATAGCCCTAGACGTGCCGTTCATGAATATATAGGGTTAAGGTTTCATGCAGTGGGAGCTCGGTCTATAAGTGGCCAGTTGATTCTGTCCACGACGTACTCAGAAAACTGGCTACAATTTGTTCCGAGACTACTGACTGGCAAATTCATCTTTCCCTGACAATATTTTTTATTTTGTGTGGTTTCAAGGATTTGATTGATTTTGATCGGATGTTTTGGAAACGGATATTTTGGGATACGGATCGAATGTTCCGAAAGGGTATAAGTACCTATTACACTTACTTTGATAAGTCTGCCTAGTGATTATTTCCTCTGTGAGTCTGCCAACCCTGGCTATACAGAAAATATATGCGTCCCTAGGGCTCGACACACCTGTGATAATCTCCCGAAAGCGATTAATACGGAACCATCATCTCCCCCAATAGGTATTTATTGCGTTACAGGGCTTTTCATTTCCTTTTTGTGATAACGGTTTTATTGGTGTTCGTAAGAAATACATCCAGTATTTATCTTAATAAGAAATTATAATAACCACTTTTAGCTTTTCATATGAAAAATAAATGGTTGAATATAGTGAAAATCTTGCACGGCGGAACCCTGGAAGAACGTTGCACTATACGAGCAGCAACGTATTTTGATTACATGCATTTAAATAAAATGATTATTTCACCTGTGTAGTACTCAGTTGCTACGGTTCGTAGGTTGGAGGTTCGTAGCTCGTAGCGTCTACGAGTTGTACCAACAGTATTTTTTAAATCAACTAAGGAGGTAGCTAAACGACTATAGACAGACAGTTATGTAAATACGTAGCACTTCATCATAACAGTCGTGTCTCAGTAGTGTTTCAATTACGCTTTTTTGTGTTTTAATAACAAAAACTGAGCTATAATCTATTGAAACCATAAACTGATTGAAACACGGTTATTACGTTAGGAGCGTTGACGCAAACGGCATTTTAATAAAACTTCATACGCATAAGCAAAATACATTTGATCTAAAAGGTTAGTTAAAAACAGTTTTGAAATGTTTTATTTAAAAAAAAGGTAATTGGATGGAAAATTTAAAATCGGTCTAATTTTGATGTAACACTATTTATCGAAAATATTTTCAACTAACTTTTTAGATAAATGTATGCTGCTTTATGTAAATGAAATTTCATTAAAATCAGTTCTTTCATTTAAAAATAAGGACTCGATTGTTTGTATGAAATGCCGATTGCCATCAACGCTCTTAACATTAGCAATAACGATATCATAGGGCCTCTCCTGTAAAATACTTTAATCATTTTGATATATTACACACGTCATATTCACGGTTTGTAAATATCAATGTTCTGCATGCATATCTGTGAGCTTAGGAACGCTTTAGTGTCAAGAACTCGGATTACACGACTTCAGTGCTCTGATCTGCGCTAATACAAAGGTATTAAAGCTCTTAAAGAAGAGCTTTTTAGCAGCTGAGCCTCAAAAAGATTTCTTTTTTAGAATAGAGACATATTTTATTTATGTCAAGCGTTGCATAACGAGAGGATGTGTGATTTGAAACAAATTCTAAGAAATAGTTTGCTTGACAAAATTATAGAACAAATATATAGAATATAATTATAGAACATATACCTGAAAAAGGCTTCCTTTTATTTTATTTTATAATTCTATTACACAATTTTAATAATGTTTTACGTGGAATTTTAGGGCCCACAGTCTAGTATTTTTAGACGGTATCGTTACATTCCCTCGTAGACACTGCTAGAAGTAGATAGCAAAACTGCTAAAAGTGGCCGTTTTGACGCTATCTACTTTTACGAATGACTACGAGGGCATGTAGGTAGTGATACTTTCTAAAAATACTAGACCATGGACCCTAAAAACTCCTTGTAAAACATTACTAAAATCTTTTTCTATTAATAACTTATTCAATAAAAACCTCTGAGGGCGCCACTTATGGTGGGGTAGACACTTTAGGTACTTTTTCAAAAAAAAAAAACAAGAGCCAGTTTACTGCTATCATAGCAGCACAAGGTTTTCAGGGTTGCAATTTTTTGTATAAACTGCTCTCAGGGGACCTCACAACATATAAAAAATCGTAGACGGTACGTTTGCGATGTTTGCCTTTTTTGTGTCTAAATGACTGGCCTACAATTACTATGATGCATTTGATTTGGTATTATATTTTTTTTCACTTAAAATGCTGCCGACAGCCCTTTTTTTATTGAATTGCATTGCCAGTGTAGGTATGCCATGAAAAGAAGTAATAGCCATCCTCCACATTGGAAAACGATAAATATTTATAGCTCATAATATTTAATATACATAGTGTGTAAAGGTCAGTATCGGTAAAGCACATAATTGTATTTTTATAGTTTAAGACTTTTATAATATCACGGAAGCATGAAAGTATTAAGATATCGCTAAAGTGCACCCGATCGTTAAAACACACTATCACACAAGTTACAAAGTAACGGTTGTATTGAGTTTAATTCAGACAAAGGTACTCTGTACACAGTTACTTCAAACGGCGTATAGGAAATGTTTGTACTTATCTGCACTGTAATACCCAATTTGCCCATCGTTTCTACTGTTTTCTTGGTAGCTTTCTTTATAATAAAATTAACTCATGTCTTTCAGTCTATCCTCTCACTAGGCAATCTTGCAAAAGAAAATTTCCCAGTGGTTACAGGAATTTAACTATAATGACACAGAAAACCTGCTCGTCCCCATAATGTAAATAAAACTCATCGCTCTATTTACAACACACACACATACACACACACACACACACACACACACACACACACACACACTAACTCTGCACTAACTTAGTATAAATTTTTAAATTTTTTAGTAAGCTTTTCCAATGTAGTTTGTTTAATCATCACATCTTGTAACTAGATTGCCACAAATGTCCGACGGTGGGAGGCTGATGATCTGTGCTAACGGGTATTTACTTACCCACTTCGGACATCAGTCTCACACAAACCTAGCTTAGTACATACAATATAAGGTATAATTTAGGATTATTGTTGATGATGAGATGATGAGAAAATAAAGATTATTATTATTATTACTTCATTATAAATAAATAAATCATTTATTTCTTTATCACACAATAGGTTACTTTGGGTACTTAATTCTAGAACAAATTTGAGTGATTATATTTATATAAGGTAATTGTATTATCAAAAACAATGAAATTAGCCCACGGTAATATTTCATTGACAGTGTTTGATTCAATTGAATTAAATAAATGTAATGGCAAACGTGACGATTCTAAGTTTGAAACACTGATAATTAATAAAAAAAATCCAGTCTTGTGATTCGAACAATCCAGAATCTGCCAATATTCCAATTGAAATCGTATTAAGTACCTTTGAACGATCTGTACCCTAAGAACGAACAGCTATCGAAAAAAATAACGCGCGTAAAATCATTCGATAGAGTAATTTTGTATAGAAAATTTGTACAGCGCCATCTATCGCACTAAAGCGAAATTAAATTTTCCATAGATAAATCTCTATCGAGTAATTTTACGCGCGTTATTTTTCTCGGCAGTTGTTCGTGCTGAGGGTACAGTGGAGTTTTTACATTGAACTTTGATGTGAGAAGTTGGACAAAGAAGTCGACTTATTAACCCACATCAATCAGATCTGCCCCCTACCCCCCTACTCAAATGGCCAACATTCTATGCGTCACTACGCTTACTATTAAAGCTTTAAAGCTTACTTTACAGTAAGCAGTAAACTATAAAATTACGTGGCATACAATACATCAAAGTCTGTGATTTACATAAGTTTGCCACAATGACATGACGTGTTAAATCGTTTATGCTCATATTAGAATGTTCCCGTCGTGGCCATTTGAGAAGGGGGACAGGTGGCTCTTGTCTAAATTTAAAAATATATCGCAATCGCTTTTATTTGACAGATGGATGTGACACATTGCTGCATTTCTTTGGTAAGTTTTTATTTGTGCCAAAAAGAAGCATCAATGTATTACATCCTGAAAGCGATTGCGATGGATTTTGAAATTAGACAATTAGCCCCCTGGGTTAGCAATCGGAAAATGATATGACAATTAAAATAGAAAAAATAATTCTTATATTGTCACAAGTTTGAAATTAAAAAACTGGCCAAGTGCGTGTCGGGTTACTCGCAGTATAGGGTTCCACAGTTACCTTATAAAATTTATACATTAATTTTGTAAATTAAGTTTGTTTTTCGGAAACGGATCCCTCAATCAAAAAGGGGTTTTCACAAACCTACTTCTTAAAAGACCTATCCAACCCCACACTATGAGATCGATGAGAATTTTTTTCATCCCCACTTTACATGTAGCATGTAGGGGAGGTAAGTACCTACACTAAAAAATATATTTCGAGATTATGTTCTATAGGTATATTAACTTTATGGTTCTACCACTTTTCGACGAAACTGACTTGACTACGGAACTCTATAAATTATCTGCCATTACTAGCATACTTACTACATACATATCGTACATTCACTGACAATGACACAAACAGTTTAACTCTACCAACTTAAAATAAGTACCTTAAATAACTTTAATTTAATGAAAACACAGATTCGCAGCTTTGAAGGAAATATTCAAAGGCTAAATGCTGTCACAGACATTTCTCAAGACATGTTGAAGACAGCAAGTGATGTTGACTGTTTAGGTACCTACTAATTAACTTCACAAAGCGTTGGTTTGAGATTCTTGATAAACTTGTTTGTTTACTTGTTCATATTATCCATTATATATATTCGACTGACATCGCTTTTCTCACAGCGACGACTGACGCCATACGCCTGTGATATCTCCATACGCCTGTGATATCTCCAAATTAGACCAGCTTGGAGAAGACTGGCTACCCTCGAGCCGGCTGACCCCGATAAAAAGTTAGGCTGCGTGCGACTGATAAATCAAATGAAAATGTCGATGAATAATATATTAAGGTAAGGATTTTATTAAATAAAGTTTAGAAACGATAAAAAGACCTTTGTTTTGGAAACTTGCATTATGAGACACGGTGGAACTTTTTAATTTCCCTATTTATTTAAAATATGTTTTTTAATACCGTTGTATTTTGGCACACTAGCTGTCTCCTCGTCTAAAATAAACATACAGAATGGAGTTGAGTGCTCTCTTTAAAGGATGGTGGGAGGGAACGCTCGGTATTTTGTTGTCTCTGTCAAAACGTTAACCCCGCGTTAAGGCCTGAATATTCCAAATTATTGAATTTGGCCTATGTTTGATTCAACGATAAACAATCAAATATTCTTTATTTTGAGCAGATAAAATTATATGTTGAAGTTTCATTAACGATCTTGATTATTTTACAGTTAAAAATACGTTATTCGTATCTTCACTCAAAAAGTTAAAAATACGATATTCGTACCTTAACTCGAAAAGTGAGGTTATTTTCATTACTCTTCACACGTAAAGAAAAAGACAGAGACAGAGTTTTTGGAATATACTGGGCTTAACATTAGTTAAGGCCAGTATATTCCAAAAACTCTGTCTTTTCCTCGTATACTTGTCGCGTAGGAAATCACTCCACGCGACAAGTATACATGGAAAATTCAGACACTGTCCACACAGTCGGACACAAAAGCAGCTTAATACTTTGGTAAGGACATTAACTTGTTAGTACCCTACCTATATGAAACGAAATAATATGTGCAACAAAGTATTAATTTATAAAGTGTGAAAGTTTTTAGCTACTAAATAAAAGAGAAGTGTAACCGGACACCGGTACTAGTTTTTTTAAGACTTTTAAATTAAGGCGAATGCATATCAGCTAGCTGTAGTTGCGAATAATACGCTTTATATGGCCATTCTCTTCGTTTAAATACGGAGATAATAACTTCGATCGTCTCGTCTCGCGCGATTGAATCCGTTGAATACCACTGGCACTCAGCGAGTGTTTATAAAAATTATGTTTGCTTGGATTTATTGAAACACTTGAGAAGTTTTTTTTTCTAAGACGATAAAGCTGTTTCTTTAAGAAAAAAAAATCTTTTGAAATCATTTGTATGAATTAAGGCGCGCTGGTAGTGAAACTAGCGCCGCCACTACATTAATTTTTATTACTCGTAAACCAAGTCAATATTTAACAAAAGCTAAGTTTTAAAATCCAATTTAGCTCAAAGTGGCTAAATTGGATTTCACTCTTGGCAATTATGGATTTTAAAACTTACAGAATGAATGATAACTGTTGAAGAGTTATTCTAAAAATATTAGAGACAATTTAAAAGATTATTACATGAGCTTTATTTAAATATTGACTTGGTTTACGAGTAATAAAAATAAATGTAGTGGCGGCGCTAGTTTTACTACCTACAGAGCCTTGACCGCGCAGTGTGTACCCTTAGCACGAACAGCTATCGAAAAAAATAACTCGCGTAAAATCATTCGATAGTTAAATTTTGTATTGGAAATTTGTACAACGCCATCTATCGCCGATAAGCGAAATTAAATTTTCCATAGAGAATAGGGATGTTGACTAATGAATAAAATAACGAAATACTAACAAAAATCGTAAACATATTAAACTTTTAGAGTAGCTTGTATACCTCTTGGTTTTATATATTGCATATTATTTGTTTTATGACCCTTCAAAGTTGGGTGGACAAGTCCATTTAAAAAGTATAAAATTTATTAAAATAAATGATACCTTTAATTAGTCCGTAAAATGTATAGCAAATTTGTCGAAGAAACCATTTTGATAAACACAATATTTAATATAGCTGCTGAACAAATTTCCTACGCGTTGCATACAAACTTGCAAGGCGTGACGTCATAACGTGCAAGGCATTAGTATGGAGCGTTTTTGATCGAGTCCATTTGTGTGCATTTCACACTGTGATATCTCGGCAGTTTTCATGCTAGCGAATTAATTATTTTACCAATGTTTCTTTTTTTGAGAGGTAATTTATGTAACATAAAATAAAAAAAAATAGTCAACATGCCTATTGTCTATCGAGTAATTTTACGTGCGTTTTTTTTCTCGATAGCTGTTCGTGCTAAGGGTACAGCACACTAGCGCCGCCAATAGAAAAAAAAATGTGAATTACCATCTCTAATCTCTGTAGTGCACTTTTTATCGCTTATACAATATTTTCTAGTCTGTCGTTTAGTTTAATGGAGTTTTATTGCTAAAAGTAGTCACTTTTCGTATTGCGAAGTAAGTACCTACATACCTAAATTAACGATTAATATGATATTTTTGTTAACTGAGAAAAACAGTTGTGCACCAGGTAACAACAAATATTTTCAAAAAAATAAAAAAAATATGAGACTTCCATTATTTGATTGTATTCATCCACCCGGTATCCAAGACGACAGTGAAAGGAATAGCTAGACACATGAAAGATAGACAGAAACATTCAGAATATCTTTCCAGTTCGTTTGACTGCTAATGAAAATACAATCTTACCATTTATCTTTGGTAAGCAGACAACCGATCTGATAAACCCAAATTAAATCAAGACCGATTTCACTTAACGAGTCGAAAGGTAATCTGTCAAATAGATTTAGAAAGCAGCCTAATCGAAATCAAAGTTAAATTTTAGTAAAGAAAAACTACTTAATTCCAATTTTATGAAGATTATTTATTTTATGTGAGTATTTATTTATATACATACATACCGGTCAAAATCATAACCCTCCTCTTTGCTTTGACGTAGTCGGATAAAATCCGGCCAAGTGCGTGTCGGGCCACGCGCGCGTTTCGTAGTTACCTTATTAGGCTTATACCATATCATAATTTAATACCACTATAATTTTTCGTCTCCAAAAATAACTTTTACCATTTTGGCAGAGTATATCTTTCAAACGGTTTGAGAAAAAATTGTCTTGGAAACCTCAATGACATTTTTTAAAGACCTATCTTTAGACACCACACACGTATTGGTTTGATGATAAAAAAATTTTTCAGTTTCAATTTTTTTATTTTTGTGTAAAAATCTTAAAGCGGTTTAAAGAATACATATACCTACCAAGTTTTAACTGTGTAATCCTAAATACTTTCGGAATAAAGTGACTGTGACATACGGACGGACAGACGGACAGACATGAAGAATCTATAAGTGTTCCGTTTTTTGCCATTTAGGCTACGGAACCCTAAAAAATGTCTAGGGTCTGTTTCACGCTCCGGTTAAGTTCCAAATATAGAGCGAAATCCTTCGCGAAATCTGTAACTTACCGTTTGACAGCTCTGGGACTATACCAAAGGGCTTTGACCCCTGTCAGTTACATCGTCCGAACTTCAGGGATAACTCGCTGACACAAAGCTTAATGAAAATTCACTAGCGAGTGCTCTTATTGTGATAAATCAAAACATTTCTGCTTCACTAAAATGGAACTTTCCAAAACATTTAACACGATATTAGTTTTTATAAGACGGCCGGTGAGGGATTCGTCTCTTTGAGTTGGTTAGAAAAATAAGGTTTAATCCTTGTTCTTATTCTAACTTCATTAATAATAACTACAGTCAACAGTTTTCCAACTCTCAGTAAAGAAGACTTTTGATTGTTTATTTATTCATCGCTTTGGAAAAGTCGAAAAGTCTTCGTCAATTTTGCTGGACAGGTGTCGCTTAAATCAGAAGTTTGAGAGAGCGGCAGAAACAACAGTAAAAACCGACAACTAAATATTCTGTGAATATTTCAACTGTCTACCTGTAGCCGTTATTAATATCGAGCAAAAAACGGTGAAAAAAAAACACGTTTGTTGTATGGGAGCCTCCTTAAATAATAAATATTTATTTTGTTCTGTTTTAGTATTTGTTGTTATAGCGGCTACAGAAATACATCATCTGTGAAAATATAAACTGTCTAGCTATCACGGTTCATGAGATACAGACAGACTGGTGACAGACGGAAAGAGACAGCGGAGTTTTAGTAATAAGGTCTCGTTCCCGTTTTTACCCTTTGGATACGAACCCTTACCTAAACGTAAGATTTACTTATAATAAAATAATATGCTTTGGGCAATAAAAACGTTATATAACGTACAAAAAAGCGCTTAAGTGCTGAAGCTGAGTGTCGCTTACATTCCTTTTTACAAGATAATACATCATTAATTAAAAATACCTTAATTTGCTTTTCAACATCATAAAATGGTAAGCAAATGCAACTATCATACTAACTAACCTATCCTACTATCCTATCATAAATCGGGTCGAAGCTTAACTTTAAAAGTTGTGAGTGTGTAACAGAGGAGAACGAAAACAAAAGAAGATCTTAAAATACCTATCAAGTTTTAACTGTTTTGTTTTTACCATTGAAAATGGTTATCAGTGGCCCTACCATGAGTTGATGTAAACTGTTTACGTTACCGTAAACTATCGGATATACTGCTTACAGTCAGTGCGAGTGAAAGACGAAAACGATAGTTTACGGTAACGTAAACAGTTTGCATCAACTCATGGTAGGGCCCACAGATGCAAATCTCCTGAGACGTATTTTTGGCAATATCTCCGAGGATTTTTGGAGGATCGAGATGAGAATAGTAAGTACCAAAAGTTGAGGTATTTATCGAGACACGTGTGAACGTTAGAATTTTGAAAACCTTTTGTGGAATTTTGTAAAATTCGGGTTTTTGGGTGGTGTTTGTTTGTCCATCAGCCATTTTTTATGTCCCCACTGCTGGGGCACAGGCCTTCCTTATGGGTGGTAAGGAGGACGGGCCATAACCCACCACGCGGGCCCAATGCGGATTGGTGGGTGTTAACGACTGCAAATACAGCCGGGACCAACGGCTTAACGTGCCTTCCGAAGCACGGAGGAGCTCGAGATAATACATTTTTGGTCAGGTGGTGTTTGTTTACTAAATTGTAAATATTTCGGAAAAAAACTAACTTATGAAAGTATGAAAAAAAGGGTCCTAGGGATGTATTCTGTGCCTAGGGTATTAGTTAGCTATAAAATGGCGAAAAATATTTGAAAATCGGTTAAATTGTGACATGTAGGTGGTCCCTTTAAATTTGGAATTGTAGAAAAACGGGTGTTTCCGTACATAAAAAGTGATGTAGCTTCTTTGACCGATCGTCATGGTAATAGTGTAAAAGATGCAGAAGCAGACGAGAAAGTGCATCGTTGGAATTTTGAAAATCGGTTTATAATATTTCGGCCGCTTAAATAGATACTACCTAGACAACTTTAAAAAATATAATAGGATTTTGCATTTGATTTGATTTTGGTTTTTTTTATAAATTTTTGTATTCATTTTCAATGCTCCGATTCTTGCGGGGACTGCAAAATCTGTGAATTTTTATTTTAATTTCGAGTTAATACTCACCTTCATCTTAAAATACAGACAGCAAACTGCAAAGAGCAATTTGAACAACTTTTAATTAATCCGTCTTAATTAGAACAGACGTGGAGTTTCCCGTCTTTCAGGTTATTGCTCGAATTCGTTGGAACAAAACCCACATAATATTAGGATCATATTTATTATTATCCTAAGGCTTTGTCTTATTACTTAGTTAGAGTTAAATATTTATTCTCAAACATATGCTTTATTTTTCGATTTTTCAATATTGTTTATAAAAATATTACTTTAACGAGTATTTCTCGTTAAATAAATATCTAATACTTATATTTATGTAATACCTACTCCAATATTAGATTCAATCTCGAACTTGATTTACAGAAAGAAATAAAGGTTAATTTAAGGGTGTTATATTTAATCGGTTAACAATAAATTTAATTCCCATTTTGGGTGTCAAAAATACTGAATATAGCGTACTGAAATACTAAGTGGGCGACTACAAAAATTTAAAACTGGTGACTTTAAAAACACAAATTGAGTAACTAAGTAGTTATTTAGAACGGGCACCTACTTTGTATGTTAGTAGCCCACTCAGTATTTTTGTCACTCATTTAGAATTTTCACTGCTTACTTAATTTATTTATCTGCCACATGTAGTCGCCCGTTTTACGTATTTTTGTAATCCCCAGTTTTTCGCCCGTTTAGTTATTTAGTCGCCCAAAAATAAACCGCAGCCAGTTCTAGGTTTAGTTTTTAAGTATCTCATTAATAGTCGCCTTTAATTATTTTCAGTCACTCAATTAATTAATTCCCTTAAGTATAATTCCCTTAATTTAATGTTTTAAAAGTTTAGTACAACCAGCTTTGTTGTCAACCAGAGTCGTGTGTGCGATGCGGATCGGTGCAGACGCATGCTAAAATATTGTTTTTGCATTGCGTAACGCGGCCGAGTGCCGCTGTTCGCTAGTTTACCATGAGTGATAAACTTGTGGCAAACGAACTCCTGGCGTTCCTGCAACAAAAACTGGACGTCATGGATGAGGTGAGCGCGCTGCAAATATGCAAGTCCAACTTCAGCGAGGACGACGTGGCCGCGGCAAAGAAACTGCTGTACGAGTCTCTCGGCAAGAGCGACCAGATGGTGTCCCGGAGACGTGACGGGACACAGAAGAGCCTGCAGGAGATCATCACCCTGCTCAAGGAAACCGACCCTGATGGCGTGCCGACGTTCGTGGCGAGGGACCTTAACAAGCTGCCTCCCGTCACCTTCGATCACGTCGATGTGACCTGCCTCCTGAAGGACATCGTGACCCTTAAGGCGAGTTTGGCTGAAATGATGCTAAAGTTCCAAGCATCCGAAAACACGGTGAGTGAATTGCGTAAAGATGTTGATGATTTACGTGAATCACTCGCCATAAGTAGGTCACTGACTGCAGGCTCAAATGTAAACATGCGACGTGGGGCTTGCCTCGATATATCGTCGTCGAGTTGCAAGTCAGCAGTTTCGACGCCGTCTCCGCCACGGCCCGACCGAGCCCGAGCGCCGCCGCCGCCACCACCCGCCGCGAGCGCCGACCCCGCGAGCTGCGCGTCTCCCGCCCGCGCCCCGCTGCCGCCGCCCTCTACGCCGGTGGCGCCGCCGCCGCGCGCGCCTGTGACGAGTGTGCCCGCCAGCTGTCAGCGCGACTTTGCTGCTGTTGCTGCTACTAAATCAAGTTTGCGGACGCAGCAGCAAACTCTCGTCGATAGGAAAGCCCCTTCGCTGAATGCCGTCGTACCGGGCCAAGATGAAGACGGTTTCCTCAAGGTTCGGAACAAAAAGCGACGTCGTCAGCGAGAGAGCAAGAACCACCATGGCACCGCACCGACAGGGCCCAACTTCCTGCTGCGAGCTGCCATACCGACCACGGCCGTGTACCTGTGCCTGCACCATACCACCACAGTGCAGGACGTGATCGAGTACATAAAGAAGAAATCCAACTTTTGTTTGAGAGTTCAGCCACTGGAGTCGCGCCATAATACCAATTTTAAGGCGTTTGTGGTGCGCATCCCGACAGCAAGGCTGGACCTCTTCATGAAGGAGGACTTCTGGCCGCAGGGCGTGGTGTACAGGCGCTTCAGAGGGACGCTGCCTTGTGCCACGGATTTGACACACAAAGTGTCTACTTGATTTTTTTTACTAACATATGTTTTAAGTTATTTACTAACAACATTGTTTTATAAATTATATATGTTTAGTTTTTTAAGGTATATATCTATGGGCCATCGATGCCTGACTATAAATAAATAAATTAAAATTTGCTTAAGAGCGTTTATGCAGCATACTAGCGCCGCCATAATATGGTGACTAAATAACGAAATAGTGGTATTATTACAACAAATGCATCTGCAATACAACATAGTATTAGTCACACCCCTATCAGCCACAGCCGACCTAGCAATGACACCACAACTTGATGTCTCATCGCGAGTTGCGACAGAGCGTTGCGGTAGATACGAGTGTATACAAAATTTTGTATTTTGTAACAAAATCTGCCAGGCATTCATGATAAATATGATAATAATATGTTATAATTACGTGTAACACGTTGTTTAACCAACTAAACTAACACGGAACTCTCCTGCCTACCAAAGAACAGTGAAACATGTTTCTGAAATGCGATTTCGGAAATACATTAATTTGGGTTTGGACTTTTGAGTTCGAAATGTAAAAATATCTTTGCTTTTACAATTTGATGAATACTTTGACACTACGAAATAATTACCTATACTTACAGCGTGAAATTATAATCATTTGGGGTGCAACTTTTACATGGGGCCAACTCTGATATATCGAAAATAAAATCAGCTGTTCTGTATGGAACAGCTGATTTTATTTTCGAGATATCAGAGTTGGCCCCATAGTAAAAGTTGCTCGTAATCATGAGTGGAACCACCCTACTGCGGGAATCAAATGATTAAAATTTCAGCGTGTATAAGAGTATGCGCTCGAATACCATAGTCAAGTTCGAATTTTCAAACTACCTAATCTAAGAAAGCATGTGAGCAAAGTTCAAAGCACTGGAATGAAAATGAATAATTTAATGAGGAAAGTCAAAATGATACCACTCCATTTTGGATTTTGTAGAGACTACAAAGACACTATCAAGATTTAATACTTAAGTATTTACATCTTTGCGATTTCTATTCCTTGGAAAAGAACATTGCTTTATTTCAGTAACCGTAGCACGAACAGCTATCGAAAAAAATAACACGCGTAAAATCATTCGACAGTGAAATTTTGTATTGGAAATTTGTACAACGCCATCTACCGCCGAATAAAGAAATTAAAATTTCCATAGATAATTCTCTATCGAGTAATTTTACGCGCGTTTTTTTTTCTCGACAGCTGTTCGTGCTAAGGGTACTGAACTGTGACTTTAACTGAATCGTACATAGAGAAAAACTATTGCCGACCCAGAGATCAAAATTTAATCTAATACCGTAGGTAAAAGGGTTTCACGAGAATATAGTATTTTATCGGATTCGTGATCTGTTTAACAAACGGTATTCTTATTCATATATCTTTGATATTTTAATATTGCAGTATGATAGACATTTTCGTTTATCAGATCATTGTATCCCATGCTGGCACTCATAAAATGCATAAAAGACTGAGCCGCCAACAAAGTTCTTTGTTTTATGAGGCTTATGCATAACACAGGCACACATCAGCCATTTTTAAAGTCCCCACTGCTGTGCCACAGTCCTTATGAGTGGATAAGGAAGACGAGCCATGACCCACCAAGCGAGCCTAACGCGGATTGTGACTTCCGAAGCACGTATCCGCGGGCATAGACATGATGTTCTCCTCTACGACGAGGCTCAGGGCTCGACTCATAAAAATTTATAATTGCTAACGGGGTGTCCAGTCCTTAATTACGTGAGGAGATTTTGGCGATTTTTCGACGCCCTCCCCCCTTGGTGAGATGTCGTGAGATTTGGCTCAACCCCCATAAATCTTACGTGAGATTTTTCAAAACGCGTATTTCTAAGTGAGATTACGTTAATCTGTGCTTGCTTGGTTTGCATTGATATAAATAAACATAATTGTTTAGGATTTAGCTTGGTATGAAAAATGTTTAACTTCATTTTGTGTTTTTTCGCGATTCTGTTTCTGCAGAAAAAAATACGTGATATTTGCCGAGATCCCACAACCTCTGCCACGTGAGATTGAGGGAGATTCGGCTCGACCTATTTCCCTCCTAAATGCCTCACGTAATTAAGGGACACCCCTAACCACACCCCAGACACTCCATACAACTGCGCCGTTATAAACAATTGAAGTCAGTTGACGTTATTGCACACTCGCAACTGTGTGTCTAGGGCAACCGTGCAGTTTGTACTGTATGAGCGGCGTTCAATTCAAAATTCGAACTTTTTGGTAAATAAAGAACGCATTGCTTTGAATATCAAAATACCTAGACAGTTGAAAATCACAACTAAAAAGTTACGACGCATTGCTTTGAATATCAGAATAAATTGACCTTGACAAACACGACTAAAGAAGCACACGATTCGGCACACGAACTCGCGGGATGGGGTGAGGTAATTGATTCTGGGGCGGGGTGGACAGTGTCCTTTCTGTACGGTAGTACTTATATCTATTCTGTGCCTTAACTTAAGGTGTTCTAACCTGTTTTGTGACAACTATAACGAACAGTATGTACGCGTTGAGTAGCATGCCGATCGCGGAGATGACGGTGACGGCCACGCTCAGCGCCAGCGCAACCGCCTCCTCGCCTCGTGTCTCCGTCCCGTTCATCTCCATGCGGGCTGCGTACTTCTGTCCCTCTTGCTCTCACGCTACCGGGCGCATGATGGGCAACGGTTCGTCACCTCACCGCTGACGCTGCGCACCACCGCGCCATTTGTGTGGATCTGAAAATAGAAAATATCTTGTTGAGAGATAGATACCAAATAATGGTAAGTACCTGTTCAAATCATCAAGTTCGAGATTCAGTCTAATATTGGAGTAGGTACATAATTATAATAATTTTTTTTCCCATATAAAAGACTATATTACGCTCAGAAGTCTTGTAGTTAAATTAGAAAAAAATACATGTTTGTTGACATTGACAGTTCATTAGAAAAAAAAACACTTTTTACGGATTACAGCGCGTTTATTATTGTCAATTTAAGTTGTTATTTTAGAATTGATTTATTGTTTTTTTGATTTCCCGACGTTTCGACACTTTTTGAAGGTGTCGAAACGTCCTCAATTGATAATACTTATACGCGCTGTAATGAAAAAAGTGTTTTCTTTTTTTCCTCGGAAGATCTTTGAGCGTCAAACTTTTACCAATACAAGTTATTCGATAGCTCGTTCTTTATAGGTACTTTCATTTTAGTAACGAATGAAAATACAATATTCTATTTTGTAAACAATTTCTACCGTATTGTAATTGTAACTCTGTATTCTCTCGTTCATAAATAATTTATTAATTTCCCAACTGTGGTTTTAACGTCAAATACAAACATGATAATAACCAAATTCGAACCGCTGTCGCTGTTGTTTTAAATATAAATTTCAATTGGGCACAATCGGACTGAAAACGAGCTATCGGTTCGTTTCCAATCAACCTTAATTTCCCTCGTGTTAAATAACTGCCAAACCAACTCAAACAATAATTTTCACAAAATGGTTAAATATAATGTTTTGGGTTCAAAAACACAATTTCGTAAATAGGTCTTCAACTGTTTACTTTTAGGATACACAACTTTTATGATACACACATGCATAGTGTGAGTTGCACCAAAACGCTGTCAAAGTTAAAGTTATCGTCAAATGATAATGCTACCTATTTGTCACGTCAAACTTGTCAAAGGACATAATGCTGGCTGGCAACATAGATATAGTATATTAAAAAGGGGGCTGGCAACCTCTTTTTTAACCGTACTTTAACAAGCTTGTTATTTTTAAAGTTAGATGGTGCAACTGAGCCTTAGACAATTTTTTTTATCTATAACATTTACGAAAGTACAGTCGCGAAAACATCCTCACCACGCCAGCCATGGCATTTTCGAACATTTCGTGTGTTTTATCGTACAGCAACAGTACTTTCGTGACGCCGATTTTAAAATCGCGTATATAATATCGAATTTTAAACACGTATCCTACGTGATTAGAACGACGAAAATACCTTCGCGAAAGGTAATCACTTTCACGATGGTACTTTCTTCAATGTAAATTCAGCTTTAAATCCTCGGCAGTCGCTGAACTAACCATGTTGTTGATATCCCAATCATCCGCACATACTTATTTAGTGTTTTGATAATTCTTTTTTAATGCGAAATGGTACACGTTGCCTGCTGATATGTTTCTTGATAAATATAACTTGTGCCTTTTCAAAGCTGTACTGCATGCTCCATCGTAATCTTTCATCATTTTAGTAATGATGAAAGATTACGATGGAATACGAGGTATGATTGTGGGCAATTGCTAATAAAAAATAAAATCACGTTTACCCAAAGAAAGAATATTATTCTCATAGGAGTTACAGTTGTAAGCCGAAGGACTACGAGGGGATTTGTACAAGTTATTATGTCGGCAGCAAAGATACACGGAGGAGACTCGGCATTTTAGCAACGCGTGACGCAATCTTACGTTATGGACCATTACTGACGTTAATATCCGTTATTATGTAACTTTATGTTCTGCGTAACCATGTTACATTATATTGAGATGAATACAGTCTTAAATCTATTATTATTTTTATCCACAACGGGTAAGGCTTGGCCTTTGCCGTACTTATATGACGATAAGGCCTAAGGTGTAAGCGCACTTTAATCGGAATCCTCACCAACTGTGGAACTGTCTATCTTATCCTCTGCCAGAACACACCAGTTGTAAAATTATGGTTATTGCGTCAGATTTAAGAAAGATGCTTGTAACTAGCCATGCAAACTATAATGTGTCTGCGCGTGTTTGAGTATTTTTCAAATATATAGGTTATCGTAGTCTAGTTGCTTGAACGCCTATTACAAACTACAAAACGATACTGTTATATTGGGCATTTTAATGTCTAGCTTTTTGCTATTCCTATAAAAGCTGAATAAAAAACATTGCCCTATAAAATGCGATATCATTTTATGTGTTCATATGTTCTGTGATGTATTCGTACGTATATAACCGTTGCATGTCTGGAAAGGTTGTAGCGTCACGCCACAATGCAATGTCATCGATAAATAAATCGTGAAAAATTACGATCGAACCACACGAACGGGAGTTCACGTCTTTACGAGCCAGCTAGAAATGGTAACAAACTTTAAAAGATTCTTTTATTCGGTGACAGTCTGAAAAAATAGAGGTAGGTATTCCTCGAAGAGCACCCATTTTGAAACGCACCTAATTAAGCGCACCTAAACTATTCCACGAAGCGCACATCTTACGTCAATAACATACAAATCTCTATAATAGGTATTCGAATTGTGGAATGGATGCCACTTGATGGCAATACTATAGGGCGTAAACGTATAGGGCCATAAGTAGATAAAGAATAAAAAATTAGTGTAGATAGTTTTAAACCAAACCACATTACTATTTATGAAACCCATGCAGTTACTTAATAACTGGATTATTAAAAAAACAATGACTGGACTTCATTTTATGTTGCTGGTACCTTTATAACTGAAACAGAGTCTATGAAAAAGCAAGCATTAATTGGATGAATCTTCTTTTTCACTCCTCTTGCTCAAAAAGTGCGTCATTGTAACGTACAAGAGTCGAGATAAAATAGCATAATAACCCCTAGGGGATAAAGTTTTTTCTTTTTTAATGTTTGTCTATTACCAATGAGCCCACTAAAACGAAAAAGTCTTTATTCATAATCACGAATAAAAACTCGCTTGACTTAATACTGGGGGTCTATTACGAAAAGTTTAATACGATACACGCAGCTGCGTCCGTGCTTCGTTCTGATTGATTCCTATTACAAAGCACTTGCGTATGCGATATTGCAAAGTGATTGCGTAAATTTCTCTCGACAGTTTCTCTCTAGTGGATCCGTCATTATTTGATGTAGCTATTATTATTCCCTCGCTAAAGCTCGGGAATAAAACTACCTCGTATGCAATGGGTAATTTAAGCGTCTTGTATAACAATCTACTATTTTATGTAAGGAAAAAACGAATCGTGCGTAAATTTTCATAAATTAAAACAAAACTAGATAACTCTTTTAAAAAAATCTCTATTTTACGATATTTAGATTCACAGCCAATAAAACGTTCATAGTTTTGTACAAAATAATCAATAATGTATTTTTAAAAAAATATGGGGTAACCCAGGAGACAATTTGAAAACGGGTTGTCCCCTGGGTCACCTATGTTTTTCTTTAAAATCTCATAATAATTTTCATGCAGGTATTTTAAGTTTTCTTATACATATAGCTGAGAGTATACTACAGATTATCTTTATAATAAAAATGTCTCACTAATAGCTGAATACTCAAAGGCTTCTTAGTTGAAATCTTAAGTTAAGGTCTCCTTAACTTTAAGGAAGCTGTCAGTTTCATAGAGTTTCTGTCAAATCTGACAACTTTTTTTTTAATTTAAGGTGGCCTTAACTTTAAGATTCGTTTGAGTATTTGGCCGTAAGATATCTAAGAAATGCTACAAACAACAAAAAGTCGATTCACCCAATTATCGAGTACCCTTGAATTGTCTATCAATGTCTATTACCATTGGTTGCCCATTGCTTGACTCCAGTCTATATGTTTACGCATTTAACTAAAGCCAAGCCAAATTGAGATTTGATTTATTTAAAAACTCATTAACATTCAACCAAGCGTTCCGCATTTTCCAATGAATTATTTAGTAGCTGTACCGGTTTGATTGGCTGAACCATGGCTGAACAATTTGAAATCGATTAGTTATTTAAGAAAGTACCTAAGTACTTCAAGCATACTTTGATCAGCTATCCTCAGGGACCCTTAAAAAACTACTTATTAATACTCCACTTAAAACATATTTCTTTAAACCAAACAAAACTAATTGTTCGTCGAATATAGCGTAGAACTTAACATAAACATTAGTGTCATTTGCTTTCCTCTTCTTCTGATTGACTATTTATTTTTTTCTCCTTTATCCTATTTGTATAATTATCTTTAGATATAACTAATCTTTGTTTTCTTACTCACACTTGTTCTTCCCTTTTTAAAATTGCACCCACTCCCCTATTTTTCCTTTTTTTCTATTTATTTTACACCCAAAGGTTGCCAGGAAGAGATTGCTGCATAGCAATAAGGCCGCCTCTTGTATACTTTCTTCTTTGTATTTTTGTCCTCTTTTCTGTAATATTTTTACTTGTGTGCAACAAAGCGTAATATTTATTATTATTATTTATTATTGCTGTAGGATTTTTTATAATACATTCATAAATAAGTTAAAGCTTCAATAACATTTCAATTTTATTGAGTTAGTACTTCATAAGCCGGATATTGAATCCAGATCGTCCGCAAGATACTTCCACGTTCATCCTAAAATCTATCATGCCTTATCCGTAAAATCAGGGGGAAGAAACCTACTTTAGCTTTAAATAATCTTATAACAAATTGATATACCTCTATCTGAATAATATTCATTATTATTGCAATCATTACTAACTAGTCTAGCCATAAGTTCTGTTACATAGGTAAAAATCGTAAAGGTAAAATTTTGAATGCAAGCCGAAAAAAATATTATGGGCCTTTGAAATTTGAACATTTAAAGAGAATAAAGACTAATAGTTTCTGGAATTTTCTTCATTTTCTAAAGAGGTGTGGACACGCAAAGACGACAGAGTCGCAGTAATTGCATTGCATCGTTGCGGTCTAGCGCCAACTGAGATTTTCAAACTGCTGTAAAATTTTAAAATTCCACAGATTTATTTATCATACTATCAAACGATTCAGGGAAGATTCAAGATTTGAAGATAAACATAGGAGCGGTCGACCTCGTACTTACTGTGTTACTTGTGGTCCCACTTTTTTTTATCTTTCCAAGGTATCGGAAGAAGTCACGAGCTGTTCACGCTAGTCTCTCATAAATCCTTGCTTTGGTTACTGTAAAGACGAATGGGACAGATTTCAAGAGTACGAAGAAAATCTTTTACTCACTTGTATTCACACAAATAAATAAAACAATACAACGCGATAGAATTTGGATGTTTTGATTGGGCTTATAACTGATCTCCCGAATTGGGAGTCAAGATGTTCCCGCACCTTTGGCTGCCATAGTCACTAGTTTATACTTATGGATAGAGAGAGAGAAGCCTCAACTTTGTTACGCAACGAAACACAGTATTCATAAAATAGTCATTTTGTTAATTTAATAATCTACAAGTTACAAACAAAACAATAATATACAGTACACTTTACAATATTTGTCACTATGTTGTATCCCATAATTTTCTCTCTTAACCGCAGTTTAATTAAAAGATGTAAAATAAAGGGTTTAGATTTTAATTTGATCAATAATTATATAGATCGGACTAACTTACCTAGTGACGTCCGATCCCCAATTATGTGAAGTAATCTCGTCCTCATAATTTGTAAATATGTAGTCTGTATCTGGTACTACTACGCTATCCACAATCTTCAAAGCCGTAAAAAAAAAGAAAACAATCTATTGTATAGGTACTCTATGGTTCTCATTTGCCGCGCCCCGCCTGTCACCACCTGTCAGTGTCATTATTTCAAAGCATTATAAACATTAAAACACAACTTTCAATCCAAGGGTATACGATGAATTTAAAAAAGAATCATGGGTAGGGCTGGGATTAGTATGAGGACGAGATTACTTCACATAATTGGGGATCGGACGTCACTAGGTAAGTTAGTCCGATCTATATAATTATGTTCCGTTATCTCGTCCTCATAATTTGTAAATATGTAGATGTTCAAAGAAGAAAGTTGTGTTCATGGACAATCATTTATTAATCCAGAATTAATATACAAATATTAATTTTTATATTTATAACAAATATAAAAAAATATAGGTACTTATATTTATTATCAGTATTTGTGCAATATTTTTTTTTTTTTTTTTTTTTTTTTTTTTTTTTTTCATAATTATATGAAATCATTATTAGTTACAGAGCACACAGCTTGGGCAAAAACATTGGGATTGGTAACAATAGGCCTTTGATAAAAGCGGGCAAACACGGAGGAGCTTGTTGTCCAACCTGCTGCCTTTCTTATGACCTCAATGTTTACACCACCTTCAGCAGCTTTTGAGGTTGATGCATGCCTTGTGCTATGTGCTGTGAACTTGTTAACATTTATACCACTACTAGACATTATTTCCTTAATCCATCTACTCATTGTTGAGCTGGATGCAGCATTGTGAGGTTTCCTTAAAGTTAAAATTAATCGCTTGCACCCTTGTCTCATCAAATCAGTCTTATCTAAGTAAAACAACAGAGTTGTTGCAGGACATATTTTGACATTTTCTCTAAAAAATGGTAATATCAAATTTGGTTGAGCCCTACCAGGGGCTGAAGTTTTTATTGTGGCCGGAATTCTAATATTAATATTATCATCATTTATACAAATATCAGTAACACATATAAGAGACAATGTTTGGACCCTATGTGCGGTGACAAGAGCTAAAAGGGTTACTAACTTTTTAGTTAAAATATGTAGGCTAAGATTATCATTAGGATATAAATTGGATAAATAATTTAAAACAATGTTTGGGTCCCATACCTCTTCATACTTAGGAGTCTTAGGTCTCAATTTAAATATACCCTTAAAAAATCTTACTACTCTCTCGTCTGTTCCTAATTGGGGTCCTAGGATTAGAGAAATCGCTGATCTAATAGAATTAAGTGAGCTGTATGACAGACCTTCTTGAAATTTCTGTGTTAAAAAAGATATTACTGTGGCTACTGAGCCTGAGAGGGGGTCTACCTCATGGTCTCTGCAGAACAGGATCCACTGGTTTAGAGCATACTGGTACTGTTTCCTTGTGCCAGTAGATAGCGAAGCAAGCATTATATCCATTGAGGAAGATGGTATGCCTTTTCTTATAAATGCTTCCCTGATAATTTGGCTGCAATCAAGGAGAGACTCCTGTGTAGGGGATGTGGATGCCTGGAAGGAGACAAAAGTAAGTCACAACGGGGTTTAAGAATTATCTTTTCAGATATAACCATGGAGTTGAAAAGTGGGTACCAAGGTTGCGCAGGCCACATTGGCACAACTACAATGCCCTCTGCTTTCTCTTTCTTAATCTTTTGTAAAACTCGGGGTATGAGTACAAAGGGGGGAAAGGCGTAAAAGAATATTTCATTCCACTTAAGAGTAAAAGCATCTACAGAGTATGCATCAGGGTCTGGTAGCCAAGTAACATAGTTTTCACACTTAGCATTAAATCTACTAGAAAAAATGTCAATGTCAGGAATGCCAAAGCTATTAGTTATAGTATTGAAGGCTGTATCACACAACCCCCATTCAATTTCCGACTTTGAACGCCTAGATTCTTCATCTGCAATACTATTATCTTTAGAACTTATGTAGGATGCGAACACCCATAGGTGTCTATATTCGCACCACTGCCATAGTTCTTTTGCTAAATTATTCAAGTGTGGGAACCTTGTGCCACCCATCCGGTTAATGTAGGCAATGGCAGTTGTGTTATCTATTCTTAACAAAATTTCACAGTGTTCTAAATCAGATGCAAATGTTTTGAGACCTATAAATGCAGCTAAAAGCTCTAGGTAATTAATATGAAAATGTTTTTCGTTCTCTGTCCAGTGTCCATGGCTTCTAATATCATTACAAACAAGACCCCAACCTGTGCGCGATGCATCAGAAAAAATCAGTAAATGGAAGTCATATGATTTTATTTTACTGAAACTAGTTTTAATATTAGATAGCCACCACTCTAAATCAAGTAGAATTTCCTTTTTTAAATGGAGAGAGCCTTCATAGTTATCATTATTATTTCTAAGGGCTAATGTTTTTTGTCTCTCCATAGCTTTAGTGTAAAGCCAGCTATATTCTAAGGCTGGGCATGCAGCTACTAGTTGACCTAAAATTTGAGCAAAGTCTATGATTTTACAACTTCTTTTATTATGAAGTTTTTTGATGGATTTAGTAATAGATACTTTCTTTTTCTCAGGAAGTGAAATGGAGAACTGGACAGAGTCTAATACAAACCCTAGATATTGACACACTCGTTTGGGTGTGAAGTAACTTTTATCTGTATTTATTAAGAACCCTAAACTTTCTAGAAACTGATTAGTAATAGTCACATTTTGTAAGCAATCTTGGTATGAATCAGCTAGACATAATACATCATCTAAGTATATTACAGACAACAAACCTAATGACCGTAGGTGAAAAATGACTGGTTTCATGATCTTAGTAAAGACATAAAGTGCCGTACAAAGTCCGAAAGGAAGGCATGTGAATTCATACAAAACACCTTGAAATAGGAATCGGAGATATTTTCTGTCAGATTGTCTTACTGAAAGTAAATAATAGGCATTTTTCAAGTCAATTGTGGCCATGAAACATCCTGGTGTCATTAGTTTTGTTGCTGTTCTTATGTCCTCAAGTTTAAAATGAACTGTGTCAATAAATTTATTAAGTTTTTTAAGATTTAGTATAAATCTCCAAGTTCCGTCTGGCTTGGGATGTAAAAATATACTAGATAAGAACTGTCCCTCTACAGGTGTGCATGACTGTATGGCACCAAGTTGCAATAATTTGGTAATCTCTGAAGTTATGAGGTTATTTTCTTTCTGATTAAAAGTGTCATTTCTAGGAAAACTAGACTGTATTGGGACTTGAACAAAAGGTATTGAATATCCTTTAATCCACCTACGTATAGTTGGATTGGTAGTGATGGTATCCCAGTGATGGGAAAAAAGTCTTAGTCTGCCGGTTTGTACCTGGTCTAACGGCGACGGTGGTTCTGGCGACGAGGTGGATGCGCCTTCGGTGGAGAACGCCTGGAACGACTCGCTGTGGACCCCTTCTGTGTAGAATTGTGTTGCCTCTGTTTCGGAACTGGCCCACTCCGACGTGGCACCTGCATTCGAGGTGGGCCCCGGAAGTTTAAATTGTTGCTAGCCGGTTTGGTTGGTTGTTTTGCTTGGGTATTTTTCATTTCTTGGGCTGATTTCTTAACCGCCTTACAGGCACTGACTTGCTCTTGGAGTTTGTCTCCAAACAAATATTCCGATATAGGAGTTTTCTCTAACATCTCCTTCACTTCCTTGTTGAGGCCTGGCAAAATTAGGTTTCTTCGGGTTGATGAAAGTTCATGGTAGAGTGCACATAGCAACCTTGCAGCATCACTAAGGTATTCGATATGTTGAACTTTTGATTTTTCTAAAATAACGTTGTTTAATACCTTTCCTGCAGCGGAAATTCCAGCCGCCAATATTTTTTGTTGCTCAAGAATTCTTTTATCTCTTTTAACAGAGCTTTCGTTCAGTGCAGCTACAACTTCTACATTCAGGATAGGTGGGACCAGTAGTCCACAGTTCTTTGGTGCGTCATGTTTTTTTATTATGTCCAACTTTGTTTCGTTGTTAAGGCCATTTTGCAATATTGCTAGCCAGCGCTTAGCCAAGCTATCATGTAAATCCACAGCATTACTAACACCAGGGGTCCCTTCTTGCCCTAAGAGTCCTTCAATCTCTGCCGGTATCTCAATCATCGGGGTTTTTGATGTTTGTTCGTCTGTATTCTGCCCCTCCGTTTTTTCTTGTGTTGGTAGCGACGGCTGTGGCAAAGGCTGGGTCGAAGGGATGTCTTCGAGTTGCGGCGTAAGTGAATGTGAAGGCCGTGGCGTCGGCGAACGTGAACGCTGCGGCGTAGGTGAATGAACAGATTGTAACTTAGGTGAACGCGAAGACCATCGTGTGGATGAACGTGAAGACCGTGGGGTTCGTGGGTGCGACGATGTTGTTGGTCGGGATCGCCTTCGGTGTGGGGAGCGACTTTTGGTTCTCGTCCGACTCCGATCCTTACGTCTCGCATAGTAGTCTTCTACAAAGTAATAACTTAATTAGCGTCTTGTGATTAGGTACACTGACTTACAATCCGTGGCTAACCTCTCGTGAAAGCTCTAGGAATGCAGGTAGATTGAGATCCACGCCATGACGACAAAAAAAATGACCGCCTATCCGCGCACCACCGGCTAACCTCTCGTGAAAGCTCTTTATGTGGTTTGCGATTAGTAGGGACCTAGGGGCACTATGATGTTCTCATTGGTTAACCTCTCGTGAAAACACTAGAGACATTAAGTGTGTACGAACATAGAATCTGTAAAAAGTTATTTTTTAGATAAAAAACTTACCGGCGTGGTCGTGACGATTTTCTTTAGAAAACCGTTTTTCCAACTTGCGTAACCTTTCTTTTAACGATCTGTAATCTTCCTTGTGTTTTTTACCCATTTTTCTTGCATAGATATACAACAATACGGCTTTTTTTCAAAAATATATTACATACAATGTGAACAGCGCAAAGCACAAAAAGACACAATGACACTGACAGGTGGTGACAGGCGGGGCGCGGCAAATGAGAACCATAGAGTACCTATACAATAGATTGTTTTCTTTTTTTTTACGGCTTTGAAGATTGTGGATAGCGTAGTAGTACCAGATACAGACTACATATTTACAAATTATGAGGACGAGATTACGGAACATAATGAAAATTTACAAAGCTTAACGAATGCGTCGTTAACATCAGCGATCATTATCTATTTATTTATTAGTAACAAATACTTATTTTGATTAAAATACAACTACAACTCCATGATGATGATTATGATCTTGCAATAGGTACTAAATTTCATCATTAATGATCCGCAAACATGAACAGTGTTTTGCCAGTGATGACTTACGGCAGTGAAACGTGGTCGCTAACTATGGGTCTCATAAGGAGGCTCAAGGTCACCCAGCGTGCAATGGAGAGAGCCATGCTCGGCGTTTCCCTGCGTGATCGAATCAGAAACGAAGAGATCCGCAGGAGAACTAAAGTAACCGACATCGCTCGAAGGATTGCTCAGCTGAAGTGGCAGTGGGGGACACATAGCGAGAAGAACAACCGATGGCCGTTGGGGCGGAAAGATTCTTGAATGGCGACTACGCGCCGGACGACGCTCCGTGGCCCCCGACAAGGTGGACCGACGATCTGGTGAAGGTCGCGGGAAGCCGCTGGATGCGGGCAGCGCAGGACCGATCGTCGTGGAGATCCTTGGGGGAGGGCCTATACCCAGCAATGGGTGTCGTGCGGCTGATATGATGATGATGAAACATGAACAATTTCTACCCCTTTCTATTTATTTATAAATATTGAACATAAGGTAGATAAGAATGCAATAACTGCCGAACAAATTCTACACTGAACCGCAACGAGCGCACGAGCACTCAACTTAATTAATTTACCGTAATTGTTGAAACTTAGTTACCAATTTATGGACCAATACGATTCCAAGCTCACGTAAATTCGACCCTCTTGCTATTAAGGGTCCACCGAGCCTCCACTTGCGCCGCCTCTCAACAAAAAATCATTACAACGAAATAACTATATTTAAAAAATCTGAAAAATATAAAAACTAGTATTAGTTATAAACTATTTTTGTATGCATTTTTCCTGGTTTAAATGTGTTTGTTTAGTTAAAACCTGGATTAACGCCTAAAGTGGCCACTTTGGGCTTTAATCGAGATTTTAACTACGCGAACACATTTAAACTAAGATACAAAAATAGTTGATAATACTAGTTTTCATATTTTTCAGAATTTTATTTAACATGGTTATTTCGTTGTAATGGTTTTTTCTTGATTGGCGATGCTAGTGGACGCGCGATGCACCCTTTAACACTGAGGGATAATAACTAAACCCGGGGTTCGATTCCCGGCCCGGCAGAAATTAAAATGATGAATTTTTATTTCTGTGACGGGTCTGAGTGTTGCTATGTATAATAAGTATAACTATTTTAAAAGTACATTATTTATTATGATGTAGTATATTAGTTTGTTGTCTAGCACCCATATTACAAGACTTGCTTAGTTTGGGGCTAGATGGCGCTGTGTGAAATTATCCAAACATTTATTTATTTATTATTTGCACAAAAGTTGTGTCTTGCCAACCCAAGGTCAGGTAAAGTGTCAGGTAACGTACGTGTGGGGTAAAACGTAGTGATTATTTCCTCTGTGGTGTGGGGTATCATTGTTTACAAATAAGTTATCAATATCGCGGTTAGATTAGTTTAAAAGATTGCCAACGACTTCGATTTCAGCCTGTAGAAATGTTTCTGAATGTCTATATATTTTGTAGAGGCTTTAAACTTATTACAATTTTATTTATTTGTTCCACCTATTAATTTGTAATTTTGTATAGTTCATAATTGGTCCGATAAAAAAACATACCTATTACCAGGGTTGGTAGATTGGTGGGGTTTTTGCAATTTTAGGGAAAAAATTAATTATTGGGGAAAAAAAGAAAATCTTATTTTCATACAAAACGTATCATTTTGGGGACCAAAATATCGTGTTTGTGGAAATTTGAAATCTTCTCATTATACATTTTCATACAAGACCTAGGTATCATTATGGGGAAAAATAAAATTAAATCTGGGGGAATTTTGAAATACTTATCTAGCATAGCAACCATGCCTATCCTATTACTCAAATCAGTACCCCCTATTTTCCTTAACACAATGAGAAGTTTCCCAATAATACTAAAGTTGGTAAGATGTTTTTGTAGATGTCTTCCAGGTAGTAATAGAATCAGTAAAGGGACGTTGTTTGTCAAAAGGTTAACATATTTTATTAGACCTACCTGGATCTATTCTCCTGTATACATTCCAAGTTCGACAAAGAACAAAATAATAATATAAAACGAGGGTGCAAGTTAAGAGCCCGTAGCGATTTTGCTGTTGACTGCAGCTATCTCGCTCGCACATTTCATGTTTTCTCAAGATTTCTTAAAACTGTGTGCGTAATTGAAAATGTGTCTCGGCCGCTTTTCGCAATTTAAGATTACAGACATTTTAAAATATAATTCAGTTTTTTGTTGCTAATGTGCAAACAGTTGTCGTTTCTAACAGTTATTTGAACTGGCAAATATGATAACTGTTTGTACCTACTTCAGCAACTCGAGACTGAAATACACTGGCCTGCAAAAGTAAGTATCACACTTTTCAATTTTTTTTTCATAACTATAGAAGGTAGAGGTTTAAATCTGCTCTGCCTGAAGGCAATATCAGTTATTAAAAATTAAATAACTTGTAATACATTTTAGTTGAATTTTTTTACTAAACTAAAAATGACTTTTTTCATTGTTTTATCTTTTTTAAGTTAAAAATGTTACTAATGTATAATTTTAGTTTCTAAGAATTAAAGCCTATAAAATTTGCAACAAAACGTTTTTAATCTTAAACCTCTACCTTCTATAGTTAAGAAAAAAAAAATTTGAAAAGTGTGATACTTACTTTTGCAGGCCAGTGTATATGTTCTCACTTTTCACCACCGAAATCAAAAGTGCTATTTGACGTTGTTATTCAATCTTTTGCAGAACATTGCAATAACTTCACAATTTGTTAACGGAAAATTGAAAGAAAAATAAGAAAATCGCTAGCGCTTGTGAACTAAACTGTAAACAAAAGCAACAGGACGAAATAGAATAACAATAAAGGGAAGTTTTATCGAATCAATTTAGGGTTAATACAGATGGAAGAGTGTGGCTACATTAGGCCGAAAGTAAACGGAGCCATTGACATTCCGATAAAAGGAAATAATAAACCTTATATACAGAATTCATTCGATAGATTTTTCCTTTCACAGATCTCCTGTAAATCACCAACCGTAAAAGCAGGACTATGGAAGTCCATCCAATTATTGCGATCCTAGCTTTTTCCTAATATGGACCGAGTAAGCATAAAATAAGATGATTCCGTAAATATGGTTTAAGGCGGTTGTATGACCGAAAGTGGCGCCCTCAGAGGTTTTTATTTAATAAGTTATTTATAGAAAAAGATTTTAATAATGTTTATCGTGGAGATTTTAGGGCTCATGGTCTAGTATTCTCTATATCTATCTATAATAAACGTAAGACCCATATCACATCATCAAATCTTGGAAACTAAGACTTAAGGTGGTACCCTGAGCGAAAGTTGGCGCCGCGGTGAATTATATTTAATATTATAATTTAAACCTTAAGTCCTAGTTTCCAAGATTTGATGATGTGATATGGGTCTTACTGGGTGTAACTACGTCCTTATCGCACGTAAAATACTTTATTTCTCATAATATTTTTCTAAAAAAAATTAAGCAAGTTACGATCATGTTAAAACATCGATGATATACCGTCTGATTGACCAATTGAACTATCGTATCTATTCTACCTAGATTGACTATGTCCATCAGCCATTTTTGATGTCCCCACTGCTGGGGCACAGGCCTTCCTTATGGGTGGCAAGGAGGATGGGCCATAACCCACCACGCGGGCCCAATGCGGATTGGTGGGTGTTAACGACTGCAAATGCAGCCGGGACCAGCGGCTAAACTTCCCTTCTAAGCACGGAGGAGCTCGAGATAATATTTTTTTGGTTACCCATCCCATAACCGACCCTTGCAAACGTTGCTTAACTTCCGCAATCGCTGGGCCAGGCGCTAAACCACTGCGCCACCGAGCCGACTATAAACTATAAAAATGATCAAAATATTGATTTTTTTTAAGTAACTTTAGGGTGCCGTTCGGTAGAAAACATTCAGCCATCTTACGTGTTTTTCTTTCACATTCATAATAGTTGGTTTACTGCCCAAGTTATACAACGTGTTACAAAAAACCCCTAATGCCGAGTATGCTATATAGAGACCATCAAACTAAACAATTTTTACTATGGGGCCAACTCTAAAATCGCGGGAAAAAAAAACTGCTTTTTCATACAAAAATCAAAATGTATGTAACAGCTGGTTTTTTTTCACGAGTTGTATAATTAACTTAAGCTTACTAAGTAAGGTCAATGTCGTAAAATATGTCTATAATCAAAAAGTAAACTCAAAGTTATTACGCCGTGACTCGTGATTATATACAGGTGGTGAAGTAAGAGATCTTACAACATCAAAATGTTATTTAACAATAATACAAAGAAACAAAAGAAATCCAGAGAAATTGTTTACAATACCCCAAATTCGTTTGAATACACCTACTTCAGAGCCTTAATATAAAATCAAAGGATGCCGCGCTTAAAAGGAAACTTAATTAAACAAGGCTAAACAGCAATTAAACAAGGCTTTTCAGATCACGCAGGAACAGTCATACACATAAAAAAACAGACGCAAACAAAACAAAATGATTGGTTTATAGTCAAACGATTTTATAATAAAAAAGAAATTATTAACTTCAAATCAGAACTGAGCTTATTAAACTGGAATGAAATAATTAATCCTTGCAAAAATGTAAATTTAAACTACAGTACATTTCACGACGTTTTAATAAAAATATTAAATAAGTGCATACCAAAACAAAAAGTTAAATTAAAATCTAAATTGAAAAAATACTGGTTAACTGTAGGTTTAAAAAAATCTTGTAAAAATAAAAGGTTGCTTAAAATACTGGCTACAAAATCTAACAATTTAGTCCTTAAACAACATTATAAAAAATATGAAAAAATATTAAAAAAACTAGTAAACTGCTCAAAAAGAATACATTATAAAAATAAAATAAAAATGTCAAATAATAAGGTAAAAACCATGTGGAATGTAGTAAATGAAAGAACTAACAAAATAAATAAAAAGTCGAAATGTAATATAGAACTAATTATAAATAATACACTAAGTTCAGACCCTACAATGGTTACAAATGCATTTAATAACTTTTTCGTATCTGTTGGCCAGCCCGACTCAGAGCAACAGCGCGGAGACACTGGTAAAACAGCGGGTTGCGCCCGCGGCCGTCCCGTGCTACACCCTTCGGAAAACTCTATGTTTCTTAGCCCGGTCGACTGCCACGAGGTCAATAGAATCATAAAAAAATTAAAAAATAAAAAAAGTTACGGTATTGACGAGTTGCCACCTAGTTTATTTAGAGAATGTGCTGATGAATTGACTTTACCTTTCTGTTTATTGATAAATCAATCGTTTAGCGAAGGTATTTTCCCCGAATTACTTAAAACTACTCTCATAAAACCGATTTACAAGAAAAACGATAAAACAGATACTAGCAACTATAGACCTATTGCCATACTACCAACAGCATCAAAAATTTTGGAAAAAGCAATGTGTGACCGAGTGGTAAAATTTTGCGAAAAATATAATATTTTTGATGACTCACAAAATGGCTTCCGGAAAAACCGCTCCACAATACTGGCAGTATATAAATATATCAAGGAAGTTGTCTCATTATTAAATAAAAAACAATATGGAATAGGTATCCTCCTCGATATGTCCAAAGCATATGATCGCGTACAACATGATATCTTGCTTAGCAAACTATATGATATGGGTATCCGCGGAAATGCTTATAAGTGGTTCGAAACGTATCTCAAGGATAGGCGCCAGCTCGTTGAAATCGAATACTTTGATAACGATATTGGTCAGATCACACGCGTACGCTCTGATTGCAAAATAGTAAATGCTTCCATTCCTCAGGGTAGTGTAGTCGGATGCCTCTTATTCTTAGTCTACATTAATGACCTCCCGAAGATCATGGAGGAACCCTGTATTCTATTCGCCGACGACATTTCCTTATTAACATCATGTGACAGTAACAAAAATATCAATGAAAATATTAACCACTTACTAACTAAAACATCAGACTGGCTAGAAGAACATAATTTAAAAATAAATTTAATTAAAACTAAAATAATAACTTTTCATCCACCGCAAAAAACAACTTTAAACATAGATTATAATTATAATGGTACAAAATTGGAATGTGTAGAAGAATTTTCGTTATTAGGTATAGTAATAGATAAACATATAAATTGGAAAGCCCACATACAAAAAATTAAATCAAAACTGTCTAGCTTTACTTATGCGCTCCGTGAGGTAAAAAAGACCACTGATGTTGAAACAGCAATAGTTATGTACCACGCCTATGGACATGCTTGGCTATCCTACGGAGTGGTCTTGTGGGGAAATAGTATGGATGCGGCGTTGCTACTTACCCTACAAAAGAAGTTGATCCGTATCATAGCCAACATCGAAGAGACAGAGAGCTGTAAACCATATTTTCAAAAATATCAGATACTTCCCTTGCCATGCTTATATATTTTGGAAGTTTGTAAGTTTGTACGCAAACATATGGAATTTTATATTAAACGTCAAGACATACCTTCTAAATATCCAACACGGTACAAAAACAAATTAATAATTCCCAGTTCCAGGCTTAAACTAACATCTAAAAGTACATTTCACTCTTCAATAAAAATATATAATAAATTGCCAGAATCAATAATAAACGAAAATAAATACCCCATATTCATTAACATATTGAAAAAATATTTACTATCTAAATGTTATTATAGCATAAATGAATATTTGACTGAAAACACCAGCAAATAATTAATAAATACATACAATAATAATTCAAAACGTCTTGTCTAACATTATAATCTACACAACTCTATTTTGTTAATTTGATTTAATTTTGTATAATTATGTAGCTTTCTTTTATATTAAGCGTTTCCTCTCTCTTATTACACTTTTGCGTGCCCGACAGGGTCCATAATGCTCTTAATTATAAAAATGTACCATCCTCTGTAACATTATGGTTGCAAATAAAGAATTGAGTATTGAGTATTGAGTATTGAGTATTAATTAAAATAATATTTGACCCTTGAAGTTGGAAATTACAGCCCTTAAAGTTGCGTAATTAACACTGACGCCACCGTTAACATGACCCGGGGGGCTAATTGTCTAATTTTAAAAATCTATCGCAATCGCTTTCGTTTGACAGATGGATGTGACATATTGCTGCATTTCTGTGGTATGTTTTTATTTGTGCCATAAAGAAGCTTCAATGTGTTACATCCTGAAAGCGATTGCGATATTAGATTTTGAAATTAGACAATAGAAAGGCTGGGGCCATACCGGCAAACATACATGGCTATCGTAATCGCTTTCATTTGACAGATGGATGTCACACATTGTTACTTCTATTTGGCATAAAAAAAATCTTACCAAAGAAATGTAGCAATGTCCATCTGTCAAATGAAATCTTGTGTTTGTTTAAAAGTAAACATGCGCTCCCGGTTCAGTCAGTCCATTTGAAATTCTTTACTGATTTTCTAATTCCTTTTTCTTTGCCCAAAAATAAATTTATGTGCGGATCACTAGACTAATGTGATAACGCCTCCTTACGCCGCACTGGCTCATTAGGCAAAAACGCAAACTTCATGTTTCCACAGAAAACACCTGCGACTCCTTTATAAAAAGGAGCATGATTTGCGACTTTGAAGATTAAAACAAGTATTTGGGAAATAAGCTTTTTTCCTATTTTCTTTTTGAAAGTATTATTAGCTTGAAAAGAGGTTTTTTAACAGTAGGGTATATTTACTGTTTAAAAATACCATTTGTTGGAAAACATAGAAGTCTTTCAACTAAGTATAAAACATAAAAATACTTATTTAAGTAGATTATTGATTTTTGTTAATCTTGTAATTTACAAATAAATTACAACTGGTTTTTTACGTCACTTACCTAAGAACACTTGGGCTGTCAAAACAAATCTAAAGATATCTTAATAATAGAAATCCGTCCAGCCGTTTCAAAGATATTTTATGAGGTAATAAATAATATTACATTTAAACATAAATACAAGATACGCGCGAAAAATATAACATCTTGCAGTCGGGTAATTAATCACAACTGCAAAATACCTGTAAGTTCATTTCTGGGCAGGTAATGGCAGCCCCGACGGATTTTTCTTGCGTTTGTAATTTATGAATAGGTAGATAAATGTATAGTACCTACCTACATCACTTTTCGTCAGGGGGGAATTTTCGTAAAAAATATTTAACTCTGTTTTAATTAAGAGTAAAAATTTCATTATAACTGACGTGGGTTTTTTCAAATTTTTTAATTTTGCTTTTTTATGTTACAGTAATTACCTATATCACACTGTAACTGAACTGTAATTGAAATGTTTCCAGAAATGGTAAAGTAGGTGCTCATAAATACAGCTAAAAAACCAATAACTGCCGTTTCAAATGTCATCGAAATCATAGTTTAGTGACGAGTCGTATTCTCAAACGACTTAGGGCCGGTTCCTTTATGCGAAAACGAACCGGTTTCTCAAATATATAAATTATACCACCGAACTGAGGAGCTCGGTGGCGCAGTGGTTTAGCGCCTGGCCCAGCGTTCGCATGGGTCGGTCATTGGATGGGTAACCAAAAGTTTATTATATCGAGCTCCTCCGTGCTTCGGAAGGCACGTTAAGCCGTTGGTCCCGGCTGCATTTGCAGTCGTTAACACCCACCAATCCGCATTGGGCCCGCGTGGTGGGTTATGGCCCATCCTCCTTACCACCCATAAGGAAGGCCTGTGCCCCAGCAGTGGGGACATCAAAAATGGCTGATGGACCACCGAACTTCGTCCTCCGATTTAATCGGTGGACGAAATAGCAACGTGATCACTGCGCCGCCGGCCTCATTAGACCGAAAACCCAACCAGCTGATTTGACTCGGCAAGACTTATCCGATTGAACGTATTTACAACAAAGCTATCAAGGTTATTAACCCTTTAGAAAATCTAACTACAACATACAAATGTTTAGCTAAACATGAAAAAGTACGGTTTGCGCCACAGCGCCAAATTGATGGATTTATTTTAACTTTCAGTTAGTTTGTTCCAACAGGTACGTGTACCTACCTATATCTATCTACCTACGATGAAACCTTTTCATTCGTTATTATTTTTTTACTGTATCATTAGCTATACACCTTATTTCTATCAGTGGAGACTTATAAATGACTCTTTGTTGCTATTTTTTTATGTATTTAAAATGTATTAGTCGATAGTCTTCCTAAAATTAATAAATAAATAAATTCCATACCAAAATGGTAAAAAAACCGTTATGGTGCGACTCAGTCTATGTATGTCTGTCACAGCTGAAAATCTCAAGAAATAATAATAATAATAATAATAATAATAAATACTATTATAATGCTTATAGTAATCTATTCCTGTGAGGTTGTTGGTATTTTACAAATAACCCTGTATAATTTCATAGAAATTGTTTGTCTATGGGCCTAAAATGTTCCAGAAAGCACTAAGTTTTGGTCTAATTAACAAATGGTACGGGATTTATAATTATTAAAATCAGTGACTTATTAGAAACGGGACCTAAGTAGTATAAAGAAGTAATTAAAATCACCCAGTGTCAACAGATTTAAGGAGAGACACCTAGGTAAGGAGCGAAAATTAATCACAAGCCATAAAAATCTATATAACAATGTTGAATATCGTTTTATAAATTAATCAGCGACAATAAAGTTATCGTAAACCGCTTTTATGGACTCTCTTAAACTGGCGAAATTAAAACTGACAGCCAATCAAAATGGCCACCTTAATTCCATTATAATGAAGGCTGTATATGTTATTAAGCTTCTTTCGATATGAAACGATTTAATGAGAACCTTAACTTTTTGATAAAACATAATATTTAATTTAAAGGCAGGATTGTAAAAACATAAAACGGTTTTACTAACATTTTTTTAATAGTCTTGCAAGGTTCTTGGAGTTTACATTTTAAATTGATAAATAATAAAAACAATAATAAGGATTTCAATTTTTTTCCTTTTAATAATGTATTGTGTACTTTTTACGACTAAACTGCCTACATCATTGATGCTGTAGAAATTGATATGGGCGATATTATTATGTCACAATATGGATGATTTAGAATTTAGTCATATTAAATACCTATTTATGAAAAATGTTATACTAAAAAATAGACGAGTTGTTTTTTTCCATAGTTCAATCTTTTACATAATATAAAAATAGCTTAGAGTCAATGAAATCCAAAACTAAACAATGAATAATATATTTTTACACTATTGTGGAATCGAAAGCGATCGCTGAGAAAATAAAAATAAAATATTTTCAATGTGAAATTTAATAAGCTCAGAGTGCCAGGTTGCACGTCTAATATGGTTTAAGTGTTCGCTTACGAGATAATAAGAGAAGGCTGCTAGCCCTAATTGGAGGTCAGCGGAATGAAGGCAGGTGGCACTGCTTTTAAATAAATAATATGGTGTCGCGTGCAGTCCACACAATGCCATTATTTTCTTTCGTTATCTTAAGTATATACCTTTTTACCATCGCCACTCGAAAAAGTGCGTTTAATTCAACGATAAGAGTGAATAAGACGCTGTTTTATTCACCGAGTGAATAAAAATATTTTGAATTTGGAACAAGCGCGCATCGTATGAATTATGTAGAAAAAAAAATAAAACGTGCTGAAAGTATGCAGCTATTCCATAGATAAAGCCATAGTTATACAAATAAATTAAAAAAAAATATCCCGCCAATTTTATTTCGGTTCTTTTTAGTGTCTAATCTTTGGGTTCTTTTCTAAAAATATCCCGCCAAATTAATTAGGTCATTTTTAGTGTCTCATCTTTGGATTCTTTTCTATATATTAGAGGGAGATTAGATGTTCAGTCTTGCATCAGTCTGGTACGATCTTCAGTCTGTAAAAATTTAAAGTCTATACAAACTGATGAAATGAACTGATGCCAAACTGATCATGTAATTTCCCTCTTAGCGTGGTTGTCTTATGTCATTGGAAAACTTCTAGTTTCACTATTTTCCAATGTTTAAATACTTATTGTATGGAGCTCGGTGGCGCAGTGGTTAAGCGCCTGGCCCAGCGATTGCGGAAGTTAAGCAACGTTCGCAAGGGTCGGTCATGGGATGGGTGACCAAAAACGAATTATCTTGAATTCCTCCGTGCTTCGGAAGGCACGTGAAGCCGGCTGCATTTGCAGTCGTTAACACCCACCGATCCGCATTGGGCCCGCGTGGTGGGTTATGGCCCATCCTCCTTACCACCCATAAGGAAGGCCTGTGCCCCAGCAGTGGGGACATCAAAAATGGCTGATTGACAAATACTTATTACTGCTTACCTATCTAAATAATAAAAATGTGATAACTTTTTAATATACAGGTACAAGGTACAAGTACCTTACTGCTATTTGTTTTCTCGCAGTCAATGGTAAAAAGTAGAGTACACAACTCATGAAAAAAAAATTTCATCTCGGTCCTTTGTATCCCTCGCTTCGCTCAGGATTCTACTTTTGAATCCCTCGCTACGCTCGGGATTCAACTCTAGAATCCTTCGCTGGTCTCGGGATCCAACTTAGTCCCTCGAACTAAATTCCCTCTTTTTTCACTTGTTGTATAATCTTCTATTTATGACTATACCGTGCGCTTAAGATTTTATATCTACAACGCTTCAGCTTGACCCATCTCACCAATGTTAAGTGACGATAAAGTCGAAGATGGAAGCGCATTACACCCAGAGTCCTCAACCACTGAGGAAGGGCACAACAGCGTCTTTCACAAGGTGGACGTACTTAGTTACGGACAAACTAACGGATGTAACAAGACATTCAACGAAGCCGAAGTCCACGCATTCCGCCCATCATCAGGATCATTTTTGTCTTTTAGACTATACCTGGGAAACTATGAAATCTTATTTTATTCGTTATTTCCAAATTTTTGTCTATTGAAACATTATCAAAATTTTATGTATTTCGTAACAATTAATGGCTTCAAAACGTCATCACTCAATATATTTCATGAGCACGCACATAAACGTTATCTTTTGTACGAGTTACATTGCGTATATAGTAATGTTGCATACATTACTACGCAATGTAACTCGTACAATGATGATAATTTAACACCAAAAATTAAAATCGTTTCCCAGTAATAATTTTGAACAGAAATGGATGATGGGCGGAATACGTAGACCTCGGCTTCGTTAAGGGTCTTGTTACACCCGATAATCCCGGTATAGAGGCGATTGAAATCGCCGAGGCGGGTAACATCATGATTTGCAGCTCTATTAATAAGAGCCCAGCTTTTCGTAATTAAAGATCTTGCTATTGATTGCTTGGCTTGATATTGCACCAAAGAAGTGCTGCGAGAGTAATGAGCGGTGCCAGCGAAATTATAGTTTACAAGTCTATATTTCAAATTACATTTTCCAGCATGAATTTGCTGGTTTCTCTAATTATAAATTATTTTATTAGCTAATCTACCTATTCCGAATTGCAGTTATCAGACTTGTCTCATTATTTTAATCAAATTCAGTTCCATTTTTATATAATTAAACGAGAACATACTGAGCTGTCCGAAACCTGTGAAGCCCTAAACAATGCAAAAAAAAACATTAGTAGGCAACCCTTGTCCCCTTTATAGGCTCTTGTCAACAGATGTCGAGACAAAATGTACTTAAACCATTTTTCATTATCTTTTCTGTCCTCAGCTCTAATAAGCTTCAAGTCACTGTTGTAGTTGTTTGTGACAAATTTTATTAAGTCAGTAGTCAGTACATAGACAGGTCACAAGGAAAATAGGCCAAATTTGGCCCTAACAGCAGGCTTTATTGCTTGTCTCTGAGAAAAATTAAGCGTTTTTATGCTCTTTTACGTGTCTTGCCTTTTTTAGAGGAAGACATTTGTACAATGGCAGCCATCTTTTGTTAGAGGAGTGAAGTGATCATCTTGGTTGCATTCAGTTTTTTTCCGACTTTAACACTACAATATCATCTTGGCACAAAGTGTGAACAACATTTTAATTACTCCTGCTATGCCAATAACAACAAAGTTTAATTATAGACTGAGATTAGAAAAGAAACGAAAATAAAATATCTAAAAAAGAAATTGGTTGTTTCAATTGTTAAAAGCTGTGATGTGATAATACATCTATCACTGGCGGTGGTATCTTAAATCTAAGACATTTGGCTCTTTACCAACATAACCAAAGTTTATACAAAATAACACTTTCAATGACATAACACAATAAATTTGCACATAACATCTAATAAAATCTGCACTCATTGCGAGTTTGTGAGATGCCTAAGCTTTTCTTATTAAAATCTCAGCATAGCTTGTTGATCAGCGCGTCAGCTTTACCTAGGTAGGTACCTAATTAAATAGGGCTATGTTGAAAGACTTATCTTATTTATAAAATGAAACCTTAAAAGGTAGATGTAGTACTAAATAAAATAAAAATGATGGAACCTACGTTCTAAGAAGTCACTTTTCGTATGATTACGAAACAAAAATAGAAAAGTTCCTTTGATCTTCGTAATAACACAAAAGGCATTGAATTCCTTAGCTTAATTTGATTCAAAATCAAATACAACGGAAAGTCAAACATTTGGCACTTGTCCTAACTTTATGAAACAAATTATTCAAAGAGCTCTAGAACCATGTCGTAACTAGTGCCTCCACAATTTATGAGTCTGATGGTAGCGGGACGGAAATACATCGATATTGCATTAGTTGTCCTACACTAACTTGGACGAGGTAGTTTCAACTCTGCACCTAGTTTCTGACAACTAAGTATAACTTATTTAATAAAACAGAAGCATTTCTATTCCTTAGGATCGTTATTCTGTTTGGGTTGTAGGTATGTTATATGTATGCTTTTAGTTTTAATTCTATTATACTAAACTGTATTAAGAGTATTTTATTTTTATTTTATTGATATTTGGGTGGTATGTATATAATATCAATAAAATATCAATAAAATAAAAATAAAATAAAATATCACTTGTTGTTTGTAATTCCAAATCAAGGTAGAATTAAATCTTTTTTCACTCCTCTTGCTCAAAAAGTGCGTCATTGTAACGTACAAGAGTCGAGATAAAATAGCATAATAAGCCCTAGGGGATAAAGTTTTTTCTTTTTTAATGTTTGTCTATTACCAATGAGCGTACTAAAACGAAAAAGTCTTTATTCATAATCACGAATAAAAACTCACTCGACTTAATACTGGGGGTCTATTACGAAAAGTTTAATGCGATACACGCGGCTGCGTCCGTGCTTCGTTCTGATTGATTCCTATTACAAAGCACTTGCGTATGCGATATTGCAAAGTGATTGCGTAAATTTGACAGTTTCTCTCTCTCTCTCAGTGGATCCGACATTATTCGTTCAATAGACTATGGACTACGATAGCTACATTGAAAATATTTGTAATAACTATAACCGACGAACTGCGGACGACTATCGTGACCAAGTTTCGTAATAGGCCCCCAGTTTCTCATTCTTATTTTTGAAAATGGAACTAAAAGCATCTCTTCGGTGAAATCATAGACTTATTTATACTCTGTGTACAGAGTGAATCGTAGAATGCGTGTTTGTGTTGTTTAGCTGCTACAGCAGAAATTAAATAAAAAGGTACCATGGCGCGAAATCTTTAGATTTTTTTTATAATTACAAACTGATTGAATTGTGTGACTGTAATAGGAAAGAAATAATTTTAATCTTCTGCCGTCAAGCACAAATCATTTATTTAAATATTGTACAAAAAGTTTATGAAGTGGAGGATAGAAAAACGAGAGGATTCGTTTACGGAAGTAAGTATCTAGGTATAAACTATTTAAGGCGAGGCCAGTTCACGAAATTTACTCTTCCACTATGTCTTTAGAATAAGGTTGAATATCGCATAACTTTAATTGACGCTTCGCCAGAAATTTGGCGAATTTTAGTACATTTTTATTGATTTCTGAAATACTGGATCATTTATTAAAAATGTACTCGGTTATTGTGTTAGATCGATAAAAAAGCTATCCTTTTTGCATAAAAAATCATATCACTGTCGTTGAAAATTAAGAAATCTGACGATTTGAAATTTATTTTTATAAGTTTTTATGGTGTTAATCAGGATTTTTTTACAGAGTTACCATGCCATTTTTCAATATTCTGTTCGGTTACTATGCTACTTTGTTTCTTTTTCAGTCTACAGTAATTTTTGTGAAGTAGAATTTTACATCAGTTCTTCACATTGGAAGTTCAAAAATCAGACTTTTCATCAGATCGTGAACTGGCCTCGCCTTAATATTGTATTTTATTTTCTCGCAATCGTAGTGAAAAGTATAGTGTAACACACGACGCTAAAACCCATTGTAACTCGGTTTCTATTTATTCCCTCGCTAAAGCTCGGGAATAAAAATACCTCGTATGCAATGGGTCATTTTAGCGTCTTGTATAACAATCTACTATTAGACACTTTTTTACTAGATAAAAGAGAGTGCAGTAGAAAAGACTGACTTAATTTTTTACGGATTTTAGAGATTGCTAACTCACATGAACAAACAAAAGAGATGCACTGTACCCTCTCATAATTTCTAATAGTACTTATTTAGTACTTACCTACAACTCTCTCGTTTTCTCGCTGAAAGAAGTTGCAGTATTCAAATACACAAACTTGCCAGGCTAAAAATTGGTTTACTAATGTTTTCCCTAATTTTTTAAAATAATAATAGTTTCATTTGCCATAATTGCATATGCCATAAATTCATTAAACATAATGTTTTATTTGCCATAACTAACAAATGACATAAATTTATTTTCACTCATTTCATTGGTCATAAACAATCAAATGACATAATGTTCTTATTACATAATTTTATTTGCCATACTCTTCATTTAAAATAATGTTATTATCCATAACAATGATTTTCCATAATACTTACTTATTACAATATTTGGCAAAATAAGCCTTGTTTTATTTCAGCAAAAAAAATAAAGAGGCCAGCATAATGGATATTTATCAAAGAATTAATAAGATTTTGACCAAACAAGATAATTTATTTATTATGCTAATAGAGAATTTTTGAGAGCTTTGGCATTGAATCTCAATTTAAAACGACAAAATTGTGGAACTAAAATAAAATTGTTTACTCATATTTGATTTGTCCATCAGCCATATTTAATGTCCCCCCCACTGCTGAAGCACAAGCCTTCCTTATGGGTGGATATATTTATTTAAAAAATATATTTATTTATACATTTGATTTATAAAACTATAATTAGCTTTATGATAAGCTTTAAGTATTTGTAGCGTCAGCTCGGACTTTGTATCTAGAGCAAACTCACTCACACTGTCTCAAGTATATCCAGCTGACGCACATACAATTATATGTAATCATTTACTATAAAAGATCTGTAAAATAAATAAACATTGCTTCTTAGCTTCTCAGCGACAAGCTACACTGGCTGTTTGATTCATCTCCCAAGCTAGGAGCCAAATTGGTGACCCCGACGTGATTCTGCTGGATTTCTCCGTGATCGCACATTTCAATTGGCCTTCCACAAGCGGGTCTCACCGATTGAAATTTCAAGAGGCGTAAAATCACGGAAGTCCTTCGTCTCCCAGAGAGACAAACAGATCACAGCCACCCAGTGAAAATTCAAGCAAGAACAACTGAGGAAAAAAAGCGCTATTTACTCAATCTAAAGCAACTATCTACGTCGCGTCGTTCGATTTTCTAGCGGATCGGTTTGACTGGCCTCCCACAAGCGGGTCTCACCAGTCAAATTGAGAAGTCGCACATAGATTCGAACTAGACAGCACAGTTGCCTCATAGACAAGCACGCTTCAAAGCACAGCCCATCCTCAGAGCAAAATGACGTCCTCATCATCACAGCTGTCCACAGAATCTTTAGAAGAACTCCTGTCGAGAAGAGTGGAATTTCTTGCGCAACAATTAAGTGAGATGCCAAAATCTCATCGCCACATGCTGAGAGAGCAAGATAGAGACAGACGCAAATCGACGTCCCACTCACACTCCAGGAAACGTTCCCAAAAACCCAAAGATTGGATTTGCTGGTTCCACAAAAAGTTCGGTAACAAATCGACGCGGTGTAAAGATAAGGCTCGCTGTACACATAAAGCGCAGCGAAGTACGCCATCGGAAAACTAACTCCGACACTAACCGCGGCGGGAGTTGGTGTTGACGGAGCAAGCTACCGTCTATGTGTCACCGACCGAAAAAGTGGGACACAATTTTTAATAGACACCGGAGCAGACATATCTGTACTCGCCCGCACAAAAGAAAAGCCCACAAATGCCGATTACGCAATTTATGCTGCCAACGGAACGCAAATCAAGACCTACGGATTTAAGACAGTTTGCATAGATCTGGGACTACGAAGACCATTCACGTGGACATTCGTCATAGCCGATGTGCGCAGATCAATTCTTGGGGCAGATTTTCTCGCTAAAAATCAACTAAACATTGACCTGAGCGAAAAGAGATTGATCGACAAAATAACGAAATTATCGGTTGCCGCGCGCACAATGCACTCGAATGACTCATCGGTCCGCACGATAGATGTAACCGGACTCTACGCCGAGTTACTACGTAAATTCCCTGACGTAACAAGGCCGTCGACGCTGAAAAATGCACCTAAGCATAATGTCGTGCATTATTTACATACGACAGGGCCGCCGATCTATGCAAAAGTTCGTCCATTAAACCCAGCAAAGTATAAAGCCGCTAAACAGGAATTCCAAAGGATGATGGAGTTAGGCATTTACCGCCCCTCTAACAGTCCTTGGGCAACGCCGCTGCACATCGTCACCAAGAAAAATGGCGAATTAAGGCCATGCGGCGATTATAGACGATTAAATGCCGTCACACTTCCTGATCGCTACCCTATACCAAGACTTCAAGACTTCACATATTTGCTGCGTGACAAGACCGTCTTCTCCAAGCTGGACATCCCAAAGCCGTTCCATCACATTCCAATTTTCCAAGATGACATACCGAAAACGGCGATAACAACACCATTCGGACTTTTCGAATTTACGAAGATGACGTTTGGGTTACGTAACGCCAGCCAAACGTTCCAACGCTTCGTCGATATGGTTTTCAAAGGACTCGATGTATTCGTTTTTATCGACGAAATCCTTATCCCATCAAGGACGAAAAAGGATAACGAGACCCTACTTCGAAAAGTACTGGAGAGAATGGACAAATACGGCATCACACTAAACGTGGATAAATGCGAATTCGGCAAAGAAGAACTGGATTTTCTGGGCTACCACATATCCAAAGATGGCATACGTCCGCTGGATGACAGGACTGAGGCAATAACGAACTTTTCTCTGCCCACCACAGTCCAACAGCTGCGACGTTTTCTGGGCATGGTGAACTTCTACCGCCAGTGTATACCTCACGCTGCTAACATACTAGCTGAACTAAACAAGTACCTGCACAACTCCAAGAAGAATGACAAAAGCGAAATAAAGTGGACACAAACGTCAAAAGAAGCGTTTGAGAAGTGCAAAGAAAGCATAAAAAGCGCTGTTGCACTATCTCACCCATCCACTTCCGCTCGTCTCGGCCTGATGACAGATTGTTCGGCCACATGTGCAGGAGCAGTACTACAGCAGCACGTGAATGGAAAATGGGAACCCCTATCCTTTTTCTCCAAAACACTGAGCGAGACACAGAAACGGTACAGCACGTACGACCGGGAACTACTTGCTATATACATGGCAATAAAACATTTCCGTCACATGATTGAAGGAAGAGAATTTACGGTTTATACAGACCATAAACCGCTGACGTTTGCTTTACACAAACCAGCGAGCTCATGTGACACGGAAAGAAGACTGCGTCAGCTCGATTTCGTCTCACAATTTTGCACCAACATACAACATATTTCCGGCAAAGATAATGTTGTTGCTGACTGCCTGTCTCGAGTGGAGGAGATTACCTTCCCTTCACCCATCGACTATGAGCAACTGTCGGCGGAGCAAGAAAAAGACAGCGAGCTGAGAGAATTGCGAAACAACCCATGCTTGCAGTTTAAAATGTTCCCTGTACCAAATAGCGACAAAGTCATAATGTGTGAAACATCGACGCGCTATATGTATTATTACAAATAAAATTATGATAAACGAAAGAATACCCTAAAAATTCCCATGAAAAGAAAGTAATATGTGGGTTAATATTTTTTTAATGGCATTTAGTAGTTTCTACTTGTACAAAGGATATCATTATTGGACAACTTTGCGAGGGCCCTGCAGCGTGGAGTGCGCCGAAGAGTCCTATAATGAGCGCCACAACATGTTCCGAACGACAAACTCTGAAGTCTTACTGCCTCTAGTCTGTGGCTAACGACTGCATGCTAACGACATAATAAAATAAAAGGAATGGGAATGTGTTTAGCGAACTTTTTATGGACTGTGTCTGTTTAGTTTGTTAAGTGAATTGTTTTAAAATCATTAATTTTTGAAGGTAGGTATTGGTATACCCAACGCGTTTTAATTTTTACACGTATAGTACCTATTTTATTTACGTAGGTAGGTACAGGTAGGTAGGTACCAAGCCACTGGAGTAAAAATTCTAAAAGCGGATTAATTAGATCCGAAAATTTATTAATGTAAAAAAAAATCATAGACGATCCCTTGAAAATAAACACAGACTCCAATCAACATTCTTTTATTTCCCTCAAATTATAAAAGGTTTTCAGTGTTCCAATTGAATGAAGTGCGGAACTCCACTGAAAAAGCTTATAAAAAGGCTTTATCTTTTAAAAGTCGGTTTGTGGGCGTTCAAAACCGTCGTCGTCTTCGGTGTGAAGATGAAGCAGTGTTGCAATACTAACAGCGATTACAGTAAATTCTAGCAAACAACGCTAACATTTTAACAAAAAGTTTCAGATGTATGGCAGTGTTCAGAAAAATCTATGCAGATTTTTGCAACACTGTACGGTCGAAATTATGTTCTGCATTATTGTTTATTATTAAATAATAAATAATAATAATAAAAAGATTGACACAGGAAACTGAATAAGTTAATTTGATGCTATGTCGAAGAAAATGTAAATCTTTTTAATTTTTTTTTCTTAATTTAATAAACCTCTTATTATTATTATTAAAAACAAGCTGGTTAATGTTGTCCTAATAAACAGTTTTTGACAGTTGTCATACGTCTTTTAAACTTTTTGTCATTTAAGAGTTGTCTTATTGATCATATTGTCGTAAAAAATTAACAATTCTTCCGTAGGCAATGTGTGGAAAACCATTTATTTTAATTACAATAAAGAGTTGGGTGAAGATCGTTTACCAAATAGGAGAAGTTAGGATAAACGGACTACTCGTCATGTAGCGCACGCTGTATTGTAGACTAGTATAGTACCTATTATATTATCTGTGATTGTAGAAACCATTTTTTGCGCTTAAATGGGTTATTATTTATTTATTCCAGTGCTTTTTATGAAACTTAGACACTGGTTTTTTGATTTCTTGACAATTTCATATGTTAAGCGTGGTAACTCCAGATTTCCAAGTAACAACACAGGCGGAGGCTGTGCCATTAGCGGCAATTTTCCATGATGGCATGAAACGGCAGACCTTTAGTCTTAGAGGTCCCATAAAATATGAAAGGTTTCATTATGTTTCGACTCGATCGGATCATCGCGCGAGAGAATTTTCATAAAACTTTTCTAAGTTTTCTCTTTATTTCGACTATGAACCAACTATGAACAGATTATAATAGACATTATCAGCACTACGAAAAAAAATCATATAATCGTGGCCATGGAGGCATGAAATAGGCAATTTTCATTTTATTTTCAGCAAAACTTTAGCTACGTATATATTCATACTTTTAAAACTGTTAGGACTTAAGATTAATATTTAAACCCATTGAGCAGACATTAAAATGGATCGCATTACCATATTTACATTTCATTTAATAAACATTAGGCATGTTTGGATTAGAGGGTTAGTCCAGCGGATTTCATTAGCAGCTTAAAAAGGATCTCGCTTTATAGGAAATATGAAAAATTGAATTAATATAGAATGAAGTTTTTTTGTGTTCATAAGTAAGTAAGTACCTAAGTAACTTTCGGTGTTTTTAAATGTAGAGTAACACGAGGATATTGAGTAAAATTAAATCGCTTCTAAGTCATAGTCTTCCTACAGACTAATAATTATTATCTTTCATCACTCAAATCACCGCCATATAAAGATCTTTATTTTTTTTTTCACTGCAAATATAATTTCACTTTAAAATATTTCGAGATGTGTAAGATTTGTCCGACCGATATTAACAGCTGATACTTTTATCTATTTATTTTAAAAACAGACTTTTGAAATAGGTAACAGAAGAAATAAATTGCGCAATTATTTCCATAGCTTTTTAAGTTAGAGTTTGTTATAATTATTCGACATCGGAAATGTTTCGTTGGTTCCTTTTTCTGTGAAATTCCTCATCAAAACAATAAACTTCTCAAAACTTTCCGCGAAGTTGAAGAGCTCATAACGCGCTTTATTTGCCAATTCTTAGGTATTTCACTTGTTTTATTTCATTGAGGAGCAGCAAGAAACAAATGGCCTGAGTTAAATGTTTTGAACTGTTCATATAACCTAATATTACAGGTTGGGAAACAGAATGTAAAGCTAGGGTTTCCTAGGATGGCGGTGCCGTCATATTACGGCCGTAATTTAGCGGCGTTGTCTATGTAAACAATACGGCGCGCCGTAGACATTTACATAGACAACGTTCTACGCCGCTAAATTACGGCCGTAATATGACGGCACCGCCATCCTAGGTAACAATTTAGTTCGTACTACCGTATTTTATAATAATAAGAATCATTTATATCAGAAAATCATTCCACAGATCTACTTGAGTTACATACAAAGGTAATATAGGGTTTTTACATGGGGCGGCTTGGCTGGCGACTTTAATCAATTAGCGCTTTTTATCAATAGTCGCTATTCGCTTGTAAAATCTAATCGCACACCTAATTTCGATGAGGTGGCGATTCGATTTTACAAGCGATTGTGGATCATCGTCATCATCATCATCAGCCTATCATCGTCCACTGCTGAACATATGCCTCTCCGAGAGCACGCCACTGAGCACACTGAGAAAAATGTCATTTTGGGGTAATCTTAAAATATCGTGGCGTACGTTTAAATTAAGTGCGTTGTCCTAAAATAAGGAAATAATAGGTTTATATTACGCTATCTTGAAACGTGTTATGATGTAGTCGAATTATATGGTTAAATAAGGCAATATTATGACACTTATCATCGTAAAAATTGGTCATCAAAAATAATATTATCTTCTTAATATTATAACACTATGTAATAGAAAATAGCCCACTGTCCTATAAATATGTATGATAATCTATAAATAAGATTATAATTCTAAATCACAATGAAAGTGCCACCTTCCATAAAAAGATGTCATAGTATTTGAGAAGAAGCATCTCTAGAATACGCTGACGTCCCCTTATAGTAGTATGATAAAATTATGTGCCAGTTCCTTTTATTTTGAGATTACCTTCACTTAAAATATAAGGAATTGGCATCAAAATTTCAAATGAATCCTACAAAAATACGATTACAGAAACTTATTTAAGAGTTTTGGCCAAAATATTATATCGTAAAAATTGGTCATCAAAAATAATATTATCTTCTTAATATTATAACATTATGTAATAGAAAATAGCCCACTGTCCTATAAATATGTATGATAATCTATAAATAAGATTATAATTCTAAATCACAATGAAAGTGCCACCTTCCATAAAAAGTTGTCATAGTTTTTGAGAAGAAGCATCTAGAATACGATGACGTCCCCTTATAGTATCAAAATTAAAATGAATCCTACAAAAATACGATTACAGAAACTTATTTAAGAGTTTGCATCAATTTTTGTATGATTCCTAAAAAATACGATGACAGCACGTAAATTCGCCGTTCATTACTCATCGACTTGTCGTTTGTTTTGTATATTCTCTCCATTCAGTCAGTCGGAGTCGCAGAGTCGCAAGGACAGTTTTTAGCGTGTATAGAATTTATTTATATTTGACTATTTTTTTAAATGTGAGTGAGTGCAAAGTGCAATACTTATGGATAAAGCAACTCATGACTTGCTAAAATAATGGAATCTAGCTCAATACTTATATACAACGTTTTGAAGGTAAGTTGCCAAGCCTATGTAGTGCGCGTGCGCGTGCACACTTTATTGGGGGGGAAGAAAATTAACTTTTTATATAAAACGTATCATTTTGGAGGACAAAAAAACGTATTTGGGGTAAATTTTAATTTTCTCTTCATATAAAGTGTACTAATCATTTGAAGGAAAAAATCAAATGATCATATTATTGCCATTGAAATGGACCTAATACATTGAATTCTTATCACAAATTACATGTTTGATTTCAGCTTAAAATCCGGCGGTCTCGACAGCTTCGAAGCTTCATCTGACACCATTTAAAAGCTGCCCGGCAGAAGCTGAACACCACAAAGCACAAGTTTCTTCGCAAAAAAATAACAGACACACTAGCAGTTTGTGACGGTAAGGATTTATGTAATTATTCTGGTCTGTCCTCGTTTGACAAAAAAATAAATTAATAATAATGTGTAGTGTTATATACAATAAGCATTTTTTTTTTCAGATACAAAACCAGAGACTAAATTTCATTGCTGTCATATTACTCCTCGGTTGCTTATTTAACATACCTCCTGCGGCTCCTGCCCGTCGCTCCAGGAAAGATTGGCAAACATCACGAGCAGAAATATTGGAAGGATTTGACGGAGACGGTGGGTGTAACCCACAGTATCTTGCAGAATGCTGGGTGGTTCTTATCTTAAGTCATTGAAAGCGAATCATGATTTTACTTATAAAATTATTTTGCATATTTTATGGATTTTCCTAAAGATTGTTCTTAGTGTCATGAGTATAATTAGGTACGTAAGTAAGTTGTGACATGCTAAATAGGTATTTATTTTTAACTATGTAAATTATTTTTGACTGACAAATACTGTGATTGTTATAAGCATAAAGGTACGGGATTATAAGCATGGGTATTAAGCCGAAAGGGGGGCATTGTACTCATCCATTAAATAACTTTTACTATCGGGTAAACTCTGAAATCGAAAAAAACTACTGCTACTTAAGGCGGTTGTATGACCGAAAGTGGCGCCCTCAGTGGTTTTTATTTAATAAGTTATCAATAGAAAATTATTTTAATAATGTTTATCGTGGAGATTTTAGGGCCCTTGGTCTAGTTTTTTAGAAGGTATCACTACATGCCCTCGTAGTCATTCGTAGAAGTAGATAGCAAATGTGTCAAAAACGGCCACTTTTAGCAGTTTTGCAATCTACTTCTAGCAGTGACTATGAGGGAATGTAACGATACCGTCTAAAAATACTAGACTGTGGGCCCTAAAATCTCCACGATAAATATTTTTAAAATTGTGTATTAGAATTATAATATTAAATATAATTCACCGCTGCACCACTTTCGCTCAGGGTACCACCTTAAGTAAATTTCGTCGAATTATGTTGTGCCCAAAGTAAAAGTTGTTCACCATAATGAGTACAATGAGTCCTTTTCGGATTAGTACACCGTAAGCTTATAAGCCTGTGTTATTATAATTAAGTACTATTATGTGCTCAATTTGCGAATAGGTAGGTACATTATTTTTGGTGTCTTTTTTATAACAAATGTTTTGTACAATACATTTATTAATAAATAATTACTTATATAAAAGTAAAAAAATAATATTGTAAAAATATACGTTACTTACTTTCAAAAAGAAATATTGATATTGCAATAATTAAACTTTCAAAAATAAATAAAATTACTCTTGATTACTATTTCTGTTTTTTTATACACGTGTCTTCCTGTTCTCTTTAAGTTTTTAATGCAATTGCATATTGCCAAGTTATGAAGGTACCTATAACTTTTTCTATATTTCACATGCTTTAAATTGTTATTTTTTACTTATGCGCGATCTTCTTTTTTTAAGTATTTTAGGAATGTGAATTAGGTAAGAAAGAAGTAGTAGGTACAGTCGTCTTTAGATATATTGTAGCAAATAAGGTGACTCATATCCTTAGATAAGTCCAACCAATTAAAATAGACTTTTCTTGTGTTTTGGGTAAGATCCTACAATTTAGCAACGATTTCCTCATATCTCCGGTTATATCCTATTACTTTACGTACCTACTATTTATTATTAGGTACATCCTCTTACCTTGGGTTATCCTAGTACAGGCGCCATCAGATATATTGTAGCAGAAATGTGATCAAATACTTCTGAACAGTTTAAAATGTCAATAAATTCCATACACTTCGTTTACACTTTGTATGGAATTTATTGATATTTAAACTTTTCAGAAGTATTTGATCACCTTTTCTGCTACAGTATATCTGATGGCGACTGTACTAGGATAACCCAAGGTAAGAGGATGTAATAATAAATAGCACGTAAAGTAATAGGATATAACCGGAGATATGAGGAAATCGTTGCTAAATAGTAGGATTTAACCCGAAATACGAGAAAAGTATATTTTAATTAGTAGGACTTCACTAAGGATATTAGGAAGTCACCGATAAATAGTAGAAAACAACCGAATATATGAGGAAATAATTTCTAAATAGTAGGAAAAATATTAGGACCTAACTGGAGATATGAGGAAGTCATCAATAAATAGTACGAAAAATAATAGGACATAACTTGAGATATGATGAAAGAATATTATATTTTTTGACATAAGAGGATGTCATCGAGAAATAGTAGGAAAAATAATAGGATATAACTCGATGTACAATGACAGTAACCATAAGTAGTAGGAACGAGCATACAATATTTTATATTGTAGGACGAGCATACAATATAAAAAATATTGTATGCTCGTCCTACCAAAGGTATGGTGACATGTCATCTTAAATACCGTTATCATCAGCAACAGTAGTATCATCGTACTTTTTGGTGATATCAGTATACTCCGTGCTTTAAGTGAATCCATCTTATTTTAATCTGAATTCACGTCATTTATGATGGGCATTTTTCTCAGTGCACGATCCGCGGCTAATACTCATCCAGTTTTTGCCAGCCACCTTGCGAAGATCATCGCTCCACCTTGTCTGATGGCGTCCCACACTACGTTTGCCGATACGCGGTCTTCACTCAAGAACTCGTCTGCCCCAGCGGCCATCGGTTCTACGGCTAATATTGCCGGCCCACTGCCACTTCAGCTTGCTAATCCGGTGGGCTATGTCGATGACTTTAGTTCTCTGTCGGATCACCTCCGTACCTCCGTTCCGGACCCGATCTCTCAGAGAAACTCCGAGCATAGACCTTTCCATAGCTCGCTGCGTGACTTTAAATTTGTGAGCCAGCCCTACAGTGAGTGTCCACGTTTCGGCTCCGTATGTCATGACAGGCAGGACGCACTGGTTGAAGACTTTCGTCTTTAGACTTTGTGGAATAGGCGACTCAAAGACTCGACGAAGTTTCCCATATGCTGCCCAGCCCAGCTGAATCCTTCTGTTGGCCTCTCTCTCGAAGTTGTTTCTACCCAATAGCAATGTTTGCCCGAGGTTGACATATTTCGTAACAACTTCGAGAGGACTATAACTTGTACTGCAACTTGATTATGGATGAAAAGCACTAATTGACTAAAGTCGTGTGCCATGTGCAGTCGTAAGACCATAGTCATGTGACAGGCATAAAGTTAATATACCTCTAGATATAATAACTTTAATATGGTGACAGGTCACTATTTTTTTACAAGTTCACACACCACCATCTAGCCCTATAACTAAGCAATTTACTGATATACTACTTTTTTACTTTTAAATATATTATACTTATTATACCTACTATACATAGTAACACTCAGATCCGTCACAGAAATTAAAATTCATAATTTATTTTTTGCCAGGCCGGGAATCGATCCCGGAACCTCTTGCGTGGTGTAAAATGATAAATTATGCTCCTACTTAGTGCTTTAATACATGAGGAAATTGTGTTCCACTCAGCAATGAAAACAATTTATTGAAAATTTAGGATTCATAATTAATCAACTACGAATAAGTAAAAAACCACTGCGTGTTAAGTCAAGTAAAACTTGAAATAAGCAAAAGTATTATAAGAGTACAATGATAATACTCCGTGAGCTTCACGTCAACGACAAAAGAGCCATAATACGATGTGTCGTCGCTCGTCGCGTGTCGCCGAAGGGCCAAGGGCGGCCCAGGGCTGAACACACTAATTTGATGCTCGCATTTTCCTTATACTCACTTGCAAGTTTCAGTAACATATGTAAATGAAAAACTACTACTCTTTCCTGGCGCAATATTGACGGGCACTACTTGTTAATATCTTCAAAGAGGATGGTGGTCATTTATTTAAATTTTGAATATTTATAATGCCCATCACGCCTTCAACCTACTTACTCAGCACATGTCTTTTTCACAACGGATCAGCTCTCCGAACTAATACATTAGGTAATAGGAATTCAAAAGAAATCTGTATTATCTCTTCGCCTGTCAATACAGTACAACAACTTAGTAGTTAGCAGTCATTATATTGATGATAACATGGCAGTCATAAAATTGCCTAGCGCAAATTCAAAAAGTTTAATTTATCGTTATATTATAACATGTAAAAATATACCGATAAAATAAAAGTTAGTCGATACAGCATAATCCCTAGAAAGGATCTTTGAAACTTTTATGTTGCATGTCTGTAAAAGTTTTAATATTAAAAAGTTTTGTCGCCGCGCAGTGCTGCGCTTATCGAGTTTATATTTAAAATGCATATATAAGACGAATATCCATACAAACGATACTGAATCACGTATTTTGGGACGTTGACACCATGACCTAGTCCGATTCACGTAAACACAACCTATCCAAATATCGTAGAAGTTCTATCAAATAGGACTTCGACTAATTTGTGTTCTTGTTATCTTGTAGTAAAAAAACGAAAATTCACATAGTTAGAAAGAATCATCTTTTAAAAATCACTTACTTATAGTAAACAAAAATAGTTAACGTGAGCTGAAAAAAATTGAACCTTTAATTTTAGTCCTAGGCAATTTTTAGGTTTATTTCTCCTCTAATTTAGTCCGTGGTATATTGTGTTTGTGTCCACAGATTATATATTTAATTTGAATATCTCATTATACGTAGAAAGCTAACAAAAAACCACAACATCTGAAAGATGTTGTGGTTTTTTGTTAGACAACATTTTTAAAAATAAATATCTGTTTGTGAAATAGAAATGATAAGAAACGGAAGAAGAGATTTTCAAACAAGAAAACGTGTGCCTGAGATACTCATTTTCTTTAAAAAAAACTGTTATTCTTATACAAAATTATGATATGAAATAATAGAAAAAGTAAATGAGAAATTTTGACATCTCGCATAATACAAATAAGTACTAAACGTGTGGGGTTTTTTATAGTTACTAGAAAACCGGAAAATTGTGATGAATTTTCCTATTTCACCACATTTTTTCACATATTGCATTGTTTCAAATTAGGTACCGAGAACCGAAGGATCTAATCTACGCAGGATAGGTCTGCATCGCTGGGTCAGTGCCAGCAAAAAAATACCGTCCAATACGGAACGAGAAATACGTTACAGAATGTAGTATTTCACACACAAATTGTTACCAGCTTACAATCAATTTATAATACTGAACATCTAATTTAAAACCTTAAATTTTAATTAGATAATTTTAGCGCGGTTTTACTTTGGTAATTATATAGTTGTTATTTAGTTGGTTTTTTTCTGTCAAAAGTATCAACAATGGACTGTGACTTTTAAATGATCACAACATTAACCTAACCTAACCCAGAACTAGTAAATGCTCACCAAATCTTCTTGGGCGGTTCAGGACAAGTTTTGGAGAACAAAATGTTTTTTTGGTAAGTATGCTAAAGTATTTGATTGAATCAGGCGTCACTTGGCGGAAGTCCCAAACCATTTTGAAAAAAGAAATATATGTAGCTTACTTCCGCAAACAAAATATGCCAGATGCACCGCCCGCCCGCCCGCAAAAATATGCAGCACACCACAAAATATAAGTGCACAATACCTGCATTTAGCAAGACAGCAACACACCTTGCACCTTCACCAATTAGGCTACTCTACACGTGTTTCGCCCCAACCCGGAGCATCCTCAGGAGTTAGATCGTGCGTAAACCAACACCGAATGGTTCGGTGTTGGTTTACGCACCAATTATTAAATATCTTAATATTATTTATATTAAATGTCTTGACCAATTATTAAATATTGAAACATTTGACTGATCATACTCCATTAGAATAGGAAAGAGAATACACTCATTTCTTTTTAGATATACTTAAAAATTAACCAAGTATAGTTATTTCACAATTTATATAATTGTACGGGAATTAATACTTTAGCATATATGTAGCTTACTTCCGCAAACAAAATATGCCAGATGCACCGCCCGCCCGCCCGCAAAAATATGCAGCACACCACAAAATATAAGTGCACAATACCTGCATTTAACAAGACAGCAACACACCTTGCACCTTCACCAATTAGGCGACTCTACACGTGTTTCGCCCCAACCCGGAGCATCCTCAGGAGTTAGCACCGAACCATTCGGTGTTGGTTTACGCACGATCTAACTTCTTGTGGTGTGCTGCATATTTTTGCGGGCGGGCGGGCGGTGCATCTGGCATATTTTGTTTGCGGAAGTAAGCTACATATATGCTAAAGTATTAATTCCCGTACAATTATATAAATTGTGAAATAACTATACTTGGTTAATTTTTAAGTATATCTAAAAAGAAATGAGTGTATTCTCTTTCCTATCCTAATGGAGTATGATCAGTTAAATGTTTCAATATTTAATAATTGGTCAAGATATTGAGGTTTATTTATGTTGGGACATAAATTTTACTGATTTCTGGATTTATTATACTCTTTATTGCACTCATAAAAACAGTTACACAAAAATAAATTGAGATATGTACACAAAGGAGGACTTATCTCTAAAAGAGATCTCTTCCAGCCAACCTGAGAACGTGTTGGAGAATACAATATTAAGCGGGTGGACCTAAAGTGCAAAAACTAGATAAGAAAAACTGACTTTTACTGAAAAAATGATAATATAGAGCTCATTCAAAGATTTACACGCGCGTAATCAAAAGCTTGTTTACCCACATAAATAATGAAAATAATGAATCTACGTTACGATTAATCAAGATTTGTTTCCGATATTTTCAAACTACTAATTTTTTACTTTTAACTGCAATTCATAGTCAGAAACGTGGTCTGATATCCCCATTAAATTTTTAGATAATACTTAAAAATTAACAGTGTTTTGGGTAACGGTAACGCACCACTGTAATTATGTCACAAACAGAGTAAACTCGCGGCATCTTGCGACTTGCGAGTAGGAAATCTGCGAAATGTATCGACAAGCAGCCGGGTGACTGGTGACAATTTATTATTAGAACTTTTATAGCATTTTTTACGTCACCATGTGTCACTCGTCGCCTCTGCTTCGGGGATTTTGCGCGAATAGTAATAGTAGATTGTTATACAAGACGCTAAAATGACCCATTGCATACGAGGTATTTTTATTCCCGAGCTTTAGCGAGGGAATAAATAGAAACCGAGTTACAATGGGTTTTAGCGTCGTGTGTTACACTATACTTTTCACTACGATTGCGAGAAAATAAAATACAATATTAAATAGTTTATACCTAGATACTTACTTCTGTAAACGAATCCACTCGTTTTTCTATCCTCCACTTCATAAACTTTTTGTACAATATTTAAATAAATGATTTGTGCTTGACGGCAGAAGATTAAAATTATTTCTTTCCTATTACAGTCACACAATTCAATCAGTTTGTAATTATAAAAAAAATCTAAAGATTTCGCGCCATGGTACCTTTTTATTTAATTTCTGCTGTAGCAGCTAAACAACACAAACACGCATTCTACGATTCACTCTGTACACAGAGTATAAATAAGTCTATGATTTCACCGAAGAGATGCTTTTAGTTCCATTTTCAAAAATAAGAATGAGAAACTGGGGGCCTATTACGAAACTTGGTCACGATAGTCGTCCGCAGTTCGTCGGTTATAGTTATTACAAATATTTTCAATGTAGCTATCGTAGTCCATAGTCTATTGAACGAATAATGTCGGATCCACTAGAGAGAAACTGTCAAATTTACGCAATCACTTTGCAATATCGCATACGCAAGTGCTTTGTAATAGGAATCAATCAGAACGAAGCACGGACGCAGTCGCGTGTATCGCATTAAACTTTTCGTAATAGACCCCCAGTATTAAGTCGAGCGAGTTTTTATTCGTGATTATGAATAAAGACTTTTTCGTTTTAGTACGCTCATTGGTAATAGACAAACATTAAAAAAGAAAAAACTTTATCCCCTAGGGCTTATTATGCTATTTTATCTCGACTCTTGTACGTTACAATGACGCACTTTTTGAGCAAGAGGAGTGAAAACATAATTTTTACTGCAAAGAGCAATTTCAAAATATTTACGTATTATGTAATTTAACGAGTGTGCTAGTGTATTTATATTGAGAATTGTGCAACCGACTTCTCGGGACTTGTCTTATTACAATAACAATATTGGTAAATAACAAGGTCTATAAAATAGAAACAGATTTTTTATCATGCCATTGTCTGTCATTGGAAACGAATTCGAAACACTTTCTAAAGTACCTATAATAATATATATTATATATTAATATAATATGACACAAGATTAGAACATATTAATTAACACGTGTTTGCATGCACTTTTTATTAAATACCTACTAATTTTACAAAATAATTATAATTATGTTAAATCATTATTGTTTATTTATTTATTTTTAACTAGTGGCTCCGTGAGCTGTAGACCTTGCGATAAATCAAAATAAAATAAAATGTCGCCATGAAGTTTTCAAAGTACACAGAAGGTACGTGAGTATTCGCAGCTAGATGATGGTTCTAATTTTGATCATTTTTCAAAATGGGTGAATATTTTTTTTATAAATTTGGAATAATTGGCTTGACTAAACAGTTATATGACGAACCTACTCATAAAATTTCACCAGAATCGGTTGAGAAATGCGACCTGTAGAGGAGAACAAACAGCCGGAAAGCTGGACTGAAATATGTTTTTTTACATATCTCCGTCATTTTAATAATTTTCAAAAAACTGTCTAGACAAAAAAAAACTATATATTTATCAAACTTGCTCACAAAATTTCACCGGGATCGGTTGAGAAATGCGACCTGTAGAGGAGAACAGACAGCGCCGGAAATCCGGACTGAAATATGTTTTTTTTTTACATTATCTCTGCTATTTAAAAAAAACTGGCTTGACAAAAAAATCTATACAATTTTCAAATCTGCTTACAAAATTTCACGAGCATCGGTTGAGAAATCTGTAGAGGAAAACAGACAACACTGGAAAGCCGGACATTTTGAAAAATTTCAAAAACTGGCGTGACAAAAAAATCTAAATTATTTTTTAAATTTCACGAGAATCGGTTGAGAAATGCGACCTGTAGAGGAGAACATACAGCGCTGGAAAACCAGACTGAAATAGGTTTTTTTATCATATCTCCGTCATTTTAAAAAAAATAAAAAAACTGGCTCGACAAAAAAAAACTATATAATTTTCGAAACTGCTAACAAAATTTCATGAGAATCGGTTGAGAAATGCGACCTGGGGCCGTACCGGCTAACTTACATGGCTATCGTAATAGCTTTCATTTGACAGATGGATGTGACACATTGCTGCTTCTATTTGGCATAAATAAAAACTTACCATATAAAGTAGCGATGCGTCACATCCATCTGTCAAATGAAAACGATTACGATAGCCATGTAAGTTAGCCGGTACGGCCCCTGTAGGTGGGAACAGACAGCCGGACCTACGAAACAATTTTTGCCCAAGCTGAAGCAGAGACGCTTCGCTCGCACTTCGTGCTCGCTTCGTGTTCGCTCATTTATCTGATTTAGGTAGTTATTTATTTTCAAAATACTTATCTAAATTATCATTTAAATACTCTTGTATTGATAGAATAGATAACAGGAAAAGTAGATAGACATAATAGGGAAACTATTATGGGTTTCAATCCAGGTTATAAATTTATCTGTCTTTTTAGCGTGATTGAGTAACAAACATTCCATATTTCACATTTATAATAAGAGTAGGATTCACTAAAAGTTCTATAATTGTAAAAATCTGCATATAGAAAAGTTTAAAGCTGAATGGAAAAAATAAAACGCTATTTACATAGCTTTAAACTTAATACTTTGACAGATTTAGCATAATCTACGATAGCTGTAGAAAACTTAACGGCAACTTAACTATGCGTAGTACTGTGCTTAGGGCACGAAGCCAAGCTCTAGTTCTGTGCCAAGAGTTACAATAATTGCAACTACATTCAGGCGGCCTTTTGCTACATTTTCATCAACTGAAGGAAATCACACCTATTACTTATTTGGGGCACATTATGATTGTGGACGACACTTAATGCCGAATTCGTCGCCATCCGTCGATTAATGCAGAAATAACGCACTTTTTCCAAATGGTTTGTTTAGTACTAACGGTTGCCCGCGAGACGCCTCGGGAACAATATCGACATTATTATTGAAAAAAATATAATGTCTTTTCTGTACTCCTGAAAACATGTAAATATGTATGTAATGATCGGTTGAGTAGTTGAGACGTAAAAACGTATATGAAAATTCACTTTCTCATTTACGAGTACTTACCATGAAAAAGTAAAAAAAGTACTGCCAACCGTTAGTTATAAGCTGTTGGCATTTCTGCAGTGTATTTATCATAGGCCCTATTAAATATAATGACAAAGATATCTACTCATAGATTTTAAGAGGATTGTCAAGCAAACGGTCTCCATACAAACGGCGATAACGTTTCCCACCCCCTAAATCTTAACCTACAGCAATGAATTTTTGGTATGTTTTTGAAATGCCTAAAAACTAGGTCCGTACGTTTTGATTTTTTAAATATTCATTGTAGATTTGAAAATATTGGCACTTCTGTGTTTTGTATGAAATCACTAAAATGCAAATATTTCGAAATCTATTATAGATATTTAAAAAATCAAAACGTACAGTCCTAGTATTTAGGCATTTCAAAAACATACCAAAAATTAATTACTGTAGGTTAAGGTTTAGAGGGTGGGAAACGTTATCGCCGTTTGTATGGGAGACCGTTTGCTTGACAATCCTCTTAATCTATAATTATATCACTTGAGCTTGAGTGCGTTGTCAAACTTTGCCTAAATATTCTTATTCGTATTCTATTCTTCTTTAGCAGAATACGAAGAACAATTTCTGTAGTCATTGCTTAGTTAGTTTCACTTCTTCAATCAATTCTTGATTGAGATTCTTCTTAAATTCTGAAAGTTTCATTATTTTCAACTGACAATTTCGAACCAAGAAAAAAAAACGTTGACCCTCTTTTCGTTAACAATTCCACAGTTAATCACAATGTACGTTAATAAAGTTTCAAAGAAAAGCTTAATAGGTATCAAATAGCTAATCACTGGGCTCCACTTTGACGTTAAAATATCGTGGAAATTATGGGAAAAGGCTTTTGCAATACTTATTATTACAACAGAAGAACAAAGTTAATGTTACTATCAGAAATTAAACACTTTTTTATTTAATACATTTGGCTTTAATGAAACTTTATGTTTTTCGTATCATGTAGGTAATCATTTTAAAACTTTCATGTGAAAACAAAAACATGATAATTACAACAAACAATGCTCATAAAGAGGATTTTATAATACCTTGCCCGTTCGAGGTATGATGCTACTCGGCACGAACGAGGCGGTTAAATACTTTTTTTATTTATCAGTAAACTTCATGAAAATAATGACAATAACGTGGTGGTTATACTTTTTTTATTTGTCAGTAAAATTCATGAAAAAAATGACGAGGGGTGAAATTATGGCGAAGGTAAGCCGTTATACAAAAAATGCTATGATCTGCATAGTGGATCAGTGGCGTGGGATTGCTAAAAGGTAAGCCGATGGAAATCAGCTTTTAAGGACTCTTCACCACTGATAGGTAACTACTCATGAATTTAATAAAATCATGTCTTGTAGTTTCGCAATTCGGGCACAATGGTCGTGGTAGGAAAGAAACCTTACAATTTCTAGAGTAAAATACATATTTCTAATGAAACTTTGATGATTTAAGACTTAATTAAAGGCACTCCCACTATAACTAATGCGCTGTAAGGCATAAGTCAAGCTGCACCTTATACAAGACTAATCGCAGAAAGTGCATCGTTGCCCATCAATGAGTGTCTAATTGACAGGATTGCAATACCGGAGAAAGCATTTTGCATAATGGCATGCAAGGTTTCTATTTATTTACATAAAATCTCCCGTTGAAACTATTAGAGTGTAGTTTCTGTTTTAATAATTTATATCACTGCATATCATATGTTTTTATACTCAATTTGCGCACAACGGGCAAAGAGGTTGGCTACATTTATTCTAAAACTAACGTGTTACTTTTAGAACACACAATTTTTAAATGTAGTTGTTTGTTGTGCATAATAAATAAATAAAAATTAGGTACTTATAAGAAAGTTAGCAAGAATCATTTCGTGGCACTAAACTTACCAAAATGTCTTTTTCAAATTTTAATTTTACAAATCGCTAATAATTGATTATATTTATAGTCAATGAGTTTTAGCAATAATTACGGCACCCTCAGTAGTCAGATTTTACCAAGAGGTAGTACAGAAACTCATGAAACGGAAATAAAATTATTTTTACTAAAAACACGTTCGTGGTTGTTACAAACAATCTGTCAACAAAGTCATAAAAACAACACCGTGTTTTTAGTGAAAAGAATTTCACTTTCGTTTTATGAGTTTCTGCACTACCTCTATCATAAATATTTCAGACTTCCAACATAATAACAATTAATGTAACCTCAAAGGTTCTACTTGCTATCACAACATCATTAATTCGTCAATAGAATTCAAGGATTTCAAGGGAGAAATCATAACGCTTAGTTATTATTGTCAGCTCATAGCAATTTATTTGCTAAATTGGTAATATTGCAGACTCAAATCTAGCTCTGAGAATTCTCATAAATTAAAATGATTTCAACATCGTTTGACGAGAAAGCTCTCAGGAGACGAGCTTTAATCTGACTTGATTAGCATCTACACTAAAGCCAACATACAAGAAAAAAAGATACTAAATAAAAAATAATACAACGACTATCTAGATCTTAGAGCTATTCTTTAGCTAATTAGTTTTATTTATGTAAGTATGTATATATATATATATATACGACTACTAGCTAGATATTAGTAAAAACTCTACCTATATTATTTCTCGGTTTCTCGCTTCCAGGCTTTACAAAAGAAAAAGCAAGCATTAAATCATGTTCCAATTACAGGGCTTCAATAATAACTACTTATGCTAATGTTAATTTAACAATCGTGTTTTAATAGTAAGTTTAGTTTTTTGACACAAAAACAATAAGTACAATTAAAACACCATTGAGACACGATTATTACGTTGCATTAGCAAACAATTAAAGCAAAGAACTTCAAAAAAGCTGCAAGTTAGCAGCTATATTATCCTACTGTACCATAAGTTTCTTGCGCCCATTCTTCTTGTCAGCTAAAAAAGTCTGGAACGGGTGGTAGGAAAATATAGACGATTCAAAAGTACTTAATAATTAAGTTTATTTGAAAGCTTATTGACTTTGACTTTGACTGCTTTGCTAAATGGTTTCTCCAGTGCACGAAGACGGGATAATTCCTAGTGTCCCTCAAACTGCCAGTTAAGAGTCGACCAGATTGACAAAAATAGAAATTTATGGCACTTGCGACCAACTACAATAACGGGCCGAAGCTAATGGGGCACTACCCTAATCATGAAAATAATGGACCCGCGCAGACTATGCCATATTTCACTGCTAATTTATTTATTGAGGTTCGCCGATTCTACTCTAGAATTGATGACAGTTTGGAACAAACACTTAATTAGTATAATAAATCCATTTAACCACCCGTATAGTATTGTAATAATATTATGCGAAATGTTATGCGATGTTTGTCTTTCAGCTGTTTAACGGTCAAGTATTGCTTGTTACCCTCTTCCTAACGTAACCACCTCTGTGGTCTAGTGGTTCGCCGACAACACCTGTAAGATGGTAGGGATCACGGGTTCGATTCCCAGGAGGGGATATATTTGTTTGTACCTACTCGGTTTGGTTGGTGGTAGGGCTTATTTCAAAGCCTGACTAGCTACCACCATTGTACCTAAGTCTGCCCCCAAGTGTGACCGACGAAATACGATATTTATTTCGTCGGTGATATAATAAAACACGTCTATTAAAGTCGGGTGAGGCTGGAGTACATCTTCCTTTTTTATTCTAAAAGCCCCACCCGACTTCAATTGACGTGTTTTATTATAACAATGATAATGCGTATCTAATGATTTGTATATTATTTCTTGCTTTTTAGAGGCAGGTTTTTTGAAGTCGGTTTTTTTGTTTTTAAACATTTTTTTTATTTTTTTATTTTTAGTGTAAGTATTAGGTAGTGTAGGTATATTATTTAGGTAGAAAAATCGGCTCAGCCAAACGTGAGATAATCGCGGAGAAACATACATACATACAAACTGAATACCTCCTTTTTTTGAAGTCGGTTAAAAGACTACACAAAGGTATCCCTTCCCCAACAAAAAAATCATCTAATTCGGTTCATAAATAACATAAAAAAATTGTTTAAAAAACAAAAAAACCGACTTCAAAAAACCTGCCTCTAAAAAACAAGAAATAATATTCAAATCATTAGATACGCATTATCATTGTTATAATAAAACACGTCTATTAAAGTCGGGTGGGGCTGGAGTACATATTCCTTTTTTTATTCTAAAAGCCCCACCCGACTTCAATAGACGTGTTTTATTATAACAATGATAATGCGTATCTAATGATTTGAATATTATTTCTTGTTTTTTAGAGGCAGGTTTTTTGAAGTCGGTTTTTTTGTTTTTTAAACAATTTTTTTATTTTTTTATTTTTAGTGTAAGTACCTTCTGTATTAGGTAGTGTAGGTAAGTATATTATTTAGGTAGAAAAATCGGCCTAGCCAAACGTGAGATAATCGCGGAGAAACATACATACAATACCTCCTTTTTTTGAAGTCGGTTAAAAAGACTACACAAAGGTATCCCTTCCCCAACAAAAAAAATCATCTAATTCGGTTCAAAAATAACAAAATTGTCAAGTTAGTTGATTTAATTTCATAGTATTTCAGGATTACTTGTAAACTACTAAACCGATTTGAAAAAAAAAAAATGGGACCATCTCGCAAGAAAACTCAATCGAACAAAAAAAGAATTATCTAAATCGGTCCATAAATGTCGAAGATACGCGCGAACAACAATAAAAAAAAAAAAAAAAAAAAAAAAAAAAAAAAAAAACATACAATCGAATTGAGAACCTCCTCCTTTTGATGAAGTCGGTTAAAAATTGTCAAGTTAGTTGATTTAATATCATAGTATTTTCAGGATTACTTGTAAACTACTGAACCGATTTGAAAAAAAATTAAATGGGACCATCTCGCAAGAAAACTCAATCGAACAAAAAAAGAATGATCTAAATCGGTTCATAAATTTCAAAGATACGCGCGAACAACGATAAAAAAAAAAAAAAAACATACAATCGAATTGAGAACGCTAAAATCTAAAATTTGTGAATGCTAAAATCTAAAAATTCAAAAATTCAAGTTACTTCATATCATTAAATAGATTGTAATTTTTCATGTTTTGTATCAAAAAGAGAATATTAAGGTCCACCTCATACTCTGAATGAATATGTGCGAACGTAGGAGGGTCAAAGAAAATCCTACGACAAGTATGTAAATATTAAATTATTTTAATCTAGAATAATAAACCTACGAAAGGCTAACAAGCTTTGTATACGACAAAGTATTCTCTTTCTTTTTATACGAGTATTTTTTAGTTCAAGCGGCATAATTTATACTCGTTATACCTAAGTAAGAAATTTAACCTGTGAAAAGGCGATATATTTACTGGTGACAGCAATATCTCATATGTTAGTCGAGGAGCAGGTCGAGGAGATACAAGGATCCAAATACACTACTAATATTTAAACAGGCTGTTATGAGCTCCACACACCGACGCAACAAATTGTTTAGTGTGCATTGTCTTATAGGGACACTAGGGTGGTAATAGATAAATAACAATATAAAAGAAGAAAATCAGCCTCCTTTAAAGTGGAACCTTGGGCGCGTGCTCCAAGTATTCCCAGGAAAAGACGGTGTCGCCAGGGTGGCAGACATCCAGACTGCCAACGGCGTTGTACGACGCGCATTTTCAAAAATCTGTCCCCTCCCATTATAACTTATGCAGCCAAGGTGGAGCAGGTTGGAAGACGAAGTTCTTCCAAGGCGGGGAGCATGTCAACGCCGTTAATGTATAGAAGAAAAATAATATCACCATGGTTACTGGTACTAGTGAAAAAACATTCATGTCATATTTAATTTGACTTCCTTAATAATATACGCATTTTTTATCCTATTGAAGAAGTATTTTAATTTCAATCAGATACATTGTCTCAACATGTACTTACCCCAAACCTACCCACTTAGGTTCGCGAACCTCCGCGCTCCGCAAACCTGCACCCTCACTACTTGTTCTCTCTCTGTCAGTCAGTCACGGGGGATGTGGTGACAATCACCCCTTTGACCAGACGGGTAGCCCGGCTATCCGGGCCCCTACACGGCGGGAAACGACCGAGCAAGTGTGATCGTCTCCCCAGACGGCGTGCACCGTGCAATGCCAACGACAGAACGCTCTATCGTCGGCCGGTAACACTACGGAATGAGGCGGTCGTATAACTTGCACCAAAAAGAAATTGTTTAATCCTGTGTCGCAACAGTGCGCCATAGTGTGTACGTGAGCGAACACGTATGCGAACTTGATTCGCACAGGTACACACTAAAGCCAAAGTGAAAATATTTTTTTTGCTAGAGTTGCACAGTTCCAGGTTCGCGGGGCGCGGAGGTTCGCGAACCTAAGTGGGTACCTACCCCTTTCGATTCGTCGATCTACTCGATAACGTGAGAAGGAGAGTAAAACTGTCTGCTATTCGACAGATAACTTTTTCTCTTATTGTCATGATGTAAACAAACAAATACTCACCAAAATCGCTCATGAACGATAATATTACCTACAGAACGGAAATTCCACTTTGCTTTGAAGTAAACTGTCAAAGCTATTTATTAGTACGATCCGAAAACGTCACGTGGGAATAAGTTAAAAATACCTACATAGTGAAAGTTGACAGGTGGATCTTCTTCATCATTATTTCTGTGGCGATACTATCAGTGCGTCCGCTGCGTTAAGTGGGATCCTGCCGCGGGCACACGGCGCGGGAATATAGATTGCTGGTTTTCTGACGGACAGATGCTTGCAGAGCATGAATAAGCTCTAATCTATATCGCCCCACCATGCCGGGATCCCGCTCAACGCAACGGACTCACTCACTAATAATATGGCATAAGGAATGGTTAGTGAGTAGCATAGTATGCTTTAGTATGTGAACCGGCCTTAAGATTATCTGATTTCGATCGTTTGATGGAGTATCAAAGGGAGTGTAAATTAAAAATGCTTTTAAGAAGGGACTTATGAAAGAAGGTTCCAAAGAGCCTAGTAGGTACTTTTCTCCACAAATTGAATTTCTTCATTTAATTAAAAGTAACTAACCTTGGAAACGATAATTCATGAATTGGAAATGAAAAATTATTCTATTAAAGTGTCTTCATAGACGAGAATTTGAAAGGAAAGCAATTTGTGTCCTTAAAAATATACTTAAGTATATTAAAATATTAATTACTTTACTCTTTTAGACACTTAATTAGTTACTTACTTTTAAATTTCTTAGATAAAACAAAAACGTGTACGTGGTACCAAAATTAAACCATGTTGTTCGTTACATTATCATAATTCAAATAAAAATCAAATCTTTCTTGAACCACTAACAAACATTGATGTAGGTCCAAACGACAGCACGTTAAGTTAAACAGTTATTTTATTTTATTTTTTATTTTATTTTATTTTATTTGGGGAGCTTACAGCATCATTTACAACTTATGGAAATAAATATAGGTACTTAAGGGCTAATTACAAGTTAAACATGGTTAAACCACAGCCCAGAGTCTGGTTAAACTATGAAAATAGCTTTTATTACGTACGGCATAAAGACAGTCTCAAAGTCAACATGACTGAATAATCCGATGTGGCGTCGACTGTACCTTACCTATTGTATGGACAGTTACACTATTCCGTGAATAGTTGTGATTCCGAAGCACCGAATAAAAATGGTATATAATATAATATTATGTATGGCTATTAAAAATACTTATACGCAATATTCCTAGAGTGCATTTAGACAATACCGTTTACTAAATATTGGTTCGATAAATTCGTTTCTTTCAAAACTGCCATGATACTTTGAACTAACATTGTCACAACTGCAGAACCGAGTGAAAATTAAAAACTTTGGAGCGATATACCTACAGACCTATTTATTTGTGGCTTTACGCTGTTCAAAGTCACGCCAACAAAAGTCAGCTCTCTAGTTAGACGATAATAGCAATGTGTTTTATCTCATCTAGAGCAAAAAAGCAACAAGTGGTGTCTACTCATAATTCTAAATTTAATTCCGGCAAATCAAGTACCTAAGATTTGTCAAACCCTTTGTTTTATCGTTTTAAAACATATTAGACGGAACATATACTGCCACGTCGCGCCATGCATTATCATATTACGTTTCGTCATCGTCATCCTATATATGAATCGATGATTTCTAAAAGGGAACTTGTCCATTCATATCCAAGACATTTTTAATGGTATATATCTTTTAAAGTTTATGTGTACCTACCTATGTTTGCCTTCATTTTGCGTAAAAAGGCCACATGTCATTTCTTTTTCCATAAGTTGGTACGCCATCGAAATATTCGTTTAGAACTAAAGAGGCACTTGTCTTTTGCTTTTTTCATCTCCTGAAAAAAAATTCAACTGGAGAATACTCTGTGACAAGTGCCCTTCGAGCAACGCCGGCTTCGTACAGAAGCGCGTCTTACTCTAAGCAAGTGCCCTTTTAGAAATAATGGATCCATATATTATAATTATTTTAAATCACGAGCATACCTTTATGATGAGATGTAGGTAAGTAAGTGAGATGTAGACTTTTGTTATTTATTAGTTAAAAAAATCACTCGTGTCTAAATAGCCAGTTATTCTCAAAATTACACAATACTATTTCTCGTTTTGGCACATCAACATAAACACAAATGTAAAGTTCGCGTGTAGCCAGCAATAATATTGTTGCTTATGTTATCGTAGTGCATCGTACAAAATAAAACTTAATTAGCAAGTGCTGAGCTCATAAAATGAACGACGGAATTAATTAAGTAAAGAATAACATAAGTACTAGGTGGTTACACATTCCCGATGACCGCTGGTATGATGGGTGACTGAAAAAATATCAGTTTTTTACTTGATCAAAACTATTAAAACCGTTATAATTTCGTTCAGCATTAGCTGATACTTTTTATAGAGAACTCTACCTAATCATTTCTCAAACCAATTAAGTGATTGTGCATGAAAATATGATTATTATTGTACAAGATGATGAACGCAGACAGTGTACGGTCAAACCTAAATAGGTTTTTATGACACTGTTTTAAGAAATGTAATAATGTTTTTATTGTTGTAATTTAATAAATAATAAATAAATCACGTTTTCTGAGAAGTTGTTTTTGATGTTTTTATTTTGCATTTCCCAACGTTTCGGTACTTTTATTTGCAGCTGCTTTGGTTCCGTGTTTGTTGGAAATGGGGGAAATTATAGAATCCAATTAATTCTCACAAACCTTAATACCTACGCGTTAGTATCAGTAAAAGTGTTTTATTTCAATACTAGCTGATGCCCGCGACTTTGTCCGTGCGTAATTCGGTTTTATGTTTGAGGATTCTGGATCTAGGACGTATCCACCTTTGGCCGTTTCGTCACTAACACTTTGGTATACACACCTCAAAACATAAATAAGCGTCCTACAGATTTATTAGTTTTTTTTGACATAGGTATATTTTCCATGCTACAAAAGTTCTTAAGAAAAATGTATTTCATATTTAACATTAAAACAATTAACAGATTTACTTAACCAGTATTTTTTCTAAACACGTTTTGTTATTAAAATCTGTATTATTTCCAGTTGTTTTGTAACATTTTTAGAAACTACATAGGTAAAAGATACCTTTTTATTGCTACTAATACAAACAGATAAGGAGTTGTTTTTCCAAAAATAGGAAAAAAAAATTACACAAAATTTTTGTTGTTTCGTCCTTCTTTCACTTACAAAACTGTCCAGAGTTTTTCTATCACTGCTTTTCAGGCGGTCGACAGGTTTTTTTTAAACCTTATGGTGGGATAGTAATATTAATAATCGTAACATTATTAATTTAGTATCCTAGGATTCTAATGAGATAAGAGTGATGATTGATTAAATTATAATTTATTTTAAGATGAATCATCACGAAAAATGAACCTGGAGCCGCTCACTAAGATCATTAATTATATACTTAGGTAGTTATAAATATTTATGCCTATAAGAGCTTAGTAAATGAGAGTTCATCAACGTTCACAGAGATAGCATTTTGCTTCATCTTAGTAGAAATAAGTAAGTAAGTATTCTTAGATAAATCAAATAAGCAACTACGAGTATAATTAGCTAATTATACTCGTAGATGTTAGACTACTAACGTAGTTGTTGTTGCTAATTATACTTGTAGTTGTAGTAGTATTTAAAAAAAAAGTAATTTAAAAGTAAGTAAAATTTATTTATAGTGATTTTGTAGCGTAGAATAGCTATTCTAATAAAAAAAAGTAATTTAAAAGTAAGTAAAATTTATTTATAGTGATTTTGTAGCGTAGAATAGCTATTCTAATAAAAAAAAGTAATTTAAAAGTAAGTAAAATTTATTTATAGTGATTTTGTAGCGTAGAATAGCTATTCTAATAAAAAAAAGTAATTTAAAAGTAAGTAAAATTTATTTATAGTGATTTTGTAGCGTAGAATAGCTATTCTAATAAAAAAAAGTAATTTAAAAGTAAGTAAAATTTATTTATAGTGATTTTGTAGCGTAGAATAGCTATTCTAATAAAAAAAAGTAATTTAAAAGTAAGTAAAATTTATTTATAGTGATTTTGTAGCGTAGAATAGCTATTCTAATAAAAAAAAGTAATTTAAAAGTAAGTAAAATTTATTTATAGTGATTTTGTAGCGTAGAATAGCTATTCTAATAAAAAAAAGTAATTTAAAAGTAAGTAAAATTTATTTATAGTGATTTTGTAGCGTAGAATAGCTATTCTAATAAAAAAAAAGTAATTTAAAAGTAAGTAAAATTTATTTATAGTGATTTTGTAGCGTAGAATAGCTATTCTAATAAAAAAAAGTAATTTAAAAGTAAGTAAAATTTATTTATAGTGATTTTGTAGCGTAGAATAGCTATTCTAATAAAAAAAAGTAATTTAAAAGTAAGTAAAATTTATTTATAGTGATTTTGTAGCGTAGAATAGCTATTCTAATAAAAAAAAGTAATTTAAAAGTAAGTAAAATTTATTTATAGTGATTTTGTAGCGTAGAATAGCTATTCTACGCTACAAAATCACTTTACTTTTTTTTTAATTAAGTACTTGATGGGTACTTATCTATATTTTGTTGAAATCAATCAAGTCAAACTAAGTACCTACCTCCTTAACTCTTTAACGCCCGGAAAATGAGACAAAAGATTTTCTATTGTGTCTCGGTCGCCAGCGACCGCTCCGGCGTTAATGAATTAATAAGCTGATATTCACTTTGTATTTTTTTACAAACCCAATAAAATTAATGTTTATTGTGAAACAAAAGAATATCGCCATTCGTTCGCCATGATTTTATTTTGGAATTTTCATTGAATCCAAACTTAATTTGATTCCACGAGAACAAAGAAAGTTCCTCGAGCATGATAGTAAACTCTTTAATGCTGTGGTTTGTAGCTGTGCTCGTAAATATTATATTTTATAGTACGCCTAAGTTTAGTGTTATGTTTCTGTGATTTTGATAAATGACATGTTCCATTGTAAGCCAAACCTCTTGGCTATGCATAGTAAGAAAAAGATTTAAATCATTGATTCCAAACAATTATCTTTCCACTGAAATTAAATAAAAAATAAAAAAAGTTTATTTTTCTTTTAAACCTAATACAATTTTGGAAATAAGTTGGTGTCCCAAAATTATAATAATTAAACATAGATTTATTCTTCATTTAACATATTATTATATTAATTATATTATTGAAATAATTAAACATAGAAACTTTATCGAGTTTAGATTATTTTTTTAACGAGATTTCGTTGACTCTCATCGAGAGCGTATGCGCATCATATTATATTTAAAAATAACCATTATGTAAGTTAAGTCTACTACAGGCTGTTTGGTAATAGTCTTATAAAGCCGAATATGGTGGATAGGGACCATCAAACTGAACAACTTTTACTATGGGACCAACTCTCAAACCAAAAAAAAAAATTTCGTTTTTAATTTTTGTATGAAACATCATACAAAAATTAATAACGAAATATCAAAATGTATAAAACAGCAATTTTTTTTCGCGATTTTAGAGTGGTCCCATAGTAAAAGTAGTTCAGTTTGATTAACTCTATCCACCATATTTGGCTTTATAAGGCTATTACCATACACCCTGTATAAGCAGAAAGCTCGTCACCTATTTTGTAACATGGAAATTGGTCATTCGGCGCGCGACCTCGCTTATTGATTGTGGACGTGAATAGACTTTTCAAGGTACATCGATATAATGGTAGTGTTATGAGCAAAGTGCCGTGACGGCGGACAGTATGGACACTTATCTTTAAGCTTTTTAGTAAAAAAAGCGTAAATAAATAGGATTTTTTGTCTGTCATCAGCCTTACTGTTACAGTACTTTCTTGCCTGAGTTTACCTTTCTTTAATGAAACAAGAATGGCCATCACATTAATTCCATTTCGATTCGGACATACTTTCTGCGGTAGGTACAAGGGCGTCGCAAGCCCATGGCCCAGGGGGGGGGCAAGTGAATATTAAAGAGGATGAGAAAAATAACTTACACTTAGTTACTTGCACTTAGTGAATTTATTCAAGTTTTGAGATGGGGCGGGATTTATCGGAAAAGCAAGTCAATTGGCTACATTTTTTAACCTCTAGGGGGGGGCAGCTGCACCCCCCTGCCCACCCCTGGCGACGCCCTTGGCTACATGGAAGAAAGGACTTTAAAAGGAATTTGGATTTTGAATCTAAGTAGGTATGTACTAGATTTTTAGGAAGGATTAAATATTTTATTAACGAACTAACTTTCCAAAATTCCCTCAAGAGTAATTTGAGCAAATAATTGTCAAGAATCGAACTTATGTTCAACTAGGGAACAGACACTAGTAAACTAAGTAAGCGACGCAAGATATTTAGAAACAGTAATAGCACTACTAACTGAGATGAATAAATTTAAAAACTTACATAAAATAAATATGTAGCGATTGTGTTCGTATCGAATAAGTACTAGTTAACAAAATTTTGAGCACTAGCATTTATTTCGCGAGACATACATTCAAATTAATCCAAAACATGGATTGCCATTTTGAAGATTAGTCTCGAGCAGTTCTAGAAGACAAAAAAAACAACTTAGTCGTAGTAGTTTTTTATCAATGTAAGTAATGCAAACCATTTCTTTCGAATATTTACATTCCTTTTCGTTTGTCTTTCGTCCTCTCTACCTATAAAGCAAAACGATGTACCTACTCCAAAATCAGGAATAGAACATTACAGCCGAGAACGGGAAGTTAGCATTTGCATTGTCGAGGATGGTTTGAAGCCCGAGCCGTAGGCGAGGGCTTTAATCATTGGAGGCAATGTAAATAGTTTCCAGTATAATGCTTGTTTAATAGTTTTTCACGAAATGCGAGGGAAAATTTTCTTAGTAAAAATATGGTAATTTTTAAATTGGTTCGTCTGATCCAATAGACCATACAACAAGTCAAAATGTCTGTGGTCTGACCTCATGCAGCCATAAAGTTTCGTAAAAATAACGCTACATGAATTCTACATCTACTGTTTTAAATTTGGAATAGGTACTTGTTCGGGAAGGTATTGAAAGTCATTCCAAGCCGATCCAAGCACTGAATTTCAAATTCAACAAGTCCCACATGAGATAACTACTTGGTTAGGTACCTTGTTTGAATTTTAATTATCTTGAACTTGACTTTATTTCTTTGTCATGCCAAACTAAAAAAACTAAAAACAAATAAAACAAGTAAATATACTTTAGCTCAGGGATTCTTAAAGTGGTCCATATCGACCGCTTGGGTCGATATTGGTTTTCTAGGGGTCGACACTATGTTTATAATAACTTGATATTTGATAGGATTTTCAAAGTACTTAATTTGGCTATATGGGCATGGGGGTCTGAGGTATCAGTTTAGTTTGGAAAATGGATTTCTTGCCCAAAATAGTTTGGGAATCCCTGCTTTAGCTAGTACGAGAATGGTAAGAAATATGACTCATGATTGGATCAAATTGGTAGATTAACTATACATGGGAATGAAGAGGTCGGTTGCTTTGTTGGTTTATCAAGACCACTGGCTGGAATGGAGACATGAAATATCTTGTTACCAAGCGAGGAACTATTTCATCTTGATTCCCCTTATATAATCTGTATTGCGCAATAGTACTTTTCGCAACGCCCAAAGAGATATTACGATCTCATCTTCTTTTCCATAAATCAGTTATGTTATGACTTATGAATTTATGACATAACAATGGAATGTTTTTGGTAGTCTACATTTGGAGTATTGTCTTAGCTACGCCTAAACATCAGACGATATAGCGCAGATCCAAATACTAATACAACTTGTTAAGTAATGTCCATCAGCCATTTTTAATGTCCCCACTGCTGGGGCACAGGCCTTCCTTATGGGTGGATAAGGAGGACGGGCCATAACCCACCACGCGGGCCCAATGCGGATTGGTGGGTGTTAACGACTGCAAATGCAGCCGGGACCAACGGCTTAACGTGCCTTCCGAAGCACGGAGGAGCTTTGGTCACCCATCCCATGACCGACCCTTGCGAACGTTGCTTAACTTCCGCAATCACTGGGCCAGGCGCTAAATCACTGCGCCACCAAGCTCCTTAAGTAATGAATGAACCCAAAATGGGAAAACCGTTTCTTCGGACCATCAAAGTGAAAAACTTTGGCACCAACTCTGATATCGCAAAAAAAATCTGCTGTTTCATTAAAAATGATATTTTCGTTAAAAATGTTTGTATGTAAAAGCAAATTTTTTTTTTCGTCTCTAATTTACTGAAGAAATTAAGGGCCAGTTACGCTGAATTTTATTAAAAAGCCAGCATCGGTTACACCGAAGATGTATTTTTTCCGGTTCAATTGTCTTTGAAATACCAAGTTATTATTTAAAGAGAAAATTCGAATTGTGACCTTTAACAATCAATTATACAAAATTAATAAAAACATTCCGATCAGTTATTTCATGAGGAAATATTGAAGTAGTAACAGCAAAGCGATTCTATTATAGGTAAGTACTTATCTAAATCTCATAAAAACATTTGTGTTTATCGGCATGAATACTTTTTATGGCTATGGTTCCCAGTTGTTGAATATTAATACTTTGGTCCAAACTTAGTTCCCTTAGGGCTGACTCTACTCAATATGAAAGTCAAAGGGTTATTTTTTTCTAAACTTTTCTAAGCAAAAACGTACTCAAAAATACGAAAATAAATAAATTATTATTATAAATATTTGATAACATCACAAACATTTGCTCCGATTTCAAAGTAAGTAACTAAATCAAGTTATGAAAATCAGAAACAACGGTGGTGGTATCACAAACACCCAGACATTATATAGAAAAGTTCATTTTCTAAATAATTGACTCAGCCAGGGATCGAACCCGGGACCTCAGAGATGACACCTTGAAAACCAGTGTACGAGCCACTCGACCACGGAGATCGTTGGAAATATCATTTTTCTCATGTATCTTCTATCTTATCATTATCATTCACTTATTTTATAATCGTAGTTACGACGTGTTACAAAAAACCCGTAATGCCGAATATGGTAGATAGGGACCAACAAACTGAACAACATTTACTATGGGACCAACTATGAAATCGCGAAAAAAAATATCAGCTGTTTCATACAAAAAATAAAACCCAACAAACTGAACAACTTTTACTATGGGACCAACTATGAAATCGCGAAAAAAAATATCAGCTGTTTCATACAAAAAATAATACCCAACAAACTGAACAACTTTTACTATGGGACCAACTATGAAATCGCGAAAAAAAATATCAGCTGTTTCATACAAAAAATAATACCCAACAAACTGAACTACTTTTACTATGGGACCAACTATGAAATCGCGAAAAAAAATATCAGCTGTTTCATACAAAAAATAATACCCAACAAACTGAACAACTTCTCTGATATCACGAAAAAATAATCATCTTAGATTTTGATATTTTCGTTATTATTTTTTGTATGAGACAGCTGATAAAGTTTTTTCGCGATTTCAGAGTTGGTCCCATAGTAAATGTTGTTCAGTTTGATGGTCCCTATCTACCATATTCGGAATTACGGGTTTTTCGTGACACGTTGTATACTTCGTCATCAGCCATTTTATTCTTTATGGGTGGATAAGGAGGATGGGCCATAACGCGGCCACCACGCGGGCCTAATGCGGATTGGTGGGAGTTAACGACTTTAAATGTCTTTGCAAATAAATATTTGATTGATTGATTGAAATGATAGTAAATTTTTGGTCACCCATCCCATGACTGACCCCTGCGAAAGTTGCTTAACCTCAACAATCAAAGGCCAATACGCTATTGTTGTAACACGTTGTATACAAATATATTGGTAACTTCGGTACGGGAGTAGTCTTGTACTTGCCTTTTTACGCGAATATTGCCTGTTACCGTTAAATGTTGACTTTACGCCCGTATCCGCTTCGGGACCAAAGATGGAACTTGCTTCAAGTGCTTATTCAAGTTGCTTGAATAGATCCAGATTGTATGTTCTGTGACGCTGCAGATGAAAGCAAATATAAACAGTTGACGTATGGTACGAGTATATGAAACTTTCAATAAGTTGTTTTACGAAAATTCTTGTCACGTTGCTATGCGAAGTTTGATTTTCATAGGAGGATTAAGGAAGTTTTAAAAGTTTCACTGACATTCTAATAAAATCTGGAGACCTATAGTACCTAGTACATTTCACGGTTAACGTAATCTTATGCCAAAAGGCAATGGTTAAGAATAATACAGCGAAATTCTTGTAGAGTCACCAACAAAATTTGCCATAGGAACTTTTTGACAGATGTTTAACAGTTTGAAATATTTATCAAAAACGTTGCTACCACAGAATATATAATAGTACTAACGTTTGCTACGACAAAGTAGACATTCGTTGCTGACCGTGCCAAGCCATTGTTTATTTTCTCGACAACCTCAGCCCTTCGAGGAGGCGTAGTTTAAAAAATATCAATGCTTGCAATGGTAAGCGAACCGAAAACCCTTTGCTTATCGTTGAAATGTAGCGCATCACCCCAGGGACCAACATACATTATACATACACTAATGTTCGATTCCGATAGTGATGATGTCTACGTGACAATGCAATCGTGAAATGTACGTGTGATGCACGTTAATCATGCATGATGTCACAAAGAATAATAAACAAATGACGATCTCTGAAACGACGACGAAGTTATTTCCGTATTATCGATCATAATATCGTTTGTAGAGTTTATGTGTCGATATAAACAGACTGTCACGGCATTTTTACGTTTCAATATTTCGTAATAAGTCTTGGGCGAAGCAGTTTTATGATGCTGTTATATTCCGTTTATATCAAGCTATTAAACATTTATTCGGCTAAATATTATACCCACTGAAAGTAACATACATAATTACATAACATACACAAAATGATAATATGAATATTTGTTATCATTCAATTAAAACTTAATATGATAGGTACGTCTAGTAATAATTTATCATTAAGCTAGGTTTTAACACATTCACGGACGCTCTATCGAAAAGTATTTTTTTAGGTAAATTTATACACCTCGACGTATAACGTCGCATTGTGTGTGAACGTTATAAATAATCATTTTTTAGGAAGTCCTACGTGTACCATGGATCACCAGCAATAGGGACATTATTTATGGCTGATGCTGAACACCTAGCTTTGCCTGATTTTTAAACACAAAGAGTTTGCCTGATTTTCTATACACCATTAATTTTTAAGTATACCTATCTAAAAATTTAATGAGGATTTCAGACAACGTGAATGAACAACTTTTACTATGGGGCCAACATACATTATAGTTGAGTCGATGTTGTATTTTTCTATGGAACAGCTGTTTTTTTTCGAGATTCCGTGGTTGGCCCCATAGTAAAAGTTGTTCATTCACGTGATCATGGCCCTACCATGAGTTGATGCAAACTGTTAACGTTACCGTAAACTATCGGATATACTGCTCACAGTCAGTGCGAGTGAAAGAGACAAAACGATGGTTTACGGTAACGTCAACAGTTTGCATCAACTCATGGTAGTGCCACTGAAATCCCCTTTTCATTTTTAGATAGGTATAAAAATGCGCAATATCCTCATATATTTCATGATATAAGTATTTTTATTATGCGACTTTAGTGAAATACATTATGTCGTCCTCTTAGGCGCCAATTAGCGATCAAGATATCCGATACGTAATAGCCGATAAGGAGCGACGTCTACTCGGCACCCTCCATTGCCCTCTCATTATGTAATACTATGTATGTGCCGTCGCATTTCAAGGCAGGATATAAAATATAGTACTTACCTACTAAATTCATTTTCAAAGGAGACCTAATGTTAGATATAGATATTATTTTAATTGACATGAGATCAAACACTCTTATCCTACTTCCTACTATATTTATATAATATTATAAATGTGTGAAAGTTTGTGGGTTTGGATGTTTAGATGTTTGGATGTTTGTTCCTCAATCACGCCAAAACGGCTGAACAGATTTGGATGAAATTTAGCAAACAGATAGTTTATAGCCTGGATTAAAACATAGGATACTTTTTATCCCGGTCAAAGGTTGCGTAGGGATTTCCAAATGTCTTAACGTGTTACAGAAATATTACGTTATCGACTATTAATTTTACGAGTATTACCTTTATAAGTATTTTTTTCTAGAATCAAAAAATAAGTACTTGTATTTATTCTCAAAATTGATCTAATGAAAAATTGTCATCTTGTTCCAATTATGTATTAATATTATTATTAAGGAAAGATAAGTACTTAAGTATAGACATAAAAACATAAAAATAAAAATATTGGTTATAGAATTTGACTTGTTAACGACATGACTATCACTTCTTGACAGCACGCAAAAGCTACAAATCCGAATGACTCAGCACTACCAATCCAATGACTATTAAATGAGGCTTTTATGCCATTCTTCAATATCAAATGAAGTGTGGGTGGGGCTTGAAATAGGTTACGCACTGCTACCATATTAGATATATTATACTTAGTGATATATGGTGTCCCAGTGTCAACATGGATTCTACCACTATTGACAAGAAAATGCATAAGTACCTATACTCATAATTAATTTTGCAGGGTGCAATTTTTTGATAAAGTAGCATTATAATGGTACTGTGTTTTTTAAAAGAGTAGGCTTCCACCATCAACTTCCGCCCGCGTCAAATTTTACTTCCTGTCGGAGATATAACCTTCGATCTAGATGATCGAAGTTATATTCTGTCCGATCCATCCACTGGTTTTTGCTGTGCGATGATGAAACAGTCGGCGAGGAGATATTATTTTATAAGTTTACATTTTTAAGGTCCTATGTATTTAAACATTCGAATGTTTAAATAGCTAAATCATTACCATCATTAATGATAATTCTGTCGCAGACTCGCAGTGGTTTGTCGGCCATGTTGCTTTCCGACCCAATGAAACTTTTTTCTGTGTTTTTTTAACCAACTTTCACAATACAACTTACAGTCCTTCGGGAGCGGTACTGCATTTGCATTCACAGATCGTGTTTATAACCGTCAGTTCAAAATGTTAGAATACCTACGTACTTATATATTTTATAGGAATTTGTAGATTTTTTTAAAACGTTGTTTTCTGGTACACACGACAGGACGTCAAATTACACAGTTGTACTACGATAACAGCTTTTACTACTTACAGCATAGAGACAGTCTCAAGGTACATGTATAGTCTGTACCTACATTTTTAGACACAGGTATTGAATATTTTTTGTTTGAGAGAATAAGTGGAGTCAACTTAGTCAAAGGAAGGTAGATATACAATTTCAGTGATAGAGAATGGTGTCAGTTTAACAAAGTTTATAGAAACTTATTTCGTACCTAGTATCGTAAATTCCGTCAGAAATTAACAGATAATAGTATTACCTAATTATTTATCAGCAGCAGCATTGGTTTGATTGCCAATGTTGTAAGAATGTTGTACAAAAAAAGATAATTTACGCAAGATGCGGATACATTACTTATAGTTTTTAACCGACTTCCTTTCTGTATAAGGTGGTACCAAATGAAGTGATGATACTGAAACAGGTGATAGTGTTGCTAAAACCGAACAACGTTCTCCAAGGAACATAGGTCGAAAAACATTTTTTATTCGCCTTTGGTACCTACTTACCACCATATAAGTATTTGAAGCTAGCAATTATTTTGTTTCACTTATGCTCTGAAATGTTATTATTTCATTTGAAAAAGGAATGCAGGACATTCCACATTTCCGTGGCCGTCTGGTTCGTCACATTCTAAATTTAAAATTTAATGCGGAAATTAATTTCATTACTTACTTCGCGCACTAGGGCGGGAAGTAGACTTCCAAATTCGAAACGGTAGACCCGAACTCACATCAGCTAGCATTATTTTTATAAAACTTTATGGTTGCATGACTTCGTTATTTAACATGGTCACACGAACCAATTTAAAAATCTAATTTTTACTAAGAAAATTTTATTTCCTCGCATTTCTTGAGAAAAGTATTATACAAGCCATGTACTGGAAGCTATTTGCATTGCCTCGAATGATTAAAGCCATCCTCGACAGTGCAAATCCCGTTCTCGACTGTAATGTACTATTTCACTACCAGTCTCCACAAGGTGTTTTATGCTTCAAACCTGAAAGGAAACTTTTCCTTTCCATATAAAATTTACATGTCAATTCTATTTTAAGGTTGTATTCAAGCACATGTGGATAAATTGCTAACAACGTCGGTCATGGGCCACTGCCGCGGCCTCCATACATATAACATGGCCCACTTGTAAACAACCCCGAGCGAAAGAGGCGAGGAAACTTAAATTTGTAATGCCCACTACCTGCCACTCCAATCCCTATTTTAATGGCCGTAAGGATGGAAATTGAATAATTAGACAATCACTTCGCGTTACCGTTCTGAGAATAGCCACCCGTTTAATAATTCAAGGCGCTCAGTTTTCCGTCATATCGATATCGGCACCATTATGCATTGCAGCTTTTATGTTCTATCTATAAGTACTATAAAACATCAGTTCTGGTAAATAATTTACCTAATAAAAGTGTACTTTTTTGTTGTTTCATTCAAAAAACTTTTCTAAAAGTTTTGTTGCAAACTGTACCGACTAATTAAGTTCTTTTCAATAGTTATTCGATAATCAGAACTGATTAATATTACCTACTAATTAATAATATAATTTCATTTTGTTTGTTTGTTACGCCTTCACGCCTTAACTACTGCACCAATCGTCATGAAATTTTACATACATGTTGGCAAGGGTACAGAGAAGGACATAGGGTACCTTTCATTCCGAAAAAAAGTATTGTTCCCGAGGGATAGCAAAAACTTTCCACGCAGACAAAGTCGCGGGCTACCGCTAGTCATTTATATTTTATTTTACAGCACAAGTGCGGGCTGTGCGAGGCAACCCAACGACGTGTCAAAGGGTTAATAAGCCGGCACTCAAAACTCGCAACACGACTATTTTCAACCGAGAGCCGCTTACACGGTAATGAGAAACATATAATTTTCCTTTCTGCCATGTTTTTGCACCGCACACGGTTCGTAAACCCATTTATAATTTGTGAACTTTGCCAGAATTAAGGGACTGAAATAAAAAAATGTGTAAAAAGTTACCTTTTGAACAGTGGATGCGGTGTGGAACGGAATGTAATTTGTTGTCTTTTTATGGAGAGGACATTATGCTGAGGCACTTTGTTTTTGTACCTGTGCTGTCAACAACAGTAATTAAGTACTTATAAAGCTTTTGTTATTACGATTTCAGCATAGTAGAGAAATCGAGCGCTTTCATTAATATTCTTGAATAAATTTCGTCAAGATCCTCGTATAATTTTAGCTAATTATTAAAATCCATCACTTAAAGATACTCTATATACTTTCCACATTAAAAGTTTTCTTAAAACATTAAAAGTGAAAAGTTATCATTTGCTAGATTCTACTCGATTCTACTAAGTACTTATAATCGATTTTCAAAAAAATTCCGCAATTTTGTACCTAACTAATATCCTAGGACCTTTTTTTAATTTTTTCTTAAGTTAGTTTTTTTCCGAAATATTTACAATTTAGTAAACAAACACCCCCAAAAAACCCGAATTTACCCGAATTTTGCATTATAAAAAAAATACCAGTAGATTTTCAAAATTCAAACGTTCACACGTGTCTCGATAAATTCCTCAACTTTTGGTAGGTACATTCCCATCTCGATCCTCCCAAAATCCTCGGAGATGGTCAAAAATACGTCTCTGGCGATTTGCATCTGATAACCATTTTCAACTTCGATCATCTATACCTGATTTTCAGTGGTAAAAATCAGCCAAGTGCGTGTCGCCTCGCGCAGTTCTGTAGTTACCTTATAGGTACCATACCATAATTTTAATACCACCATCATTTTTTGTCTGCAAAAATAACTGTGTTTTTCATAGTTTGTATAAATGTCACACTTGCGGTTTTGGAAATTGGCTATATCTCTAAAACTGCTTACTATATCTATATAAACTTTTTTGTTGAAAGTGTTTATTAAGAATATTAAGATCTAAAGCATAAGTATATTTTTATCTCTTATTTCAAAAGTTAGAGGGCAACATTTTACCACTTTGGAAGTGTAGGTATATCTTTCAAACGGATCTTTTTACTTTGCAAATAAAGTTTTAGAAACCTCAATTTTATTTTTACCGACTTCAAAAGGAGGGAGGTACTCAATTCGACCCTTTTTATTAAAGACATTATCTATATACATTCTGCACATACGTTCATATGCTTCATGATTCATGACAAATACCTATCTTTTTACATAAAATTGAATAACACGATCAGCTGGCTTTGCGGCTTTCGCAAGCATAATTACAATTAAACGAAATTAGATTAAAACGTAATAAAGGCCATGGAAATGAGACTTTTCCCGGTTCATATGTCACCATTAGGGGTGTAACAAATTGATGTCAAGTCGGCAAGGTCAAGCCTGCCCCGCAAACTTGCAGGGCCATCGTTACACATCATTTTTTCAATTTTGTGCATGTTACTTTATCAACCAATGTTTTTCTTTTAGCCAAAACCTTTTTGCATATTAAATGTATTTTTTCTGTAACAAAATAAAGTTAGAAGCCTAAAAACCCGCCTGCATAAAAAGACAAATCAACTGAAAAGATGGAAACAAGATCAAAAATTTTAAAGGCAAACTTGCAGTCGGAGGCTTACATAAAGAAAGTGACATTATGAATGATTTGAATTATATTTAATCTTGTTTCCATCTTTTCAGTTGACTTGTTTTTTTATGCAGGCGGGTTTTTTAATTTTTTTTATTTATTTTTTTATTTATCTCTTTTAACTATTATATTTTACGGTCATGATATATTGCAGTATTCTATTTTTTTTTTTCATTTCGTTTATACAAAATGAAAAAAAAAAATAGATTAGATGTACGGTGCTATTATTAGCACCGAACAGCCGCCATGTTGGTTTTTTTATAACGCCACCTTCTTACAAATCTAACGAATCTTAATCATAGAAATCCGTTCAGCCGTTTGAAAGATATGAGGTAATAAAGAATATTACATACAAACATACTTACAAAGATACGCGCGAATAACATAACCCTATTGCAGTCGGGTAAAAATGCTTTCGTATGTCCGGCAGTCCGTTTGTTCTCCTACAGGTCGCATTTATGAACCGATTCTCGTGAAATTTTGTGAGCAAGTTTCACGATTTTTTTTCAAAATGGCGGAGATATTATGTGGAAAATCATATTTCAGCCATTTCGAAAAATGATCTCTACCACTTTAGAACCACAGATATTATAATACTGGAGTCTCCACTAGTTTTATTTGTGATTCATCTCTTTATTTGACAAAAAATAAGCGAATAATCGGGTATTGTAATAAAATCTTATAACAAATTAATGCTGTACTAAATAATATACTAGAAAAAAATTCGACGATGTCACTAGTGACTCGGTAGCTCAGCGGTCAGAGCATTGGACCGGATATCCAAAGGTCGCGGGTTCGATTCCCGTCTGAGTATTGATCTGGTGCGAGTCGTATTTTTTCTAGTATATTATTTAGTATTGTATAAAAATAGCATTGTGAATGCAAAAATCTCAAATTTAAAAATTAATGCTGCCTTAATTTAACTAAATGAACCCAATCTCGTTTTCCACTGGTTTCTATAAGCACTATTGTATAATGATCCTTTTCGACCTGTACCGATTCATAAAGTACGAATGATACGAATCAATCAATATGTAAAACCTTCAACGTTTTACCTGAGGACAAAGCCCAAGGTGAAGAAAATTACAAAGCTAAAGCTACTCTATTTGTAACTAAATAGAAACAATTCTACAATAATCGTTAATCTTTCTCAAAATCAGAAAATAGGTCATACCTATCGTTTAAAAAGGTTCTTGTCAATAACAGTTCAATAAAATACATAATATATATAGCTAAAATAATTGAATTTACATAAAAAATATTGAAGAAATACGATATTATGATGCAAAATTGCAAACAAATAATTACACTAACTTCTAAATAATTTTATGATTTTTTTTTTTAGTTAGTAATAACCATTTTTTTTTTGCACAATGGGATAGTGCTTGGCCTTCACCTCACCTGATGTTAAGTGACGATAAGGCCGAAGATGGAAGCGCACTACCCGGAATCCTCATCACTGAGGAACTGGCTATCTTACCTCTAACTGCCGGAATACAACAATTTTAAATTGTTGTTATGGCGTCAGACTTAGGTAAGATGGTGGTAGCTAGCCAGGCGGACTTGAAATAAGCCCTACCACCAACCAAACGGAGTTCAAATTGTACCCCCTGGGAATCGATCCCGGGACCCTGCGTCTTACACGGGTGGGCGAACCACTAAAACACAGAGGCGGTTTTACAACAATAACACCAATAATTTACAATTACAAAACAATATAAATTAAATGAAAATAAAAATTACACTGCCTTACAAACATCATCAATCATTACCATCACGTTTTTACGGTGCTTATAACAAAAATGAAAAGATCATTACCGTTGAATGTACCAAACACCTGAAAATAGTAGTTTAGCCAATCAATACCTACGTTTACTTCATTAATAATATCCAAAGGTCATGTAAAATACCATGGTGGTTTACCACAGAATAAAGAAAAAAAAATTGACCCAAAACAAATGTCATCATTTAATTTTGTGTTTGTGGAAATCTTTTGAAAATAAACTGTCGTTTCGGATTATTATGCTTACCGCTGACGGGCGCTATTTTGTAGCTGCGATAAGCGCGGCGTTAATCGCGGCGATATCGCTGCGATAAACGCGGCGATAATCGCGGCGACAATCACGGCGCTTTTTAGTCGCTGACGTAGGTTAACCCTAAAAGGCACCCGGTAATAATATTATAGAACAATCACTTTTATTATTGCTAAGCTCTATAAAATAAAGTTTATGATTTATTTATGTCAGTAATTATATACTTTTCACAAATGAAGCAAACAATGTATACGATTCAAATGTCTTCAGTACCCTTAGCACGAACAGCTATCGAGAAAAAACACGCACGTAAAATTACTCGATAGACAATTCTCTATGGAAAATTTCATTTCGCTTATCGGCGATAGATGGCGTTGTACAAATTTCCAATACAAAATTTATCTATCGAATGATTATTTTTTTGATAGCTGTTCGTGCTAAGGGTACAGATCCTTTTATCGTCAAAATAGTGTGAAGAACAAAAATTCTGCATATACTTTATATGCGCAAATTCAAGAATTATATAAATTGGTAAGCATATCATGTAATAATAATTCTCTTACTTTTTATTGCAAACTCTACCATTACAAAAATAATTATGTCAGCCAGCGAAAAAAATTGTGGTGTCTTTTAGGGTTAAAGCCGCTTGTCACTCTTGTCAGTGTCATTTCGTGGGCGATTAGTCGCCGAGCTATGTGTGAGCTACTTTTTGTAGCTCGTGGGCGTTTACGTATTGAACTCCATATGTTCTATTCTGGGCTACAAAAAATCGCTCGGCGATTAAGCGCCCGTGAGCGGTGGCGCTTAACGTGGGTGGTAGCAGAACAAAAGTGTATTATTTAGTTTTTAATCTGCTTACTATAAACCTTCTATGGACTTACGAATAAAGCTTATTACACGCTTGTCAGCTCGTTTCACCTGCAACGCGACAGTTTATTTAACGAATAAAGTCTGAGCGAAAACTTACATAAGCGTAACTCACTTTTAGGTAAAAAAAAAATACATATTACACTTTGTTTCACTGATTTTCAGAATCATTCGACATTTTCCTCCGTCTTTCAGATCGATTTTTAAAAGTAATGATGAGAAATTGATCTACACTTAAGTACCTCTATTATCGCATTATTTAATGCGAAACAAGATTTGAATTCGGGGCGCTAGTTTCAAAATCCAATGCTATAGCCATAGGTACATACATACTGCAGATTTCATAGTTTTCTTTCAATACTTGAAAGTGGTTTTGAGAGGAAAACAATTTCGAAACCTTAAAAGCAATAACTTTCAAGGGAGTTACGTAGACAGCCCGGCAAGAATAGCCAATTTCAGAAGTATTTCGTCCGCGGTCGTATTACAAATTAACTTTCCAATATTTAAGTAAGATAGGTAACTAATTCTAATGTGTAATTTCCGTCAATAATCTGCTTTATTATTTTTAAGATTGTTTATCACTGTATTTAATTTCAATTTCAATGTGTTCGTTATTTTGAATAACATTCTACATGTAATATTTTTGTTAATACTTAAGTACATAAGTAATAGGTAAATTATTTACTATTATAACATATGTTTTCATGGACGTTGTTAGTGCAGAGTATAAAAAACATCAGTTTTAAACAATTCTGTAGTTTCCTTGATCTGCGGCGAGCCAGTGTAATACTTCGTGAAAATTCCTTGGTTTAATAGCAGTTTTATAAGAAAGCTGGTTATTAAAACTTTTACACCGATCATTATTGTCTTATTTTAAAACTAACATGCTGTCATAGGAAGCTTTAAATCAATCAATATCCGTGAATATTGTTTGAAGGTCGAGCGATCATACAAGCAACATTCATAGTAATTGTTTAAATCAGGTAGGAAAAAAGAAAATAAATAGTAGATGTTTATTGTGATACTAATAATAGGTAGACGGAAAAGGTCGCGGCCTTTTTAAAGCATTAATTTTTCGTGTTATTTTTCTGGCAATACTAAACTTGGGCGGGAATGTAATATATTGTTTGACAAACTGGTTTGACAGCTGACTTCTGGCAATAGCGGGGTAAAATTAAAATTATAATAATATTTGTCTTGCGTTTTTTATATTTTTTATAAGAGACGTTTTTGCAATTATTATTTTTTTGATAAGGGGAGACACTAAAAAGAAAAATTGAATGCTGCCCAAAGTTTATTAAATTTGTAATGTTTATGAAGAAGATGCTTTGTCGAATACTACTGCAAAAAATGGTTCAGCAGATACAGGTCTTGTAATTTGATGATGAAGATGTTTCTGTAGTATCTTTATTGTTTTTATATCTTTATTATTTTTAGTACAAAAAGGCCGCTAACTTTTCCGACTACCTAATAGTATAGGTTTGTGAACCTAATAAAATAAAATAAAAAAATAAAATTAGGTAAGTAATTTACTTAAATACCTCCGAGCCAAGACGGTACTAAGAAAATGGCCTTACGATCTTTGACGTCAGAAAAAATACATTAGCAATAACCTTTTATTCAACATCTGGTTTAAACACTAGAGCTTATGATAACACGGATTGTAAAATTACTAAACTAGTAGGGTAGAGCAATTAGTTGCTCCAATACAGCACAAAATTGACTAACTCAAAACTATGGCGCAAATTCGAGGTAAAATTAAGCTCATTCCGATTTATACACTCTACATGTTCACTATTTGCTGTTTACAACATAAAACTGTTCTTCATTTATGCTATTTATTATTTAATATAAACCTAACCTATAAGAGATGGTCGTCGGAGACTTTATTATTTAGTGTGATAGTAACATTTTTTAAATAAACTATTTCAAATCGATCAATCTCTTCAAAAGTGCAAGATTAAAAACTGGAGCACACATAAGTATGAAATTCAATGAAAATTTTTCATCCATGTGCATTTCACAGAATTCTACGTCATTCAAGGAATTTCATTCTTTACCATTCGAAGTGGTGTTTGTTTAAATATACACACACGGGCTGCAACTGAATTATTAATTGTGTCATTCTTAACAGTTTTCAATTACGAAATCAACGGAACTTTTAATGGCTTTGAACTGATCGCTAATGGGCAGAATGTCGAGATAAAAATGTCACTAGAGAGCAACGGAGCTCTTTCCCGCACCTTTAAAACAGCCATCCTCGTGCCTAAACTTAGTCAACTTTATACTCTTGGTAAAGAAAAGTTTCTTTGCGTATTCACTAAGTAGTTAAGTACTCCTTACTTATCTAAAATAGATAAACCTACTGTGGAGAATTTAATTATTATACAACTGGCTGATGCACGCGACTTCGTACGCGTGGACTTTATAACTCCGGCGTATTCTTCTTATAAATACGAACTAATGTAGTTACATAAGAAAATACTCGTAGCAGTGTTATATAAAATGTTAAAAGACAATAAATAATTTTTATTTTATATTTAATATTGTAAACATGTAGGTAAACATAGTTTAAAATTTTTCTTTATAAACTATGTTCAGAGTCTTTTCTTCAGGAGCCAATATGAAAAGACCTGAAGCTATAATACTAACCCTGGAAAAAGCCACATAAAGATGGCCATGCGAAAAACAACCAGTCCTTATATCGACACCGGCGGCTTTGCGACCTGACCCTGCGACTTATTTATTGTCATAGCAAAGCAAGTGGTCACAGTAAACTGTGTACGTTTAAATTGAAAAGGAAAATTGTTGGGGAAGAGTGGTATACCTACGCGGAATAAATACAGTTTCACCGGCACCACTCCCAGTGAGCTCCAGAATCTCAGCTTCAATAATATTTCGCTGCAAAGCATTGACTTTAATAGGGATGTTGACTAATGAATAAAATAACGAAATACTAATAAAAATCGTAAACATATTAAACTTTTAGAGTAGCTTGTATACCTCTTGGTTTAATATATTGCATATTATTTGTTTTATGACCCTTCAAAGTTGGGTGGACAAGTCCATTTAAAAAGTATAAAATTTATTAAAATAAATGATACCTTTAATTAGTCCGTAAAATGTATAGCAAATTTGTCGAAGAAACCATTTTGATAAACACAATATTTAATATAGCTGCTGAACAAATTTCCTATGCGTTGCATACAAACTAGCACGGCGTGACGTCACAACGTGCAAGCCATTAGTATGGAGCGTTTTTGATCGAGTCCATTTGTGCGCATTTCACACTGTGATATCTCGGGCAGTTTTCATGCTAGCGAATTAATTCTTTTACCAATGTTTCTTTTTGAGAGGTAATTTATGTAACATAAAATAAAAAAAATAGTCAACATCCCTATTGCACAATTAATTTTAAAGAAAGAAAGAACAATATCATCCTGCAGTGCGATTTAGTACGTAAGTTCCATTATAAGATTCTGTGGCAATATAAGTCGGGTTCCATTGCACAATTTCAGTGGAGTCAAATTTCACATCAGCATTATCAGCACATCAGATGATTTTCGATTTTTCGTTTTACGCGTGTTTATGCAAATAAATTAAAATGAGTTCTGCATCAGGTATTCCGGATATTCGATTTTTATTCCTCAACAAAAATGCACATCAGGCTGAACAACTTTTACTAAGGTGTCATTTTATCTTGTGTATAGTTTAGTTAGACCATTATGGTTCTGCATCAGGTGTTCCAGATCTTCGATTTTTATACATCAACAAAAAATGCTCATCAGGCTGAACAACTTTTGCTAAGTTGACATTTTTCTATTTTGAATAGTTTAGCTGGACCAATATGGTTCTGCATCAGGTGTTCCAGATCTTCGATTTTTATACCTCATCAAAAAATGCTCACCAGGCTGAACAACTTTAGTTAAGGCGTCATTTTAATATTCCTTATTATAGTTTAGTTGGACCATTATGGTTCTGCATCAGGTGTTCCATTTTCTAAAATCAATTATACCCTAAACTATGCCCAGGCTTAACAGCTATAGAAAAAAAAATTGTTCAAATCAGTGCAGTAGTTTAAAAGTTATGCGCGTACGTACATACAAACAAACAGACAAAAATTCCAAAAACTATTGTTTTGGGTTCAGTAGCAATTACTTTTTCCAAAAATATTAAATGTACAGAATTGGCTTCATTACGATTTTATTATATGTATAGATTGCAGCGAACTATCACATTGCAACATTGTTTTTTTCATGAAACTTCAGTATCAGTTCAGTTTGATTCTGAAGCGATGGCGGATAATTTCGAGAATTTTTCACAAAAAAAAAACTTTTTTTATTTTTAGTGTAGATAAGTATTAGGTACCTTCTGTATTAGGTAGTGTAGATATATTATTTAGGTAGAAAAATCGGCTCAGCCAAACGTGAGATAATCGCGGAGAAACATACATAATACATACGTACGGGTCAAACTGAGAACCTCCTTTTCTAAGTCGGTTAAAGAACTACACTTAAGATATCCCTTTTTCCAACAAAAAAGAATTATCTTATTCAGTTCATAAACAAAGAAGTTATGACGACCATGTCATCGAGGTAATTCACACAAAATCATACTATTTTCGTGCTTTTTTCAAGATAACTTGAAAAGTACTGAAACGATTTCCAAAAAATGGGACCAACTTTGGAGTTTACCTAACGTTTGAATCATTTCAATCGGTCCAGCCGTCTTTGAGTAATCGGTGGACATACACAAGAAAAAAACAAATATACAGACGACAGAGAACCTCCTCCTTTTTTGAAGTCGGTAAAAACTCATTATGCTGTAGGCTACGATCGTACGCAAACGGTCTAGTATTGTCAACATTAAACTAAATTTACATTATAAAACTAGTTACATAATTTCATGCAAGATGAAACTTGTTTCATAAAACTTCCCGTGGCAGATAGAAATTGTATGACTAGCTAGACTAGTAAAGCAATAATAACATCGCAGATCGTTTGTTCTACGACTTTTCTTAAAATTGACTTCCCATACAATTGTCCAAACAGCTGATCAAGTTTGTATAAAAAAAGTAGAAGAGTTTTTTTTCTTTTTCGGAAAAGTCGGAGAACAAAAATGTTGTTGTTTAGGATGTTAGTAATCTAGTCCTAGAGAGGAGCTCGATGGCGCAACTTTCGCAAGTGTCGGTCATGGGATGGGTGAACAAAAATTTATTATCTCGAGCTTTTCCGTGCTTCGGAAGGCACGTTAAGCCGTTGGTCCTTGGTACATTTGCAGTCGTTAACACCCACCAATCCGCATTGGGCCCGTGTGGTGGGTTATGTATGGCCCATCCTCCTTACCCACCCGTAAGCAAGGCCTGTGCCCCAGCAGTGGGGACATTAAAAATGGCTGATGGTCAATATAGTCCTGCGAGGTTATTATAGTGTTTTACAAAAATCACCCCCCAAAGTTCCCATCCCAAGAACAGCTCCCATCCCAACAATGTTTCCGTTTCCAACTATAGTAGAATAGAAATTCAATAAAAACCAACTCTTAGTATGCAGATTTTAAAGATTCATATCATACGTATATCATACATAATAATATGCGTGATGTTGTTCTTCCATTAAAACAATCTCATCCACTGTTCGCAGCAGACCTGTTAACTATGAAAACATCTCCAGTTGTACGTATCTGCAGGGGATAGCTGATTGTTCCAGTACAATATTATCACAAGGCGACGCAGTTGGATAAATACCCTTTACTTGAATAGTACTAATCTAGAAAAAAAACTACGCTCTATGAGATATTACTAGGTTCGAGACGATTTCTTTTCTAGATTGCTTATCTAAAAATAACACTGTGAATGACTTTGTTTACATGTCAATAAAATTAGGTAGGTGAACACTACCTATATAAAAATGATTGTTGTGTTGTGTTACTTTTATAGTACTTTAGCCCAATTTGGCCCCAGTCAGATTGCCAGTATAATATATATTTTGTGCATGCACAGAAAACCTCTCTTCTATCTGCTTTACACTGCCATGAGTCTCCGCTTGAATATAAATCATCGTATCGTATCTCAAAATTCTCAAAACAAGTCTCTACAAAATGTGCTTTTATATTTTCTAGCATGTTTTAATTAGAAGTTCCACACATGTACTGATTTCAATAGATTCAAGGTTTCGTAAGCCACCGTCACTTACGAGTTCACATTCATTTACTTACCGATTCCATTTTCATAACTTTACTATAATATTTAGGTATACCTCTATGCTAAAAAAATCATAGATAGAGTGCGGTTGAAAGCTTTTGAACGATTTAACAGTGGGATTGCACACGCGAAATGTAAAATTATTTATTTCATTCAAATTCGTACTTATCACGCTAAGTAAAATGCATAATCCCTTTTATTCATAGTGTAATTTTAACGGCAAATTATTGTCTGACTTTTCTTTCACCTCGTCATCACATCACAGATGAGAAAAAAATCCAAAAGAGTTTACATGATCATAAATATCAAACAAAGAAAGACTCCCTTTGGCACATGCAATGTAAACCAAATAAATCAGCCCTTTATGAGATGAAACGCGTGCGATGTGTCCATAACTCATAATTTTAATAGTAAAACAACTTCAAGGCAATCGTCCACAATAAGATAAAAAAAATATTGTGGAAGCTTGAAGGAGTTCTGGATTAAAATATAATAAGGATTCAATAATTTTATTTTTTTTCTTTAGTTTGATTCCGATAGGCGCATTTCTTGCGCCCTCCGCATGTCCCTACTTCTCGATCCTTCGTTTCAAGACGGCAATATCAACTCTACAAATTCTATTGATAACTAGTTAACATTTTCATGGTGAACTAATTACTCCAATTTACATGACATCAAAAAGCTTCTCCCCAAAATATTCAATTAAGAGTGAAATACCTAATACATTATCCATTTTTGATTGAACCATTAGCTGAACGGTATTTTACGTGTCTGTTATTTTCAAATGTTGTTTTAATCTACCTAAACTAGCCTTACCATCACAACTTTACAAAAAATATAGCATTTTTACTTACAATTTGTAACAACTTCGGTAGATACAATTTATTTGTCCATCAGCCATTTTTTTATAATGTCCCCACTGCTGGGGCACAGGCCTTCCTTATGGGTGGATAAAGATGACGGGCCATAACCCACCACGCGGGCCCAATGCGGATTGGTGGGTGTTAACGACTGCAAATGCAGCCGGGACCAACGGCTTAACGTGCCTTCCGAAGCACGGAGGAGCTCGAGATAATAATTTTTTGGTCACCCATCCCATGACCGACCCTTGCGAACGTCCCTTAACTTCCGCAATCGCTGGGCCAGGCTCTAAACCACTGCGCCACCGAGCTCCTCCACAATTTATTTATCTTTTTAATAATATACCCGCTAAAATTTTAATCATTTGGTTCCCGCAGTGGGATGGTTCCACTCATGATTACGAGCAACTTTTACTATGGGGCCAACTCTCCTCCTCGCAAAAAAAAATCTGCTGTTCCATACAAAAGTGCAGTACCTACCTACTCGACCTTAATGTATGGAACAGCAGATTATTTTTTTTTGCGAGGAGGAGAGTTGGCCCCATAGTAAAAGTTGCTTGTAATCATGAGTGGAACCACCCCACGGCGGGAACCAAATGATTAAAATTTCAGCGTGTATAGTATGTGAATAGAAGTTTTTCACACAATGCTCATCTAAATTTACAGGTATTTATTAGAAGTTAGGTATATCTATTTTTATGTGAACTACCTTTGAAGAAATATACATTGGAATTTAAATTTTAAAAAGTTAATTCTATTCAGTAGCAGCCCCCAAAACGGACAAAAGGAGTCTATAGTTAAATTTTCATCAAAGGCTAAATAGTGAAAACTCCGTACGAAGCTTTCCTTTGTATGATGTTTCTAGTGGGTTAAGTACTATGATGTCATGTTTTGACTTGTTTACCTTTCCACGGTTCAAACTAACGTTAATGTTCAGCTACTAATTATGTTGTGTGGTTTTTTTATAATCTTGCGAGGAGTCCCAACACCAATTATTTTTTTGGTTGAATATGTAATTATTTTGAAAACAAATAATAACAAGATAACAAGTTATTTCGTATTCTTTAATTTACTCAGTAAAGGGTTTTACATTTCAGCGAAGTTCAGTCATAATCATAACATATTTACCTACGTTTTTTGGCATGAATGTAATATCTTTACTTAGTAGGTACCTAATAGCTGAAAAAAAAGTATTGAAATACTTGGGTGAAATAAATATTTTAATTAAGTACAAATAAAATAATATCTCGTCATCCAAATAGCACTAACTAGTTTTACTTCTTAATGTACAGTCAGCAGCACATGAGGTTATACAAAACTGTCAAAAATCTGTAATTTATTTTGAAACTTAATAGCTTTGCATTTAAGTATAAAATTGATTGAATATCATTACGCTGTCGTGGAAGCCCAGCATGCCGTTGACCGTACTCCAAACTAAAAAAAAAGCTATTAAACCAAATTAATTACCTTTAGAAAAATCCGAATCAACGCCGACACCGATCAACACCAACCATCCACACCACCAAACAATTTATCCACAATAAATAACAAGCAGAAAAGAAAAAAACTTTCGACTGTTCCCGAGCGCGCGGCCAACTGTTTGGGCGGGCGGGACGACCGAAGCAGCCCAAACATGAAGCAACACTGACTCGCGTCGCGAACCAAATATCACGAGTATCACGACTCTTTAAAAAGCCAATTTATTATTTCTATTCCTCAATCCCAACCACTCGATCAATGCGCTTCTAAAAATGTCAATTCTAACCTACTTTCACGATCAAAGAAATTCGCAAAATGTTTTTGTGCCTCTGCACTTTGCCCTTGCAATTTCTATGAAGAATAAGTTCAGTAGCACACTGAATCTTGGCTGGAATTCAAAATGAGTGTCTGAATAGGCAATCTAGTCAATTAGTGCAGAAGTAACGATAGCTTTCAATGTACGAACGTGATTATTTTAAATTTTATATTTTGAAATATTAGAGGAAACAATGTAGGTATTATCTATTTCCCACCTTGGTAAACGGTATTTTTGCTATGCTGAATGAAACACTTTAAAAATATAGAGAAGTATGAGGGGGGAAAATATTTTTCGTTATTAATATTGCCCAATTGCCCAAGGTAGTAGGTACCTACACCGAGGGGTAAAATGGGTAAGGAAAATTCCCATGTTACAGTGGTAGTAATACTTGCAGTTGTAGAACTTTTTGCTAGTTAGTATAAACATAATTTCAAGTAATCCCGAAGTGAATTGAACCCAAAACGGGAATGACTTTTGTCAAAACCAAATACATTTTCAAAACAGACAGCAATTTACTATAGGTATATTATAATTTTATCACTATTCGTGCCAGTGTTTAGAATGTAGCAGTAAATGTATTCAATCGGTTGCCGTTTGTTTTGCCAAATAAAACGGAAACCTGTGCTGCTTCTGTGGACACCGTCTGTTTGTTTGCCAAAGCCTTAAAACTATTCAGAAACTTTATCTAAGAACGACACAATATCACCTTCGATCACATACACACATCAACTTTGTCTAGGGATACAGGTGTTATTTTCATACAAACGAGGTAGCTTTGAGGTAACTTTGAATCTGATGATGGCTGTCCAAGGAGTGAATAGAGAAGATTCAGATCGCTATACAAACCCAACTGATCTGACCAGCATTCTAAAAGATTAATGGTCATGTTTAAAAACACCGCGAAAATAGCATGAAAATGTATGGAAATCCTGAAACTGAGAACTCTGACCTATTAATATTTTAGAATGCTGATCAGATCAGTTGGGGGTGTATAGCAATATGAAACTCCTCCATTCACTCCCTGGATAGCCATCATCAGATCACAGCACGATACATCCCTGGCAGAAAACCAAGGCTTCAAAGTTACCTCGTTTGTATGAAAATAACACCTGTATCCCCAGACAAAGTTTATGTATATAGTTACAATGATCAAAGAATATCGCCTTGTTTTGCCTTATGAAAAGGAAAAATGTTCGAGTGTTTTTAAAAATAGTACATTACTGCAGCGGCACGCAAGACAGGCATTGAAGGACGAACGTGAAAATGTGGGCCGAGGCGAAGCCGAGGCACACATACGTGAGTCCATCAATGCCTAGTTGCGGCCAAGGCTTGTATAGTACTTTTCTCAAATAATGCGCGGAAATTCAAACCAAGTAATAACCAAGTATTTTATTTTTATTTAAAATTACAGTAAGTAATTAAAAGTAGGTAACAAATCGCACCGTCTTGAGTTTCTACGTCTTTTACATAAATACTGTATAAGTCGTTGCATCTTCATGCAACGAAAATGCCAAAAATTAAACCTGCAACAAAAATAAAAAACGTGTAAATTGTGATGTTAGCTGTTTAACTAAAACAAAGTGGTAAATTAGTACCTAGGTAGGTAGGTACTTATCAATAAGTACGAAAACTTACCTACTTTAGAATCAAAATACACACTGTCTGATGCTTCTGACAAGAAAATTTGCACGTTTGATGCAGACTTCCTTCATTTATACCCTTGTGAATGTCTTTTGAGCATTGCAGTTAGGTTTACATCTGGTTTACTTAATATTTTTTGATTTTGAAGACAACATGACGTATTCTATTACAGTTCTTGCCGCTTCTTGAATTTCAGGTGGCGTCAAAATATCACTTTCGTCGGTGGAACTCATTTTTATAATAAATTAATTACTTACTTAATTTAAATCGAAGATAAAATATTTGACAAAACAACAAACAATTTCAACAATAATAACTTCCCGCACTAAGATCCATAGAGAATACAATGATATTTTATGCCACCTGTCCGAATCGTATGTTACACTTAAGTTTTGTAACCAGGAATACGGATTAATAGGCGGGCGTTAGTGCGCTCATGACACTGTTACCGTGATTCGGAACTTTCCATTTGCAAAACCAGTTCTAATTTTAAATATTGATGATGATCACAGACCTCATTGGCTGTCGTGTTTCATTGAAAATTTGGTTCCATTTCTGAATTACACGTGTATAATGAGTTTCAATACTAACATTTACGGTCAGACGCAGGCAATGTTTCTATGAAAATCCATTATTACACGTTAGTAATGGATTCTCATACAAAAATTGCCGGCGCGGTTTAGGTCTGTCCGGAAACTCCGATTTAGCCCGAAGAAGGTTGTCGAAATAATGTTCGTATTTCCAAGCATGTTTGAGAAAAACACTTTTGCAATGCTACCACAGAAATTGCCACGCAGTTTGATGAAATGCTATGATAGTAAATTACCAAATGAAATACGGCATAGTGGAATTTTTACGCTCAAAATAAGTTATAAGAAAATTCTTAGTAAATGGTATAACGTGGTTTTATCTCTGGCATTAAGCCATAATAATATGTTTCAGAACGATTTAGTAGTGACAGTGGCCAAAGACAACGTAAACTCGTCAACTCTTTCAATTGTGTCAATTTTCAGTAAAACGATTTTATCAAGGTTATCAATCAGTTTTATTAAAAGTTTTATATTTATTTTTATTTCCGGGAATATTTTCAATGGAGCTGGTATGTTGTTGTTAATTTCATTCATTTAAACAATTACACTTTTTTGCTATACACCATATTATAAAGTGCTTACGAAGATTCACTGATCTCTATCTTACGTTTCTTCTCCGTCTTTGTTGTGGATCAGCTTGCATTCTCTACCAAAGCTAGGTATTGATGTTTAAGCATCGCCCACGCTTTTATAGTGAGACAGTCACCACCGCCTACTCACTACAAGAAGGGATGCTATTTTTATACTTTGTTGTATAAATGGTGATACAGATGTTATTGGTAAATAATAAACTTAATGTTATGATGATTCTTGCAGTGGCAAAATCTTTGTACAGTGGTTTATTTTAATGGCTTATTTTTGTAGCTACAAAGTGAAATTTTCATGCTGTAAATAGGTATTCCTTTGGATTAATAATTAGTGCAGAGTGATGGAAATTCACAGTTTGCCCAAATACTAGCTAAGAACATAAAGCTTCTTGGTTCAGACATCACCATTCAAACATACAACAAATAGTGAAGCAGACAATCGGGCAGATTACAATTGTCGGCCATAGCTCTTCATTCATCAGTAGCCAGCCAGTCTTCACATCCTTTAACACAGAGTTTATTTAATTTTAACAAACTTTATTGTACATTTCAAACAAAATGTTACAAAAGGCGAACTTAATGCTAAAAGCATTCTCTCCCAGTCACCTTTAGGAAACAGATATCAATGAAGGCGGTACATATGGTAAAATATTAATAAATACAACATAACATATAATTTAATACATATAATATATATAAAAACATGGATATATGTATAATATATTCTTAGCAACTTCCCCCACTCACGAGCCCCGGCCGAGCGGCGCTGTATAATAGGCGACGTCACCTGCGGCACGGCCTCACTCTGCGCGCGGCGTTTGGATGCGACGGATGTTTCTTTGTGGCGTTATAGTGCCCTCTCATATTTAATTCAGTGTTAAATATTGTCGTATTGATTAAAGTTAGTGTCTGATTAAAATTAGTTCATGGTTAAAGTTAGTAAGAATTAAATTAAAGTGTTAGGTTGTTGTAGACCGTTCTTTTTTTAAAATCATTTTCACTTATGGTTTGTAAAAATATGTAAATAATAATCTACATTTTTAACAAATATAATATAAGAACGAGATACAAATATCGATGATTTCACATAACCTATGAGCTTTCTAACAGTAAGGCATGAACTTTCTTTTTGAAGGAGACTTTACTGGGAGAGCTTCTGATAGATTCAGGGAGACTATTCCAGAGACGCAGAGATTGCATTGTGAAAGAATCAGACATATAACCGGAATGAAAGAGAGGAGTAAAGAGAGAAAGAGAGTTAGTAGATCGAAGTTGACGATTGTGAGAGTCGGAAATACTGAAACATGAATTTCAGGTATTTTGGGGTATGGGGAGTTATGGCCGTAGCCCTCAGTCCCGCTCTTGTACGCGCAATAATAAACAAAAGGAGCAAAATCCTCTCCGAATCCACGGTGTGCATACCCAATGAGATATAACAATACACCGGTCAGGGCTTCATGCACGATTTATTCAAATTTTTGTGTCTCTAAACATCATAGTTGTGTACACGAGCTACAGACTACAGTCAAACCTGAAAATTGCAATAAAATGCCAAACAATGTTAACAGGCTCAGCTTTTGTAACTTATTATATACTTGCGGCCGCCCGCGGTTTCACCCGCTTGATTCCCGTTCCCGTGAGGATATCGGGATAAAAAGTATCCTTTGTTTCAATCTAGGTTACCTACTATCTGTCTGCCAGATTTCAACCAAATCCGTTCAGTAGTTTTTGCGTGATTAAGGAACAAACATCTAAACATCCAAACCCACAAACTTTCACATTTATAATATGAGTAGCATTATTAGGCACAAAATAGTCAGTCTGTTATTTTGTGACTAAAGTGTTATAATATGTTTTCTTTCAGCCAACTACTTAAAAGGCCAACGGTAGCTTAAGTCTTTCTCGAAAATATGGCTGTTTTAAATCAAAATTCACTGGAGAATTAAATTAAAAGTATTAACAGTCGCTCGTCTACTCACTACGTAAATTTAAAAGCCACCCATCTGTGGTAAATGGCAATTTGACATACCTTCGCAACGCGCATTGTCTTATACTACAAGCTTCTAAAAAAACCTTTAAAAGTTTTCTCATACTTATCTAGCAGCCTTCTTGTTCGCCCATGTAATCGTCTGAAAAGACGAAGAAATCTGTCTCGCTGAATTGCGACGTAACGTCCAAGTCTCTTGTTTTTATTATTATAATATGGAAACAACCTTTATAGATATTCCATATTTTATTAGTACAGGCACAGAATAGATATTTCATTAAGACCTACTACGGGTTTCATGGTTTTGTTTCATTCAGGTTTCTAAAGTAGAGGCCGCTCTATTAATGAAAAATTACCTACCCTACAACTTTTCATATATTTTATTCTTTTTTAAACGTCTCGTTAGAATCTTTATTGTCTACCTAGATTTTGTTTATAAGGATTTTCCAACTCGGTATACTTTTTTTAGTAATCCTGTCATCTAAAAAATAAATTAAAAAACCTGCCTGCATAAAAAGACAAGTCGACTGAAAAATTGGAAACAAGATTAAATAAATATTAAAGGCAACATGTCATAATAACATGCAGTCGGAGGCATGCATAAAGAAAGTGACATTATGAATGATTGAATTATATGCCTCCGACTGCATGTTATTATGACATGTTGCCTTTAATATTTATTTAATCTTGTTTCCATCTTTTCAGTCGACTTGTCTTTTTATGCAGGCGGGTTTTTTAATTTTTTCAATTTATTTTTTTATTTATCTCTTTTTAGTTATTATATATTACGGTCATGATATACCTTTTTGAAGGCTTATTATAATAAGCCCTTTAATTTGACACTCATATTGCAGTAGGTATTCTAAAAAAAAATTTTTTTTCACTACGTATAATAGCAGCGTACAGCCTCCATGTTGGTTTTTTTATAACGCCACCTTCTTAAGAACACTTGGGCTGAAAAGACAAATCTAACGATATCTTAATCATAGAAATTCGATCAGCCGTTTGAAAGATATGAGATAATAAAGAATATTACATACAAACATACATACTTACATACAAACATACTTACAAGATACGCGCAAAAACATAACCCGCAGTCGGGTAAAAAGGGGTCCAAAAAGGCAAGATTTTATGAAACATTTCTAACAAACACTGATAATGTAACAGAAATCCATCGAAGCCCTAAAAATTACAGGCATATAAAAACTTAGCAATTCATATATTATCATAGATTCATCTTTGAGATCGATACAATAATATATGATTCATAATATTTATTTTCAGATTTGGTCATTTAAACGTACACTCTCTTTTTTACTTTAAACGTAAACTTTGTAAACCCCTTGGTCTGCTAAATCTGAATTATTTTGTATAAAAGGTAGCCTCGAAGTCTCTACAAACAGTCACCCGCATGTGAAAGTAGTAAACACACAAACAGACTGAAGGAGGCCATTAGTGAGTCGGCGTTTGAGCGACTCCATAGTTTTTGCGAGCAACGAGCCACTCTCAGTAAACATCGTTACAATAGGTCTTCCGCAATCGCATTATATTAACGCAGCTCGTAACTCATATAAACATACTGAACCACCTAATTGAATGAACTTGATTATAAATGTATTGCGTAATATTCTTTATTTCTTTCTCTCCAGAGAGGATAGCAGGGAGACCACTAATGAGTTTATGTGCGTTGACGAGCCCCGCTCGACGTCCGTTGGTCGCCGTTCCGATCACTATCCGACCGCTACACGACCGTGCGTCTGCCATTCGACCAACTATACGACCTTTCGACAGCTGCAACACTGCTGCTAGTACCGTTGGCGCGTTATGTGCTATATATTCAACTGCTTTGGATGGACGCTCGACCTTATACAAAGGTGTGTACACATTCTTATTACTTCGTCTGCGTGGAAAGTTTTTTTGCTATCCCTCGAGAATAATACTCTTTTCAGGATGAAGAGTACCCTATGTCCTTCTCTGTACCCTTGACAACGTGTATGTAAAATTTCATGATGACCGGATCAGTAGTTAAGACGAGAAGGCGTAATAAACAAACGAACGGACTTTCGCATTTATAATATTATAGTAAGTATACGGATACTAGGCGAAGCTTTATTAAATAAATTAAAGTAAAATAAGTATTTTGCGCAATTAAATCAGGTAAGATTCGTTTGAGTATTTGACCGTAATCGGTCAAATACTCAAATGAATCTTAAAGTTAAGGCCCCCTTAGTTCAAAAAAGTTGTCAGATTTGACAGAAACTCCATGAAACTGACAGCTTCCTTAAAGTTAAGGAGACCTTATCTTAAGATTTTAGCTAAGTAGCCTTTAAGTATTCGTCTTTTAGAACTTAATTTATATGTGTTATTGTAAACATTGAAAACCAGTGCCCAAGATGTGTGATTAATGTAGACTAATGAAAATGATGACTTTGATATTTAATTCAATGAAAGTCATTCTTATCTTTATTATCGTCTTCTTCAGCGGCATAATGCCCAATGCTGGGTTGGGTACCTATAGGCTTCCACAACCTTCACCAGTTTGTTTTTGTATTTTTTGTGCATAACGGGATAGTAACACAAATTTTTTAAATTGTTCTCATGGCGTAAGAATTGTGTAAGATGGTAGGTGGTAGCTAGCCAGGTAGACTTGAAATAAGCCCTGCCACCAACCAAACCGAGAACAAATGTATCCCCCTCCTGAGAATCGAACCCGTGACCTCTACATCTTACAATTACAAGGGTGGGCGAACCACTAGACCACAGAGGCAAGAATAAAGATACAAATGAATACTATAACTAAAATGGAGGTGAATGCTAACTCCACCTCTTAAATTATAAGCTTATTTTCTTTCTCCAAAATTCCACATTCCATTTTACTCTCACGTGATTTTCCTGCACTTGTATTTGAAAGCACGTTCGAGCTCCCGTAAAATGTATGAGGGAAGGGCAACTGAGCTTAGCACAAAGAATTTGAATGGGACTAACAAGAAGGTGTGAGACGTAATAAATTGTTTGATGAACGACGTGAGCGGAATCCGAATTTTGAAATCAAATGGTTTACGTCACTGAGATTGATTTATGTTAGGTGTCGTTACTTTTTATTTCATTGAAAAATTTTCTGTAAGAGTACCTATATACAATTTCAGAAACAAAATTAATAATGATGGTTAACCAAATGGTTTTAACTTGATGACGAAAGTTGTCGACCAGTAGAACTCATTACAATAGAACGCATGAAGTTTACATTCAACGATAATTTACGAACTTTAATTTTATTTGGACCACGGGCAAATCATTCTACCCGTACCTAGTACTATCGATAGGACTACGGATAGTTTGATTTACCCGTGGTCCGATTGATAGAACCACAGACAAATAAATTGCCCATGGATCGACCAGTAGAACTCGCCGACCGGACCACGGGATATGCCCTAGCAGATCATCGAAATGTACTACTACGTGTAGCAGATCTGCATTGCATCTGCATTCTTTAAGATCCTTTATAAAGGATCTTAAAGAATGCAGTTTGGAGCACACATTTAAAAATCATAGGTACCTATTTGCCCTAGCAGATTAGCCCCAGACAGACGGGAAGTGCTAAAAATATTGTCAAACATAAATATTTCAGTAGATGTTAAAAAATATAAAAAAAAAAAATAGTATATATTTTCTTTTTTTATGAAAAGGAGACTACTCTCGAAAATATCGAATAAATTTTTCAGGTTTTCATACATGGAGAGCTATTTAAGAATTTGATTTTACTTTTTATAAAAGGGATAACCTACGCTATTTGATTGAGAATCTAATTTCCGATGGAATCTTTACATTAATAAAAATTCTACTAACTCTAAAAAGCAAGAAATAATATTCGTAATTTCGTCGGGTGGGGCTGGAGTACAGATTCCTTTTTTTTTATTCTAAAAGCCCCACCCGACTTCCATAGACATATTTTTATTATTACGAATATTATTTCTTGCTTTTTAGAGGTAGGTTTTTTAAGTCGGTTTTTTGTTTTGTTAACAGATGATGTCCATCAAAAACTAAAATTTATGATATAAACAAATTTTTAAACAGTACCACAAAACCAATAAAGCCGAAAGCTAATTCAATTTGTTATGGAACCAAAATTGTTTGCTAATAACATTAAATTTTGTTCTAAGTCAGACGACAAAGAGTTGACAAGACAGAGCACTCACTCAGAAAATCAATTTATAAAATTTACCGGTGTGGAATAGCTGTAGGAGGTACTAATTAGCTTTCAGTTTGTTCGATAAAACACCAATTTATATAAATTGATTAAATTCTTAAGAATAACAAGTATTAGATGGTAGCAGTAGTGCCAAGGAAAATTCCTGGCTCCTGTGAATGTTAAAATTTTAAAAAACTTTGATTTTTTTGCAAAGTGATTTTTATTTGCATAAAAAATTACGTAGATATTTGGCTTTCGAACTCAGTGATATAATTGTAAACACGTATAGAGTTCGAATAAATAAATAAATATTGTAGGTATAACATCAGAAACGTTACCCCATGTTTTATACAGGGTGTTTGATAGAATTAATTGGGTGACTGGAAATAATTAAAGGCGACTGTTAAGGGATACTTAATTACTAAACTGGGCAGAAGTTTATTTTTGGGCGACAAAATACTAAACGGGCGACTAACAGTGGATTACAAAAATACTTAAAACGGGCGACTACATCGGGTGACAAATAATTTAAGTTAGCAGTGAAAACTCTAAATGGGTGATAAAAATACTGTGTGGGCAACTATTACACCAAGTAGGTAACTATATAACTGATTAAAACTGCCCAACATTGTATTTTTAAAGCGTTTTTATTAGTTTCTCGTTTTTTTGTTTGTTTTTGTCATCTCGATTAGGATAATAGTCCACTTTTTCAATAAAATATATGCCAAATTTTAAATGTTTAGTGTGCCCTATGGTTGTCGCCCAAATAGTAATTTGGTCGCCCGTTCTGAATAACTAGTTACTCAATTTGTATTTTAAAGTCACCCATTTTCAATATCTGTAGTCTCCCTCGGCCCGTCGCCCACTTAATTCAGTATTTTGATACCCAAAATGGTAATTTATTGTTACCCGATTAAATTACAAAGCCGAATATAAACTGGTATATAAGGTATTGTGAAAACCATTTTTTTTTAATTATAAACTGCAGTGGTGTATCGAATACAATAATCTATTTGCATCTAGGGTTGTCATTCTTCATTTTTCTATACAATAAAAAAAATTCTCAGTCCTGTGGCGGTTTCCAAGTTGTAGGTACCTATGCATGGTAGGTACCCTTTCTACCATATTCGGCTTTACAAGGCTATTACCAAACGGACTGTAGTTTCGAGGAGTGTTCATTGTGATATTTGATGGATGTTGCAGGTTCATCACCTTCTTCCTAACCTGTTGTTTGTGCTACGCGATTAGCGTGGGGCTGGCGGTGGCGCTGGTCGCTGGCATCGCGTACGGATACAACTACTCTATGGCGGAATTCCTCACCTTCACAAGTTAGCGCAACTATAAACTTCATGGATTATAGCCACACATAAGGATCATTCACACAGCTCAGTCACACAGCGTCAAGTTTTCAATACAAGTTTTGGCAACGTCACCGGCAAATGCCATTTTTTACTGCCATTAGTACCGAGCAGCCAACAGAATCTATATATTTTTGTCCATTGGCAGTCGACGGGTGAATAAAGTGAACTATAGCCTTCGATCAAGAATATCCTAGATATCACTTCACGAACTAAAACAGTACGCAAAAATGGCAACTCAAATAGCGTCCCACTTACAAACTTGGCGCTTATTTTGTACATAATCACCTCTTATTTTATACAAACTCACATTTTATATCACTTATTTTGTACAAAATAAGCTGATTTTGTACAAAAACACATCTTTTATCACTTACTTTGTGCAAAATAAGCGCCCAGTTTGTACGTGGGACGCTATTTGAGGTGCCATTTTTGAGACTCTGACCGGACATCTAGGGTATTCTTGATCGAAGACTATAGCCCAATAAAATCAGATAAGTAATAGAAAGACATTAAACCATGTTTAAAAGAGGCTGTATCCATTCTGGTAATGTTGATAGATTATGATACTTTTTTTATAATCCGTTATTATCCTACTGTAAGACACCTATAAATTGAAATTTGAGCAGCGACAGCATATACGATGGTAGTTTTTTAAAGAATAATGATAAAAGCTACCAAATAAAAGCGGATAATACGTGCTCGTGTTTTAAAAATAAACAAGGAGTTTGACATTTTGAAATCTAAGACACGTATCATATCAGTTTATAAGGATTATTCGCAACGGGGAGCGCCGCTTGACTCGCAATCGCAAGAGCTTTAATTCTGTAAGCAAACACTTGCCTCAGGAGAGAGGATTATCAGTATTTATCGCGACTTAGCGATGGAGGACGATTCGACAACAGGAAAACAAAACGCGCTATAAATACACATTTGGAGACGCATATGTTTATGTTACTACTTTGGTTGTATAACAATTTGTGTAGCTAACCGGCTTTAGTCACCTTTCACGCACGTGTGCTTAATGAAACTGACGTTTATTTATTTTATTTATTTATTGGTTCTGTACACACACACAATTACAAACAGAAAAGAAATGGACAGAAGAATTGTACAAGGGCACAACTTATTGTAGTTTGAAGTATGATAATAAAATTGACTGTATCTGTGTTAGAAAGCAATAGGTGTGTCTCTGTATGTTAAGTCTCTAAGTTCTCGTCAAAACCTTATATTTCCCTTGTTAGAAACTAAATAATGATATGATGCTATTATGTATATTCAGAAGAAAAGGGTTTTTCTTGTGAACATAATAATATTATTTATAATTAATCGATAGATAGACAGCAAAACAAGTCCATGAACTTTCTACTATTACAAAATTAAGTTTTTATTAGTATTTTTTTTTTGTGACTGTATTTTCGGTCATAGAGACCACGTGGAAGAAGGGTAGTTTTATTATAATTTCACTAATATTGTTTATTTTCATTGTCAGGGTCTGACGTGACGGTGTACATGAAACGTGGCCAGTTCTATGACCGCCCCGACCTCGTCAGGGGCGGCGGGTGGGGCGGCTCGCGAAGGGCGGGCGGCGGCGATGACACCAATATGTTCGAAAGTCGTAAGTTTTGATTATAACTATTGAGGGAATTACAGAGGCCTGACATTATATATTCTGTGGCCAGACTGACAAAATTTGCTATTTAGGAGGTATTTATCTCAAAAAACAGAAAAGATTGTCTTCCAAAAAATTATATGTACAAAAAAAATTGCGAGGCGGTAATTCTGGCCTAGGTAATATCTTTAATTGAAAGTTATTCTTATGTTGAAAGTTACATGAAGTGCCTGTTTCGGTAAGTTCCAGATTCACGGGGCAAATAATTTAATTAAAATTCCATTTCATTATTAAATTAAACATGAAGATAGTTAAGCCATGAAATCGGCCCTAAGTTGTAATTTGATTTGACAGGAAATTGCACAAAATCCTTATTCTTAGATTCCGATCAAGTGCAAAGTAAAGGATTATTTGTAGCTAGTGTCACTTGGTCTAGGATTTTGTTTGATAATCTATGGTACTTCCTATTCCTTAAAGAAGAATCTACAAAATTAGCATAGAACACGTACGTTTTAGTTAGCAATTGATCGCATCTGTTTTCGTAAAGTTTCACGGGAGCCAAATTGAACACGTATTCAATTGGGCTTCCCGTGAAAGTTTTTCGAGGTTACCACATGGTTTAGCTATTGTCGTGTTCTACAGCTTTGTTTGATTGAAACTGATCATAGTAAGACTACGGAAAGTCAAAGCCATACACAGATTTAAGACCAGATAAAGTCCAACCATTTTCATCTGGTCTTAAATCTGTGTATGGCCATTTACCATAGTCTTACTATTATCTGTGGTAATTGAACAAAACTGTAGAACACGACAATAGCTAAACTACAGTAACCTCGAAAAATAAAAAAAAATATCACTTTTGGAGATCATATAAAATAGGTTACGGCGGCGGCGGGTTGCGATATGTAAAACTTGGGTTTTAGTAATAAAATGGCGTAATAAATAAATATATCACAAAGGCAAACGGTAACCTTTTTCGTGATTTAAATGTACCACGGGTGACTGTACTAGTAATACCTACTACAGAACAGAGAGCCTATTGTTAAAAAGCATCGCGATAAGCGTACGATGTTCGTCCCACTCCGTGGCACTATTGACTCATGAATGACTCGTAAAAAACAAAGACCTTGATTCATGAATTTGAATCCTTATTACATAATAATCGGTTTTATTACGATCTAGAAGAACCAAACACTGGGATTGACTACAATGAACTTAGGAAGAGTGCCGATAGTGTAAAGCCGGCGCCAGAACCTCTATCCGGGACTTTGCAAAAGGCGGAGGATACCAGAAGCTACGCCGAGAAGCTCGTCAAATATAAGACCAATCCACAGCAGGCACTGGAGATGAGTGATGTTGGCGTGCAAGCACAAGCGCACCAGGCACTGGAAACGAGTGATGTCGGCGTACAAGTACAAGTAAGGCCCTCCCGCACATGGCTCGTAAGCCTAGTCGTCTCGTAAGCGTATCGTAATGTAAGACGCGACGAGTACGATACGAGCAGAGTTCTACACACGTATCGTAGCGTAGGCGTAGATATTGTTCCATAATATAAACTAGAGCTTCACGTTGACGGAAATTCATCACCAAACATATAGAAAGTATTTTCTATGCTTGATTTTTTACGCCAGTACGCTACGACTATCGTCGTATCAATAAAATCTCATACGATACGCTTACGCTACGACGCCGTGTGCGGACTTCTTTGAACATGCTCGTATTGCTCTCGTACGACGCGCGTATTACGATACGCTTACGCTACGACGCCGTGTGCGGACTTCTTTGAACATGCTCGTATTGCTCTCGTACGACGCGCGTATTACGATACGCTTACGCTATGACGCCGTGTGCGGACTTTTTTGAACATGCTCGTATTGCTCTCGTACGACGCGCGTATTACGATACGCTTACGCTAAGACGCCATGTGCGGAGGGGCTAATAAGTGACACAAAATTAATTTCAAATTACATTTTGAACCGGCTAACTTTTCGAACTTTGGCTGGTCTGCCAGGCCTCAGCTTAAAACAGATAAATCGAAGTAAGGAATTTCGTATAAGTAGTACTATTTGCCGAAGTTATTTGAAAGATATCAGTTTTCGTGTGACATCATGAATTATTGAGGTTCGCCACGTTGGCCTGATTGGGGCTCGATTTATCTGTTTTATTTTGAAGCCTGCTGGCAGACTTGCCGAGGTTCGTAGCGTTAGCCGGTACGGCTCCATGAAATATATAAAGAAAAACTATGAAGCTAATTTTAATTTAACAAGTTAAAACAAGAAAAGGTTGCATTTTGATACATTGATAATTTTTTTTATTTGTCATGGGAAACAAACAGCCTATTTTTCTGACTATTAAACAAGCCAAAACATATTACGACTGTGGTGCTAAATACATAATGCTTCCAAAATATAGTAATGATATTTCAGGACTTTAAGGCCTTTATATGCGTATCTAGAGATATTTTCCAGGGTAGGCCTGCCTAGCCTTTTTTTTTAAAGTCGATGAAAATGCATTTACGCATCCCCCCCTGCAGGTGAGCAGGAGGTTCGTATGTGGGGCTCGCCAGGAGGGAACCGCAACATTTAACAACGTTGCAGTCTAGCCCAGTCCGGGGCAAAGCTAGGTTGGGGGGAGGGGGGTGGTCTAGAGCCGCGTTGGAGTTTTGAAGAGCAATATATCAGGTCTTTTCTGGGGAGGGCACCAGACTGGTCTTCCTCTTCCTACGTCAATGAGGATACCTAAGTAACCTAATATTACTTCGTTTCAAAAGGCGGAGGATACCAGAAGATATGCCGATACGCTCGTCGAATATAAGTCCAACCTAAAGCCAGCGCAGCAGGTACTAGAGATGACTGATGTGGGCGTACAAGTACAAGTAAGTGACCCAAAATTATTTTTAAAAGACATTTGGACTTTTCAGGAATAAAGAAGCTAAAAATAAAGAAGCTAAATGTAATTTAACAAGTTAAAGCCTACAACCCAAGAGTTCCAATGTTTCACTGAAAAGTTAAAGTTGATTAAAAATTTAGTTTTGTGTATTTAGTAAGTACTTCAAAGAAAAGTTGACATTTTGACACGTTGATTATTATTTTATTAGTTGTGGGAAACAAGCTTACAATATTACCTTAAAACTATATTTTTTCAAACTATTTAAACAAGCCAAAATTAGACTACGGCTGTGGTACTAAATACCTATGATATTTCAGGAGTTGCAACTATAAGGATATCCATAGGCGTACCTAGAAATATTTTCCAGGGGGGGGGGCTGCCTAGCCTCCAGTTCCGGGGCAAAGCTAGGCCTGGGGGTGGGGGGTGAGCTAGAGCCGCGTTGGAGTTTTAAAGGGCAATAGGTATATCAGTTTTTTTCAGGGTTGGGCACCAGCAGACTGGTTTTGGGGTTGACCCCTCCCCCTCTACCTACGCCAATGAGGATACCTAGGTAACCTAATATTACTAAAATATCAATAACTTTATTTTCTCTCATATTTTACAGGAATTCCCAGATGTGGCGACATCTACCTTACACCAGATTATTAGCACGATGCCACTAATGGAACTTACGCAACCACATGCTTATTATAATAAGCTTCCATCTTCGTCAATAACGCCTTTTGATTGGACAAATACGCCTTCAACGCCAATAATTTCATACAGGGCCAAGACGCCAACAACAGTTTTGTATAAGAAGGCAAGAAAAATGTTATACCGCATTACTATGCCAGGAACACGTCGTCACCAAACTTCAACACCAATATCTATAACGCCGAACTTAGCGATATCAACTGCGGTCTTCCGTAGCGGAAATTCTCCAATCGTTATGAGAAACTTTAAGCCTATTCAAGTTGTCGATATGCCACGTAGTTTTGAAGATTATATCAGCAGAACCGATGCAAATTTTGGAAATATGGAGCTAGTTGAGAACCTAGATAACTTCAAACCTTCGTATTTCGAGAACATAGATAGTTCACCCAGCAGAACCCATATTGTTAATAGACCTACGCCCGCCAAGGAACCTGAATCTGAATTAAGTCAAGAATACGAGGAAAGGTACAGTATATTATTAAGGGGATACGTCTAAAAATTTACACTTTCTGATTTAATGCCCTAGGTCGCGGAAAGATCCTAGAGATCTGAAATTAAGATATACAGTGGTGGCCATATAATTAAGGACACCAGCTGATTTTCATACAAACGAGGTAACTTTGAAGCCATAGTTCTCCGCCAAGGATTGACCTAGCTGTGACCTGATGATGGCCATACAGGGAATGAATGGAGGAGATTCAGATCGCTTTACACACCCAACTGATCTGATCAGCATTTTAAGATATATAAGGATCTGAGTCTTCAGTTTCAGGATTTCCATACATTTTTATACATATTTCGCGGTATTTTTAAACACATCCTTATATCTCTTAGAATGCTGATCAGATGAAATATGAAATGAAATGAAATAATTGTTTATTTTCCCATCACAAATAAAGTACTTAAGTGGTAATTAGAAGCTACACATGGATGGTTACTAAATTTGTGAGGGACTGGTGCCAGCAGTAGGTTTCGGAAAAGAAACCTGTGACACAGGTCGCCAGGCCCACCCACAGACAATAGTTTTACCGTATGCATTGTAACTTGATACTATTACACCTAGTACAAACAAAAGTTAACTAAAATTAAAGGTATAAAAACTAAACAGAACAATGTAAACTAAAATATAGTATATTTTCAGTTAGGTGTGTAGATCAATCTGAATCTCCTCCATTCACTCCCTGGATAGCCATCATCAGATCACAGCTAGGTCGATCCCTGGCGGAGAACCAAGACTACAAAGTTACCTCGTTTGTATGAAAATCGCCTGGCGTCCTTAATTATCTGGCCACCACTCTATGTATATTTCTTTATACCTCTCTCCAGCCGCAGACACGTATAGAACCAGAAACACGATTCAGTGATTTTGGCTCGATTAATTTTAATTTCGAAAATACCTCTTAAAGTTAAACTATCAACGCCCGGAAGATGAGACACAATAGATGTTCTCGCGGGCATTAATGAATTAAAAAGTTCTTAAAATCTAAATTATTTAGAAACAACATTGTGTATTCAAATCGAAAATTATTATAAATAATTTGTATCATCAGTATTCAGAATCTTGTAGAGGCATTTCTCTTGTTACTTAGTTATTTACTACGAATTGATTTAGTGATTTTTTCGCCAAATCTGCCGAATCGGTCTCTCTCCCGCGCGCGTCGTTTTCTCATTGCTATCTCGCTTTACGCTTAATTTTTGAGATAGCCCCTTAACTGTGACGTGCGTGTGTGCACTGTGCGTGTGTTGACTTCTCTACGAGTGCCACAGGGAATACAAAGTCTTCGACCGTATTGGTCTTAGAGCATTCAATACTTGGTTGAATGCTCTAAGGAAAATGCAAATATAATTTTATACCTATGTCAATACGTAACTATATTTTTATTTCTTTTCAGTGCAACACGAGTACATCGAGGCCCGAAAGAGAACTACCCAATGGAAGAGTATTAGTATCGTAAACCCGATATAGTTTTGTAAATGTATTGAAAAGATCATTTAAATAGTTTCTGATATGTTTATTAATCACGTTAGTTATATTTTTCCTCATATATTTTATCGTTTATGTACTTACCTATAAATAAACAAAACACAAATTCTTACTAAATGTTTTGAAGAATAAATATTTATAGATTTAATAAATATTTAAAGACTTTTTTTTCTTTTCACTTTCTAACTTTTTTTTAAATACTTTCTAACTTTATTTTAAATACTTAATAAATAAAAATCAGAATAAATGTTAAAACTATGTCATTTATTCTTAAAAATCACGAACTTACTCGGAGCGAATCTCATTGTCCGACATATGAGCATGTTTATGTAGAAGTTTTTTTGATTTTACATTACGTTTTCTGGAGGATAAGTCCTCATTGTCAGAACCGTTACCTGAAACAAAAAAGTAGTATTCATAAAGTTAGTCTAAAGTAGTCTCCAAGGCTAGGGTTACCAGATGACAGGAATTTTCCTGACACGTCAGGATGTAACCCCCCCTTACCAACCCCTACTTCTACCATACTAAAATGCTGAACGATGTATGTCAATTAACTACCTATTTCTTTATATTATGTAAGTTACCTACCCAATGTTTTTTATGTATCAAATCTTATCCTTTGCTCCGATTAAATATTCAAACCTATCGTCTACTTAGTTATTCCTTGTTAACCTTTCCTACCTATAGATATAACCTACATTACTGACGTGCTTTTATGTGGTCTGAAAGGGCTCGTGATTTCTAGGGCGGTCCCTGATTGTGAATAATAGTAACCTAGATTCTTTTCAGAAGTGCAATCATTGTTTTGTCTCCCGACTATAACGCTATCATTCTTTCCTTATTCATTCCTAACTAATTCTGTTACTATGACTGTTACTAAATGATAATATCACAAATTAGCCGTTACCCTAATAAATTGTTAATAGAATTTGATATTAAATTTTACATAGATATAATCTTTATTGCACTTATAATTATTATTACCTAATTTATAACAAGACCTGTGAGTAATGAAGAGTTATCTCTAAAGAAATCTCTTTCAGCCAACCTAAGTATTTCTTTAAAGTGAAACTACCTAATTTTTACCTATATTAGAATGTTGATATTGCTTTATGTAGCTTCTTATTCTAATAACTGACTTAGTTTACTGCATACTTTTAAATGGTATAGAAATTACTCTTATGTCTACCCGCTGTACTTATATGAAATTCAATATGGTACCTATTTTTTTAGGATAATTTGCTCAGTATGTTTATAAAAGTCTAGTATGATGGAATGCTAATAGATATTACAGTAATAAGAAATTAATGAAATAACCAAAAGTTATGATCACCCAAAAGTCAGATATAGAAAATTGTTCACCGCTACTAATTATGATTTTATTTTCTTACTTTCTTATTTTATTTAATTTAGGTTATCCTATGTGGTTAGTGGCTTAGGAATAGAGTAAAAGAAGGTAAAATGGTAATAAATATAGAAGTTAACGTTGTATTAATTCAGAATATAGAAAATTTATCATCGCTACTTAATAATTGTTCTAGTGTTTTTTGTCAAATATAAAATATACTATTGTGCTATAGTCAAGTACTAAGTAAACAATGGTTTCTTTGCCAGCTAGACGGAGTGCACCATCCCCGCACTCTGTGGTGAAACTCGACATCCAGACGTGGGCATTTCTCCCCTGGCTACCACCATAATCTTTCATGACAACTTTAATTAATAAATTAGTTGAATTATTTAGTCTTAGTATGTCTGTCTTAATAAAAGAGGACAAGCAAAGTGCTTCAAGCGATCTATCAGCTTATCACAATGAAGAATTATCTTTCTATTGTGATGGTGGAATTGCACAACTTTAATTTAATTTAAAAATATATTTATTGTTAGCGAAACTGTTTAACATTATAACATAATTATGGACACAACACTACTATCCATTCAAAAGGGTCTGATAGATCCAATTTCTGAAGGAAAGACAATTTAATTCAAAGGGAATGTATTATTTGGTCGCAGTCTTTCCGCATCTCAACAACGGAAACTATTATAGCTTCTATGAACTATGGTAATTTCAGTTTAGTCTTCTAATGATATCTAACCTGTACATTAATTGTGTTTGTCAATAAGTACTTAAATTCAATTGTGGAATATAATTCTATTGAAACAACTTCCAATTGAATTGGTAAATGAAACTTAGCTGAAATATTGATGAGAAAGTACTTTAGTTTAACCATTTGAGAATTTGGATATATTCACTAAACAGTTTGATACTTTTATAGTACATAATTGAAGTATTGTTTCTATATTATACAAAACTATTCTATTAATAGAAAAAGTCCACTCAAACTTTTTGATCTAGCGTTCTAATAGCCGTGAATCAACCTTAGCATATATAGAAACGCAGGCTTATTTCATACACCCAGATCTAGTTTTCAGTACACCTTCTAGATTACTAGAATAGAATATTTCTTTTAAAATCAGTAGTCTACACACAAAATCATCATAAATCCAATCAAATTCAAAGATAAAGGAACTTTCTTTTATAAGTAGTAATAAATTAACTTTCACTATCCACTCACTGAAGTAATTAATTAATATGTACTCACCGAAACTGGTAAAACCAACACAATTAATGCTACATTGTGAATATTCACTACACCGAGCTATAGTTTAAATGGATTTTTGTTAAGGCACCTACCTACGAATACTTGTTAAGGCATCTACCTATGGATTCCTGTTAAGGCGCCTACTTTAAGACATGGAATCTTACCTAGTGAATTTACCTGCCTAACAACTACTAAATTTTTGAATTCCTATGCGACTCCCATGATGTTTCCCGACATCTTTGACGCCCACACAGATCTCACTTCAAAGAATACCCCACCTTCTTGAAATGCTACCTTTTACTTTTGCTCAATTCACCTAATAATAATATTCCTACCTTATTAATGAATTTACCTGCCTATTTGCGTCTAAATTTAGAATTTCCTATGCAATTCCCATGATGTTTCCCGACATCTTTGACGCCCACACAGATCTCACTTCAAAGAATACCCCACCTTCTTGAAATGCTACCTTTTACTTTTGCTCAATTCACCTAATAATAATATTCCTACCTTATTAATGAATTTACCTGCCTATTTGCGTCTAAATTTAGAATTTCCTATGCAATTCTTGGATTGCTTACCCTCAACCCTGTCGCCCAATTCTGTACAGTTTGAGTGGCACTCCCTAATTTTCTAGCAACCTTTGACGAATGCCAAATTTGATTGGGAAGGAACAAATTGGCCCCTACAGAGGTATAAATATAACAAACACTAAGGATATGAGCGTGCCAGCGAAATCAGATTTACAACTTCCTTCTTGGAGCGGGAATCTGGCCAACTATACCACGTTTGCTACATTTATGTGACTATCTAGGTATCTTAAAAACAGAAACCCATCTAACCAGCCACATGGTTAGACTTTTCTACCTAAACCCCCCGCGAGGATCTGACAAATCGCCCCAAAAAGACACAAAACTAAATGAATACTCATCTAAAATCAACATTGTATAATAATACTAGCAAATCTAGTTAGCTTTCATCCCACAAAATAATGCAGCCCTGACCTCAACAGACTCAAGAACCAATACAGTTGTATTACCTCATGACCCCACCGAGAGAACTACATGACTCTATAGGATTTCACTAACAAATCTGCATATTTTAATTATGAACTTCAATTCTTAGTAGTCCTACTATACTAATTCAAGAATTTACAGGGAAAGCTACGTTACTTTATGATTATCGCAAACAAAATCTACATACTTTAATTATGAACTTAATTATACCAGATAAGCTCAAATTAAAGCATTTATGCAAAAGATTCGCGGGACAAATGCGGCCCTATTCGTCAGAAAACCTCGACCACTTTCTTGCTGACTTCTTGAAATTTGCTTGATTTAAAAATAAACTTTTTTCAGTAACGCGATCTTACAGAGGGATGTGGAGTTTCTTCAAAAATTACGTCTTGACGCTTCGCCCGACACCGGAGAAAATGAATCCCCGCTTCTCTGATCCTTCCCCTTATAAAGACTAAATTAGCGTCATGACGCGACCCAAAACGGCGCCAAGTAATTTGCGCCTTTTTCATCAAAATAGCTAAAATTTGCCGCGCTAAATTTACATTGTGCACTTTAGCCGACTCCTATTGGTGCCCTGTTCCTAACTCCTCCCCTAGTTCAGTGTTCCCAGCTTATGAAAATATTTCACTAACCCTATTAATGGAGATATAAAAAATTACTTACATTACATTTTGATAATTATCTTATTTAAATCAACAAAACTATAAGTTTCATTTTATGTGAAGTCGTTAACAGTTTCAATAATTCGTCATAACCTCGAAACGCAACACTTTGAGAAAATCATTTTTGAATAATAAAATTTCACAATAATATTACTAAAAGTTACGTAATCAGTTTTGTCTTGTCAATCTTTAATAATACGATTAATATAATTTCCTTACATAAACTAATACCCTTAAACCAACTTCATTTAGATTTTAACTAATTAATCGTTTCACTTTGCTTTACCTAATCCCGTATAATTTAAATTGCCAAAATACCTATTGCTGAGTACTAATTAATGCAAATATTCCGCTTTTCCACCTGCTTAAAATACAGTAAACTCATTATCTCTAACTAAACACACATACAAAAATGGGTACTTTGCAATTTTAGTTAGCAACATTCTTTATTATTTTACCCCCGCGACATTCCGTCGCCATCAATCCAACGCGCCAGTTCTGCCATATTGAAAATATAAATTGTGCAGACCGCCTAATGGTGATTGTGCAATCGTGCAATCTGTACCATAGCTGCCAACTTACTGAACCTAATTAATCGCCAAATTTTCATTCCTCTTTAAAGTATTTTTTAGAAATAAACAATTATGACGATAACTGATGAGTGCTAATAAAATTAATAATATTATCAATAATAATTATGAATGAATTATAACTTAATCCATGTTTTGAACGTCACGAGGATTAATATTTAAACCTTGGCGCCAAGAAAGAATTAAGAACCTTCCGCCTATTTTTATGACCTTAAATTACTCTTTAGACAGATTATTATAACAATTAATTACTTAATCATGTTCTATTTTACTAATTATTATTCAGTAAAATAAACAAACACAATTCAGCATTATTTAGTCACATTTATCTCTTGGTAAACAAACTTGAACGAGAATAAAATAGTTTCGCATTTATGCAAACCAATATGTTTATTTAAGTTTTTCCCAACAATTTATGCTTTTACACATTATTAATTTATCACATGAACTTATCTGTGGAAATGAAATTAATTCGTTTTGTTTTCCAAAATTGGCAGTAAGGTTAAAACCCTTTGCCTTTCTTACAGAAAATTCACAATTGCTAAATAGTTCCGATTTTTATCACTAGCTGTCAGATTTACGTCATCCTATCTGTCATAATCTTCTGTAATTATCTGTTATTAATTTATAACCTTCTAAGCTAATATTATGTTATTCTTTCTCATCATCAAATTATGACAAACAAATTGTGAAGTACAACAATTTATGAGTCCAAGTAATGTTTAACACAAGCTCCTTTGAAAAATAATGAACATTTTATTAATTGTTGATTGACATCTGAAGTGCTTATGATTTACTACAAAACCTGTGTTTTTTGTGAATAACTGCATAATCAAATGCCGATAAGTTCCTGAGAACAAGGTCAGTGACAACCTTCCTTTAATATATTTCTTTTCTTTACAATTTAAGTAATATTTGAGATAAAAAAATAACATGTTCAGTTTTGAACTGTTACAGCTCGACCCCAAAATTCTTCATAGGTGACAATACTACGTACTGGATCCGGAGTAGAATTTTTCTTTCTCAATTCTCAAATATTTATATCAGCCTTTCTACTCTCTCCTTTTTTTTCAAAGTTATATTTTTTATACTTCTTTTTTTATAACCCTAACTATTATTACTTTCCCAAAATCAAAGAATTGTTGGGTGAGCCCTAGTGTAAATGAATTTTTTTTAAGATTGAAGAGTGTATTTAAACCAAGATAATATTAAAAATTATTAAGCGAGTTTCAAGTACTTTTATTGCTTTTGCCAATTCCGTCTTATGCATATTCAACACCAGAAGTGTACAAAAACAAGGTAAGGTATGGGTTGTGAGGCCATAGTCCCTATTAGACCTACCCGGACACATACGCTCTTTTCTAACCTTATGAAAAGATAGTGTAGGACACAACGTATCCGTCCAAAGTACCCCTCCATATTCCTGTACGCCTCCTTCTATACTAACAGGGCCTACTCTACCAGATAGAGTGAGCATATACAATGACCCTATATTTCCAAAAGCTTACTTAAGACTCTAGAACAACCCTAATATCACCTTGGAAAATGTGTAGTTGTCGATTGTATCATAGCTCTTGGCTTCTTGTGTAGTATGAATTTTGGACAGCTGTTTACACCAGGACAATTACAAACAATAATAGTGTTTGTTTTCTCTCCGTTTTTTTTTATTTTATTAACCTATCACCAAAAGGTCCTTCTGTACAAAATTCAAGTTTGTTAACCTTAAAACGCCAATCCGACCGCTAGCCAAGACTGAACGTTTAAAGTAGTGTGCGGATCTTATCTTTTGAGCCAATAATGCGGTGGCTACAATCGTATTTGCTAAATCGCACACAGCTTGTTACAGTTAGTGGTTATGATTCGCCTCCTTTTATCGCGGATTCCGGTGTTCCGCAGGGATCAAACCTCGGACCCTTACTTTTTTTATTGTTTATAAACGACCTCCTAAGTCAGCTCAAATGCGAATACTTAGCGTATGCAGATGACATCAAAATTTATCGTAGGGTACATACAAGTGATGATAGCACCATTCTGCAATCCGATATTGATACCATGACGCTTTGGTGTGAAAAAAATAATATGTCACTAAACGTCGATAAATGTCAATTAATCACATTCACCAAAAAAAATAATTATATTCCATCGTCTTATGTAATGCAAGGAGTTCAGTTGAAACGAGTGGATGTAGTACGTGACTTGGGGGTGTGGTTTGACTCGAAACTTTCCTTTAGAGTGCATTACGACTCGATTATTCTAAAGGCAAAACGAATGATGGGTTTCATATATCGCCTTACAAAACCTTTTAAGCAAACTCAAAGTTTTATACTTCTATATACTAGCTTAGTGAGAAGTTTGCTGGAGTACTGCAGCGTTATATGGTCGCCAATTTATGCCAATCATATTAATAGGATAGAGGCAGTTCAGAAGCGGTTTATCCGAGGTCTTACTTCAAAATTGGGGCTAAGAAAAAAAATCCTAACTTACTCTGATAGGCTTAACCGATTTAATTTGGACTCGCTTTACGTTAGACGTCAAATCAGTGACCTTCTAACATTGTACAAAATAGTTAATTCAAAAATGGAAACTGATATTTTAAGCCATGTTTCGTTGAAGGTCACTAGTAGGTCTAATCGAAAGCAGCATCTATTTGTTGTACCATTTACAAGAAATAATGTATCACGTAACAACCCACTTGTGCGCTTCTGTAGACTTTATAATTTGTTATGTAAACAGCTTGATATATTCTACCAAAGTCCTAACACATTTGTAAAAACAATAAAAGATCCAGAGAACATTGGAGCACTTGCACAAATTGAAGATTAATTTCTTTAATTTGTTTTTTTTTGTAGGAACTTTTGTGAGAATTTTATTTCTTTTTTGGTATTAAAATAATTAATTAGAACTACCTAGTTAGCCGCACTTTTTATGAAAACTATATTTGCATGTTGTGCATGGTTGTAATTGAGGTACAAATTTACACTTTTGTTTTTGAATTATTTTTATTTGTACTGCTTGGTTTGTATCTTGTAACTGTGCCAAAGAAAAATAAAATAAAATAAAATAAAATAATAATTCTGTACTCAAGCTTCACATACGTTATAATCCAAAGCCCTCCATAAAGAATCTATATTTTTTCCTAGCTACTTTTTTTTTCATTCTATTCACACTCCTAATCTAATTTAGATTCTCACTCTGTTCTTCTTTCCTCATCGCACAACGTCCACTATCTTCATTTACTAGCCTACTTTCACGCCACCTAAGATTATATCATAGTTACTACCTGAGTACAAATTAATTTGCTAAATTGAATTGTTTTGAATAAAAAATTTTTACTAAATACGTCGATTGTCACCATATGAAATTCTACACAACATTGAGACTCATTGAATTGACTCATTATTTCCCATTAACTACGCAAAGCATCTTCATTATTAGAAAACCTTTACTCACTCAATTTCTTTAAAATCTAAAGTTACTAGTAGGCAATTAAAAAGATTACCTTTATCTTAATCTACCTATGAAAATTATCAACCTCCCAAAGAAAAGCCGCCAACTCTCCCCTCTATCTGACCTTACACCTTAAACAACTCAAAATTTAAGTGCTCATTCGGTTTGTGCTATTGATGGTTAACTTAATTTTTATTGTATGATAATACAATTCTTTTTATAAAAAGAGCAACATCTCTTTTGAAAGTTTATGACTCTTATTAGGCTGTTTTTTTTTTCTTGAGTTGTTAATTTTTTGTAAGATCAAATAGGCTTTTCCCGTTCCCAACAGTCTCTATACAAAATTACCCCATTAACCTTTATTTATCAACTTAAAAATTACATTCACATTTAATTAACATAACATAAACATTTTGTTTTCTTTTATAATAATCATGACATGAAACCTTATTTATAATATTTAGACAAATGTATGGCGTTAAACCTTCCTCGTTCCTTGCCAGATTTAGGATCTACAAGTAAGTACACATTCTTAAACGGATTAGCTCCAACCACAAACGGACCCTCATACAATGGCTCAAACTTTTTTGTTATTTTCAACTTTGCATCTGATTTATTTAATTTCCTTATTTTAACTAGATCTCCTATTTGAAACTGAATAATTCGATACCTCTCATTGAATTTGTCTTGACGTAGCTGTCCTGCCTTCTTTAAATTTTCACGTGCCTTTTCTCTAATTTTGTCAACAGACGGGGACACTATATCAACTGGTATGTTTTCGTCAAAAGATAGCTTCGTAGGTTCACTATATAGAATCTCACAAGGAGTAAATCCAATACTATCATGATAAGTGTTGTTATATAAAATTTCTAACTTTGGCAATAAATCAACCCAACTCTTATGGTTTGTCCTACAATAAGTTCGAAATAGACGACCTAATTCTTTGTTCACTCTTTCAGTTGTATTTGGTCTAGGATTTCTAACGGTGGTATAAATAACCCTCACGCCTTCTCCCTTCATAGTTTCTTTCCACATTTTACTAGCAAATTGTGAACCATTATCGGACATTATAGCTTTAGGTTTTATTATGCGGAAGAATTTCCTTACTTTTGTTAATACCGAAAGTGAAGTTGCTTTTCTAAGATCATAAAATTTTACAAATTTACTAAAAGAATCTTGAATAACCAAAATATAACTCATACCAAACTTTCCTGACGGTAATGGTCCGTATAAATCTACCATAACGATATCTCCCACGTTCTCAGTTATAATTGAACGACAAGGTCCTACATATTTAGCTGTATCACTTTTTGTGACTTGACAATCATGACATCCCCTTAATAAACGTTTAACCTGTTTAGTTAATCCTTTCCAAAAAAATCTATCCCTAATGTATTTTATTATTTTGTACGCCCCTTGATGTCCCATTTCAAAATGAACTTGCCAAATAACTTCTTCTCTAAGTGAATCTGGTAAAAATAAAACCCTTTTACTTCCCTCACCAGGTGAGTAATATAATAACCCATCGGCTAAAGAACATCTTTTAAAAATTTGACTAGATCTACTATCTACCACGACCCGTCTATCTATCTTTTTAATTATTTCACCTATTTCTAAATCGTTCCGTTGTAAACTAGCCAAATTCTTTAATTTTTCAAGTAATTCTTTGTTAATCCTATTTTCGGTATAAAATATTCTAGGTGAGTTAGTCTTATCCTCTTGTAATAAATCTCCATCTGGATGATATCTAGATAACACATCTGCTACTACATTATCCCTACCCTTTACATGTTGAACTTCGTATTGAAACTGTTCTAAATAATTTATCCATCTAGTTACTCGAGCATTATATAACTTACAATTTTTAACAAATGTTAACGCTTTATGGTCGGTACGAATTATTACTTTAGCTCCCCGTAAATAAGTTTCAAATTTCTCTAAACAACAAATTATTGAATAAAATTCTTGTTCTGTAACTGTCCAATTAAATTGAGCTCCTCTCAATAATTTACTGTGAAACCCTAAAATTTTTACTTCTCCTTGATCATTCTTTTGATACAAAAACCCAGCTAATCCTATTCCTGAACTGTCGGTTTGTAAGTAATATGGTTTAGTAAAATCCGGATGATTCAATTCTACAGTTCTAATAAAAAGTGACTTTATTTTCTCAAAAGCATCTTGTTCTGTTTGGCTCCAATTCCATCTTTTATCTTTTTTCAATAATTCGCATAAGGATCTCGTATGAAAGCTATAATTGGGTATAAATTTTCGATAAAAATTACAAAGTCCTAAAAACGCCCTGACTTGTTTCAATTTCTTTGGTACCGGAAATAATTGTATTGATCTAACCTTTTCTGGATCGGTGCGAATACCGTCAGTTGAAATGATATATCCTAACATTTTCACTTCAGTACTTAAAAATTCGCATTTCTCTAAATTACAAGTTAAACCTGCCTTAGATAACTTTCCCAGTACTATATCTAAATGTTCTAAATGCTGCGATAGCGACCCTGTCGTTATAATAGCCAAATCGTCAAGATAATTTATACAAAATTCCCTAACTTCATGTCCTAGGATAAGATCCATTGCTCTACTGAAACTTCCTACAGACGTTTTCAAACCTTGAGGTAAAACATTATAAACGTAAGACTTTCCGTTAAATGAAAATCCTGTATACCTTTTACTAGCATCTGTTATTGGGATCTGATAATAAGCATTTTTCAGGTCTACTATACTAATGAATTTTGCCCCTTGAAATGAATTTAGAACATCTAATTGTAACGGTGGTTTTTCAGTTTCCGCTATCATATGCTTATTGATTTCTCTAGCATCTAACAACACACGTATAGAACCATCTCTTTTCAGTGTGAAAGTCAATGGACTACAATATGGCGTGGAAGTACGACTAATAATCCCTTGCTCTTGCATTTCCATCAATTTAGCTTCTACTTTGTCTCTATATGCATATGGTATCGGATACGTCCTTTTTACTACTGGTGCATGAGGCTCCATTTCAATAACATGTTCATAACAATTTGCTCTCCCCAATTTGGCGGTAAATAAACATTTATGTTTCATCAAAACTTCCTCTAAAGCTACCTGTTTATCTTTATCTAATTTTGAATTGTGTATTAAATCTTGAATATTCTTATCTACATTTTCTTCAACTACTGCTTCTACGTCAAAGTTTGTTAAAAGGTTACAATTATTGTGAACGTTCTCACCCTTATAAAATTTAAATAATTTCTTTTCGTTTCCTATAATTAATTCTATCCCTTCTTCCTCTCTATTAAGCTTTATAGACGCTTGATGTTCTTTCATCCAATAAAATCCCAATATCAAATTAGCACTAAGGCCTGGTACAATCAAAATAGTTAAATCACATACATAAGGTCCTATCCCTAAAGTAACTAAAGCAATTTTCTTTATCTCTACACTTTTCTGACCTACTGCAGTTTTAATAAAAAATGGTTTAATAGGCATAATGGGTATTGTTGGCCTTTTCTCTTTTAAAATATTCCAAAATTCTTCCGACACGCATGTTATATCACTACCTGTATCTAATAAAGCTACAAGATTTTCATCAAATATTTGCACTAATATTTCAGACTTAAATACTTGTGTATCTTCTCTAGTTGTAGTTTCTTCGTCAAAAACTGCTTTTAAATTACTATTAGCATCAACTAAAAATTGCTCTACTTTTAATTTTAATACCTCTACTATTTGACTAGGAAGGTTTAGAACTAAATCCTCTGGCTCACTATATCCTAATCCTATTCCTGTATTATTTTCTTTAAGATTAAGACCTATAGGCATCCTAACACCAGTTTTATTCCGTCCTAATGGTTCACCTGGACACCAATTCATCCTAATCATCATTTTATAATTAGGGTCCCCTGTGGTTGAAGCTGATCCGGAGACTAGAGTCTCAGCTTCCATTAGTTTAACGCCTCACTACCATTTACGTTTGAACTATTAGTAAACCTAACTTCTTGCACTTCAGCCTCTCTTGGTTTCTGCCACTGCCTATAATTTTGCTGATACACCTTCTTTTTCTTCTCCCATTCTTTGAAATTTCTAGCTGTGGAAGTGTTCGGAACTTCTTGCTTCTGTATGTCGTCCATACTTCTTAAAAATTCAGCAGCTTCAATAATAGTTTCTATTTTACTTGTAGCCCAAACTTGTTGTATAAACTTCGGGTAATGCCGCATGATATCGCCGATTAATTGTTTTTCAGGAATATTGTAGCTTAACATCTGTGCTTTCCCGGACAATTTTAAAAAATGCTCCACCATAGTGGGTGTTTCCGTCCTATTCCAAACGCCTTGCACTATCTTCCGTCTCAGCTCGTTTTGTTCATTTTCACCCCAATAGGCTTTCAAGAAATCTAACTTAAAATCAGCTAACCCAGTCCATCTTCCTTTATAAATGCGAGCCCAATCTCTAGAGTTACCAGTTAAACACTCCAGTATTAGATCTAATTCATTGTCCGACTTTCCTGCCTTTTTCAAATAAGTCTCTAAATCTTCAACAAAGTTAACTGGATGTATTAAATTTTCTCCAAATTTTGGTTTGTCTAAGTTTATGTTTTTAACATTACAAATTATATACTTCTGTTTATCTTCTACTAGATTAGATTCTTTTGTTACCTCGCCGGGTACATTACTTCCTAATTCAAGATTGTTCGATGATGTAATCTCAGTTACTATTGTTTCCTCTTTACCTCTAGTAGTATCCCGAATAGAATTCTGTGTCTTTTTGACTTCTTCACTCAATACGTTTACTCTCCTATTTAGAACTCCTATTGTGCTATTCAACATTCGTTGTATTGTCAATAATTCACGTGAACGTGTCATCTTTGTTCTTTTTATAGTTTTGACTATCCGTTGAGGCTTGTCAACCTTTTGAACGTCCCTAACTTCTATTTGCTCTGGTTGATTTAGCTGGTTGGAGTCATTATTTGATTCCTCTAAACCCTCTCGCTCTTCTATAGATTCATATCGCTTGGGTACACGGCGCACTCGAGTTGGTTTTCCCATAATGAAAACTTAAAATTTTTTCTTGAGTTTGGTGTAAGGTCAGATCTTTAATCAAACAACATATATAAAACCCTATCGACTCGGCTTTATGTTACTCAATGCATCGGATAACGTAAAACCTTGCCCTCTAATTAGTTCGTGTTTTTTTTTTTTTTTTTTTTTTTTTTTTTTTTTTTTTTTTTTTTTAGCAAATTCACTAACCAATTTTTTTTTATTAAATTTCTATAACTGACGCCTATATTATTCCTCCCTAACCATCACCGCTTCAATGACTAAACCGTTTTGATAATTAATGCTACAACACTTCCTACTAAATATTTTTCTAATGCTATTATTGTCAACCATAAGTATGACTCTCTTCAGATAGATATATCATAAAAACATTTATGCTGTGTAACTCTCTTCATAATGCATATCATAAGAAACTCATTTAGAAAATATTTAACCTAAGTTGAAAAAAATAATCTGCACATAATCTTAAAATAAACCATTTAATCATTCAATTAAATAAATTTTAAAGTCAAATCAATATGTATTGATATATCTAATAAACTTCAAAAGTGTAACTAATTTAATCCACGACCCCCCTACTTTAATCTGTAACTAATATTTTATAGTCTTGGTACCCAAAATCTATTGTTAACTATAATCAAAACTCTGAAACATTTGGTTTTTGAAGTTTGAATAAAATCTTTGAAACCAAACAATGAACTAAATCTTAATTCCAAAATTAACTTCACTATTCTTATAAATATTTAAATTATAAAATTCAATTTACCCTGAAATGATTATTGATAAGTGTCATAGACAATCTTGATTACATCACTAATTTAAGTCCCCGCACTATCACTACCTAATGGTCATCTGCAATTGTTCACTAACAAATCATTTCTATCCCTACTGTTTAAATCTTTCAATGTAAACAGTCCCTAATCCTTCTTAATTATTTCAAGTTAAGTACTTATTAACTGACCTCCACTTGAGTGGCAAACTAATCATACCTCAACTCTATTGTTATGCTTAAAATTTTGTTAAAAATAATGGTACTGTTACCCCTGTCCATCACAAACAACAATACCTATAAAATAATTTCACACATCCTAACTTTACTTCACTAACACTATATACCGATATTTATTATGTTATCAATCCTGTCGACGCTAAGAGCCAATGATATGTGTTTACAATTCCTCTGATAATATCAACTATTCGCTTCAATTCTGAGCTAAGCTGACTATCTACTTTACTACGTTCAATTTATAACAACATTAATAGTAAGAGCGACACAAGAATGACTCGAATAAATTTAAGTCCCGTTCACTAAATTTTAACTTTTAACTTCTCCTTAGGAACCACTAATAAAGGTACCCATAAACATTTGGTTAAGATCATTTTACTGTAGTAAAAATACTAACCCAACTCCATTCTAACTTAACTAAAAGAATAATTCTGAAAGTTATTTGCGGGTCAAATATTTAGAAAATACAAATTAAGTCTGATATTCAATAATGTACCTTAAGGTTCTAAGAATTTTATTAAATTTTCTTAAATATTACTTATCGTTTCGCTTAATTGACTTACTTAGCAATTGAATTGAATCTTGAACTTTTACAAAACCAAACCAACGCATACTAACTTGCTTTAAGGTTTTGATTTTAAAGTTAACTAAATGACTTTCGACCCCAATGTTAAAGATAAGGTAGTATTTTTCATAGCAAAGTTTATTCACACTGTTTTGTTAAACAACCTAACCGAATACCAATTCCGCTGTGTACTAACCTATGTTTTGCTAACTTATTTCACTCAAAATAGCAATGTTCTACAAATTTTACCACCAAGACTTGGCTATTCAAATGCAGTTCGATTTTAACTCAGTTTTATAACCACAAGTTACAATTAACTAACATCATTTAATAAAATCCACATGTGACCTTTGGCAATCATTAATAAATATTGTTTATTACATGTTTACTACACTTCTATTGTTTGTTTCTTACAATGAATTTAGCAGAGCTTACTTACATAACATCCATTGCAATTTACACTTAATCCATACCCTACTTTCACTAGGAACCTTCTGTTTTTTTATACTTCTATACTTTATATCACTTTCTCAGTTAAAATATCGCGATAACTTCTAATCTAAAGTATTTTTATTTTTCAACGTAAAATAATGTCAATTTGACAGCTGTCGAACGTAAACAGTGACTGGCAATCATGAAAATCTACTCAAATTTCATCCCATTCATTCGAACTCCGTATCATTCTCTCCGAATGGCATTCGTTCCTTTATTTTTCGCAATTTTTTTTTTTTTTTTTTTGAAACCTGGCAATTTAGGCAAAATAAGTCTTTATTTCGATATATCTAACACATATTTTCCGTCCCCACAGTTCTACTTATTACTATGGTAATCACGAATTATTTCATTGATTGTGGTAAAATAATTACCACTGACGCCATCTTTGATGTTTTTGCGTAACCGAATTAGCACGCACGCATCAGAACGCCATCTCGCGATACTTCGTGTGAACTTTGCCCGCGCGATCGACCAACTTTGATACCTTTATCATGACTGCTAATCGATTCCACATTGTACCGTCTAATCGGCCACGCCATTCGGAACGTAAATGTGACGGCCCATAAATTTAACCGACTTAATAAAACCGCCGTATTTAAACGGACGTGCTATCTGGGGCCTTACTATGAGCTCTTATAGCAGGACTTATATTGAACGGCATTACTTTTTCGTACCATGATCTCAACGGTTAGTATGAAAGCAGGCCTTAAGCAGTCTTTTTTACGGCCTGCTTTTGAACTGAATGGTTTCTTATTTGCTGATGGTAAGCCCCCTGATAGATACAATTCTAACGCATTCATTCATTATGAAATCCGACGCCAATTTATAATGTGTTAACACGTGTTACCACGTGGCATCAGCCAATGTGACTGCTCTAATCATTGAATAAAAATAGATAAAGGAAAACCCTTAAATAATTAAATCGGAATTAGAATTTAAGCCACATCAGAAATTACTTGTTACAACCGTATCGTGAAATAAAACCGTCGCGATTCGGATTGAATTCACTGTGTCGATTACGCGAACACAGTTCAGTCGCTATTCATAAACAGACCATTTCCGCACAACTCTATCACGCAGCCCTGTTACGTACACAAAGCGTGGCGCTTGACCCCTACAAACTCTAATATAAGATAACATCAATCCAAATGTCAAAATTTACGGATTTATCGATTAGGTATCAAGGATGTATAAAGACAGTTTAAAAATAACAGTGACTTCCTGAGCATGATTCGGACCGAGTATTACTGCTGAGAAGCGATTCGGAACGCAACTTCTCTGTGTCTACCATAGATATAGTATATTAAAAGGGGTAGATGCGCTACCGAGCGACCGGGTGTAAGGGATAGATATATTATGACGTCAAAATATGGGGTTGCCATGATCAGAAAAAGTACCCTTAACGGTGTAGCATCCGTTAATGTGCAGATTACTAGTTAAAGTACGGAAATCGTCTACTTTTAAAATAATTTCGCACATTATCTGACTAACTAACTAACTAGATTAACGGATTCCGTACTTTAACGGTAACATACGTATACATAGAGTAAACTAGCTGGGGTTCGCTCCGGTACTTGATATGAGATTGTGTGGTTAATGGAATAAAAAGATGAACTTTAAATTAAAACAGGTAATTTTTTTATTAAACGTTGGAATACAGAACGTTTTTTATTAACGTTAGTTTTTCTGTTTTTGTGTCAAACAAATTCGTGTGTGGCACCCAATTCTTTTTTCCAGTTGCTTGTATCCATTTTTCACGAGTTTTATCTTCCGTCGGAAATCTGGAAAAATCAAATTGCTTGAAATTCCCTGAAATATGGGGTAATTTTTGGGGAAAATTTTCTATATAGTAGGCATCCGGAAATCGAATTATAAACCTACTGATTTTAGTAGACGTCAAAGCTAAGCTGACTTCTACTATTACGTAGATGTACGCAATTTTACCGGTTTGTATGTCAAATGTTTACGAGGTTATTTTTAGAAATAATTTTTAGATTTTTCCTATTTATCAGGTATTTCATGATATAACTAATGATTTAGCTCAGAAACTTGGTTCCTGTGAGATTTGAGAAAGAAATACGCGATCAAAATATAGGAAACAGTGTACTTACGCATGAAATGTAACACCCGCTTATTTTCTTTGATTGTTGCTTTTGCAGCCAAATATCGAACACCCCACCATTTTGTATGCTAGACACAAACACAACACATACGATTTATAATAAATTTTGGGTATCAATTAGGTAGTAATCCACAAAATCTTTAATTTCTTTGGCACTCTTGATATAACCCCACTTGTTTGTTTGACCTAGTTGAACTGTACCAATAACCCGACCATGAAATAAAGTCCGGTCGGTGATAGAGAAAAAACATGACACTCTTCTCTATTTCCTCCTATAGGAATCTCAATAAGACGATCTCGCTCTATCAAAGCATGTCAGACCCTTGGTGTCTACCTTGACGGTCAAAGTAGAGTTTATTCGTTGTCATTTTATTTCGTAATGTCAAACCACAGATAATTAAAATAAGGGGCCTTATTACAAACTTTTATATCATGACTTACACTGAACTGCCCTACCTTTTTTTGTACTATGACCTCAACAGTTAGTATGAAAACAGGCTCTAAACAGTACTGTTTAAGTCCTGCTTTGAACTGAACGACCTCCCACTTGCCGATAGTTAGCCTATTGCAGCCATGACGACTTTAATACGTAAATAAAATAAAGTAAATGATCGCTCTAGATGCTCGTTTTTTTATCTGTACTCAAAGACAAATTTATTCTGTGACTCAAAGAGAAATTTATTTATCTGTACCGAGGCGTGTTCCAAACCCACACTCCGAGTGCAATGAATTACAACCGAACGTTTCAATGCCACTTACCATTATTATGGCGTGACGTTTAATTGACACAATCCCGCTCGATCGTTCTAAACATAACCCTAACCTAATTAATTTGCGTAGCCATTGTCAAATCAACGTGTTTTTATAAAAGTGAAAGTGTTATTTTCAGGACGTAAATAAACCAAACACATAATCAAAACCGACCCCTAATGTGATGAAACCTGCACAAGTGCAATAAATCATTGATACTGTTTATCAATAAATAAGGAAGGATGACGGGACACAAATTAACAATTGCACGAGTCCATTTTCACCGCAACAAAATGTGACTGGAACATAATTAAATGAAAACAGCCACTTTCTTTCAGGACTACACAAAAACTTGAACTATACCTACCAAAAAGTCTGTAAGTTACCACTATGAAGACTTGATACTTGTTTTATACAAAATTCTGGTCAAGGCACCCCCAAAATGTAACCCCCCCTTACCAACCCCTACTTCTACCATACTAAAATGCTGAACGATGTATGTCAATTAACTACCTATTTCTTTATATTATGTAAGTTACCTACCCAATGTTTTTTATGTATCAAATCTTATCCTTTGCTCCGATTAAATATTCAAACCTATCGTCTACTTAGTTATTCCTTGTTAACCTTTCCTACCTATAGATATAACCTACATTACTGACGTGCTTTTATGTGGTCTGAAAGGGCTCGTGATTTCTAGGGCGGTCCCTGATTGTGAATAATAGTAACCTAGATTCTTTTCAGAAGTGCAATCATTGTTTTGTCTCCCGACTATAACGCTATCATTCTTTCCTTATTCATTCCTAACTAATTCTGTTACTATGACTGTTACTAAATGATAATATCACAAATTAGCCGTTACCCTAATAAATTGTTAATAGAATTTGATATTAAATTTTACATAGATATAATCTTTATTGCACTTATAATTATTATTACCTAATTTATAACAAGACCTGTGAGTAATGAAGAGTTATCTCTAAAGAAATCTCTTTCAGCCAACCTAAGTATTTCTTTAAAGTGAAACTACCTAATTTTTACCTATATTAGAATGTTGATATTGCTTTATGGAGCTTCTTATTCTAATAACTGACTTAGTTTACTGCATACTTTTAAATGGTATAGAAATTACTCTTATGTCTACCCGCTGTACTTATATGAAATTCAATATGGTACCTATTTTTTTAGGATAATTTGCTCAGTATGTTTATAAAAGTCTAGTATGATGGAATGCTAATAGATATTACAGTAATAAGAAATGAATGAAATAACCAAAAGTTATGATCACCCAAAAGTCAGATATAGAAAATTGTTCACCGCTACTAATTATGATTTTATTTTCTTACTTTCTTATTTTATTTAATTTAGGTTATCCTATGTGGTTAGTGGCTTAGGAATAGAGTAAAAGAAGGTAAAATGGTAATAAATATAGAAGTTAACGTTGTATTAATTCAGAATATAGAAAATTTATCATCGCTACTTAATAATTGTTCTAGTGTTTTTTGTCAAATATAAAATATACTATTGTGCTATAGTCAAGTACTAAGTAAACAATGGTTTCTTTGCCAGCTAGACGGAGTGCACCATCCCCGCACTCTGTGGTGAAACTCGACATCCAGACGTGGGCATTTCTCCCCTGGCTACCACCATAATCTTTCATGACAACTTTAATTAATAAATTAGTTGAATTATTTAGTCTTAGTATGTCTGTCTTAATAAAAGAGGACAAGCAAAGTGCTTCAAGCGATCTATCAGCTTATCACAATGAAGAATTATCTTTCTATTGTGATGGTGGAATTGCACAACTTTAATTTAATTTAAAAATATATTTATTGTTAGCGAAACTGTTTAACATTATAACATAATTATGGACACAACACTACTATCCATTCAAAAGGGTCTGATAGATCCAATTTCTGAAGGAAAGACAATTTAATTCAAAGGGAATGTATTATTTGGTCGCAGTCTTTCCGCATCTCAACAACGGAAACTATTATAGCTTCTATGAACTATGGTAATTTCAGTTTAGTCTTCTAATGATATCTAACCTGTACATTAATTGTGTTTGTCAATAAGTACTTAAATTCAATTGTGGAATATAATTCTATTGAAACAACTTCCAATTGAATTGGTAAATGAAACTTAGCTGAAATATTGATGAGAAAGTACTTTAGTTTAACCATTTGAGAATTTGGATATATTCACTAAACAGTTTGATACTTTTATAGTACATAATTGAAGTATTGTTTCTATATTATACAAAACTATTCTATTAATAGAAAAAGTCCACTCAAACTTTTTGATCTAGCGTTCTAATAGCCGTGAATCAACCTTAGCATATATAGAAACGCAGGCTTATTTCATACACCCAGATCTAGTTTTCAGTACACCTTCTAGATTACTAGAATAGAATATTTCTTTTAAAATCAGTAGTCTACACACAAAATCATCATAAATCCAATCCAATTCAAAGATAAAGGAACTTTCTTTTATAAGTAGTAATAAATTAACTTTCACTATCCACTCACTGAAGTAATTAATTAATATGTACTCACCGAAACTGGTAAAACCAACACAATTAATGCTACATTGTGAATATTCACTACACCGAGCTATAGTTTAAATGGATTTTTGTTAAGGCACCTACCTACGAATACTTGTTAAGGCATCTACCTATGGATTCCTGTTAAGGCGCCTACTTTAAGACATGGAATCTTACCTAGTGAATTTACCTGCCTAACAACTACTAAATTTTTGAATTCCTATGCGACTCCCATGATGTTTCCCGACATCTTTGACGCCCACACAGATCTCACTTCAAAGAATACCCCACCTTCTTGAAATGCTACCTTTTACTTTTGCTCAATTCACCTAATAATAATATTCCTACCTTATTAATGAATTTACCTGCCTATTTGCGTCTAAATTTAGAATTTCCTATGCAATTCCCATGATGTTTCCCGACATCTTTGACGCCCACACAGATCTCACTTCAAAGAATACCCCACCTTCTTGAAATGCTACCTTTTACTTTTGCTCAATTCACCTAATAATAATATTCCTACCTTATTAATGAATTTACCTGCCTATTTGCGTCTAAATTTAGAATTTCCTATGCAATTCTTGGATTGCTTACCCTCAACCCTGTCGCCCAATTCTGTACAGTTTGAGTGGCACTCCCTAATTTTCTAGCAACCTTTGACGAATGCCAAATTTGATTGGGAAGGAACAAATTGGCCCCTACAGAGGTATAAATATAACAAACACTAAGGATATGAGCGTGCCAGCGAAATCAGATTTACAACTTCCTTCTTGGAGCGGGAATCTGGCCAACTATACCACGTTTGCTACATTTATGTGACTATCTAGGTATCTTAAAAACAGAAACCCATCTAACCAGCCACATGGTTAGACTTTTCTACCTAAACCCCCCGCGAGGATCTGACAAATCGCCCCAAAAAGACACAAAACTAAATGAATACTCATCTAAAATCAACATTGTATAATAATACTAGCAAATCTAGTTAGCTTTCATCCCACAAAATAATGCAGCCCTGACCTCAACAGACTCAAGAACCAATACAGTTGTATTACCTCATGACCCCACCGAGAGAACTACATGACTCTATAGGATTTGTTCAGGACAAGAAATGATAATTCCATATATATTTATAAGTGATTTACTTCAAGTTTCTTCAATGCTTAAAAGAATGATCTTTGAAAATGCCGTCCCTGCCGGAGGCGTGAGTGTGTGTCTGTCCAAAACGATGACGGCCAAGCCGGTCGCGACACTGCCCCCGCGCGCCCCTCGCCCCGTGCGTATTAGGCGCGAACATCCTCCCCCGTTGAAGAAGGAGACGTCTTCAACTCCTGAGCGCCGCAGTCCTCGAGGTGAAGTGGGCACAGTCTGCTGAGAGCTCTGCGTATTATACCATTCCCAGTGTTGATATCTGCAACTCGAGGAATACCATCGGTACCAGGAAACAGTGCATGTACTCTTCCCATACGCCATTTTAAGGGTTGCAAGTTGTCTTCCTTGATTATAACCAGATCTCCTATCTTGAGGTTGGAATGTTGCTGCTGCCATTTAGAACGATGCTGTAGCTCTGCAATATACTCGTTATGCCAACGTGACCAGAAATGCTGTCGCATTTTCTCCAACTGATTGTATCTATCCAATCTGTTAATATTGATATCTGTTAACTGATGCGTTGGGAATGACATCATTGGTTTGCCAATAAGGAAGTGCCCGGGTGTAAGAGGACATAGGTCATTTGGATCGGAAGACATGGGACATATAGGCCGGGAGTTAAGGATGGCTTCTACTTGGGAAAATAACGTTGCAAGTTCCTCAAATGTCAAATGCCTATCTCCTAAAATTCTCCTTAAGTGAAACTTTGCTGACTTCACCCCTGCCTCCCATAGCCCGCCGAAATTAGGTGCGTACGCTGGTGAAAAATGAAATGTGATTCCTTCATCTGAACCAATCTGAGCTAAATGTTCCTCATTAGACAAAATTAACTTATTTAATTCGTTCTTAGTTCCCACAAAATTAGTACCGTTATCGCAAAATATATACTTTGGCTTTCCACGCCGTGAAATAAATCTTTTTAGGCTCAAAATAAATGCCTCTTTACTTAAATCGCTTACTGCTTCTAAGTGAAGAGCCTTGGTTGCAAAACAGACGAATATACACAAATAACATTTACTTATTTTGCAACCACGACCCTTTCTATCTGTTATTAAAAATGGTCCTGCGAAATCAGCGCCAGTTGCCTCAAACGGAATGCCCGGAGTGAGACGTTGATTTGGCAGGTTGCCCATCATAGGCTGCAAAGTTTTACCTCTGAAACGTTTACAGACCTTACATTTATTCGGTATACTCCTAGCAAGAATTCTAGCGTTAACTATCCAAAACTGCTCCCTCACAGAAGCTAATAACAACTGCGGACCCGCATGCATAAGAATTTTATGTTCATTTTCAAAAATAAGAATAGATAAACGATGCTTTGAGTCAAGAAGTATAGGATGTTTTTTATCATAAGCGAATTTTGAATTTTCAATTCTTCCACCAACCCTAATTACACCTAATTTATCTAAAAATGGGTTGAGTGATAAGATTCTAGATTTTTTCGATATTAACTGATTATTTTTAAGAGACTGCAGTTCAGTATTAAATGACTCAAATTGAGATAATTTTGCTAAGGCCAATATACTATTATTTAATTCCTCTACAGTTAACGCTAAAGATACAATTTTATTTTCAGGATTCCTGCAATTACTTATAAATCTAAGAACATACCCTATTATACGTTTTAATACAGCAAGTCTTGAATAACGAGAAAAGTCTAATACCTCATTTTTACTATATTTATCTACCATATTGTGCAATACATTTACTTCATTCTCGTTGTTCAATCTTTGTGAATTGTACCTTTTAGTAGGCCATTGCGACTCATCCTGAGTTAAAAACTCGGGACCTCCCCACCAAAAACTTGACACCTTTTCATCGACAATTTCTACACCACGTGATACGAGGTCAGCAGGGTTGTCTCCAGTTGGCACATACCGCCATTCATAATTTTTAGTTAGTTTTTTAATTTCGTTTACTCGATTTGCTACAAATACGTCTAATTTTTTACTTGACGAGGTATGTATCCACCCAATTACAACCATGGAATCTGACCAATGTACACATTTCGCTACTTCACAACGCAAGGCCTGCCTAACCTTTGCGCTCACCTCAGCGGCGAGCAGCGCCCCGCATAACTCGAGTTTAGGGATTGTTACACACTTTATCGGAGCAACTCTCGACTTTGCACATAGAAGTTTCACGAATACACTTCCTTTCTGATCCACTGAGCGAACGTAAGCGCAGGCACCATAGGCCGCCTGAGAGGCGTCTGAAAACACATGTATTTCAATGTTTACGGGACCCTTACACGCAACGTGTCTTGGAACATTTACACAGGACAATGAATTAATAGTTTTTATAAAAGTTAACCACATTACCATAATATTCTCGGGAACCTTATCGTCCCAATCTAATTTACATTTCCATAAATTTTGCATTATTAATTTAGCTTTAATAATAAAAATACTTAACAAACCTAAAGGATCAAATATTTTCGCGATAATAGATAACAATGTTCTTTTTGTAATAACTTTATCTGCATTTATATTTACCGGAAACATGAAATTGTCTGACAACGGTGACCAAATTAACCCCAGTGTACTCGTTGTCGCCTTTAAATCGGAAAATATTTGATCTTCACTTGAATTACTTTCTTGAATTTTAACATTTGAATTTGTACGAAATTTTCTTAATTTAAATCCAGCTGAATCTAGAATTTTTACTACTGTTTTTATTGTTTTTTCCAATTCCAACTCATTATCAAACCCGAATAATACGTCATCAACATAAAAACAATGTTCCAAGACAGCCTTTGCATTTTCATCACTACACTCCTGGGCTAACTGAAATAAACAGCGAGTGCTTAAAAAGGGCGCAGAAGCGGTACCATAACTTAATGTATTTAACTTAAAATATTGTAAAGACTCGTTTGGATTTTCTCTCCATACAATCATCTGCCACTGCCGTTGATCTTCATTGACAATTACTTGTCTGTACATTTTTTCTATGTCTGCTGTGGTTACAAAACTATGCTGCCTAAATCTCAATAATATTCTAAACAAGTCATCTTGTACAACTGCACCGACACCCTGTATATCATTTAACGACCGCCCGGTAGTGGTTTTCGCGGACGCATCGAACACAACACGGAGTTTCGTTGTTTCACTTTTTTCTCTTAAAACCGGGTGGTGCGGTAAATAATACGCAGCGTCGATTTTACGTGAAGGTGACAAATGACCTAATTCCTTATATTCGTTTATAAACTTTGCATATGATTCTTTCAAAAGCGGCTGCTTATCAAATCTTTTTTCCAAATTGTAAAAACGCCGTTTCGCCATTTGCAATGAGTCACCCAATATGTCAGGGGATGTGTGAAACGGAATTTTTACACAAAACCTGCCGTCTTGCAATCTATACGTATTTTCTACAAAATGATTTTCGCAAAATTCCTCTTCACTATTTTTTACTAATTTCGAGGAGGGTAATTCTTCAATTGTCCAAAATTTTTTTAATATGTCATTTAACTCTAAGTTAAGTTGGCAGCTTACCGCATCATTACCCGGTCCCTGTTCACTCAGTGGACCAGAAATCAACCAACCTAACCTTGAACTTTGCAAAGTGGGTTTACCTTTTCCTAATCTTATTTGCTTACCGCAAATTATTTCCCAATATAAATCCGCTCCAATTAATATATCTACCTCAGCGGGTTTATAAAACTGTGGATCTGCTAAATTTTCCAAAATACCTTTAGGAATATTCAAAGTCTGCGTGTTTACATTTACATTTGGTAACATACCTGTTATACGCTGTACTACCATACTTTTTACTTCGGACGAGAAATTACCTTTCATCGACCTTATTACAAAATTACACCTTTCCAATATGCATAACTTAGTGTTTCCTACACCTGACACATTCAATGGCTGCTCGTTCTTTACACTACACAACCCTAACTTGGCGCGTAGACAGTCAGTTATCAAACTTATTTGACTTCCACTATCAAGCAAGGCGCGCACTACAAATACTTTACCTGAGTTGTTTACAACTTGAACGAGCGCCGTGGACAAAAGAACTAGCTGCGCGGGGATCGCTGCCGTCGCCTCAATCGTAGATAAGGAAACTGGTTCGGGAACGCCGCCGGCGGCGGCGCACAGCTGATCGCCGCTCTACACTTGTGACACGACGAGTGATTGCGAATTATTATTATTCATGCCGTTGTTGTTGCTTTGCAACTTCGGCCTATGCAATAGTGTATTATGCTTATATCTACATGTTTTACACGGACTATACCTACAGGTGCTTGCAAAATGTCCTGTACTCAAACAATTTACGCATAATTTATTTTTAGAAACCAAATCATTTCGTTGCTCCAAGGTCATAGAAATAAATCTAGGACATTCATGCAAGCGGTGAGATTGCTTACACACTATACATTGCAATCTGCTGCTATAGTTACTTGACGTTTGACCAGACGATACAAAATTAGATACTCTTTCATTTTTTGGATTTTTGTTATGTTTTACCGTTTCTAAAAAATCTGCTCTATTTCTTAAAAAATTAATGAATTCCTGCAAAGTGGGAATATCATCAAGCGAACCCCTAAATTCCTCCCATTTTCTACTTGTGAAATTATCTAATTTTGTAGCGACTAAATAAATAATTAATGAGTCCCAGTGATTAACTGGTTGACCTAAATTCTTTAAAGCGCTTAAATTTTTAGTTACATGGTCTATGATGAAACGAAGCGAAGTATCTGATTCTCTTACCATAATATCAATACTAAATAATGCCTTTATGTGGTTGTTGATCAATAACCTTTTGTTATTATACCTATCGCATAAAAGGTTCCATGCAGCTGTATAGTTATCTGCGCAAAACTCGATGGATTTAATGACTAATGCAGCTCCAGCTTCCAGCGAAGAACGTAAGTAATGAAACTTATTAATTGAGTTTATGCTATTGTTATTATGAATTAATGAAAGGTATGTATCCCTATACTCTAACCACTTACTGTAACAACCATCGAACACGGGAAGTTTTATGGCAGGCAATGATATGTTATTACTAGTTAAAGAATGATCAAAACTACACGACTGATTTGCAGTGGTAGTTACTAAACTCTGTCTGCGATTTGCAATGACACTAGCTTCTTCAATGATAGACTGAGTGCTTGACATTAAATTAAAAAATATACTTTCTATGTTTTCCCTCTCTGCCAGTTGATCATCGGAATTTTCACAAAGAATTTCTATCTCCGTCTGTAGACTATCGAAAGCGGCCAAATTCCGCTCCAACTTAGACAACCTCAACCTTAGTTCTGATATTTGTTGCGATGATAGTTTAGTCACGTCAATTTTTTGAATGTTTTCTAAATAGTTTTTGTAGACAGTTAATTGACCTTTCACGCAACTACGGCTTTTGATGAGTTTATCCTTTTCTGTGGCAACGGCCATAATGATGTGGGAATCAAGAACGAAATTCAGCCAAAACAAAAAAAATAGAAAATTAAATAAATACCTCAGGTTGTTTCCAAAAGAAATCCTTTCACTTTTCACCAGATTTACCTTTTTACCTTCCAATACGATAGCGTGACTTGCACTATGTTCGGTATGACCACGTTGTGACTATGGGAGGCAGGCAGTGATCTATGATTTATTTACCATGAAATTTAATTAAACCTGTAAATATTTAATAAAAATTAGCTTCGCATTTATGAATTTACTGAAAACAAGGAGGGAAATATACTAAATTGACGTCAAAATTATTCGGGACCCTAGGACGCCATTTTGTTTCACTTGAGATACATGACTATGCTATTTCAAATTACTCGTGAAAATCGTAAAAAGTACTATGAAACTAACATGACTAATAAGCAAACGTTACTTTTCCAAAAGATTTATGATGATTATATAATACGGGAAAAGGAACGGGCTCACCAAATTGCCTTCATCATGGCGTGGCTTTCTCCCAACTCAGTTTTCTCGTCCTGGTCACTGGCACCATTTTTCTTGTTCAGGACAAGAAATGATAATTCCATATATATTTATAAGTGATTTACTTCAAGTTTCTTCAATGCTTAAAAGAATGATCTTTGAAAATGCCGTCCCTGCCGGAGGCGTGAGTGTGTGTCTGTCCAAAACGATGACGGCCAAGCCGGTCGCGACACTGCCCCCGCGCGCCCCTCGCCCCGTGCGTATTAGGCGCGAACAGGATTTCACTAACAAATCTGCATATTTTAATTATGAACTTCAATTCTTAGTAGTCCTACTATACTAATTCAAGAATTTACAGGGAAAGCTACGTTACTTTATGATTATCGCAAACAAAATCTACATACTTTAATTATGAACTTAATTATACCAGATAAGCTCAAATTAAAGCATTTATGCAAAAGATTCGCGGGACAAATGCGGCCCTATTCGTCAGAAAACCTCGACCACTTTCTTGCTGACTTCTTGAAATTTGCTTGATTTAAAAATAAACTTTTTTCAGTAACGCGATCTTACAGAGGGATGTGGAGTTTCTTCAAAAATTACGTCTTGACGCTTCGCCCGACACCGGAGAAAATGAATCCCCGCTTCTCTGATCCTTCCCCTTATAAAGACTAAATTAGCGTCATGACGCGACCCAAAACGGCGCCAAGTAATTTGCGCCTTTTTCATCAAAATAGCTAAAATTTCCCGCGCTAAATTTACATTGTGCACTTTAGCCGACTCCTATTGGTGCCCTGTTCCTAACTCCTCCCCTAGTTCAGTGTTCCCAGCTTATGAAAATATTTCACTAACCCTATTAATGGAGATATAAAAAATTACTTACATTACATTTTGATAATTATCTTATTTAAATCAACAAAACTATAAGTTTCATTTTATGTGAAGTCGTTAACAGTTTCAATAATTCGTCATAACCTCGAAACGCAACACTTTGAGAAAATCATTTTTGAATAATAAAATTTCACAATAATATTACTAAAAGTTACGTAATCAGTTTTGTCTTGTCAATCTTTAATAATACGATTAATATAATTTCCTTACATAAACTAATACCCTTAAACCAACTTCATTTAGATTTTAACTAATTAATCGTTTCACTTTGCTTTACCTAATCCCGTATAATTTAAATTGCCAAAATACCTATTGCTGAGTACTAATTAATGCAAATATTCCGCTTTTCCACCTGCTTAAAATACAGTAAACTCATTATCTCTAACTAAACACACATACAAAAATGGGTACTTTGCAATTTTAGTTAGCAACATTCTTTATTATTTTACCCCCGCGACATTCCGTCGCCATCAATCCAACGCGCCAGTTCTGCCATATTGAAAATATAAATTGTGCAGACCGCCTAATGGTGATTGTGCAATCGTGCAATCTGTACCATAGCTGCCAACTTACTGAACCTAATTAATCGCCAAATTTTCATTCCTCTTTAAAGTATTTTTTAGAAATAAACAATTATGACGATAACTGATGAGTGCTAATAAAATTAATAATATTATCAATAATAATTATGAATGAATTATAACTTAATCCATGTTTTGAACGTCACGAGGATTAATATTTAAACCTTGGCGCCAAGAAAGAATTAAGAACCTTCCGCCTATTTTTATGACCTTAAATTACTCTTTAGACAGATTATTATAACAATTAATTACTTAATCATGTTCTATTTTACTAATTATTATTCAGTAAAATAAACAAACACAATTCAGCATTATTTAGTCACATTTATCTCTTGGTAAACAAACTTGAACGAGAATAAAATAGTTTCGCATTTATGCAAACCAATATGTTTATTTAAGTTTTTCCCAACAATTTATGCTTTTACACATTATTAATTTATCACATGAACTTATCTGTGGAAATGAAATTAATTCGTTTTGTTTTCCAAAATTGGCAGTAAGGTTAAAACCCTTTGCCTTTCTTACAGAAAATTCACAATTGCTAAATAGTTCCGATTTTTATCACTAGCTGTCAGATTTACGTCATCCTATCTGTCATAATCTTCTGTAATTATCTGTTATTAATTTATAACCTTCTAAGCTAATATTATGTTATTCTTTCTCATCATCAAATTATGACAAACAAATTGTGAAGTACAACAATTTATGAGTCCAAGTAATGTTTAACACAAGCTCCTTTGAAAAATAATGAACATTTTATTAATTGTTGATTGACATCTGAAGTGCTTATGATTTACTACAAAACCTGTGTTTTTTGTGAATAACTGCATAATCAAATGCCGATAAGTTCCTGAGAACAAGGTCAGTGACAACCTTCCTTTAATATATTTCTTTTCTTTACAATTTAAGTAATATTTGAGATAAAAAAATAACATGTTCAGTTTTGAACTGTTACAAGGAACTCAAGGCATCTGTCAGGAAAACAGGGAAAAACTGTAGTTGTCAGGGATTTTTTAAATCAAAACACATAATTTGTTAATCATTTTGGTGAGAAAAAAATATAAAACGTAAACTAAATGAAGAATGTACGAGTAGATGTGTACAAAGTATCAGGACTGTTAAAGTCAGGGAAAAGTCAGGAAATCTCATTAATAGATCTGGTAACCCTATCCACGCCTGTACACACCTCCGCCTGCGGAACACCGCAGTAGGTTCCGCCATGAGTTCGACAAGCGAAACAAATGCGAACAGCCTCTTCTAATAGGCGTAGGCGTTTTCATTATAGGCATTTTCAATTATGGATTCTAACATAGACCCTTATTCTGCACCTAACTATAAGTCAAAATTGTTAATGTATTTTTGTAACGCCAAAATTGACAATTTTACGCAAAAATCGCAGTTGAGATGTATATGGCTTTAAAGACATGTAGTCAGTAAGGTGATACTGATAACGTACCATTTTCATCAGAAGCACTGCCACCCGAAAAGAATTTTTTGTCAAACATTTTATCTTGAAATAATGCTGAGTCTTTTTCATTTTTGTTTGCATGCATATCATCACCATCAGCGGAAGGAGAATCTTGATATAATGCTGGACCTTTCCAACTTTTGGTTGTATGCTCTTGTTCAGAACTGCGATCTGAAATTTAACATTTGTCTTATTCTTTGAGTTTAATTTATTAATTCAACTTTAACTCCTGCTCACCTGTTCCGAACCCGAATGTTTTATTTTAGAATTGACCAAAAATGCAAAAATAATTTATTGTCTCCTACATTTCTTAAACACTTATCCTGAACCCTTATAATTCCTTACCTTCTGTGTCAACAGCACTGGCATAATCGTCACCTGTGAAGTGTTAAATGCGTTAATTATTATTAGAAATAACTTTAAAAAACCTATACGCACTTAATGATTCTAAAACAATGACGAACCTACATGTGCTGATTTGCTGAGTCAACCTTTACGAAACCCAGTAAGTTGATGTAAATAAGTATAAGCGCGAATGGGCTATATAATGAAAAATGTCATACCGCTTTCTCTATGTTTTACAGAAGGCCATACATTTTTGTTTCACAGCGCCTCATCTAAGGGGTGTAACAAGACCCTCAAAGAAGCCGAAGTCCACGCATTCCGCCCATCATCAGGATCATTTTTGTCTTTTAAACTACACCTAGGAAACCAATAGCTACGAAATTATTGAAGGTCAAAGTCAAATTTTTTTTTCAAATTTTTTATGAAATCTTATTTTATTCGTTATTTCCTAATTTTTGTCTACAGAAACATTATCAAAATTTTATGAATTTCGTAAAAAACAATGGCTTCAAAACGTCATCACTCAATGTATTTCATGACCACGCACATAAACGTTGCCTTTCAACTCGGCCGCACGCAGCTGTGTAGCATTCACTCGCAGGCGCAGTCTTTTGTACGCGTTACATTGATAGATAGATAGATAGATAAAAAGTTTATTTGCTAAAACACACACATTCATACAAATAACAATACATAGGTAGGTACATTAAGTGAATAACTCATAAAAAGAAAAAACAACTAATTTTAAAAAATTAAAAACCCGCCTGCCTAAAAAAAGACAAGTCAACAGAAAAATAAAATAGAAAAACTAAAAAACCCACATGCATCAAAAAACAAGTCAACTGAAAAGATGGAAACAAGATAATATATAAAGGCAAACTTAACTTTTGTTCATCATAATAACATGCAGTCGGAGGCATGCATAAAGAAAGTGACATTATGAATGATTTTACTTATCATTCAATTCTATGCCTTTACCGCGTAAAACATCAAACTCAGACGCAGAAGGTTCAATCCGAACACCAATACAAGAAGCTACCAATTTTCTAAATAATATTTTATCGATAGCAAAGAGAATGTAATTAATCACTAATTCAGTAATAAGATATTCCTAAACACCCTATTCCTTAGTCCTAACTAAACTAGGTATGCTTGCTACAAAACCTAACAAAATCTACTTCTTTAATATTTTTTTCAATATTAATGCAAGTAAAGTAATGCAACACGCGTTCCAATTAGATAGATGGAATCTAGTATAATAAATAATGAATGTACTCTAGCTAGCTAGATCGATGGAATCGTATTAAAATAATTATCAATTAAAAAAGTTGTTAATTGTTATAAAGAAAGACCATAAACGAGAATCGTTTCTTCTTATTTCTCGTTATCGTTTCTTCGATTCTTTTATTATTATCTTTATATTTTCAGTATAAACAAAACACAAAAGACCTTATATAATCTACAGAGAGCTAAACCATACCGAGATGTATTTGGCTACAACGCCATCTATTGATATGGTCTATGCAACTAGAAATCTATTGATGAAGAATACAAAACCATACCGCGATGTACTCGGCTACAGCGCCATCTATTGATTAACTTAGCCGTGCCCTGCGGCATAGCCAGAGGCTTCGATCCCGAGGGATTTTGGGATGATATTATAGCCTATTTTTTCATCATGAATGTGGCTAACATACACAAACAAAATATAAATTTCTCATTGACATGTTTATAGCGGCCGCTCGCATTTGCGTAATATAATTTACTTTTTTATTTTATTGTTTTTTTTTTATAATTATATTATGGTCATGATATACCTTTTTGAAATCCTTATAATAAGCCCTTTAATTTGACACCCATATTGCAGTATTCTAAAAAACAAATTTTTTTTTCACTACGTATAATAGCACCGTACAGCCGCCATGTTGGTTTTTTTATAACGCCACCTTCTTAAGAACACTTGGGCTGAAAAGACCAATCTAACGATACCTTAATCATAGAAATCCGTTCAGCCGTTTGAAAGATATGAGGTAATAAAGAATATTACATATAAACATACATACATACATACATACATACAAACATACAAACATACTTACAAGATACGCGCGAAACACATAACCCTTTCTTTGCAGTCGGGTAAAAAGGACAAACAAAATGGACATATAAAAGAGATAATCAGAATTGCGTTGTAATGTATGCAATGCTTTTTTAAGACCAAAAATTAAAATCGTTTCCCAGCAATAATTTTGAACAGAAATGGTCCTGATGATGGGCAGAATACGTAGACCTTGGCTTCGTTGAAGGTCTTGTTACACCCGGTATATCTTGCCATATCAAGTCCCTAATCTAAACTTGATACAGGGTTATTTACAAAACATCAACAACCTCGCAGGAATAGATTAATAACGTCATTTAAACAAAAACACCCTATATTTTCTTTAACTAGTTGTGAAATGGTAATTCCGTTAAAAAAATAAATTACAAACAGGAGCCCTAGCAGAAAGTAAATGTAAAGTCAGCAGCACATCAGACTATATTATGCCATACGTATAATAAGAGCTGTTTTCGTAGTTTAACTGTTTAACCTAGCGTGCTGTCGTGCGTACTTATACTTTACCCTTGACTAATACAGTTGTTTCAAAAACGTTCTGCTAACAGAAATCTTATTTTGGCTTTTTGGTTGGTGTCACTTTTCTGGACGCCTTTTTTTAGTTCCATAACGAAAAAGTTGGATGGATTCTATAACTTAAGAAACATTATCTTTCTCGTTTAGTTTCTCACCAGGGTTCGCCTCGGATTTCTGTTCCAAACGTACGTCGGATGTATTAGGAACTGCATCCTCTGTCTTCATTGGTTTAATGTCTTCTGCATCTTCTTCATCTTCTTTAGATTGCTGTTGGGAATCAGGCACTGAGAGAGCTTCTTTGTCTTCGGGCGGCTGATCTGTGTATTGTACGTCTTTGAAATTCTTAGATAAATGTTTCGCTATCACCACAGGGGCCCGATTCAGAAGAACACCAGTTATCCAGGCGTAAGTGTCTATTATTGGGAAGGGTGGTCCAAAAATTTCCAAATTCCTAGAAATTAATAATTGAGTAAATTATTATATGTCCAAAATAATATAATAATGGTGCATCTATGTACGTACAAAGTTAAATCTGGGTACACTCTCCTAACTTTATTGACGGTCAGTGTATTTCTTTGTCATATTTTTTATAAGGCGTCAACTAACTAAGTTCATGCTAAAGGAAAAAGGTGTGGTTATTTTCAAACACTTAGTTGCAAACTGACCTCCAGCCGCTGATCTGAAGATTCTGGGCCTCTTTCGGCAGAAGCATCGGTGTTTGTGGCGAGCTTTCGGCTTCAATCTTACTAATTTCAAACGATACTTTACACATTACATCTTGGATTTCACTGGAAAATTCGAACGAGTTTTCTTTTCCATTAATGTTTATAAATCCCGTTCCACTCAACTGAAAATCATCAAGAACGAATATAAATATAAATCTTTAAACGCGACACCCACAGACGTCAGATCAGACAGGTAAGTATAGGTTTTATTATTGAGGCGCGGTGGTAGTGAAACTAGCGCCGCCACAACATTTAATTTTATTACTCGTAAACGAAGTCAATATTTAAAAAAAGCTCATGTAATAATCTCTTAAATTGTCTCTAATATTTTTTTAATAAACAATACATTACATAACTCTTCAACAGTCATCATTCATTCTGTAAGTTTTAAAATCCATAATTGGCAAAAGTGGCCACTTTGAGCTTATATTATCTGTTGAAGAGTTATTCAAAAAATATTAAGAGAATTTAAGAAATTATTACATGAGCTTTTTTTTAAATATTGACTTGGTTTACATACGAGTAATAAAAATAAATGTAGTGGCGGCACTAGTTTCACTACCTACAGCACCTTAACTAGATTTCAAATTACCTGAATCCCATGGAATCGTAGATCTTCGTAGATTTTAATGGCATCCATTTTCACCGGGCCCGCGGACCGTCCCGTGTATGCAGAGTCAAAGCCACTTATTGTTATGTCACTTAAACTAATTTCATTCTTCACAACTTTTCCCTCATACTGAAAAACAGTAATTCCTTTAAATAACATCAGGCAGTATTATGTAGTATGTGGATGGAGCTCGGTGGCGCAGTGGTTTAGCGCCTGGCCCAGCGATTGCGGAAGTTAAGTGACGTTCGCAAGGGTCGGTCATGGAATGGGTGACCAAAAATTTATTATCTCAAGCTCCTCCGTGCTTCGGAAGGCACGTTAAGCCGTTGGTCCCGGCTGCATTTGCAGTCGTTAACACCAACCAATCCGCATTGGGCCCGTTTGGTGGGTTATGGCCTATCCTGCTTACCACCCATAAGGAAGGCCTGTGCCCCAGCAGTGGGGACATCAAAAATGGCTGATGGACAGGCAGTATTATTATAACATCAGTGCTAAAGGGAATACTACCTATGCATCATTTTTTTTTAAATCAAAATCAAAAGTATAATGCGTGAGAAAATCAAGTGTAATAATAAAACTTTTCTATTGTTTTTTCTCGTGATACTTGAAGTTAGCACGCATGAGCACCCGCCGAAAACGCTCTATACAAAAACAGTGACGTCACATGTCACGTTTCAGGTGTGTTTTAGCCAATAATCTTTCCTAAATTTTGCGTTTAAGTACATAAGTGTCATACAATATACAATATATTATTTCTTATTCGATATTCTATCTGACTGTAAAGTGCATTATATCCGAAAATGAAAAAAAAAACGTTATTTTCCCCTGATTTCATCGTGTGATAAAACTAAAATAATATATACATTTTTTTATTTTTTTTTTCTGTTCCATCATGTTTATGTAAGTGTCCGCAGCGATAAAGCTCAAATTCATTAAAATCGGTGACTTATGCATATTCCCTATTCAGAATGTTTTAAGAACCATAATACGGAATTAATTTAGAAGCCATAACACGTTAGTACTGTTATACCTTACATTCCGTGCCATAACGATCAAATACGAATGCTCGTTAATATTACTGTCCTTTAAAAATAAAATCTTGGAATAGCCAAAACTTACATTTTCCATCCATATTATTGTACTATCACTCCATTCTTCCGAATCAACTTTTTTTAAGCTAGTCATTTTATTTATGTTCCTAATATATTCCATTGCGTAATCATTCGTTCTCCTAAACAAACCTCGTTGAAGCTGTCTGTAAAATAAATTTAAAATTATAGTTAAATGTATATAGCCTTGGTAGTTTTCAAATATTGGTGATTGATAACGCTTTGACTTTATCAATGCTCGTGTGAAGCGCTCATGGCGGAACTTGACAGACTGATCGTACTCGATCATGTTTGTTAAGCAACACTCGGTCCGGCCAGGCGTCGGATGGGTGACCGTTAAGTGGCATTACAACTGAGCGCTTCCGTGCTTCGGAGGGCACGTTAAAACGTCGGTCCCGGCTGTTGTCATCTAGATAACAGTCGTTGAGCCAAGTTAGAGGCCTTACAGGCGGCTTGATAAACTCTAACACCAGAGGTGGCCACTATTCCTCATTCGATAAGAAGAAATTAATGAAGAAGAAATGAAAGAAGAAGAAGAATGCTCGTGTAGATTGAAAATAAATGATTATTGATCCTTTTAGCTAAATAGTCGATTTGTTAAATTAAAAAATATTATACAAATTGTTACAAAATAAACCTCTAAAACCGAATACCTATTAGGTAGATAGGGACCATCAAACTGAACAACTTTAACTATAGAACCAACTCTGAAATAGCGAAAAAAATCTGCTGTTTCATTCAAAAAATTATAAAGAAAATATCAAAATAGATGAAACAGCATATTTTTTTTTCGCGATTTCAGAGTTGGTTTAAAAGTTGTTCAGTTTGCTAGTCCCTATCTACCATTTGGCTTTAGGAGTTTTTTGTAACACGTACATAATATTTCGCTTTTGCTACTGCAGTAATTTTAATTTTTACATTTTTGATGCATTAAACAGTTTTATTGTATTTAGCATAAGCTACTGGCTGTTAAAATTACAAAATACTAAATAACCTTGTAGACGTAGCTAGCAGTGAAATTAATGTGAAAGTAAGTCGTTCTAAAAAAAAAAAGATCTGCAGTGAATTGGTGGTGGGGTTTCTAAAACGTAAACCGATGGGAATCTGCCATGGTCATAATGGTCATAATCTCATCACAGCCGAGAGATATAGTCTTCATACAGTCGGCCATCGGAGGCGTCTCTCTTCACAGAGCAATCGTGCGGGGTGGTAGAGGTATACTCTCTCGGCTGTGATCTCATGGTCTCCTCGGTAAAACCACAGATAATATAATACTCTACTAGTGTAAAACTTACCGAACCTCCGGCATTAACTTCCCCAAGATTGTCGTCGTGTTCACGACGCTGTGCACGGCCGCCTGCAGCTTTGGCATCAGCTCGTCATTTAATGTCATCGTCAATAACCGCGACAACTGTAACCCTTGAATAGATGCTCTTATCGCGTATTTATTTTAAGAGCAAGTAAATTGAAAGTGAAATCATGAATTTCTTAAAGGTATTGCATAACCATGCCGCTCTGACCTAAGCTCTGTATAGCACACACAATTTACATTTTATTACAATAAAATAATCATCCATTTTTTTGAGGAGCTCGGTGGCGAAGTAGTTTAGCGCCTGGCCCAGCGATTGCGAAGGTTAAGCAACATTTGCAAGGGTCGGTCATGGGATGGGTGACAAAAAAAATATTATCTCGAGCTCCCCCGTGCTTCGGAAGGCACTTTAAGCCATTGGTCCCGGCTGCATTTGCAGTCGTTAACACCCACCAATCCGCATTGGGCTCGCGTGGTGGGTTATGGCTCGTCCTCCTTATCCACCCATAAGGAAGGCCTGTGCCCCAGCAGTGGGGACATTAAAAATGGCTGATGGACATCCATTTTTATGTCCCTACTGCTAGGACGCAGGCCTGGCTAATAAGGAAAATTTGAAAATAAAAAGTTAATATTCAAAGTGCTTTTACCAAAAGCATAACATTTTTGTCTCCCTTTATTTTAACAACTTATAGAAGGATAGGTAGGCAACGCACGATCTTCACTTTTTGTAATAACATTTGGTTAATTTCTATTCAATGGTTTACCCCGTATTACTTTAATTGGTATTTTTAGCTTCGAACAGTAATTCGATGTTTCGATTACTTATCTAATAAGAGCTTCAATCATACAACTGAATATTCACCTTGTTCTTCTGAAAAGTATGGGACAATCACAGGTGGAGATCCAAGACCCGCTGCTGATATCTACAACATTAAATTAATAAATAATGATACTAATTATAACAATAATCATTGATGATAATATAGAGATTGTTTGTTTTTCTTTCTGAAATATTGTCAACATTTTTTTAATACACAACGGGATGTGCTTGGCCTTCATCTCACCTGATGTTAAGTGATGACAAGGCCGAAGATGGAATCGCACTACACCCGAAATCCTCATCACTGAGGAACTGGCTATCTTACGTCTATCTGCCGGAACACAACAATTTTTAAATTGTTGTTATGGCGTCAGACTTAGGTAAGATGGTGGTAGCTAGCCGGGCGGATTTGAAATAAGCCCTACCAAACTGAGAGACAAGATAAGTACCTACAAATTAATAAAAAATCTTAACAATATTAATTACCTCTACACTGAACTTGCAATTATCGAGTGCAAAGTCATTATAGCCCAAATTCACATTTAAGCCATGCAACATAGCAATGGTATCTCCATGCAAAACACAGTGTTCTGCTATTATGCTGTGGAATGAGCATACATTATAGGAAAAACGTTTTCATAATTAACCACTAAAATGCATTGACTACAAAATTATTTTGGCCTGACATTGGTAACTAAAATCGGAACTTTATCTATAGAAATAAAACAAGTTAGCAACGCTTTGTCAGCATTTGTTACCATGTGTATACAAAAGTAAAATGTGGAGTGTAAAAAACTAATACCTACGTCTACAAAGGAAAGTAATTTTTAGGTGACGAATGATATATGGAAGAAACACATGCTGCGCCATGTTTCGACATAGCGAAACTGATGGGTACTGACGGCACAAGAATCTCAAGAATCTTACGTGGCCTGCCCCCTATTTTGCACCTGCTGCCTCGTAAAGGGGGAACTTTTCGTCTCCTGCTCCTTGTCTACGTGATACACCACATCTGTGTGGTTCCTGAAGAGGATGTAGTCAGAGTGGATGAACATCTTGCTCACTGTGGCCTCCACTCTAAGCACGTTCGACGCGAGAGGGAACCATACTCTTGGATTCCTCAGATACGGATATCGAGCAAGATTCAAATCTTTGAAGAGCCTGTTCAACAAAATTAAGAGAGTTTATCACTTATATTTTATCAGCGATTTAAGCTATTTAATCATTTTCCTGCGTTAGTGAAAATTTTGTTTATTCAGCCTCATTAAAGCACTTTTAACAAGGTCCCCAAGAACTTAACCTAAGATGTTTTTAAATTTAAGATTTTTGCATTCACAATGCTATTTTTTATTCAATACTAAAAAATATACTAGAAAAAATTCGACTATGATCTGGTGCGAGTCGTATTTTTTCTAATACCTAAGTATATTATTTAGTATACTACATCCTAGATGTCCGGTCAGAGTCTCAAAAATGGCACCTCAAATAGCGTCCCACTTACAAACTGGGCGCTCATTTTGCACAAAGTAAGTGATAAGAAGTATTCTACCTACAAGATGTTATCGAATTAACGCAACCCCTGAAAGCCATTAAGCCTTTCCAGTAATAAGTTTTCCAGCTTTGTTTGCTTAAATAATTTAAAAGGTAGTTTAAAGGTTATACTGAACCTTTCGCTTATGGGTTCTTCATACATTATTCATTTATTGAACAACCAGTGATACTTACACGTGAACCACTCTGTCGTGGACGAGAAACCCCTCAGACACCTTGTGTGTATCGTCAACACTTTTCACATAAAGATTAAGTGCTGGCTTACCGAAGGTCTCTTTCAGTGACTGAAAAAAAATATCATTTTAAACTCTACACAATAGTGAAGTTTCCAAAGTCTGAAAAACAAAAACTACTTATGGGTCATTCCATTTGAAAAGCTACCAGAACCAATTTTCCAAAGTTACCGAAATTTACATCAATTATTGTTTAAATCTATAATAACATATTAAATCATCCGAATTTATCAAATATTTTACTCAGAATTAACTTTTAATTTTTTTATGTGCAACGAGAGTGAACTCTCATACCTAACTTGTAGTATTTTGAGACTTACCATAGCAACACTAAATAACTGTCAAAGACTCTGTTTTGGACAGTTACTTTTGCGCCATTTTAACGGTATAATAAGTATAATAATGAATAATCTACAGAAACAATAAAAAATAGGATATTTTGGAGTTTTCATAGCTTTTCTGGACGATAATAGGAGCAAATTCACTGGTAACGACCGTTACAAGAATAAGGTAATTGTTTGTTTATATTCTAATATAATAAATGTATAGTTAAATGGTTCTAGGAAAGTAAGGTTAGGACAGGAGGCAAATCATTTATGTGCAATTTTTAATGCTAAGCGTTACTTATCGCGTGGTAAAATGTGTAACGACCGTTACGTAACGGCCATTACATATTTTTCCGAACATTTTTGAGAACAAAGATTTAAATTTCATAGACTTATTGGGTAGTTCTTGGGAGAGCAATTTTTGAGTGTCACAGACTCATATCTCCTATAAAAACAAATAATTATGATTAAAACTATCATTACATCGTTTCTACATTTCATTAAGCATCGTGTCATATAGATTTCACTGGTTAAAAACTACGTAGATCGGAGTAACTCACCCTCAACACCTCAAATCCGGTTAATTTTGCACGTTTTTACGTGTCACACGGGCGCCGGCTTATGAGAAATCGCGCATATTTTTGAAATCACCCACGTTTTTAATCAGTTTTGTACACACATTTAAAATAGACATATCACGTTATATACTGATCAAATTTTAAATCCTATCGGAGGGAAACTTTTGATTTTATGGACCTAAGTAAGTATGTCACACGCCTAGCTACTTTTTCACTGCGCCCTCTTGCGAAGGCCATTGCTCTGGACTGGCTAGGCACAGACAAATAGTGATTGATGTTTTCAAATCGACAGTTACACCGCTACTGACAGGTAAGATGGCTGTGTTGCTGTTTCTCACGCTTTTGGTGCAAGACTAAGTTCTACGATTTAAAAAATTTTGGTGCTCATTTCTAATGTATTTCCATGTCACATTTTTGCAATATAATTGTGCTATTTTTTGTAAACGGGTTCTGAGGTGTAATACCTTACTCCCAAATGTACTTAACCAGTAACAAAGTAGCAGGTTATATCTTTTCAATGACGATAAATTTCAAAATTAATGCTTTTTGGTAATTTCCATGGCGTAATTTCCATGTATAAAACACCATGGAAATTACATAAAGCCCATGGAAATGACTTTGTTTTATTTTTGGTTTATTATATCAGCCGCTCGACACTTACTGTTGGGTGTAGGCCTTCCCCAAGGTTCTCCACAACGATTGGCCCTGTCCTGCCCACGTCCAGCAGATTCCTCCGACCTTCACCAGATCGTCGGACTACTTTGTCAGGGGGTGGGAGCATCCGGTGCGCGATCACTATTCCAGAGCCACCGGTTTGTCTCGCTATGTCCGCCCACTGCCACTTCAGCTATGCAATCCTTCAAGTGATGTCGGTTACTCCTTAGCTGTGCAATTCTTCAAGTGATATCGGTTACTTAAGTTCTTCTACGGATCTCTTCATTTCTGTAGCCAAACAAGGCAAGTTGGCAACAACACACACACTGTCGTTTTGAGACACTGAAGTAAGTTGGACGCAAACAATTTTCGAAGCTTTGAGTTGGATCTGACGAGAGATCTCTTCCTCGAAATTGGACTCACTTTACTAGGACTGTCTGTCCTAGGTATAATTAATAGTCTGGATAATTTGAGTATACTGTTCCTAAAGCTTCTAGAAAACTCTGAGTATCGGCTTTCCGTCAGCTCTCAGAAGTTCTCTAGTGATTCCATCGTCACCCGCCACCTTGTTGTTTTTTAGCTGTTTGAGGGGCATACTATTCTCAGGCTGGCGTCCTGGATATCTTTGGTAAAGTGTCGGGTGAGCTTGGCTTTCGTCGATCCTGTATTAATTTCTTCGTTACTCAAAAAAGAAAATCAAAAGCAAAGCAAGTGGCTTTGCTTTTGATTGAAATACTCGTACATAGGTCAGTTACACTCCAGTCTCCCGATATGACGATATGTGCTGGTGGTTACTCTACTCTATGGGCGGTATGGCTTCGTATGCAGAACTGCCACACCGGTGTAGGTCGCATTATCACCTGGCTGTGGGCTGCCGTGTTACCGTCGTCCGCCAGTTGCCGAGTTGCTGCTGCAGGGCTTAGTTGCATTTGATTGCAGAACTCCAAATCTTCACTCATGAGGGGTGGTATACCTTGCTGCTTTCCAGTGTCGGTGGTCAGGTCACCATTGTTGAGGAAGGCAGGTCACGTCGTATATTCAGCGAAAAGGGAAGTATGTACTTCTGCCGGGCTAGGAGTCTGTGCCCGGGACTTGCAGTCCAACTGATCTGCATTAGAACTTGTATCGTTATACAGAGCAGGTTGGTAAACTTAGTCAGCGTTATTGTTTGAAGACCATACGTAATTAGTGAAAACTAGTCTTTAGTAAACGAGTATTGACCTAGGTCGTACAGATTGTTGATACTTTTTACCAAATATTTGTTATTTTTATTATTATGATGCTCATCCATAATATGCAATCAATAATATACTCTAAAAGAAATTTATTAATTAATAACATTATTATTTATTACCTTCATGTTTCTACATTGAGTTCCTTTGTAAGTTTTTTATTTTTATTAATCTACTATTTTTGCTAAATATAATTATAATACAATGTATAGTTATTAATACTACCCCAATTAACTTTTATTTGAGCTTTAATTTCATATCTGACATGATGTTGAGCATAATTTTATCTGCTGGGTAATTTCCGTGGTCTTTACTGTAATTTCCATGGATCGCAAATTTTCTATAATTTTTTTTAGCAAAAGTATGCATTCGCTACGTGGCGAATTTTGATATAATGTTTGAATTTGCATAAGCTTTCAATTTTTTTGTGTAATTCACTTTAATTTAGTGATTTCAAAAATGCTGTGGAAATTACACGGAGAACACTTTTCCGAAGAACTACCCTATTATGAGCGTGTTCGAGGTTTAATACATTAATTTTTATTATGCTATAGATTTGAAAAATATACTGAGCATATGGAGAAAAAAAAGGTAAGGAGTCGTAAGCGGCAAGAAGAATTTAAAAAGAAAATAAATTCAAACCTCAATTATTACAAGAAAAAACACTCGAACAGATTAGAAAGCACGCATAATGATATAATTTAACAATATTATTACCATCGTGGCAGATCCCATCCTAAAAAATAAGGGTGATCGCACCTACTAAAATTTTAACATTTGCATTATTTTTTTTTTGAGAAATAATTGCATACAATTATTAAGATATGTTTATAAGTAAAGTTACTCTAATACTTTATTTTTAAATATTTAATAAATACAGTTTCCTTTGAGTTTTTGTTTGAACTTCGAACGTGTAACGACCATTACAAATGACTTGTAACGACCGTTACAGATAATTATTCACATAAAATATTAAATAAACCCTAACAAGTTATTAAATCACCTCGTGGCTATTGATCAATTAGTATAATATCACGCAAAATTCGCAGAATTTCGTAATTCCTGTCAGACCCCTAGAGACTTAAGGCAAAATAGCGTAATGACCGTTACACCTCTTTGGAGCCAAATTTCTTTAAATCGGTAAAGTGTGCTTAAAATCTATTGACAATTATAAGAAGTATGAGATAAAAAGGGATTGTTTTATTGATTAAGTAATATATCTTTTGTGGTAATTGAGAAATTATCAGCGAAAGGTGTACGAACTGTAACTACCGTTACATGGAATGACCCATATATTAATGGAAAGATAAACAAAATACATTAGTATTGGTCAAATAATTATTCCGATATTTTGAAAAATGACGAAGTAATTCAATAGTCGTTTGGATTAAATTTTCTGTGACGTCACATTGTAACAACAACATCAACGTCACAAAATATTACTGGTTTTCATTGCAACCTTAATGTGATGTTTTGTAAAGAAAATTAAAAAATGGAAACTTCCCTATTGAGCTGTTTTAATAATTAAAAAAACTTCTCGTTTCCCAATTTAAAAAGAAATAAACTTTCAATGAAATTAACCTACAAATTAAACTAGAACTTGTGTTCTGTAGTCAATTATGTTATTCATAGTTAAATGAAATTTCTAATAGACAATTATTACTCTATCGTATTCGATAGATTCGTATTCTTTTACGCGCGTTTTTTTCCTCGACAGAAATGTTCGTGCTAAGGCTGCCTTGATTGACGCGGAGCTAGGCGGCGGAGCGGAGAAACCGAGGAAATATTAACCAATTGGATTGCATAAAATCAACGCTCCGCAATCCTATTAGTTATTATTCCCTCGTTCATCTGCTCCTCCGCCTAACTCCGCATCAATGGACAGGCAGCCTAAGGCTACAGATGAATTAATGAATATTACATTATTCTACGGACACCGCATTGCTAATAATGATGCATTTCTTACCAATTCTAATGCATTTTCTACAGAAACCCTATGGGCCTCCCACTTCTCATTGAATAAACGTATTTTTCCTGAAAAATAGAAAAATTAAATACGCTATCGGTTTTTTAAAGAAATAGATAAAAATAAACTGATATTATTTATCAAATCCTTCTAATATTATGTAAATGTGAAAGGATGTTTAGATGTTCGTTACTGAATCACGCAAAAACATATTAACGGATTTGGATGTGACACACAGTTTATAGCTTGGATTAAAACATAGAATACTATTTATTATTTATATTTATAGGTAGGTTTAAAACATTAGGGTACTCAGACGATGTCTTGGGCGGAAAGTAGTTCATAAAAAATAATAATATTTGCTACTTATCGTTAAAAAAATTGTGATTAGTGCTTACAACAAATTTAAATTCTACAGTTTTATTATCATAAAAAAACCTACGTGTTTGCGCGATTGAGTAACTATAACATAGTTTATGATTAAACTCTATGCTTTATTTTCAAGTAGGTATCTGACTTACCATCACTAAAATAATTCATCACATCATCTCTAATTTCCTTCGAAATGCCTGAAGCAATCTTTCCATAGCTAAATACCAAAATAAAAAATAAAATATTCATGTTATTAATCAGTTCTCCATACCACAAAAAAAATGAGGATGGAATTGGCAACAAAATCAATTATTATGATATTAATTGAATTTTTATTAAAATTCAATATCCAAAGAACATAAAGAACGAAGAAATGAATTAAAAAGTATGAATTTAATTGGCAAACTTTATTGGCAAGAAGCGTGAAATAAGCGAATAACTTAAAAACCAAATGCAAAAATCCGTTGACATTGTGAGCAATGTTTTATAAGTTATTGATAAGAATATTATGGTTTTATTCGCTTTTATTTATAGTCCATTGTAAGAGCGCAGTAAAGAAAAACGAGTTGAGTAAGTCAATTTTTTTATACGTTACTATAAGTTTAACATAGTGAACAACCATTAGTGAACTACACAAAGTCGAAGCCTAGCCTAAGGCACAGAATACATAATAGTACATAAGAATATTATATCAGCTTATACCACTAATTACTCCTGTATTAGTGATTTTTTTTTCAACTGGTGCCGAAAAATTGTTTGGTTCGTTAATTTTTAAAATGTCTAATAAACGATAAAAAGGTCAATGCACATGTTAGGTACATAGAAAATTACTCGAGCCCCGGCGCAAATGAATGAAACTTATCTCAGATTTTAAGGATCTGAATTATTTGTAAAAAACATAGTTCATGTGGCTTACACAGAAAAACAGCATTGATTATGCTTTAGGCGCTAATATTATAGTTGACGATAATACCAAATAATCGATTAATATAGGTATGAAATAATGTCTTACAATCATCTGTATTTTAAATATAAGCTTAAGAATAAATATTTTTTTCGTTATAAGCGATAAAAATAACTTTTTTCTACTAACTCATAATTGTTGCTAAAATAATAGAGTTTACTGTTTCATAACTACGTACACTCACTATTGTAATGAAACAAAATACATTTATAATAAGAAATTTTTATTTCCTCGCATTTCTTGAGAAAAGCATGCATTATACTTATACAAGCCTTGTACTGGAAGCAATTTATTTACATTGCCTAAAATTATTAAACTCACATCCAACCATCCTCGACAATGTAAATGCTAACTTCGCGTTTTCGGCTGTAAATACTTACTCTTCACTCATTACAACAAAAACATTATTTGCACGTTCCGATTGTGTGCATATATACTTTTTTATAGAAAAAATCCATAAATAAAATAATAAGTAAGTATGTTTAAAAAAAATATGTTGTTTTTTGATCAGGGAGTTCCCAATATAATTGTTTATATGTTATATATAGATACACATAAAAGGTTCTAAAATCTGAGATATAGGTTTTAATTGCGCTTGCGCCGGAGCTCGGGCATTTTTGCACATTCACCTTTGTTACATTTATTATATTGTCTTAGTTACTATACATTATTCGACTATCTAATTTAAACAAATAAAATTGCATATACCTATCGTAAAATTGCAAATTTTGATTTAGTAAACTTAATTAAACGTAAAAACTAATTAATCAGTTTCAACAAATTCAGGGTTGGCGTATGTGAGTCATCATTAGGTATAATTTTAATCATTTTAGATCGCCATGCCACTACTAAATTTCCGTCAAAGACTGAAAATCCTTTTAAAGCGGGTGTCAAGGGAGCCCTACGGACCGACGAGGACTGCTGGATAACACTGGATTCCATGAAACACTTCAAAGACATGGAAGACTTGGAAGGTACGACGTTTACGCCTGTAGCACAACTCCGCCGCGAAACCGTACCAGCAGTCATCGCGGTAGTTCCGCCATAGTTCCGCTGTGAGTTGTCTTCTATCGGCGACGATGATCACAGCAGCTACGTAGCGGTTTCGCGGTCAACGGTCGGGGACGATCGGGTGAAATCGCGCGTGAAAAATATTCGCTTTTGTTTCGCTTGTCGAACTCATGGCTGATTCTACTGCGGCGTTCCGTCCGCGGGCGGATGGAGGTGTGCTACAGGCGTTAACACAATAATGTCCATCAGCCATTTTTGATGTCCCAACTGCTGGGGCACAGGCCTTCCTTATGGGTGGTAAGGAGGATGGGCCATAACCCACCACGCGGGCCCAATGCGAAATGCAGCCGGGACCAACACCTTCCTTCCACCACCTTCGGCACAGATCTTGAGCGGTGTTTAATGCGCAAAGCATAGCCGTCTCTATTAAATTTCACCTCTCATGCCTATACACAATGATATTTTAATTTATTGCCTTAGATACCTCGCACATTTCTAGACGCAGAATAAGTGTCAAAATTAATTACTTTTCCAAAATACTTACTAATATTATAAATACGCAAATGATTTTGTTTGTTTGTTACACTTTCACGTCTTAATTACTCAATCGATCATCGTGAAATTTTCCATACACGTTGTCAGCGGTACAAAGAAGGACAAAGAGAAGATGGTACCCTATACCATTCATCAAGAAAAAAGTACTATTTTCTAGATTCTATTATTCTAGCCCTAGAATAATAAATGTCCAACGCCATTTAGAACCATGGGCAACAGCGTCGCTTAACCACTCCTAAGGTTAAAACCGCTTGCACGCCGCGCCATCTCAACATACGTTTAGTTCGTGCAGGGGCGATACAAGCGCACACGAATTTGTCGCTAACGCTAACTGGATAAACACCCTTACCGGTTGACTAAGAGAATGCCTTATGGCATTAAGTCCGCCATTTGCTGTTATTTTAGCAATAAAGTTAAAATAAAAAAAATAAAAAATAAGCGACACTGTTGCCCATAGTACATAATTATGCTCTATGGTCCACGCAGACGAGTCGCGAAGTTGAGATTTTTCACAATATTTGAAAAGCTCAAACAGAGAAAGAATCTAGTAAAGGTTAATTAAATTCCTTGACTGACTATTCTCACGATTATATACTTCAAAAACGAAATTGAATTTCGCAAACTAATTGAAAATTCCATAGGTAACGTTTATATATATTATATATTTGTTTTGAATTCTACATGTGGTAGCTTGTCAATAGCTTTTAGTTATATATATTTGTAGTTATCTGTATGTTTATAAGCTGTTAGCTATCCATAAACGATAAATAAATAAATAAATTCAATTATAATAGACGGAGTATAGTTATTTTGAAATAATCATAACTTTTATGTGAAAAATAAATTCTAAGATTTTTGTGACAGAGCCTTCTCGTATTTTTTCTTGTCTGCATGTTTAATCGCAAAACAAAATGTTCAACTGTCTTACAAAATGAAGAACTTTTTATTTCGACCGAAACTTTTATGTTTTGTTTTGTTTGTAACAGGGTTACACAAGCACAATAAGCAAACCTACACATCAATTTTGAAATAGCTCAATTTTAGTATTCTTGTTTATGAATGCTTTTAGATTAAAAAAAAATAAGTGTTTAAAAAATTTAGACTCTTGTAGTACCTACCTTGCCTATTACATAAAAGCACTTATTTTTTAAAAATTAAACTTGCTATTAGTACTTAGTACAAAGTAAAAAAACCCCGTAAGAACATTTTTTTTTTGTATTTTGCACTTTGTTTTAAAATTATTGCATTATATGTTTGTGGACACCACTGCAGAATCTAAAAAAAAGTTATGAAACCAATCTCACTAGCTACCAACTTATCTTCCAGGTAGCTATGACAAAATTCGACAGCGTTACCCGGAACTTGCCAGAGAGGAAACGGAAAAGTTCGATAATGAGACTATTGAAGTAAGTTAAACTATCTTCATTCCAATTCATAAGGACTAAAAGTAACATACAAGCAGGGATTGAAATACCGTTAAAAAAAATAACGGTACAAAAAAATAACGTTAAAAATACCGTTGAAACATTTTATCGGTAAATTTACCGGTAAAGATAAAGTTAAAAATATTGTACCGGTAAAATTACCGTTAAATATAGCGTTAAACTTTACCGTTACAATAGTACCGGTAACAAAAAGTAAGAAATAACGTTAAAATTAACGTTATTTACTGAAATAACGTTAATTTTGTTAAAATAAAATTAAAATTAACCTTATTTACTGAAATAACGTTAATTTTGTTAAAATAACATTAAAATTAACTTTATTTACTGAAATAACGTTAATTTCGTTAAAATAACATTAAAATTAACGGTATTGTTTTATTGTTGTTTTATTGTTATTAGTTGTTGTTTACTGAAATAACGTTAATTTCAATGTAACGTTATCTAAAGTAACGTTATTTATTGACATAACGTTAATGTTAAAATTTACGGTAAAAAAAGTAAGAAATAACGTTACATTTAAAAATAACGTTATCATTCCCTGCATACAAGGTTCGTCGAACAAAAATCTAAAAGTGAAATGAAACTTTTGTAAAGCAGGTTTTTTTTTCTTATCCCAGTTAAGAGAGTTACTGCGCTACACTAGCGCCGCCAATGGAAAAAAAACGTAGTGCTTAAATAAAGACGAAATTGTGAATTGTGTTCTTCTAGTGAACTCCTAATAAGCATTGTTGTACTTTTTATCGTTTAAACAATATTTTATAACCTGTCGTTTAGTTTATTGCTAAAAGTGGCCACTTTCAGCAATAAAACTCCATTAAGGTGGTACCCTGAGCGAAAGTGGCGCCGCGGTGATTATATTTAATATTATAATTCTAATACACAATTTTAAAAATGTTTATCGTGGAGATTTTAGGGCCCACAGTCTAGTATTTTTAGACGGTATCGTTACAGTCCCTCGTAGTCACTGCTAGAAGTAGATAGCAAAACTGCTAAAAGTGGCCGTTTTTGACACATTTGCTATCAACTTCTACGAATGACTACGAGGGCATGTAGTGATACCTTCTAAAAATACTAGACCATGGGCTTTAAAATCTCCACGATAAACATTATTAAAATCTTTTTCTATTAATAACTTATTAAATAAAAACCTATGAGGGCGCCGCTTTCGGTCATACAACCGCCTTAAACTAAACGACAGACTAGAAAATATAGTTTAAGCGATAAAAAGTACCACAAATCGGAGTACACTAGAAGAACACAATTCACAATTTCGTCTTTATTTAAGCACTTTTCTTTCCATTGGCGGCGCTATTTAAGCGCATAAACGCACTATACTAGTTTTGTACAAAATTGAATTTTTGTAACTGCAACCGATGACGTGTTTGAAGAACTTTAAAAGTACCTACTTACAGCAAGAGTTTGTTGATGAATTTATCATATATTATTAATTTAATTTTGCTACTTGCTGCAGTTAATGTTAGCCACGCGCGCTAGGCGAGAAGGCAAAGGCGTAATTTACGAAGAAATACCAGCCGGTCTCAATCTGGGAGGGTACACCTTGTTGAGACTGCAAAGATCTCTCCTGTAAGTACATGTTGCGAACAACAACCGTGTTGTTAGGTACATTTTTTCAAAACAATCAAGGAATTCTAATTATTCACCCCTAGCAAGAGTTAAAGAGTTTAGAGTCTGAATGTGGTGTCCAAAACTCCGAACCAACAGCGTGTAACATAAAAACCCCAAATCCGAATAATGGTAGATAGGGACCATCAAACTAAACAACCTTTAGTATTGGACCAACTGAAATCGCGAAAATAAGTTAACTGTTTCATTCATACATTCAGATATTTTTGTTTATTTCTTTTGTATATATGAAACAACCAGGAGCTCTATTTTTGAATCGCTCGTATGACATTATGTTGTCGCATGCGACTTAAGTCTCTCTCGCCTTCCAAGTCACATGACGCCGATTTTTCGTACTTTTGAATCGTTCGGTTTCGGAATAGGAAATGTTGGATTTTATCCGTTCCACGCAGAATTTAAAGAAAACCGATAAGTACCGCAACGAAAATGGAACGAAATATGCTTGTTTCTATATTGGCTGTTTTAGTAGAAAAGAAAATCTTTGCTTTTTAGTAGAAAAGAATATCGCTCGCCGTACCGTATCGCTCGACTGCAAACGAGTGGGTGAGGGCACTCGTTGCGGTCGAGTGATTCAAAAATATGGAAAGTCAAATGTGGAACGAAAATCAGTAGAAACCAAGCGCTCGACGCCAGTCGAAGGATTCAAAATAGGGCTCATATTTTTTCGCGATTTCAGAGTTGGCCCTATAGTAAAAGTTGTTCAGTTTGATGGTCCTTATCTTAGAGCAGTCCTTATCTGCCATATTCGGCTCTAGGGGTTTTTTCGTAACACGTTAAAACTCTTTATTTTTTAAAAAAAAACGAAATAATAATTGAGCAGGATACTAACTCTGTGAGCTGTCTAGCAACCGAAATTCACAAACAGTTCATTTTGTGGTACCTACTTATTCGATATGAAAAGTAGAGCGTTTAACACGGGTGGTGGTAAGTCATCAATTCCATACTCGAACTATAGCTGCCCTTGCTGAACTCGGGCGTCTCAGTAGCGCTACCAATGGAAATAAATCATTTACGTTGTATCGGGGGCTTAGAATAAAAGTTTTAGATATTTTGCGCAAATAGAAGAGTAAAGTGCAATTTTTAAAAAAAAAACATGGCCTCAAATATAAACAATAAGTTATGAATGTCGATATTGCTAAATGTGGCCACTTTTGGCACTAGTGACATGCACGACTTATCGCTTAAGTTTGAGTTCTTGAAACTATATTTAGAAAAAAATGCATTTTAGTCTTTTATTTGCGCAAAATTGTCAAAACTTTTAATCTAAACCCTTGATAAAACGTAATTGATTTATTTCCATTGGTGGCGCAACTAAGCTTATCGAACCACCCCGCTTAAATATCTCGTATGGGAATTGCTTCCTTTCAACCCTTGCATCACAATCTACTATTATAATCTTTCGATTCTCACCATCTATACCAACCAGGTTTTTCCACCGCATGAAGCTGCGGAACCAGACGAGGTTCATCATCTACTCGCTGCATACCGACCTCGAGAACATGACCATTAGGGCAGAGCTGAACCTGCAAGACCTTCACCTTTTTGGATCCTACGAGCGAGCTGTTCAGGGCAGGGCGCTGTCTGATCTGATTTACCAACCCACTTACGGGATGGCTGAGTAAGATAAATCCATTTGATTTGAGAACTCATGAAAAGTTATTAATCATACATTCAGCAATTATATTTTAAAGATACAGGAACTTTAGGGGATGATTCTACGCTTAGAAATAAGCACGTTCACTATGGAACCACTTGTCGCAAATGCATAGTTGTTGTGATTTTTCTTTGAGAAGCAATGTACGCGTAACAACTCGATAATATTGCGGGTAAACAGTTGTACATTGCGGGTTGATATTTTTTTTATATTTTTATTATTTTTCTGCGACTGCTACTGCTACAGAAATAGCTGTTTACGTTCATCAACCAATAAAAGAGCTTACCTAGTGCTAAAAATTCGAATCGCGATATCGGACGATTTTCAACGGCCGACTTTCACTGGAAAGCTGTAGCGCACGTCAAAACCGCGTTGTGCAGCGGCTTTAGAATTGCATAATAGGGAATATGCATAAGTCACCGATTTTGATGAATTTGAGCTTGATCGCTGCGGACATAATTACAAAAACATGATGGAACAGAAAAAAAAATGTATTATTTTAGTTTTATCACACGATGAAATCAGGGGAAAATAACGATTTTTTTTTCATATTCGGTTATAATACACTTTACAGTCAGATAGAATATCGAATAAGAAATAATATATTGTATGACACTTATGTACTTAAGGCTCCGTTACGCGAAATCACTTGTCTCTGTCTTTTTCTTTATGTGTAAAGAGTATGGAAAATAACCTCACTTCTGCACTTTTTCGATGTTTTTCGTGGTTTTTTCATCATAATCTTTAGCACAATTATCTTTCTTAAAAAAAAGTTATTGGAGCAACTGCTCAGTACGTTAAAGTGTATTTTGATGTAGAATTCAATACGTTTCCGCTATTATTTACGCCAAAAACGTGGCCCGCGACAAGCGCTTTTGATGATATTCTGATTTTTTTTACAATCATCTGTGAGGTTTATACGCAATTAATTACTTGTAGGTACTAGATAATCTCTTTAGCTTGTCGTATGTTTTTTTTTGTGGCTACAACTTTACGTTTTCTATATAAAAATATGGCCCGCGCAAACCATGTTTTCCTATTATGGCCCCTTAAACGCAAAATTTAGGGAGATTGAAGATTATTGGCTAACTCCATATTTAAACGCGCCTGAAACACACCTGAAACGTGACATGTGACGTCACCGTTTTGTATAGAGCGTTTTCGGCGGGTGCCGATCCGGATCACGAGTAAAAAACACAATAGAATAGTAGATTATACAACAAGTGAAAAAAGAGGGAATTTAGTTCGAGGGACTAAGTTGGATCCCGAGAGCAGCGAAGGATTCTAGAGTTGAATCCCGAGCGTAGCGAGGGATTCAATAGTAGAATCCTGAGCGAAGCGAGGGATACAAAGGACCGAGATGAAATTTTTTTTTCACGAGTTGTGTACTCTACTTTTTACCATTGACTGCGAGAAAACAAATAAAAAAAAAAATTTTTAAACTGTTTATTTTTTAAAGTTTTTTTCCATACAATAATTACAATTGCAGGCAAATCTTAAAATTAAAGATTGTGAGGCCCTAGTTACCCTCTTATTTGTTAGTTATGTTGGAGTTTGAATGTGGATCCGACCCTTTGTATAGGAATTGATCTTTTAAAAAATACTTTTTTAATGTATTTTTAATTTGCATGGTATTTTTATCTTTGATTTTATCTACAAAAAATTTAGGTAGTTCATTTAAAATTTTAGGAAGGTTACACATCCATACTCTTTTACCGTAGTTGTTGGTACATTTAGGTATTTCATACATGGTGAGATGCTGCAATGTACGCAACGAACTTGGTCTTGTTTTGGTTTTTAGCAACTTGAAATTTAGACTATTTTCTACAATAACTGCAAATTTTTCTTTATCAAAGACATTCATCACATTACAATACTGGAATAGCTTATCATAATTATCTTTAAGTTTATATTTAATTTTAAGAGGAACAATAGTTTTCAGCAATCTAATTTGAAGGTTATAAATATTTTCTAGATAAGTCTTATACGTTTGTCCATAGCTTGAAATACCATAACTAATAACAGAATCTGCTAATGCCATATACAGCAGTCTCAATGTATTATAAGGTAGTTTATGTTTAAGGATACATAGCTTGGCAAGTATTGCCCTTAGCCTATTACATACATGATCTATATGAGGACCCCAGTTGAATTTATGATCAATTTTCAATCCAAGGTAGGTATGTTCTTTTACTAATTCTAGGGGTGTACAATCACAGTGCCCAGGTTGCAGATGCATACAGCTATGATCATGAGCAACGATTTGGGGTATGTGTTTACATTTAAGGTATGGTGAGTGTATATGGAGCAATTTGGTTTTTTGAAAGTTTATAGATAATCCTACATCGTGTGCCCATTTACATAGTTTGTCGAATTCGAGTTGCATTGTATGCTGTGCAGCCTCTAGGCTTCGGTGAGCAGTTATGAGGCAAGTATCATCAGCGAACTGGTATACAGAGCACTGCCGGAATAGGTTACACATATCGTTAACATAAACAAGATATTCGGTTGGACCCAAAATTGAACCTTGAGCCGTTCCACGCAAGGTTGGAATTAAATCACTTTTTTCCCCGGCTATACTTACAGTGTTAAACCTGTTTCGGTGGTAATTTTTTAACAATTCCAGCAGGGGACCCTGTATACCAGTTTGCTGCATTTTTTTATATAAAGTTTCGTAATTTAAAGTATCAAATGCTTTACTGAAGTCAATCATGACTGCAAGTACATGTTTCTTATCATTTAAGTGGCCATTTATTTCATCAGAGAATAGGGATAAGAGTTTGGTTGTACTTTTGTTTTTTTGAAATCCAAATTGTTTGTCATTAATGATACCATTCCCTGATAAGAACTCATTAATTTCCCTTCCTATGTATTTTTCTATAATTTTGTCAATACATGATAATATTGTAATAGGTCTGTAGTTGTTTGTGTCGGTAAAGCTTCCTTTCTTGTGTATTGGTCTAATAACACCAATTTTTAACTTATCTGGATAACTTGAACATGTTATGCATACATTTATTAAATGAGTTAGGACAGGTGTTAAGTCCGAGGCTATGTATTTAATATCCTTTGCCCTTATTTTGTCAAATCCTGGACTTTTATTTGCATTAATACTGTCAATTATTTTTATTAAGGTTTTCTCATTTATCTTATTTAATTTTAGTGAGATATTTGGTGTATTTATATAAGAGTTCTCATCAAGTATTGGCACATTACATGTATTCAGTATTTTTTTTACATTATTTTCGAAATCATAGGCAAATTTATTAGATAAATCTTTAGCTTTCATTCTGAAGTACTTAATCAATATATCATCAATTGCTTGTACAACCCTACCCGATAACCTATTAATTATTTCCCACATTTTTTTAGGATTCTTAGAGTTATTACAGATATCTTTTTTCGTTGAGTTATTTCTGGCCTTATTTATTAATTTATTTGTTCTATTTCTATATTTTCTATATAATAATTCATTTTGTTTATTGGTTAAATCTGACAAATGTAATTTTAAAAGTTCACTTTTCTTTTTAGACATTTCAATTAATTTGTTACTAATCCAGTTGTATTTTGTTTTCCTATTCATACATGATATTTTGTTTTCTTTACATTTACTATATATTTTTTCAAAGACATTTATTATGTAATCAATTATTTCATTTGGATCAGACATCATAAAAATTGGGGACCAGTCCACACTAGCAAGCTCCTGTCTTATTTTTGTTTCATTTAATGTGGTTGTGATTGTATTTTGTTGTATTTTATCTGTACTGATAAGCCCTACACTGGTTATGAAATGGTCGGCTATTGCATTTTGCACGACAGCTGATCGTATTGTATGTCCACACTCATGCTGCCGCTCAGTTACATCGCGGATAAATATATGATCTAAGCATGATTTCGAAGTGCCTTTTTTAGTTGTTACAATTCTGGTGTACTGAGTAATACAACATTGAAAACCTAGATTCGTTAATTCATTGAGATAGGAGCTTACTAGTGCATTTGTAACTTTTATATTTATGTTCATGTCACCAACTATTATACAATTAGAACTAGACGGATATTCGTGCAAAAGTTGTGAGAATTCTCTAATAAAGCAACTCACATTAAGGTTAGGTGGTCGATAAATAGCACACAGGTTTGTTTTGTAGCCGTCAGCACAAGTTATTTCGCCAACCAAACATTCAAAGTTTGATGTTATTTTTGGAGATTGCTTAAACGTTATGCTATGGTGGGCATACACAATTATGCCACCCCCCCTTTGTTTATTTCTTAATTCTGAATACATATTATAGTTTCTAATTTCAAATAAACATTTAGTAATGTCTTTTATATTGACTTCAGTGACAATTATAAGATGGATGATTGATGGGCTTGTCGCTATAATGTATTCAATTTGGGCATGATTTTTTATTAAAGATCTTAAGTTTACATGCAATAATAGTAATTTATTTTTTTTGAAAGGTATGTCACTTGTAAATTCATTCCATAACTGATGAGTTGTTTCGGTTATATCAGGATTATAGTTGTTCATAAGTGTTAATGATAAGTTTGGCAGGATCGGCCAAATTTTTTAAAGAAACCTATATTTACATAAAGTGACATACCTCATTTTTTCTGAAGCTCTTTCCTAATAGTCTCGATATCACCAATTGAACGAACATAGTGTATTTTTTTGTCACCATCAGTCTTTCTAGCCATCACTGTACCTTCCTTGCACCACACATATTTGCACAGATCCTTGTCCCTTAGGTCTGTTTTCGCCTTCCAGAGCAGGTACGAGGTCATGGGGCTCAGCGCGGCACGCAGGTAGACTTTGGTGTTAGAGACGCCTTCCTCGTGGAGACCCAGGTCACTGAGGCTGATGCTGGTATCCCTTGCGGCCCGCAGCCACTGGTCGCGGCAGCCTTCGCGCAAGGTCACGATGATCGGTGCGTCAGTAGCAGCTCGTGCAGCTCGTGCAGTGCCCGGGTGGACAGACTTCTTTTTTCTGTTCACTTTTATCACGTCCTCCGGTTTTTGGCGAAGCATATTGCCTACTAGCAGTGCAGTTTTAGTTACGTCCTCGTTTGTTTTTCCCAGCAGTACTTATAGTACTTAGTATGCCTATAGTATTTATAGTTATCACATTTTTATTATTTAGGTAGGTAATCAGTAATATTTAAACATTAGAAAATAGTGAAACTATTTATAAGTTTTCCAATGACATAAAACAACCACGCTAACTAAGAGGGAAACTACATGATCAGTCTGGCATCAGTCCACTTCATCAGTTTGTATAGACTTTGAATTATTACAGACTGAAGATCGTACCAGACTGATGGAATGGACTGATGCAAAACTGAACAACTAATCTCCCTCTAATATATAAAAAAGAACCCAAATATAAGACACTAAAAAGGACCTAATTGATTTGGTGGGATATTTTTTAGAAAAGAACCCAAAGATAAGACACTAAAAAGAACCTAAATAAAATTGGCGGGATTTTTTTTGACATTTAATTGTAGAACTATATCTTTATCTATGGAATAGTTCCATACTTTCAGCACCTTTTATTTTTTTTTGTACCTAATTCATACGATGCGCGCTTGTTCCAAATTCAAAATATTTTTATTCACTCGGTGAATAAAACAGCATATTATTCACTCTCATCGTTGAATTAAACGCACTTTTTAGAGTGGCGATGGTAAAAAAGTTATAATATTACACTTGATTTTCTCACGCATTATACTTTTGATTTTGATTTTTGAAAAATTGATGCATATTCCCTGTTATGAATGAATGCAACATTATATAAACTACACGATCTTTTCGTTATTAGCGGAAGTAAGAATGTGAGGCCGCGAACGAACGGTGGGAAAATGGATAAAATCTCACATTTTCGCTGAGTGCGAAACCCCGTGGGTTGCTTCATACGATACGTTACTACTTATATGACGCATGAAGGACGCATGCTATATGAGCCTTGCCAAGCTTCCATTGACAGCGGCAAATAGTTGCATTTCCTCACGACATAAAAGTGTATAGGTACGGCGTTTCGTGATCGAGGGATATCCTTTGGAAGGGTGAACCTCTGAACCCTTATCTTGGATTTTTGTATGAAAGGGAGTTATAATAACACAATCTTTTTTTTGTATGGAATTTGATTTTTTTTTTTCAAAACCCATCGTGTGGGGTATCAAATGAAAGGGCTTTTTGAGCTGATTCCAAATTATTATGACATTGCAGCTACTGGTTAAAAAAAAACAGAAAAACATTTTCCAAACATATTAAGTTTGGACTCTTGCAGGAAGAAAACCACTAAATTATTTTTTATGAAACATACGTCAAATAATTTGTAATATACTCTTATCTAACATCCTGGAAGCATTTTTGAAAAAACTAACATTTAAGGATTCAGAAGGTTCACCAAGTTCAAGATCTAAGGGTTCAGAAGGATCACCCTGCCAAAGGATATCCCTCGATCACCAAACGCCGTACTTTTTATTGAACACACGGAACTAAAAGTCGTAACCGTGCAGTAAACCATCACCAATAGTGAAGGTTACTTTTCTTTGCACCAACATTTTTTTTTTAAAAGTAACATTAATTGTAGAATAATCTAAAACTGAGGCTTTTTTGTTTACCAGAGAGGTGCGATATCGTTAGTCTTCTTTCGATATCGAGTCGATACAATAAAATTTTAAGGATTATTTTAGTACTTAACCATTCATTATTCTGATTTGTGGCTGCAACTGTTGGTATTGTATGCAAGATGCAGACAGAAATATTTGATTTCGATAATTTTTACTTTATTATAAACTTACAGGATTCTTTTGAAAAAGGTGATGTATACGATGGAAGGAAGATTGCGGTTTTTGCACGACAGCCCCTACATAGTGCTCGTTTCGTCGACCCTCAGCTTCGACAGGGCTTTGTTGATGGTAATCATTAATTATTATTTTAGATGTTCAAAACCATTATCCTTTCGTAGCATAATTTATTTTTATTTCAGGAAAACAAAGCTTATAAAAAAACAAAAAAGTGTCATGAAACAAATTGATTCCCACATTTGGGTTGTTTTCTTCATACACTTCATTTCAAGATATACTCTGTAGGCACTCTTTAAATTTGTCTAAATTTTCTTTACAATAATCTCTTCTGAGTGTATACCAAGATTGAATATTTTTAATAAAGTTACATGGAAAACTCAGACATTGTGCTGTGTTATGGTCAGACATATACAAATCGTGCACCTCACAACTTGCTATTTTTAAATTACTAAAAATATGATCAATACATGAATTTTGTCTCGTTGGTTGATTAACGTAAATTGTAAGTCCATAACTATAAATAATGTTTTTTAAGTTACTAGATATTTGATTAGTTTGCAATGTGTCAATGTTAATATCTCCCGTTATAATAACTAGTTTTTTTCCCTTTCCCGGATAGTCTATGAAGAATACGTTCAAGTTTTTCAAAAAATATTGTGATATTACCTTTTGGAATAGAGCAGATAAATATATACGATTATACAATTTATTTTGGGTATTTCAACGCCACAACATTCGAATGTATATTGAGTACCTCCCTCCTTTTGAAGTCGATAAAAACAATGCATCGTAACTTTTTAGTCGTGTTTGTCAACTGTCAACTTATTTTGATATTAAAAGCAATGCGTCGTAACTTTATTTACCAAAAAGTTCAAATTATGAATTGAACGCCACGCCACTAATACCATACAATACGAACTTCCTCTTCCTACTAGTATTGTAAGTCTTTTATGTACCAATGATATAAATGTATATAAATGTATTTCCGATTTTATAACTTCCAACAATATAAGAATTTAAGTTTTATTTCCATATTATATTTGTTTATTATGTAATTTATATATCTTCACCACTATCCAAATTTCCAAATTCCGTTTTCATCCTTTTATTTTATAATGTTTCCCTACCTTTTGTTGTGGCTAATACCCAAACCGGGTGGAGCCAAAAAAAAAAAAAAAAAAAAAAAAAAAAAAAAAAAAAAAAAAAAAAAACTGCACGGTAGCTCTAGAGCTTATGCTCTAAGCCATTCTAAGCTCTAGAGTTACACACGCAGTTGCGCGTGTACATATAAATAACGTCATCTGTTTATAATGGGGCGCTTGTATGGAGTGTCCAGGGTGTATATAATAGTGTAGGAAATGAAGCGATTTTTTGTATGAAGTCCCCAACATTAAATTCTAAGTACCTAAATGAAACTTTGCTGTGATGTTATATTACTATGTGTGAACCAAAACTTATATAGGTACCTAAAAATATATAAAAAAAATCGAAGATAGGTGATATCTATATAAATCAAAATTAGGCGACATCTGCTAAGATATTTTTTTGGATATTTCACATCACATATTGTTTTCATACTTTAATTTTATTTTATATGAATACTTTTGGTAAAGAAAAAGCAGATTTTTTTCCTAAAAAAGATATCAACGATATATTTTTTTTTTTTTATAATGGGGTTGGTAAACTTTTCCAAAACTGTTGTGAATAATATATTTTCTGGTAGCTTTTGGCTTTGGAGTCAGGAATAACAAATTGCGGAATTTTAATAATGCTTCATTTTCATTTAAATAAAAATTTTAATTTTTAATTTACAGCATAGTACAATGAATCACTATTACGGCTGTATGCGTAGGTTATGCCTTTGCTCCAAAGACTTTCTATGTTGTTGCTCAAAACAAAAAAAACAAAGGTATGATTACTCTTTGTCACTGTCTGTCAAATATGTCAATCAGTTTTTTTAAATCAGTAAATGCAAAGGAACTTCGTGTTCAGCCGTATGTTTGATATTTTATCGCGATAATAATATAAAAAAATATATTTAGTTAACAAGGTGAAATAAAAAAATCATAATATTATTTTCTTTATTCTTCAAACTTGTGCTATCAAAAAAAAATATAAAACAATTCTCTTCGAAAAAGTTTACCAACCCCATTGCATGATACTATTTATCATACTGTAAAGTAAAACTGTGGGGGTCCACTACTTTATTTTCTTACACTACCTACCTACCTATATCAATTTAGATATACGTAATAATCAAGTTTCATGACAATATTTTTCTTTCAGTACAGGAACCATGGCAACAGCAGTGAGTGCGATGAAACCGTCGAGTTATTAAATGAGAACATCGGTAAGAGGATTAAGATTGTTAATCGTATTTTAAATAAAATTAAAATTTCGAGTATTTCGCGACGAAAAAACTTTTAAGAAAAAACATTTTTTTTCACTAATTATTTATAGCTATGTAGGTATCTCATTCAGGATATTATGTCAAATACAATAATATTTTTTTACCATCGCCACTCTAAAAAGTGCGTTTAATTCAACGATAAGAGTGAATAAAATGCTGTTTTATTCACCGAGTGAATAAAAATATTTTGAATTTGGAACAAGCGCGCATCGTATGAATTAGGTACAAAAAGGTGCTGAAAGTATGGAACTATTCCATAGATAAAGATATAGTTCTACAATTAAATGTCAAAAAAAATCCCGCCAATTTTATTTAGGTTCTTTTTAGTGTCTTATCTTTGGGTTCTTTTCTAAAAAATATCCCACCAAATCAATTAGGTCCTTTTTAGTGTCTTATATTTGGGTTCTTTTTTACATATTAGAGGGAGATAAGTTGTTCAGTTTTGCATCAGTCCATTCCATCAGTCTGGTATGATCTTCAGTCTGTAATAATTCAAAGTCTATACAAACTGACGAAGTGGACTGATGACAGACTGATCATGTAGTTTCCCTCTTAGTTACCGTGGTTGTTTTATGTCATTGGAAAACTTATAAATAGTTTCACTATTTTCTAATGTTTAAATATTACTGATTACCTACCTAAATAATAAAAATATGATATCTATAAATACTATAGGCATACTAAGTACTGCTATTTGTTTTCTCGCAGTCAATGGTAAAAAGTAGAGTACACAACTCGTGAAAAAAAAATTTCATCTCGGTCCTTTGTATCCCTCGCTTCGCTCAGGATTCTACTTTTGAATCCTTCGCTGCTCTCGGGATCCAACTTAGTCCCTCAAACTAAATTCCCTCTTTTTTCACTTGTTGTATATCTACTATTTTGCCATCGCCACTCGAAAAAGTGCGTTTAATTCAACGATAAGAGTGAATAAAACGCTGTTTTATTCACCGAGTGAATAAAAATATTTTGAATTTGGAACAAGCGCGCATCGTATGAATTATGCACTTAGAAAAAAAAAGATAAAGCCATAGTTATACAAATAAATTAATAAAAATATCCCGCCAAATTAATTAGGTCCTTTTTAGTGTCTCATCTTTGGATTCTTTTCTAAGTATATATTAGAGGGAGATTAGATGTTCAGTCTTGCACCAGTCTGGTACGATTTTCAGTCTGTAAAAGTTCAAAGACTATACAAACTGATAAATGGACTGATGCAAAACTGATCATGTAATTTCCCTCTTAGCGTGGTTGTTTTATGTCATTGGAAAACTTCTAGTTTCACTATTTTCTAATGTTTGAATACTTATTACTGATTACCTACCTAAATAATAAAATGTGATAACTATTTAATTAAATAGGTATAAGTACCTACTGCTATTTGTTTTCTCTCAGGCAATGGTAATAAGTAGAGTACCTACACAACTCGTGAAAAAAAAATCATCTCGGTCCTTTGTATCCCTCGCTTCGCTCAGGATTCTACTTTTGAATCCTTCGCTGCCCGCGCTATGCTCGGGATTCAAAAGTAGAATCCTGAGCGAAGCGAGGGATACAAAGGACCGAGATAAAAAATTTTTTTCACGAGTTGTGTACAGTCTACTTTTTACCATTGACTGCGAGAAAACAAATAGCAGTAGGTACTTATACCTACATATATAATTAAATAGTTATCACATTTTTATTATTTAGGTAGGTAATCAGTAATAAGTATTTAAACATTAGAAAATAGTGAAACTAGAAGTTTTCCAATGACATAAAACAACCACGCTAAGAGGGAAATTCCATGATCAGTTTGGCATCAGTCCATTTCATCAGTTTGTATAGACTTTGAATTTTTACAGACTGAAGATCGTACCAGACTGATGCAACATCTGAACATCTAATAATAATACTAAAAAGGACCTAATTAATTTGGCGGGATATTTTTTAGAAAAGAACCCAAAGATAAGACACTAAAAAGAACCTAAATAAAATTGGCGGGATATTTTTTTTTAATTTATTTGCATAACGATGGCTTTATCTATGGAATAGCTCCATACTTTCAGCCCCTTTTTAATATACTATATCTATGCTTTCAGCACGTTTTTTTTTCTACCTAATTCATACGATGCGCGCTTGTTTTGAAATATTTTGAATTTGGAATTCAAAATATTTTTATTCACTCTCATCGTTGAATTAAACGCACTTTTTCGAGTGGCGATGGTAAAAAGGAATGTTTGTACTCCAGCCCCACCCGACTTCAATAGACGTGTTTTATTATTACCAATATTATTTCTTGCTTTTTAGAGGTAGGTTTTTTGAAGTCGGTTTTTTGTTTTATTAAACAGTTTTTCGACAATATTGTTTGACAGAGACAGCATTACATTTAAACATGTGTTTAGTTAAACAGTACCTACTTCAAAATCTTTTTTAATAACACGGTACCTACTTGGTTTTAATTTCCGCGCATTATTTGAGAAAACTACTATACTAGCCTTGGCCGCAACTGGGCATTGATGGACTCACGTATGTGTGCCTCCGCTTCGCCTCGGCCCACATTTTCACGTTCGTCCTTCAATGCCTGTGTTGCGTGCCGCTGCAGTAATGTACTATTAGTTTGCTGGTCCCTATCTACCATATTTGTAACACGTTGTACATTTCGTAATTTCTTTGCACTAACTAATGTATGGATACTACTGTACCTATTGGATTATGTACAATTGCGATGTACAATATAACTTAATTTTGTTTTGTAGAAGAGTTCTTAGGCAGAATGAAGGCTGACCTGGACAGTTGGCTCAAAGACTTTTTCAATCACCTCCTCATCTTCTTCAAGCCGTCTGTGACAGAGCTAAGTGTGCAATATCGGTGAGTATCTACATATTAACCTATTTACTAGTTAAAGTGCGGAAATCTGCTACTTATAGAAAAAAATCGCACTACTGACTCTATCAGTTAATGTGCTGATTTACTAGTTAATTCGCACATTAACGGATTCCATACTTTGCGGTTACACTAAACGACGTGTTACAAAATAACCCATAATGCCGAATATGGTAGACAGGAACCATCAAATTGAACAACTTTTACTATGGGACCAACTCTGAAATCGCGAAAAAAATCAGCTGTTTCATACAAAAATTAATAACGAAAATAATAAAATGAATAAAAACAGCAGATTTTTTTTCGCGATTTCAGAGTTGGTCCCATAGTAAAAGTTGTTCAGTTTGATGGTCCCTATCTACCATTTTCGGAATTAGGGGTTGTTTTGTAACACGTAGATTATCGCAAAAAAATCATAATCGCTATAATGAATTAATTGAAATCATTTTTTTTATATCAGCGAATACCAAAAGAAAAGGACGATAATTTTGAATGAATACGTAGATAATGCAATAGGTGTTATTAAAAGAAGAATACATGATGTCAACGCTACTGTCGTGAAGCTGCCCGACTTCGACATAAAGGGCTACGAAGGAGTGGTGGTAAGTGCACAAAATTTAAAGCTAAAGTAGACAGAAAAGCCCCTCGGAAAATGTCACGGTTTTAAATAGGGGGCGTTCGCGTGCGGTGTGGCATGCATGCGGCGTGGCGTGTGTTGTGTGGCGTCGAACGTTTTTCTGTTTACACAGTGCACGCCCGCGCCGCGCCGGGGCGTTGGGCGTCGCGTGTGGCGTGGCGTGTGGCGTGGCGTGTGGCGTGGAGTGTAGCATGACGTGCGTCGTGGCATGTGGTGTGGCGTCGAACATTTTTTCTGTTTACACAGAGGTGAGGCGTGCAGTGGCGCCTGCAGCGGCCCGTGTCATTGCACGCGTAAACATTATGTATTGTTGTTTATGAAGACTCCGGGCGTTTAATATTAATGGTGCCCGCGGTAGTGCCATGCACGTCACCGCGGCGGTTCAAGCAAGCAGCGATCATCACTTACTGAATGACAACACGCCGCGTGCACCGCGGGCAACCGCATTTCAAGCAAATACGTGTAAAATTGCTTCTCCATAAACGTTGTAGGTACACGCCGTAATATTTGAATTTGCTGCGGGCCACGTCGCGGTCGCGGGACGGGAGATGATTACGATCAGTCAAACGTAATTCATGACTGATGGAATTTGACTGACGCTTGCATGAGCGAGCATGTAATAGCTGCCATCATAGATATAGTATATTAAAAGCTGCCATAGACATAACTACCCACAGTCATTTGTTTATCCTGTGTCCTGTGATCCTAACACAACAAAACAAGTAGAAACTAAACACGGAAGCGATTTCGCTTGCTATCTCAGCTCAAAATATTGTAAGAGTGGTCACTCTTTTTACGGACCATCATTATATCTTCGGGCATTAAAATACAGAACTACAGTCGATAATCCTACTTTCTACTAAATAACTTTCTGTATCTGGATGAAAGTAGAGGTGTACCGACACAAGAAACCAACTGAGTTTGCATAATTTATTTCAGGGTCATATAAAGTTGCATGGCGGTTGGCTAAGAGGGTTGGATTCAATATACCGACGATCCATAGCAATGGGCACCCATGACGGAAAAATGCGCACAGCTGAAGCTGTTGTAGGGTTCAGCAATTTGAAGGTGAACTTTATAGGTTTTTGGTAACAATTAAGCAACTTTTGCAAGAGTCGATTAGGGGATCAAAAATATCCAAAAAAAAACTCTAGTTCCACCATACTTCGTCGTAACGGAAGGCACGTAAGTCGTTGGTCCCAGTTGCATTTGCAGTCGTTAACACCCACTTATCTCCAATGGGCCCGCAAAGAAAGCTTAAGTGCCCCAATAGCGTGGACATTGTAAAATGTATGACGAAATTTAATGCCTTAATGTATGGTTATACAGTAGCGGTCACATAATTAAAGAACCAGTCGATTTTCATTCAAACAAGGTAACTTTGAAGTCTTGGTTCTCCGCCAAGGATTGACCTAGCTGTGATCTGATGATGGCCATCCAGAGACTGAATGTGGGAAATTCAGATCGCAATACACAACCAACTGATCTGATCAGCATTCTAAGTGATATAAAGATCAGAGAGCTTTCAGTTTCAGGATTTCCATACATTTTTCGCTAATTTCGAGTTTTTTTAAACATATCCTTATATCTCTCAGAATGCTCATCAGATCAGTTGGGTGTGTATCCATCATCAGATCACAGCTAGGTCAATCCTTGGCGAAGAACCAAGGCTTCAATGACAGCTCGTTTGTATGAAAATCGACTGATGTCTTTAATTATGTGACCGTCACGTGTATACAGCGGATTTTTGATATTATTGTGCTCAACTACTACTCAGCAAGTTAGTAATTGTTTTTTTTATATGGGAGCTAGGGTTGCCAACCGTACTATAATATATAGTATTGTACTATATTTCGGGTCTGCGTACTATATACTGTTGAAGAAATATATAGTACGCAAAAATACTATATTTTTAACATCGAACGCTAAGAAACAAATCTTTATTTTTTTATTATTTGTGATCGTGCATTTTGACTGATTCGATAGCGTGTAGTGTATATCGTAGGTATCTGAATTCTGAAAGTATCTGTCTTATTGCATCAATGTCAAATTCTAAAGCTTCAAACGATAGTTTGGTCATTTGTTGGTCTGCTCTATTTTTGTTTTGAGATTTTGTTGGTAATCATCTGCAAAATATGACATTGTTCTTTCTTTGAGAAATATAACTCATGTCTTAGATAAATTAGTTATAGAAAGTAGTAGCGATAACGAAAGTACGTCAAGTTCAATTCAAGTGCGCCGCTAACGCCGATTAAAAAGCGAAAGATACAAAAAGACTCCAAAAATATTTAACTTGTTGAAAAATGCAAAAACTGATAAATATAGTTTTTATAAAAATAAATAAGTAAAAAAATTATATTTGCCTATCAAATACTATATATTTTTTAAGTGTACTATATTTTTTATAGCTTAATTTGAAAAATACTATATTTCGCCAAAGACATGTTGGCAACCCTAATGGGAGCGCTACTTAACAGAACTCCCCTAAAGCAAATTTCTTTATTTTCCATAGGTGGTGTACCAATTTACGTTTAGAAATCTCCAATACAACTCTCCGCCTCTGAACGGGCAGTTCGTCCTGTCTGCAGACGAGCTGACGGCCAACATGTACATAAGCCTCATCAGGGATGTGCCCACCGTCGACATCGCCTTCGATTCCTTGAGACAGCTTAAGTAAGAAATGGAACTACGTTAACGCCCGGAAAATGAAACACAATAGATTTTCTATTGTTGTCCGGACGGAGGCGTCTGCGTGGGCATTGATGAATTAATACAATGTAATTTTGTTGTGGAGCTCGGTGGCTCAGTGATTGCGGAAGTTAAGCAACGTTCGCAAGGGTCGGTCATGGGATGGGTGACCAAAAATGTATTATCTCGAGCTCCTCCGTGCTTCGGAAGGCACGTTAAGCCTCTGGTCCCGGCTGCATCTGCAGACGTTAATACCCACCAATCCGCATTGACCCGCGTGGTGGGTTATGGCCCATCCTCCTTACCACCCATTAGGAAGCCCTATACCCCAGCAGTGGGGACATCAAAAATGGCTGATGGACAATTTTGTAGTCGTTTAAATTAATTAAGAAACTAAACATTTTGCCAAAGAAAAACAAAATAGTAGTTTATGATACTAATGCATAATGAGGGGTATTAAAACATGAGTATTGTACACATTTGTCTGGATTGCAATCTAGTTAAGAATTTCAGCGCAGTTGATGTTATTGATTTGAATGAATTGTAATCTGTGTTGTGTATTAAAATAAATAAAATAAAATAAAATGAGTGTGTGTTTAAAAACCGAGCCGTAGACGAGGTTTTTAATAGTATCACACGAGTGTTTTAATACCTAGTTATGTGCAGTTTCATACACTACTTTATCTACACTCATACATTTGGGATTGAACCTACTAAATAAAAGATCAACGTTAGAAAAGAGAGAGAGACTTTGGGTGTATTAGCTACTTACACTGTGGAATGCAATAAATGATTTGAGTATTGAGTATTGAGCTATGTACCTACCTTGTAATAAGTCATTTCCTTAGCTGCATCTAAAATAATTTCAGAGTCAATTTCTTTTCACATTTTTAAGCAAGAATAAAAAACACGTACGAAATTCAGTAAAACAAAATTGAAATCATAATTCAAAACTTTTTTGTAATGCTCTAAAAATGGCGCGCATTCCATTAGAAAAAAAAATGAGATGAGTGCATTCTTGCAAACTAATCGCAATAAAGTAATCGATCACCATAGAGTGCATTTTAATCATGGAAAGTATGAGGGAAAATATCGTTGTTTTTTTTTATATCACGGCACTACCTACCTTCTTCTTGGATTTGCCCTGTATCGTAATGAGAAAAAAAGTTATTTTATGATGCAGCTGATTTTATGATAGATGATGATTTTATGATGCAGCCTTTAGTTAATTAAAACGACTACACAATGACGATGTATATTACTGACGCAGATACTGTTGAAAAGAAAGAAAAGCTCATGTGGCAAAGCACTTGTACAACAGTTGAACTACGAAAACAGCTCTTATTACGTACGGCATAAAGGCGGTCTCAAGGTCAACATGTATTGTCTGATGTGCTGCTGACTGTACTATCATGTAGTCTGTGTGGCAAAGCCGACTTAGGTATCATTGAAGTGAAATATTTAATTACCTATGATTAATGCGTAATTTGTATTTTTTTTTTCAGAGAAGAGACTTTAACAGTGGAGGGACCTGCCAATAGGTTGATACCCAATTTCAAGCACATTCTGGAGCAACAAATCATATCCATAATGACCAATATGTATCTGCATAATGTAAGGTTGCTGAGGACTTTAGCTAACTGTGGTAATTTTTGAAACACTAACACAAATTCAATACTAAATAATTTACTAGAAAAAATTCAGCTCGCACCAGATCAAAATTCTCGGACGGGAATCGAACCCGCGACCTTTGGATATCCGGTCCAATGCTCTGACCGCTGAGCTACCGTATCGTCTAATTTCTTTTAAACAGCATTACAAATCTTTTTTTTTATAAGTACCTATGAGTATCAAATAAAAGGCTTGATGAGCACATTCCAAAATTATATAATTTGTCCAATTTGTCACTAAAATTTAAAAAAAAAAAATTGAATCGAAGTGAAAAGCAAAGTGTATATAATATAACTCGTATGTACATAAAACCCATTTTACCCTTGACTTGACTTGAAAATGGTGCGTTTTATGCACTTGTTGTACAATCTATTATATTTTTAATGTCGCGGACCCATTGGGTGGGAACCAAAGTATGAACTTACATTTTTTGAAAACCCTTTTTTATAAAAAAAATGCAGTTTGTAATTACCTACCTCCTACCTTAATCCTTTGAATTTTCAGTACCTCCCTACCAAGGTTACAGCTATGACGACAACTACCCCGAGGGTGCAAACGAGGCTCAAGGTGATACCGGAGATTACATTATTAAGAAAGTGGACAGCGTGGAGGTGGAACTGGATCCAAAAGGCAAAGAGAGAACAGGCAAATACCATCTGAAACTAGAAGAATCGTTGAGAATTAAAAAGATATCTTAATACTTACCTACTTATTTTATTGCTCTGTACTTTTGGGAAATGTATTGTATGTATTGGAATGTCCGAAAAAAAAAATTGGCTGAATATTTTTTATAGGTAGGAATAAGCTCCCTTAGTAATAGTAGGTACAGCTTGGCCATAAAGAGATGAATTAAATAAAATGGAACTAAAATTTTTCAGTACAAAATATAGTCAGTGTTGCCAAATTATTCGTGATTTTGACGTGTTTACATAGAAAGTGGCGCCCTCAATTTTTGTCAACTCTTTATGGTCAAGATTATTTATTTAGATATTATTTATATATATAATTATATTATTTTAGCGGTCATGTGATGGGTGACCAAAAATGTATTATCCCGAGCTCCTCCGTGCTTCGGAAGGCACGTTAAGCCGTTGGTCCCGGCTGCATGTATAGTATTGCTTTCTCTGTGGTACTCGGAGCGTAGGGTTGCGTTCAGAACGTTTGAGCGCCGGTTGTTTGGTTGTTTTTTATCTCGCTCTAAGGTTTGGAACGACCAAGAACTTTAAATGTCAATGTCAATACAAATTCTTCATTTTCCATTTGGAATACGAATAATTTAATCTTTTCTTTATACTAAATCAAATAAAATCCGTTTTTTGAGGATCTACCATGATTATTTTAAAAATTAGACATAAAAACATCAAAAATACAAAATAATGTCAATTGACATTGACAGTTTTTCTATAGACAAACGTCAGAGCGTTTTACAACCATCATTTTTGATGGTTGTTTGGTTGCAACGCTCTGACGTTTGGAACGACACGGTTGTGTCAACCGAACGTCACGCTCAAATGTTTGGAACGCCGCGCGCCGGTGCCGTTAGAGCGTTCGGTTGGGGTTAGGTTGCACTCGGAGTGTAGGTTTGGAACGCGCCTTAGCGTAGGTTCGGAACGCAACCCTGGGTTGCGTTTAGAACGTTCGAGCGTCGGTTGTTTGGTTGTTTATTAACTCGCTGTAAGGTTTGGAACGACCAAGAACTTTAAATGTCAATGTCAATACAAATTCTTCATTTTCCATTTGGAATACGAATAATTTAAACTTTTCTTTATACTAAATCAAATAAAATCCGTTTTTTGAGGATCTACCATGATTATTTTAAAAATTAGACATAAAAACATCAAAAATACATAATAATGTCAAATGACATTGACATTTTTTCTATAGACAAACGTCAGACTTAAAAATTTTCTCTTTGGACAGATGTCAGCCAGCAAGCGCTTACTTTCCTCTTTGGTACAGGCCGTTTATTTTTTTTAAAGCCAATTTTTGACACTTCTTTTTCCATCAACGCCATCAAGACGTGATGCAAATAGTTACTATTTTTATTATTTAATTGTCGTTTTTTTTGTTTTTAAACAATTTTTTTGTAAGTTTCTTTTTATTGTCATCATCCTAGCAATAATATTTCAATCACTATACAGTTTTTATTTTATTTTGAGGAGTTCCCTTGTGTATCTTTAAAATCCAAGATCCAATAACAATGAAATTAAAATGACATCATCACTAAAGTATCCTCTTTCAAACAAAACAAGAATTATCTAAATCGGTACATACACAAAGAAGATAAATGGTCGATCTTCCGTATAAGTTCATAAAATGGTAACGAAAACTGAACTGAACCGATTTCAAAATTTCAAAAAATGGGAATTGGGAATCAATATTTTATGACTTGGGCTCTACGTCTGATGCTTGACATGGCTTGCTAAAATATTGAGTAAATAGCGCCTGGCTAAAGCCCTGTGCGTGCATCAATTGGGACTAAAATAATATAGCGGGGGTCGTTGAAAATTCACGAAAAAGAACACCAAATTAGAAGCAATACACATGAATAACAGAACTGACGTTAAATACGTGGATTGGATACGATATAAAAATAATTATGCTTGATAAAATGTCCATCATACCATTTATAATAAAATTAATAGTAATTTTGCAAGGGTCTGCAACAAGAAGATAAGAATTTGCTGAAAAAGTAACAAGCCCCATAATAAAAATGTTTGTTCTTTTACTTTCCATTGCCTAAAATTCAGAGTAAAATATTTTAACCATGGAAAGTAATTTTGTATGAAATGTTCAATATTTTACTTTCCATGGTTAAATGTACTGTATTTTCCATGCGTGTAGCCGTCGCAAGGGTCTTTTTAAAACTTTAGTGGTGTAAAAACAATTTTCGATATTTTTCATAATCGATTACAAAAACAATACCGAAAATCACAATCGATTATGGTTGATTATTAAGATAATCGATAGAAGGCTATGAATACGCCCATCACTACATGTCAGTCAGTCAGTGGTTCTATTATTTTACTCTTTGGTGGGTGGTTCTGTCTGTGTTTTTCTGATTTACTGAGCAATATGTTACAGTTTTCATAAGATTAAATAAACTATTGTACATTTCTAGTCGTTATTTAAGTAGGATGTTCGAGCAAAAATGTCGGAAGATGATAGCGTAGACATTGAGAAAGAGTTGGACGACCTTCTTACAAAAGTACAACCGAATTTACAAGATGTTATCAAAAGGGTAATAAGGTTTATTACTTACTTGTGTATTCAAACTCCTACGTGTCAGTAGGGAGAAATATTAAGGTACCTAACTATTTTCCCTTCCAGAGCTTTACTAATGTTGTACTGCAGCAAACTAAAAATGGAGAACAAGTTAAACTTGATACATTGGAAGACACTTCCTATTTCGCTAAAAATACACAAGTGTAAGTATTAAACTTAAAGACTGAAGAGAAGAGAAAAAGAGTTATGTACTCATTGAGATTCAGGATCAAAGTGTCGACTTTCATTTAAAGTTGTCACACTATTTATTTCAATCTTAAATTTTTTGTACTGATTTAAAAACAAATATTATTATTATTTTATCTCTTAGAATGCTGATCAGATCAGTTGGGTGTGTATAGTGATCTGAATCACCTCCGTTCTCTCCCTGGATGGCCATGATCAGATCACAGCTAGGTCAACCCTTGGCACAGAACCAAGGCTTCAAAGTTACCTTGTTTGTATGAAAATCAAATGGTGTCTTTAAGTGACCGCCACTGTATCTTCTAACTAAACTCTATTTGTTTCAGGAATCTTACAAGGTTAGAGCTAGTCAAACCGCCTACATTCCACATGCAGTCACTGAGTCTAGACCTCAAGTCCATGGCGTTGTCATTAAGATGTTCACTCGGTGAAGTCAAAGTGAGAGGCCTGTACAGCGCTTTCAATGAGAACCTCTATAATTTGATTCCAGTTATGTCGGAAGGCCATGTATTGTAAGTAACCATTTTATATTGTAATTCCAGGATCGTGATCACTGGTTGCTTTTATGATTTGCCCCCATTGGTCTAGGCCCATAGTTGCTCTCACTGCTTCATGGAATTTGTTCGAGGAGGTTGCTACTTTTATTTGGTCAGACCATCTGGTTGGCAAACGACCTGGTGTCTCTTGCTTTCTATTGCACCAACCATGACCAGCTTTTCAAGACTCATCTCCTCTTCGTATTATGTGGCCAAAGTATGAGTGTATACAATGTAAGCAAATAAAATAATGGATAGTCGAGTCTAGATATTTCTACTATAAATTAATGAAGTGAAACTATGTGCATTTTACTCTATGGTACCTATCTAGAAAACAACAGTTGTTTGTCATTGAAACAGTTTATTTCTATAACTTAAAATTTTCCTTTTTCTGTATTAATATTTCTATTTGTTTAAGTAAGTTATTAATTCTTTTAAATATTTCCTTTAGGTCTGGCTTTTAAATGGAATGGTGGGTGTATCAATAAAAAAAATTGCTTAATACTAACTCATAAAAAAATGACATAATTTTCCCTCCCAACTTTCTTAAAGAATATTCAAGTTATGTTTTTGTTCTTGGTGCTTAGTTTTTCTCCACCCTACCCTTTACCCTGAGCAAAAAAGGTATCAGATTTTTATATTAAGTAACTAACTCATACCTTTTGTATTTAAAATAAGAAAATGAATGCAAATTTTTAAACAATTCTAGAATATCATTAACAAACATGACTGCAGATGTTAATGTTGGACTAGTTCTGGAGGATGATGCCTTCTCATTTATCAACCCTGGAATAGAATTCATTCACGATGAAGTTATTGTCAAGGTAATAGAATACAATATCTATAAATAATTTTAAAGATTGTGTACATAGTTCATAATATAAATTCTATTTCAGCTTTCATGGCCATCTCCTCAAAAAACAGGAGGCTATGATTTTTGTACAACTGAGCAACTTGCTAAACACATAGGTAAGTAAATTTTATATCTTTCATGTCTTTTTCTTCTTATCGTATGAGGAATAGTGGCCACCTCTGATGTTAGAGTTTATCAAGCCACCTGTAAGGCCTCTGACTTGGCTTAACGACTGTTATCAGATGACAACAGCCGGGAGTGATAGTTTAACGTTCCCTCCGAAGCACGGAAGCGCTCAGTTGTAATGCCAATTAGCGGTCACCCATCCGACACCTGGCCGGACAGAGCGTTGCTTAACAAACGTGATTGAGAACGATTAGTCTGTCAAGCAAGCTCCGCCATGAGCGCTTCATTCAACAAGGGTCTGAGATGCTTTGATAGAGCGAGATCGTCTTATTGAGATTCCTATAGGAGGAAATAGAGAAATATGTCATGTTTTTTCTCTATCACCGACCGGACTTTATTTCATGGTCGGGTTATTGGTACAGTTCAACTAGGCCAAATAAACAAGTGGGGTTATATCAAGAGTGCCAAAGAAATTAAAGATTCTGTGGATTACTACCTAATTGATACCCAAGATTTATTATAAATCGTATGTGTTGTGTTTGTGTCTAGCATCCACAATGGTGGAGTGTTCTATATTTGGCTGCAAAAGCTACAATCAAAGAAAAGAAGCGGGTGTTACATTTCATGCGTAAGTACACTGTTTTCTATATTTTGATCACGTATTTCTTTCTCAAATCTCACACGAACCCAGTTTCTGAGCTAAATCATTAGTTATATCATGAAATACCTGATAAATAGGAAAAATCAAAAAATTATTTCTAAAAATAACCTCGTAAACATTTGACATGCAAACCGGTAAAATTGCGCACATCTACATAATGGTAGAAGTCAGCTTAGCTTTGACGTCCACTAAAATCAGTAGGTTTATAATTTGATTTCCGGATGCCTACTATATAGAAAATTTTCCCCAAAAATTACCCCATATTTCAGGGAATTTCAAGCGATTTGATTTTTCCAGATTTCCGACAGAAGATAAAACTCGTGAAAAATGGATAGAAGCAACTGGAAAAAAGAATTGGGTGTCACACACGAATTTGTTCGAAACATTTTGAAAAAAATTGATTCCGAAAAACAGAAAAACCAACGTTAATAAAAAAAAATCTGTATTCCAACGTTTAATAAAGAATTTAAAGTTTATCTTTTTTTTCAATGGAAAATGGTTAATGAACCACACAATCTCATATCAACTACCTAAGCGAACCCCAGCTAGTTTACTCTATGTATATTGTATACGTATGTTACCGTTAAAGTACGAAATCCGTTAATCTGCAGATTAACTGGTCGAGTCAGTTAAAGTGCGAAATTTTTCTTAAAGTAGACGATTTCCGTACTAACTAGTAATCTGCACATTAACGGATGCTACACCGTTAAGGGTACTTTTTCTGATCATGGCAACACCATATTTTGACGTCATAATATATCTATCCCTTACACCCGGTCGCTCGGTAGCATAGATATAGTATATTAAAAGGGGTAGATGCGCTACCGAGCGACCGGGTGTAAGGGATAGATATATTATGACGTCAAAATATGGGGTTGCCATGATCAGAAAAAGTACCCTTAACGGTGTAGCATCCGTTAATGTGCAGATTACTAGTTAAAGTACGGAAATCGTAATTTCGCACTTTAACTGACTAGACCAGTTAATCTGAAGAAGAAAGAAGAAAGAAACGGACGGATTCCGTACTTTAACGGTAAGATACGTATACATAAAGTAAACTAGCTGGGGTTGTTTGTAGATTGTGTGGTTAATGGAATAAAAAGATAAACTTTAAATTAAAACAGGTAAAGTCTTTATTAAACGTTGGAATACAGAACTTTTTTTATTAACGTTAGTTTTTCTGTTTTTCGGAAACATTTTTTTTTTAATGTTTTGAACAAATTCGTGTGTGGCACCCAATTCTTTTTTCCAGTTGCTTCTATACCTTTTTCACGAGTTTTATCTTCCGTCGGAAATCTGAAAAAATCAAATCGCTTGAAATTCCCTGAAATATGGGGTAATTTTTGGGGAAAATTTTCTATATAGTAGGCATCCGGAAATCGAATTATAAACCTACTGATTTTAGTGGACGTCAAAGCTAAGCTGACTTCTACTATTACGTAGATGTACGCAATTTTACCGGTTTGCATGTCAAATGTTTACGAGGTTATTTTTAGAAATAATTTTTAGATTTTTCCTATTTATCAGGTTTTTCATGATATAACTAATGATTTAGCTCAGAAACTTGGTTCCTGTGAGATTTGAGAAAGAAATACGTGATCAAAATATAGAAAACAGTGTACTCACGCATGAAATGTAACGCCCGCTTCTTTCCTTTGATTGTTGCTTTTGCAGCCAAATATCGAACATCCCACCATTTTGTATGCTAGACACAAACACTACACATTCGATTTATAATAAATCTTCAATATTAATTAGGGAGTTATCCACAAAAACTTTAATTTCTCTGGCACTTTTGATATAACCCCACTTGTTTGTTTTGCTTATTTGAACTCTGCCTATAACCCGACCATGAAAAAAAGTCCGGTCGGTGATAGAGAAAAAACATGACACTCTTCTCTATTTCCTCCTATAGGAATCTTAATAAGACGATCTCGCTCTATCAAAGCATGTCAGACCCTTGCTCGGTAGCGCATCTACCCCTTTTAATATACTATATCTATGTCATTCAATGTCAAATAGAAGAATTGTCAAATGACAATTAAATGAGGTTGACTATAAAATTGTTGCAATAGGTAGGTACCTATTCTCAAACCTATGATATCATTTAAAAATAATAATGTAACATGTAGTTTTGAGTTCTATTAATAGTCATTCCTAATTAAGTTTAAGTTGCATTATTTTTATTATAGTCAACGTATTGAAGCCTTGAAATGATAATAACGCGTTAGATGGCGTCATGGTGTCATGCCCTCTTTTCACTTGTTATAGATTACATAAATTACCTGGCTGACTAGTCACATTTCATTAAGTTCTTATATGAAGTCATGGCCACGAAATTAAACACATTACTTTTACCACACAGTGGTTACAATGGTAACAATCAATACTAATAGAATGTTTGGATAAATTAGCAATAATATTTAATGAACAAATTATTATGCATTTTGTAAAACTTTATTATTGAGTCTGAATCCGGCTATCGCATATTTGATTAGGTTGATTATATTTTGAATGGATTCTTAATTAGAAAAACTATATTTAGTTCCTTAGTAACACATTTAATAGCAATTAAAAATGACATTATTTTAATAGAAAACTATTAACTTTTAAATGCCCATCTATCCTACTCCTACTTATATTATATATATTATATATAATATTATAAATGTGAAAGTTTGTGGGTTTGGATGTTTGTTCCTCAAACACGCAAAAACAACTGAACGGATTTGGTTGGAATTTGGCACACAGATAGTAGATAGCCTGGATTAAAACGTAGGATACTTTTTATCCCGATATTCCCACGGGAACGGGAACCACGCGGGTGAAACCACGGGCGGCCGCTAGTAATTTATATTGTAACTAACTTAATATGGATCTTTGTTCTTTGAAATAAATGTTCTATCTAACGACCTCATTCCTACGAAACGTCACTGAAATCTCGTAAACGTTCCCTAAATTCCACAATGAGGATCAGTAACAGGTTTGAATCCTATAGTTTTTATTGTTATATTATAAAATCATATTAATAGCTTAGCTATGAAACTTAGTGAAAGATTTTTTGAAATCCGTTTAGAAATGATCTAGTTATTAAGGGTTTGAAGGAAATGCCAAACTCAATGCAATATGTGCTTTATCACGTACGGCATAAGGTTCGCGTACCTCGCGATGACGTCATAAGGACCCCCCCAAAATAACAGTGTTTTAGCATGTTTTAGCTCTTAACTTCTCAGGTTTAAGAGATATCGCAAAAATTTCTTCACAGTTAATCATGTGGTGGCATAAGCTTTCTGATAAGCCACTAAACAAAAATCGTTACTGATCCTCATTCGAACGTACTGTCTTAAATCTATGTCTAGACTATTATTAGCAAGATGTTTGTTGTTTCGTTGGAATAAAAGAACTTTTTAATTTATTAGCAAGATGTTAGATGTTTCGTTGGAATAAGACATAGCAAAAGTATTTTAAAAATAAAAAATAAAAATGTTTCAAATCCACAAGGTCTGTTGCACTTAAATCATCCCAATTTCCAGACGATCTCCCACTGACAGCTGCAATATCGTTACCCCTATACGCGCTGCTGCGCGACAAACTGCAGAGGCACCTCGAGGTGGTGTTGCGGCGGGCCACCAGCGTCTCTGAAGTCGTGTGTTGCAACCCTAGTCTGTTTGAGGCATACAGGTAACAACTCATCACACGAGTAATAACCCATTCGCCTGTAGCACACCTCTGCCGCGAAACACTGCGAAACCGCAGTAGTTCCGCCATGACTTGTCTTATATCGACGACGATATATGATGATCACATCTACATAGCGGTTTCGCGTCATTATTTTCGCGGCGGTGTGCCAATGGTCCGACCGGGCATAATCGCGCGTAAAGAGACAGCATCTTAACTATGATGCTGTTATCTATGCGTTAGAACAGGCTGTTTCGCATCTGTTTCGCGGAACCTGCTGCGGTTTCGCTCGTACTACTGTTTCGCGGCGGAGGTGTGCTACAGGCGATTGTAGTCCACTGTAGAAATTAGGTCTTCCCTTGGGGATGTTGAGGGAATGTTACCATTATCTCCATGCTTGGTAGGCGGATTGGAGATCGCAAGTTGGTTGGACTATTTTCATATAACAACACTGCTACCCATTTTCTGGTCTATTGAGGTATTTGAGGTGTTACATGTCCTCCACTCCAGGGGGGGTTATTGTTAAATAAACTATAGGACCTTAGCTTCAAACTGTACATGTGAATTTTCGATACATTATGTACTTAGCGAGCAATAAATTTAATTAAGACGATGGTGCCACTTTAGGGTTGTAGGAGCCTTAATCTTAGTAAGTATATCACATAGAATGCGTTAAAATAACGTCGCGAAAACAGATCTGAAAAGAGTGAAATAAACAAAGTTAAAATATTATCATTTTTATAACAATGAACTTAAAAATCGATCATTCTTCAATAACCGTAATGCGAAGTGAGGAAAGTGTTCGACAATAGGTACCTAATCAATATTGTAAAATCTTAGAATAGAAAGTACCGTGTTCGGTGTCGCCTGCCTGTCGACCTGATTTTTTGTCGATTGTTACTTTTTTTATATTTACTGCAGTACTTATGGTTTACCAATATTTACTTCAGCAGTTTACTTGTATTGGTGTAATTTTAACCAATAATTTAATATTGAATGGTAAATTTACTCTTTGTGTTATGGCCATGGCGAATTTTAAAGTACTTACATGATATGCTCTTACGACCGATTCCTATAATCTATCTTCAGTAAGATATAGTGTTACGAGCAGGGATTGATAACGTTATTTTTAAATGTAACGTTATTTCTTACTTTTGTTACCGTTACTTTTAACATTAACGTTATGTCAATAAATAACGTTACTTAAGATAACGTTATTTCAGTAAATAACGTTAATTTTAACGTTATTTCTTACTTTTTGTTACCGTTACTTTAAATTTAACGTTATTTCAATTAATAACGTTACTTTTTTACCGGTACTACCGGTGTACCGGTAAAGTTTAACGCTATATTTAACGGTAATTTTACCGGTACAATAATTTTAACGTTATTTTCTCCGGTAAATTTACCGATAAAATGTTTTAACGGTATTTTCGGTATTTTGAACGTTATTTTTTTTGTATCGTTATTTTTTATCGGTATTTCAATCCCTGCATATGGATCAGTTAAATGTTATTTATTTCCTATCATTTAATAGAAATGTCTAGACAATAAAATGATAATGACCTATCTATGACTGGGCATAGATTATTGGAATGAATCTTTAGTATATTTCTTCTATCTCACGAAGACCGTTTTGCTATGAATGTGTTAGCCGTGCACATGCACATTGTTTTAAGTGTAAGTCTGCATGCTCTCGTATTACGCACACTAAAATAATGTTCATGTGCACGCCTAACAACATTCATAGCAAAATGGTCTTCGTGACATAGAACAACTATACCTACGGGTACTTATCAACAAAAAAATAGGCCAAGTGCGAGTCGGACTCACGCACGAAGGGTTCCGTAATAAAATCACGTTTGTTGTATGGGAGCATTGGGAGCCCCCCTTATAATTATATTTATTTTTAGTATTTGTTGTTATTTGTTATAGCGGCAACAGAAATACATAATCTGTGAAAATTTCAACTGTCTAGCTATCACGGTTCATGAGACAGACAGACAGCCTGGTGACAGAGCGACAGACAGAATAGAATAGAAAAACATTTATTCGAGACAAAACAAGAGTACATAAGAAATAAAAATAAAAAAATAAATAAAATAAACTGAGGTTATCTTAGTTTTGTCCCAAATCGGTCCCGACTCAGCATAATGAGCGACATAATAGACAGACAGAGCGGAGTCAGTAATAGCGTCCCGTTTTTACCCTTTGGATAGGAACCCTAAAAAGATAATTAATCTTTCGCAGCGGGATGGTGGAATCGTTAGCGGCAAACGGCAATAAAATAGTGGATATGGTGCTGATCAACATGCGCCGCACGCTGCTGCAGACGTGCCGCGAGCAGTTGCCGCTGCCGCCGCTGCACGCCACCTTCATGCACAAGGTGATAGCTACATCTATCTGTTGATCCTAGCTTGTGTCATGAATAATTAGCAATTTCTTTGATAATCTGTGTGGAAAACCTATTTGTTGTATTTTATATTTGTTTTTTTTTCAATAAAGAGTTGGGTGAAGGAAGATTGTTTATACCAAATAAGATAACTAAGGATAAACGGTGTTTACATGCGCATTTTACACACACACACATATACATACATTTTACACAAAAACACACTCTTGCACCGTATCCCATATTTTGTTGATACTCTGCTGAGGTACCTTTTTATGCCGGAGAAAACGCCTTTACGCGCTTCCCCGCTCGCAGGTGAGCGGAAGGGGCCTTGTGGGACTCGCCAGGAGGGGACCGCAACATATTCAGCGTTGCAGCTCCCTCCACGACTGCCTCCTGTGATCCCACCCAGCCGAATGGCTCGATGGGATCTCGGGAGGAGGGAATACCCACTAAAAACTCCGGCACTCGCCCTCGCGCCGCCCGTTGGCCCTGAGGGTCCCCTGTGGGAGTCACCTCATTAGACCCGGTTTTGAGATGGCCGAGCAAGTGTAGCCATCTCCCCAGACAGTTGAGACCGTGCAAGGCAGGCGATGGGTCACCCCCCATCGCCAATTCTCATTAGGGGGCAATGAGATTCGCGTAACGACGCCTCTTTACCCCCGTCCGTCTGCGGCGGGGAAGAGCCGCCTCAGCATCCTCTTCGCGTTCTCTCTCCGAGGAACATTATCTAAGTGAGCATGCTCCTTCGTAGTCCGCATCATCACTTAACTAACACTAGGTGTGATTGTGGTAAATGCTCACTTATTTTCAGTAAATAACCCGAAGTCGGGTAAAAAAAACCAAGTCCATAATGTTTATCAGCAATAAAGATTTATCAGTTCAGATAAGGTCGATATGTCAACACAAATTTTATTGTTAAAGCAAAAACTCTTGGTCAACCTAAACGCGCTCCTATTGTTTAACAGATAGGGTCGATATCCCTGGTCGGCAGGTTCGAGACGGAGGCGGGGTGGGTGAAGAACTTGGCGACGATCAACCGCGTGAGCGACGTGAGCGTCACGCGGCCCGACCCCGTGCGCACCTGCTTCCACTTCACGCTTAGGATCAAGGACTTTCAGGTTAGTTCACTCAACTAAATACAATAAAATGAAACACAAACGCCCTTACTAATAAAAACCAGCAGCAGATGTATAGTTATAGTTACTCTTACACAGTGTTTTGTCGCTTTCTTTTTAATGTCAAACTTAAATATACTTGTTATTTATCTCTAATAATTGTTATTTTGTTAATCTGTTTCCTTAGATTATACTTAATCTAAGTTTGTTACCTTTTCTCAGATATTTTAGTGTTTAAGCAGATGGCCAAGTAGCCAAAGCTATAATAAATTTAAAAAAAAATGAAAGAGGCTAACCGTTGTACATCATACATCTGCTATACAATCTTTATTAGTGATGTAAGCGGGGCTTTTTGGAATGTCTTATGAACCCCCCTCAACGATCAAAATTATTGCTTGTCAATCATTTACATTGCATTGCTAGTCAATCACATTTTGATCGTCTAGGAGCGATGCTTGACAAGCACCACAGAATAGATAGATTACCGTGGCCAATCAAAAGTAGGCCACGCCCCCAAATGGTAAATGCAATGTAAATGCTTGATAGTCTAGGGGCTCCAATAGTATGGTTTTGCTTAGATTATTTCTTTTTCACGACATTTCGGCACCTTAGCAGCTGCCGTGGCCACAGGGGACTTCTAAATACGCACGTCAAGTACAGTACGAGGCAAACGTCTTGACATTTTTCGTCGGAGTGGGGATAAGATTAAGTTCACGCAAGTGCACTTGTGAGCGACCAATAGCGCGCGTCCCTCTCCCGCCGCCCGCGTACCTCACCGCTACGAAAACCCAACATACGCGTTCTGCGCAATACCCGATTTCAAGATGTTTGTCTCGTACTGTACGCGCGTAAACCTGGGGCTAATTGTCTAATTTCAAAATCTATCGCAATCTCTTTCAGGATGTGATACATTGTTGCTTCTTTTTGGCATAAATAAAAACTTACCAAAGAAATGCAGCAATGTGACACATCCATCTGTCAAATGATAGCGATTGCGATAGATTTTTTAAATTAGACAATAGTAGCCCTGGAGCCCAATCGCGGTAATTCTGAACGATAAAACCAAAAACGTTACGTTGTCATATAGGTTATATTTACCAAAAAATTTGGTTTAGCTTCATAATTTTCACTTAAATTGTCCCAGATTGAAATCCTAGACTCCTTAGGCAGAGTATTCAACAATTTTAACAAAACTAAAGCGAGTATTTTTCTGTAAACGAAACTGAAACGGTAACGATTTAGCTTTGGTTTTATCGTTGAAAATTACCGCGATTAGGCCCCGGAGATGTGATTAAATACAGTAAAATTATAAGGGTGTTCCTTCGAACGTGTCAGGTCGACGAGCCATGTTTTGTTTTGTTTCAGATCGGATATGACGAGTACCACGTGAAGGCGATGGGCGTGTCGTGTTGCGGGCGCGTGGTGGCGGCGCACGCGCGCGCGTCGCTGCACGCGGCGTTGAGCGTGGGGCTCACGCGCTGGGAGCCGTACGCGCAACTAGACGATCTGCGCGTGCAGCATTTAGAGTGAGTACTGTACAGTGACCAAACTAACGAAACCAATAAATACACTTTTGTAATATTAAATAGTAACGTGATACGTGAACGTGATAACACAGAATATACAGGGTGTATTTTTAACCACTCCAAATTTTAAGGATGTGTTCAGTCCATGAAACTGAACTGAACAACTTTCTCCATGAAACATAATGTTGAAATACGCCCCAAAATTTTGGTCGTCCCATACTAAAGTGATCTCTTTGATTTGTATGAAAAGTCTTTTTTTTACATATTTGACCCTATGTTTCTTAGAGAAAGTTGTTTAGTTTCATGGACTGAACACATCCTTGAAATTTGGAGAGTGGTTAAAAAACACCTTGTATAATAGTTAGTACATAATTATGTACAGATACCTATCCGTGCGAGGACAATCAAATAATAAGCTACTCTCTACTAAGCAGCGAAGTACAATTTCAAATTGCACAGCGCTGCGTGCCTGTTATTATAAGCGCCTACGAAGCGCTCTCTTTCTGTCGCGTAGCTCTGTCTCAACCGTTACTACAACTCGTGAATTGTTAAGGTTGCTACTCGCTACTTACTGATATCATTGAAAACATCCGTTATGCTGATGAATATATAATTAAATTAGTAATTATAAAATAAAATAAATTTATCTAACTCACTTCGGTGGGTAGAAATACATATTATGATGTATTTCTAAGTAGTTAGTTAAGTAATTACTTAGTTACTTGTGTTAAAATGATTTTATTTGGGAGTAATGTTAGGTGTTGTCTAAAGTTCAGGATGATTTACGTGAAAAGTAGTAAAGAATTAAATAAAAACTGACTCGTTCGTGACGTTCGCGCGCTCCCCGCTCGTAGACAGCGCGCGTGTAAGCGCGGTGATATCCCTCGACTATGGCTCGACTGAGTGAGCCTTGAGCAATAGGCTAATATAAAAGTTCAAGCGCGGAGTGAGACCCCCTTGGTAATAATTTCTTAAACAGCCCCCGTGACCACGGCAGCTTCAAAAGTGCCGAAACGTCGGGAAAATAAAAAATCAAACCAAATACCAACTAATTACCAAATTACTTTCAATATAATCGCGCTAGTATCCGTTAAAAAGTGTTTTATTTTATTTCTTAAATACCGTCTCTATCCGTTCGTGTAGCTCAATGGACCTGCACATAACCGGTCTGGGCCCGCTGAGCGGTCTGACGCCGCTGGTGGGGTCGTGGGTGCGCGGCGCGGGCGCGGCGCACGCGGCGCCGGCCGCCGCGCGCCAGCTGCAGCACGACATGCGCCTCGCGCTCGCCGAGCTGCCGCTGTGGGACATGCTGCATGGGAAGCACTGACCAAGTGTGTAACAATTAGGTAGGTGAGAAGATTTTCTACCCGAATATTCAATGTGTTATTATTTACAAAATAACCCCTAATGTTGAATATGGTAGATAGGGACCATCAAACTTGTTCCGAGCGCCCCTTCATGGAGTAGATGTCTAACATTCAGAGAGCCGGAGTCCGAAAAGATCGGTGCAGGCCAGGGAAGTGTCTCACTTAACCCGTCTAATGCGTGGTAGGAACACCTAGTGGCTACACCACATAACCACTCCCGTGTTCCCGAAGGTATGTGGTATGCGATGGCATTTTCCCCGGGAAAAAAAGACCATCAAACTGAACGACTTTTATCATGGGACCAACTATAAAATCATAAAAAAATATCTGTTTCATTTATTTTGAATAAAACAACTGTTTTTTTTTACCGGCAGTAGCTGAGCTACCGCTGCGGAACATGCTGCATGGCAAGCAGTCAGCTTCTCGATGGTTGTATGTAGCAAAAACTGGTTTTTGTATCTATGAATATAATGTATGAACTCTTCTTAAAAATAAACAAATACCTGCCATGCCATTCCTAGGGCGGCCTATGAACGGTTCAGCGCTGCATTTCATGTCTTAAAAATAGATAGAAAGCGTTTCATCGGATACTTCCTATGACCTTATGTTTATTTTTATTTATTTAATTCTTTATGCACAATTGTACAATGACGGACTTAATGCCTTGGGCATTCTCTACCAGTCAACCTTAGGGTGATGTGGAGACTTTGTGTGGTAGGGTGCACAACCAGGGTAAATAAGAAAAAAAAAATTTGGCACTAACGTCATTGTAATCTTATTGCGATGGATTAAGATTCAAAATTGAATAGATTTTTGGGAAAGCAACATAACGGCTTAGGTAAAATAACCGATGAAACGCACTCTTACACAACCGACAGACGTATCATAAGAACGGTTCCTCATTTATCCGATTCGAATCCGTTCATAGACATGGAAAAATGTTCTTAATTCTCATAGAAATAAGAGCAAATACACACTGCGACCGATCTAATTCAGGTCCGAAATAGCCACAGTTGACCGAGCAAGCGCGAAGCGTCTCTCCTTCAGCTTGGGCAAAAATACTTTCATATGTCCTTCCGGCTGTCCGGATTCCGGATGTCCGCCCGTTCTCCTTTACAGGTTGCATTTCTAAACCGATTCTCATGTAATTTTGTTCAGGTTCGATAATAAATTTCGAACGATGAAATGCTAGATTGTTGTATGGTTGACCAATCACAGGTCACCACGTACAAAATTTATAGTAGGAACAAGACGATGCCCCTGTGATTAGCTGACCTCGTTTTCGGTAAAAAATTTGCTGATTGTCGCGTCTGCTGCGGGCTGTCGTCAACAATTCGGATTCTGATCGGACGGAGTGCGGAACCGCTCTAACAAACCTGACAAAAAAAACCACGTCTTAAATGTATATTTTAACAGGTTTTTGTCAGACAAAACCGCTCTAGAGCATATTATGCTGCTAGGCAGAACTGAAATATATTTGGTTGCTATTTTATCATACTAATTTAATATTATATATGCAATAGTAATTTATATATAATATTTTGGTTATTTATTACTTATACACAACACAACAGATTAATATTGCATTATGCAGTAACATTGGCGGATCCAGGAGGCGGGGCCCATGCCCCCCCCCCCACACGAGGTTGGTTACCATTGCGGATTGCATTGAATTTTGAGGCTGAAAAATGGAGCTCTCGTGCTATCCTGCTGACTATCGCTCGAATTCGGAACAGTTATCATACAAGTGGCTAAACTGACAAAAAATCGCTCTGCGCGGCCGTTTTTGACAACACCACAAAATTAGTGGCTAAAAATCGCCGTATTGTCTATCAGGCAGATTTTTTTTCTAAATCAGACATTTTGTGCATCCTAGACAGGGATCCCTTAGGTACATAGACCCGAGGATTCGAGGGCCCCCCCCCCCCCAAATTAAAATCCTGGATCCGCCCTTGTGCAGTAATGAGTACAGAAGACTACAAAAAAATTTATTTACATTTAATTCTAATATCTTGTATACTTATTACTTTTTTTTAGGCTACTTTTCTTAATATTTTGTTTACTTTTTTAAGTTTTTATTTTGTAAGTTTTATATTTTTAGATATTTTATATTTTCTTCTTTCTTTGAATACTACAATACTACCATTACCAATATTTGAATGACGTTAAACGATATTGACTTATGAAGGAGTGCCTTTTTTATAATGTTAATTAATTTAAAATAAAAATATCGTCCATATTTTACCAATTGAAATGACTGGACTGCTGTACACACACATGTAATGTATATTTTGATATTAATATAAGATAATCATTATTTTAATTAAGGTATTTATATATATTTTTAAATTATTACTGATAATTATTATAAAAATTAATTTACTCTCTGATTCCCGTCCAAACTTTCTTCTTTGTTATAATAATACCTTACTCGAAAAGTCTAAATTCACGTTTTTAGTTACTCTGGAGGCCATGCATAGCATGCATGTGTTTAGTTTTATTGTTTACATGAAAATGTGTAAAGAAAAAGTTTACATAAGTACCTACCTTACAAAATAAAGTATCCGATTGCTGTGTTTTTACAAGTTTTCATTGTTACCGTAGATATTTTTAAAGTGTTTTAAATATACACCTACTATTTAAGTGATGCGCTGATCGAAGCCGCAACGTGCGGAAGCGAGTGGTTTTCTCGGTCTGGTGAAAGATTTTACAGTATGATGAACAGAGTTACGGCCCGGCCACAGCCAGCCGCGGCAGGCGGCGCGGCAAGCGAATTCAATAATCACTGCGCGCTATCTCGATGGTGGCCTCTCAGCTCGCCGTTAAGAGCCCGTAGCGATTGTGCTGATGACTGCCGCCCTCGCTAGCACATTCCATGTTTTCTCAAGATTTCTTAAATCTGAGAGCGTAATTGAAAAGTGTATCTCGGCCACTTTTCGCAATATAAGATTACGGACATTTTAACATTATTTCAGTTTCGAGTTGCTGAAGTACAAAAAGTTGTGATTTTTGCCAGTTCAAATAACTGTTAGAAACGATAATTTTTGTACAGTTGTATAAGTACTCTTTTCCAGCTACAACCTTCATCAATAAGCCCATGGGCTTCCAATCCCGGTAAATCTTCCGTGAACACTATCTCGTGTTAGATGGATCCGCCAGGGAGGACCATCAAACTGAACAACTTTTACTATTGACAATTTAAATTTAATCCACTTTTACGGACTCGTTGCCACATGCACTACGTAATCGAGTTATTTCAACACTTTTATTGTTGTCATGTCGAATATACTTTAGCAACAAAAAACTTAAATTTATTTTAAAATGACTGTAATCTTATATTGCGAAAAGTAGCGGAGACACTTTTTTCAATTACGCACTCAGTTTTATGAAATGTTGAGAAAACATGAAATGTGCGAGCGAGAGAGCTGCAGTCAGCGGCAAAATCGCTACGGCCTCAGTGATTACCGAATTCGCTTGCCACACCGCCCGCCGCGGCGGCGGGACGTTTGAGCTATAGAAAAATGCGGTTCGGAATAGGCCATGCTGCTTGACTCTAATTCTTGTAAGAAATATATTTACGTATATAAAATGTAAAATAACGTAAGTATGTAATTGGGTATCCAATGGCAATAAAAAATGTTCCTCACAAGTTTATTAAATCGGTTGTGAGAGGATGCTCTTGAGACTGTTACAGTTAGTACTTTTAAGTAAATAAATCACTATACATTTCGTTAAATAAAATGTTTGTCATTATTTACGTCTTTAATTTTACTCTACTGCCACATTTTTATACCTTGATTGTCCATGATGCCCTGTACTAAAGCGCGGATATCATTATTTTTCGGTCTCCTATCCAGTTAGTACAGTCGCCCGTGGTACATTTTAATCACGAAAATAGTTACCGTTTGTCTTTGTGATAGTTATTTATTACTTCATTTTAGTTACTAAAACCCAAGTTTTACATATTGCAACCCGGCCAAAACCTATTTTATAATACTATATGTATGATTTTATATGATCTTCAAAAGCGTCAAAAGTGATATTTTTTTTTATTTTTCGAGGTTACGCTTAGTGATTATTTCCTCTGTGGTTACGCTCACAGAGGAAATAATCACTACCACGCTTTACGTTTAGCTATTGTCGTGTTCTACAACTTTGATCGATTGCCACAGATAATAATAAGACTACCACACGGGAAGTGGCCATCCACAGACTTAAGACCAGATAAAGTCCAACCATTTTCATGTGGTCTTAAATCTGTGTATGGCTACTTTCAGCATACATTAGAGCAATTAATATAATAATATTCGCAAACCGCGGCAAACCATATTCACATACTGCACTGGAAACTGGCAGGCAGTAAACTCTGGATTGATTCAGAATAAAATTACCTGCGTCAATGATCAATCACCAAGTGTCACAATTGACTTTAGGTATGTAGAATGGGCTTCACCTTTCTGTAAGATTTTTATTGATTAGTTTGTAATAGTCCAAATATTAACAAAGTAAAATTATGATATTATTCTCACAATACTTATTAGTAAATTAATTTATTATTTGTACGTAAATTTTGAAGTGAGTATGGTTCACTAGTTGGCACTAGTTACTTGAACATTTCTGCTTATGTTCTTGAAATCTAAGTAAAATGTTTTAAATACTTTCAATTCAAGAATAATCAATTAATTATTGTTTACAGTATACACAGTGGAGTTTAGTTTTTTAAAGAAGTTGATATTTTGAAATTTGTATCTATAAGGTAACTATCTATACGGCTTCCCGCGTTACTATTGAATCACTGATTAATTTATTCACTAAATTTCTAAAATAATTTCAGCCCCTAGGAACCGAGAACTATGGGCTTAATACAGTCCGTATTCTGTACGGTAACATTTTGTCTTGAAAGGTAAGTAATTTCATAAATTATTTTATTTAAAAAAGTTTTTACGTCATGTCGGTACTTTAGTTTTTGTTTAAAACTTTAAGCGCTAGTTATATTACAGTGGCAACTTAGTAGTAAGTACCTACTTTAATAAAAAAATACTTAAGCTGCATTTCCTCCAGTTTTTAATGTATGTAGGCTATGTATGTAGGTAATTGATCTCTAAAAACCCCCTCGAGTGTTACCGACCGATGCTGTGGACCTTTTGTGATTATTGACTTGCTACTAGACCGAAAATACCGTAGGCATATACGAAAACCGAAACACGAGTCACATATTTTCATTTTCAGAATCAGTTTTAAAAAAATATAATGATACCTAGGTATCTTAAAAACTCACGAAGTTACAAGCTTTTTGTGTTGTCCCTTTAGTAGAGTGTGCGTTTATTATGGCTTTATAAAATATAACATGATATAAAAAATATTGAAATCGATTCTATATATTAAGTACTGATTCTGAATAGACAGTTTTCAGGTTTCGTATATATACTAAACTTAACCTTGTATAAGTACCTACTAAGCTACTAGAGGGAGCTCGGTGGCGCAGTGGTTTAGCGCCTGCAACGTTCGCAAGGGTCGGTCATGGGATGGGTGACCAAAAATTTATTATCTCGAGCTCCTCCGTGCTTCGGAAGGCACGTTAAGCCGTTGGTCCCGGCTGCATTTGCAGTCGTTAACACCCACCAATCCGCATTGGGCCCGCGTGGTGGGTTATGGCCCATCCTCCTTACCACCCATAAGGAAGGCCTGTGCCCCAGCAGTGGGGACATCAAAAATGGCTGATGGACAAGCTACTAGACCACGGACGAATAATTCGTCCATCGCTAGACACAGGAGTGACTCTTGTGATCTTTGTGTTTCTTCTCTTGGTACCTAATGTTTACATTTTAAAATGTTTCAGAGTTCTAACATGGGCGTGTTTTGCATTTATATTAATGCTGCTAATGTTCATAATCCTTACGCTGATGGTGTACGGTATTTCGGTGGGATACCACTACGCACAGAAAGAACTGTCTTCGTTTGCAAGTAAGTCACTCACTCGACGGCGACGGAGCGAAGGCAGCGCTCTGCGACCGGAATTGCACTTTATTGTGTCGAAGCAAGAGTCGCAATTTATTTAAACGATTTTGCTTCCGTACGCTGGTACTATTCTGTGGTTATACGTTATAGATCCCGTCGTACCCGTGGGCCAACCGCATTGCACAGCACAACCAGTTGTGCCACAGGTACATGATTCGAAAATGTTTTCCCCGTGACAACTAATCATGCTATTTAACATTTTATTCAAATACATTGTTTCTAATCCCTATAACACAACTTTTGCTGTAGTAACAAAGAGTTTCGGCTTTTTAAAATATGATACGAACGAATAAAGTATAGCTAGAATATACCATTCTCATAACTTAAAAAAATATAAAGTTTAAGCGTTGTTTTTATCGTCAATGCATTATCTACCTTAGGCACAGAATAACTAATAGTCAAGTACAGAAGCAGCACTCCGCAAAGTCATTTAAATAAAAAGCGACTTTTGCTCCGACACAATAAAGTGCAATTCTGGTCGCACGCGCCTACAGTTATATTCACCTAGTAGTTGCCTCTCTTTCTATCGCTTGCTCTTACCTTTTCTGACGACGCAACGTTAGGGTTGTCTTCTTTTCCTTAGATACATCGTGCAGTGTTAAGTTTGATTCTCCACAATGAAACCTTTCGTTTCCAGTGTCTTCAAGATCAACCACAGAGCCAACGATGATGTTGCGATCGGGCCAGGAGCAGGAGTCGCAGCCTGTGGTGAGGCTGGTCGCTGTCAACAGATCCGAAGTGGAACATGCTCCACATCCTATCGTTGGTAAGAGATGGCAGGGTAATTTGGCTGATTCACAAGTCGTCCACCAGTCGGCGCACTACCGCTAACTTGGCGCTAGTAAAGATGTAGACCTGTCATTTTGTTGTCACAGTGTTTGCTATGAATTTTTGGATGTTGGAAGCGAATTTTTGTAAATATCAATTTTTCTTCCGAAACATTTTGGTTTTCTTCATTCTTTAATTGATTTACTGTCCAACTACACCATTTTTAGATTTAATTTAAAATAAATTGGAAAATTGGGGCTAAATGCCAGTACAAAGGTCTCCAGCAGCAGTAGTGCCACCACGCGGGATAATTTTTGTAACATCTCACCATTACCGCTTATTCCCAGTCGTCACCGGTCACCGCAGGTGTCATCCCCACTGGCAAATGGGAAAAATGTCCCATTTGTCACCGGCGCCAAATGAGAAAAAACCCAGTCGTCACTAGTGTTTGATTATTACCGCCATTTAAAGGAAATAAAATGAAATATGAGTTTTTGGTTTTATTTAAAAAACTTCAATCTCAACATTAAATATTTCTAGTAAGTATTATAAGTACTAGAAATATTTTGTGTTGAGATTGAAGTTTTTTTTTAAATAAAACCACTATTTCAATTGTTAAACTCGTATTTTATTTTATTTCCTTTAAATGACGGCAATAAACAAACACTGTGACTGTGACGACTAAGTTTTTTATTCTCAGTTGCTCATTTTTTCCCATTCTTTGCCAGTTGGGACGACACCGACCGGCAGTGACGACTGGGATCATAGATATAGTATATTAAAAGGGGTAGATGCGCTACCGAGCGACCGGGTGTAAGGGATAGATATATTATGACGTCAAAATATGGGGTTGCCATGATCAGAAAAAGTACCCTTAACGGGGTAGCATCCGTTAATGTGCAGATTACTAGTTAAAGCACGGAAATCGTCTACTTTAAGAAAAATTTCGGTACTATTATGTATTCTGTGCTTTAAGAGGATTGTCAACCACGTGGTCTCCATACAAACGGCGATAACGTTTCCCACCCTCTAAACCTTAACCTACAGCAATGAATTTTTGGTATGTTTTTGAAATGCCTAAAAACTAGGGCTGTACGTTTTGGTTTTTAAAATATTCATTGTAGATTTGAAAATATTGGCACTTCTGTGTTTTGTATGAAATCACTAAAATGCAAATATTTCGAAATCTATTATAAATATTAAAAAAATCAAAACGTACAGCCCTAGTATTTAGGCATTTCAAAAAAATACCAAAAATTAATTACTGTAGGTTAAGGTTTAGAGGGTGGGAAACGTTATCGCCGTTTGTATGGAGACCACGTGGTTGACAACCCTCTTAACTGACTCGACCAGTTAATCTGCAGATTAACGGATTCCGTACTTTAACGGTAACATACGTATACATAGAATAGAAATGGAAATAAACTTTATTCGCAGTAACAGCAGAGATATTAATAAAATGTTTAGACAATTCGCCATTTCCAGCATGCAAAAACTCAGTGTATAATTATAAATGGTATTAAGAAAAATAAAAATACGTCTTCCCTGCTAAAATCGAACTAAGTTAAATAACAATCGTCATTGCAGTCAGGACGGGAGTACACACAACTGCCCTGCTAAAAAAAATAGAGATATAGTAAACTAGCTGGGGTTCGCTCAGGTAGTTGATATTGAGATTGTGTGGTTAATGGAATAAAAAGATAAACTTTAAATTAAAACAGGTAAAGTCTTTATTAAACGTTGGAATACAGAACTTTTTTTATTAACGTTAGTTTTTCTGATTTTCGGAAACAATTTTTTTCAAAATGTTTTGAACAAATTCGTGTGTGGCACCCAATTCTTTTTTCTAGTTGCTTCTATACATTTTTCACGAGTTTTATCTTCCGTCGGAAATCTGGAAAAATCAAATCGCTTGAAATTCCCTGAAATATGGGGTAATTTTTGGAAAAAAAATTCTATATAGTAGGCATCCGGAAATCGAATTATAAACCTACTGATTTTAGTGGACGTCAAAGCTAAGCTGACTTCTACTATTACGTAGATGTACGCAATTTTACCGGTTTGCATGTCAAATGTTTACGAGGTTATTTTTAGAAATAATTTTTAGATTTTTCCTATTTATCAGGTTTTTCATGATATAACTAATGATTTAGCTCAGAAACTTGGTTCCTGTGAGATTTGAGAAAGAAATACGTGATCAAAATATAGAAAACAGTGTACTCACGCATGAAATGTAACGCCCGCTTCTTTCCTTTGATTGTTGCTTTTGCAGCTAAATATCGAACATCCCACCATTTTGAATGCTAGACACAAACACTACACATTCGATTTATAATAAATCTTCAATATTAATTAGGGAGTTATCCACAAAAACTTTAATTTCTCTGGCACTTTTGGTATAACCCCACTTGTTTGTTTTGCTTAGTTGATCTCTGCCTATAACCCGACCATGAAAAAAAGTCCGGTCGGTGATAGAGAAAAAACATGACACTCTTCTCTATTTCCTCCTATAGGAATCTTAATAAGACGATCTCGCTCTATCAAAGCATGTCAGACCCTTGACTGGGATTAAGCGGCCATTACACTTACAATTTCAATAAGTATTTAAATCAGCGTGGATGACTAATAATAAGATATACGTCACTGTCTTCACATTTCCAGATGTATACCAAACCAAAAGACCTGGTCAGAATATCTACATGGAGGCGAGTGAAACACCGATTGTGGTCCTGGAAACTGAGAGGTTAGCAATACTTTAGTTGCTCTTGCTTGATATATAGTCTGTGGTTTTGTTGTCCTACTTATTTTCAGAGAAAACCTACAAAGCAGTATGCGTTTGACCTTCTGAAATAAGAAACTAACGGCCTTACCACAAAAGATTTTAAAACACTGTTTAGTAAAAACACTGTTTAAATGTGATGCCGTCTCTTTCAAACAATATTGTCAAAAAAGTGACAGCATCACATTTAAACAGTGTTTTAGTTAAACACGTGTTTTGTGGTAAGGCCGTAAATGATTGATTTGTTTGCCTGTCATATTTATCATAGGTTGCTAGATAGAGGTACCTATAATCAGGCCCACTAACGGCCTTACCACAAAACACTATTTAACACGTGTTTAACTAAAACACTGTTTAAATGTGATGCTGTCACTTTTGACAATATTGTTTGAAAGAGATGGCATCACATTTAAACAGTGTTTTTACTAAACAGTGTTTTTAAATCTTTTGTGGTAAGGCCGTTATTGTCTCATTTCAAAATCTATCTCAATCGCTTTCATTTGACAGAACATTGATAGGTACTTCTTTTTGGCACAAATAAAAACTTACCAAAGAAATGCAGCAAATGTGTCGCATCCATCTGGCGAATGAAAGCGATTGCGATAGATTTTGAAATTAGAAGTACTATTATCTATTCTGTGGTATAATGCCAAGGCTAAGACTACGCTGCGCTAGCGTCGCGTAGCTACATTTGCGACGCGTTTTCGCATCGCCTACATAAGCAGCATGACGTAAATATATTCTGTCTATTACTTTCATACGGACGGTATTTTTTTTAGACCGCCGAAAGAACCAGAACTTCTGCCTCACGAGAAAGAACTAGCGCGGAGGCTGATCGGCCGCTTCCGTCGGTCAAGGAACAGCACATCTTCAGGCGTTCCCTTCTTGCGACCCCTCAACAGCACCGAAGCTGCTCCTGCGCGCGTCATCTCGTGACCCATCCCATTTTCTAGTATCTTTTTGTAAACAGTTTATGATTCTTCGAAATTGACAAAATGTTGAGTTTGTTACTAAATCTCCCAGTTATTCAGAATGGAATAGCTCGAAGATTGATTTGTGAAAATAAAAATACTTTATTTTAATGAAACGTTTTTATTTTTTTACCAAATTAGATTAGGGCATATTCAGATATGGACAGCAGTTGCCTACGTCCTTATCTTTTGAATAACTATCCCGCCCTCGTTCGCTACTATCATCCCAACTGAATGCAGGTACGTCGTGCAGAAATTATCACACAAAACTACGCGTCAAATTTGTAGTTCTCGTTAAATTAGTGATGCCGGTGAAATTTGAAATTTTAGTAGCTGTAAAATTATATTGCAGGAATTTGTCGAATGTAAAGTCATGCGACTTTAGCATTTCGTTGAGTGTGTTGTTGTTGGAGAGTGCGGGCGCGTCCACGTCGCGGCGCGCGAGCCGGTGCGCCACGCCGCGCTTCACCGCCTTGTCAATCGAACGCATCACATTATTTCCTGCTCCTGAGCGGCGGCTGTCGCCGGATCGCAGCCCTCCGGCCGACTTCGCCGCAGCAGCTGTAATTGTTTAAGAGCCATAATATTACATAACGACTGTGTTTTTTGCGTAAAATTGCCAATTTTGGCGTTCTCGATCTCGGTAACAAAAATACGTTAACAATTTCGACTTATTGAATAGTGCAGAATAGCTATTGGAATAGTTCGAGTTAGATTTTGGAAATTTTGCTTAACTTTTTAATTAAACCCAAAATTGCAAAGAAAGGTTTTCATAAAATGCGCGAAGGTACTTTTTGAGCTCATGGATTGAACTAAGTATCTGTTCTAAACAAATGAAATAAAAAAAAATTGAATGTTATCTCATACACCGTTAATTTTTAAGTAGCTAGGGTATATAACTAAAAATGAAATGGGGATTTCGAATCGTTTCTAAATTTGAACGTCCAGTTAAAAAATAATATTCTATAAATGAGCTCTAAATCCAGAAATCAGTAAATTTTTGGGACATACCTACCTACCTAAACAAACCTCAATATCTTGACCAATTATTTAATCTTAACTGTGAATACTCGATTAAGAATAGGGAAGAGATACACTCATTTTTTTACCCGACTGCGCGTTATGTGTTTCGCGCGTATCTTGTAAGTATGTAATATTCTATTATTACCTACCTCATATCTTTCAAACGGCTGAACGGATTTCTATGATTAGATATAAGTACTTAAAAATTAACCGTGTATTATACATGGGCGTAGCCAGCCATGGGCTCAGGGTGGGGCAGCAGTCTAAAATAATTAACTAGCAAACGAGCGGCATAATGGGGAAGATGTAAATCAAAAAATATTCAATTTTTTTAGCCCTAATTAAAAGTATAAGCAATTATAAGACTAACTGTGAAAAAAATATGTTGATATCACGAAAATTGAATTTTTTATAAGCAAATCAATTTGGGGACGCGCGGAATCTGATTGCGTCGTTCGAGTAATGGCTATGACGTCACGTCGCCGGTTGTACGTTGGACAGCGGCGGCGGGCGTATGGAAGCTTAGCGACACTATGTGATTGACAGGCTCTGTAAACTTACTTTTGTTAATTTCGATACTTTTGTTTTGTTATTTTACATTTTTCATACAACCACTGTATTTTTCAATAAAATTAGGTAGGTACAGAAAGTTTCATAGAGTTTCTCGGATAGGTATCTTTCGCAAGTTGACGTTTTTTACAGGTATTTTTGAGGTATTTTTTATTTTCTTAGGTCGTTATCTTATCTCGTTTATTTGTTTCTTTGTTTAATCACTGGGAATGATTTTATAATGAACTTGACTTGAAACTTTGAATATAGGTCAGAACTGTAAGACAGCGCTGATCATCATTGAGCTGATCTGATGACGGAGCTGGAAGAAGGCCACAGGAACTCTATAATAAAACTATACAATCACATCGACTTTTGTGCTAGTTTAATTCGTCTTGACAAGTACTCTGATAGGAATGGGAGATGAGGTCCAAGGTCTGATGATGGAGCCGGAAGAAGGCTACAGGAACTCTGTGTTCAAACCATGCAACCCCATCGAGTTTAGGCTCATTTAATTCGTCTTGACGAGTTCTCTGTTGAGTAATACTCGTAGTTTCAAGGGTCTGATATCATTTGGAATCGTTGGATTTGCCTTGACAAGTACTATGATGGGAGATAGTTTCCAGAGCCTGATGATGGAGTCGGAAGAAGGCCACAGGAACTCTGTATTCAAACCATGCAACCCCATCGAGTTTGGGCTCATTTGATTCGTCTTGACGAGTACTCTGTTGGGAAATAGAATCCGGGGTCTGATGATGGAGCCGAGAGAAGGTCACAGGAACTCTGTAATAAAACAGCAACTCCATCCAGTTTGAGATCGTTTGATTCATTTTGACGAGTATTATGTTGGGAAACAGTGTCCAGGGTCTGATGATGGACCTGAAAAAGGCTACAGGAACTCTGTAATAAAACCATGCAATCCCATCGAGTTTTAGCTCATTTGATTCATCTTGACGAGTTCTCTGCTGAGAATAAGTTTCTAGGGTCTGATATCATTTGGAATCGTTTGATTTGCCTTGACAAGTACTATGATGGGAGATGATTTCCAGAGTCTGATGATGGAATCAGAATAAGGCCACAGAAACTCTGTATTCAAACCATGCAACCCCATCGAGTTTGGGCTCATTTGATTCGTCTTGAGCTTGACGAGTACTGATGGAAAATAGAATCCAGGGTCTGATGATGGAGCTGAAATAAGGTCACAGGAACTCTGTAATAAAAAAGCAACTCCATCCAGTTTGGGCTCGTTTGATTCGTCTTTACGAGTACTCTATTGAGAAATAGTTTCTAGGGTCTGTTAATGAAGCCGGAAGAAAAGCCGGAAGAAATTCCAGGGTCTGTTAATGAAGCCGGAAGAAATTCCGGCTTCATTAACAGACCCTAGAAACTATTTCTCAATAGAGTACTCGTAAAGACGAATCAAACGAGCCCAAACTGGATGGAGTTGCAGCCACAGGAACTTTGTATCAAAACCATGAAACCCTATCGACTTTGGGCTCGTTTGATTCATTTTGACGAGTAATCTGTTGGGAAACAGTGTCCAGGGTCTGACAATGGACCTGCAATAGACTACAGAAACTCTGTAATAAAACCATGCAACCCCGTCAAGTTTGAGCTCGTTTGATTCGTCTTGACGAGAACACTGTTGGGAAAAAGTGTTCAGGGTCTGATGATGGAGCCAGAAGAAGGCCACAGGAATTCTGAAATAAAACCATGCAACCCCATATTCTAGTTTGAAATCGTTTGATTCGCCTTGACAAGTACTATGGTGGGAGATGGTTTCCAGGTTCTGATGATGGAGCCGGAAGAAGGTCACAGGAACTCTGTAATAAAACCATGCAACACCATGCTCTAGTTTAGAATGGTTTGATTTGCCTTGACAAGTACTATGTATGATGGGAGATGGTTTCCAGGGTCTCAAAATGGAGCCAGAAGAAGTTCACAGCAATAAAACCATACAACTTCATCGAGTTTGGTTTTGTTTGATTTGTCTTGACTAAGACCTTAGACCCTATTTCTAGATGGTTCCCAGGGTCTCATGATGGAGCTAGAAAGTGGTAATGAGAGATCTGTAATAAAACGACACAACACCATTGAATTTGGGATCGTTTCAAACAAACCAGCCTAAATTCTAGGGTATTGCGTCATTTTATAACAGAGTTCCCATGGCCTCTTTCTGGCTCCATCATCCTTGGATTTTGTCTAAAGTTTTTGTCAAGACCAATCATACGAATCCAAACTCAATGGTGTTTCGTCGTTTTATCAGGGTTTTATTATAAAGTTCCCACGGCCACCTTCTGGCTCCATCATAAACCTTGGATATCATCTAGAACCAGAGTCCTTGTCAAGACAAATTATACGAGCCCAAACTCACTGGTTTGTGTCGTTTTATTATAGAGATACCATGGCTACTTTCTGGCTCCATCATCACCCTAGATATCTTTTAGGACCAGAGTTCTTGTCAAGCCAAACCAAACGAGCCTAAATTCGACGGTGTTTCGTCATTTTATTACAGAGTTGCCATAGCCACCTTCTGGCTCCATCATCAGAACTTGGATATCATCTAGTACCAGAGTCCATGTCAAGACGAATCAAACTAGCATAAACTCGATAGGGTTTCTTCATTTTATTACAGAGTTCCCATGGCCACCTTTTGGCTCCATCATAGTCTCATATTGTCATGAAAAATACACTGTTTTAAACAAGTATTTTAAGTGTACTAGCGACCCGCCCTCGCTTCGCTTCTTTCTTTTTTTGCACACCCAAAAATAAAACAAATATCGTACAGTCGTTACCTTTGCTCCAGAAGACGCGCATGAATTTATTTTCGCTCGCGTTATTTTTTGCGACAACTCCTAAGATATTCATTTAAATAGTATAGTGTTAGAGATTAAAATAATGTGCATGAAATGCTTCAGGTAACAGACGTATTTAAGTTGATAAGGATTAATACTGTATCCTTCTAAATAGCTTTCCAAATTACCGCATTGTATGTGACCGATTTTTTAGAAGATTATAATGGGTAAAGTGAGCTATTCTTAAAATATAGATATATGCCATCGCGGACTTTTTTGTAGATCTAAAAAAGAGAAACAATTCCATCATACATTATTTTGTTATAGCACAAAATTTTTATGCAGCGTTTTCGATGCAAGCTCCCAGTCGGCTTAATTTTTGGCAAAACTTTAACCATTATCGTCATATATCTACCAATTTAGATAAAACCTTAACTTATTATACACTTAAACCTTCCTCAAGGATCATTCTATCATTTGGTAAAAACCGCATGAAAATCCGTTTAGTAGTTTTTGAGTTTATCGCGAACAGATAGACAGATGCGGCGGAAAGACTTTGTTTTAAAACATCTCGGCGGACGTAACCGGCGATGTGACGTCACGCCTTAAACGGTCAAGACCGCGCTGATTTTAAAAACATTCAACTTTGAAAATTAATAAAAAATTCAGTTTTTGAGATATCTACAAAATTCTTTCACCAATATTTTTTAGATTTTACGTTTGATTTTTCTATATTATAAAATAATTACACTCATCTTCCCCATTGTAATGATGGCAGTAAGCTAACTGTTTCAGAACCCTTTACAGAGGATTTAAAGCATGGGTGGTGTAGATAAAGTTATTTTAACCATTTTTGACTAGTCTGAGCTTATAGAACAATATAACAAAACGTGGTCAACTATAAAGCAGATTTTTTTTGTTTATGATGAAGTGCTGTACGTACCCATAGCCTCCACAGAATGCGTGACAGTACAATAATGGTAGCCAATTCCAATTCCCAACATCGTCACAGTCAAGATGGTAAACATAATACAACAAAATAGCATAGCACAAACTGTGCATAATGAGATCCTGGAATAAATCAATTTAATAATATACACTCAAAAACCGTTATTTGCTGTGTTAAAGCGCTTTACTGACCGAAAGTGGCGCCGCAGTGAATTTTATTTAATACTGTAATTCTTATACACAACTGTAAAACTTCTCGTGTAATTTTTAGGATAGTCTAGTATTTTTAGACGGTGTCATTACATTCCCTCGTAGTCACTGCTAGAAGTAGATAGCAAAACTGCTAAAAGTGGCCGTTTTTGACACATTAATTTGCTATCTACTTCTACGAATTACTACGATGAAATGTAGTGATATCTTCTAAAAATACTAAACTATGAGCCTTAAAAATTCCACGAAAAGTTTTATTAAAATCCTTTTATCTACACTCACAACGTAATGTTCCAAATATGAATTCAAAAAAGGTAATATAAATACGTACTTTATTTTCGTAAATAGGTAAAATTAAAAATAAAACTCATTACGATGCAGTCGGCTGCATCATAAAGTAACTTTTTTTCTCAATACGATACAGGGCAAGTCCAAGAAGAAGGTAGTGCCGTGATATTAAAAAACAACAATATTTTACCCAAGGAAATATGACTCATCTCATTTTTTTTCTAATGGAATGCGCACCATTTTTAGACCGTTACTAAAAAAGTTTTGAATTTTGATTTCAATTTACACATTTTATTATACTGAATTTCGTAGGTGTTTTTTATTCTTGCTTAAAAATTTGAAAAAAAATTGACTCTGCAAAATTATTTTAGAAGCAGCTAAGGAAATGACTTAATACAAGGTAGGGTACATAGCCAGTACAATCAAAGTCTCTCTCTCTTTTCTAATGTTGATCTTTTATTTAGTAGGTTCAATCCCAAATGTATGAGTGTAGATAAAGTAGTGTATGAAACTGCACATAACTAGGTTTTATGCATCAGTATCATAAACTACTATTCTATTAACAACCTATTAAATAAAAACCTCTTAGCGCTCCTGTACACGACGCCGCCGACGCCGCCGCACCTCTACACTGGATACGTGACGCGTAAAAGCCGCCACCGCGCCGCCGCCGCCGCCGCGTAACAATTTGTCATTCATCCGAAAGTAATCACAAAACTTGTCCTTATTTCGGAGATAAAGAATTATTAAGAATATGAAATTTACCAGATTATTCCCGGGCCAACAGAACGCTAAAATCACGTATCGGCGGCGCCGGCGCCGGCCCGGTGGCGGTCTTTACGCGACATGTATCCACAGTGGTTAGAGTATATATTCTGTAACAGTGTGGAGGTGCGGCACCGGCGCGGTGGCGGCGTCGTGTACAGGAGCGCTTAGGCTCTCCGCTGCCTTAGGCGGGACACGCGCGCGGGGCGACATTGATTAGAGCTTACTCATGCACTGCAAGCATCTGTCCGTCATAAAAACCAGCAATCTATATTCCCGCGCCGTGTACCCGCGGCGGGATCCCGCTTGACACAGCGGAGGGCGTTAGGGCGCCACTTTTCGGTCAGGGAATTGCCTTAATCTTACCTTTCCAGTGAATCTAATACGATAGAAATGAACGAACTTAGAGAACAGCACACACAACCCATTTTATAAGGCAAACCTTGGTAAAACTAGAATTTCTGGATATAGAACAACATCAGATGTTTCTGTTCCCTACATTCCCCATTGTAAATAACATCAAAAAACGTCCATTCTGATAAAATTGGACCCTAAATTACCTATTATCTAAAAATCTTATCAACTACAAACTACCTACAACTGAGTGACAAATGCCTGTGATGTGACATTTTGGTATTTACTTCAATGTTTGCAAGATTATATTTTAAAGCACAGAACAAAGAAAAAAGTGATTTAAAAAGTTTTCATTCTTTCCATTGTGCTCAAGTATCATCGCTAGGTATCACGTCACGGGTATGGGTAGGTACGTACAGTCGAGTTCATTAATATGTTGGCACTTTTGACAGCTCATCAACCTTTATGGCATTTTTTAAATTAAACAGCCTGTCAAAAATGCCAACATATTAATGAACTCGACTGTACCTACCTTACCTGCTACTTATGTATTGGCCAAAAATTCACGGTATCACAGTGGGTTACGAAAAATGTTACCGTTTGCCTTTGTGATATAGTTATTTATTACGCCATTTTATATACTAAAACCCAAGTTTTACATATCGCAACCCGCCGAAACCTATTCCAAATGGAAAACGAGAGGTTATAAAAACAACTCGATCGTTCCGTGGTTTTTTAAAAACCCAAACATAGTGATTATATTCTCTTTGACCCAAACAACTAGGTACACCCAAAGCGACGGAAACGGAACGCAGCCCAGCTGTCAGTGTCACTCAACAAAAGTCAAAAATGTCACTTCATTCATTTCACTTCGCTTTGTTGTCCTCGCCTGTCCAAAAGGACGACTAAGGCGCGTTCCAAACCTACACTCCGAGTGCAACCTATCCACAACCGAACGCTCTAACGGCGCGGCGTTCCAAACATTTGAGCGTGACGCTCGGTTTACACAACCGTGTCGTTCCAAACGTCAGAGCGTTGCAACCAAACAACCATCAAAAATGATGGTTGTAAAACGCTCTGACGTTTGTCTATAGAAAAAATGTCAATGTCATTTGACATTATTTTGTATTTTTGATGTTATTATGTCTAATTTTTAAAATAATCATGGTTGATCGTCAAAAAACGGATTTTATTTGATTTAGTATAAAGAAAAGTTTAAATTATTCGTATTCCAAATGGAAAATGAAGAATTTGTATTGACATTGACATTTAAAGTTCTTGGTCGTTCCAAACCTTAGAGCGAGTTAAAAAACAACCAAACAACCGACGCTCAAACGTTCTGAACGCAACCCTTCTACTAGGTTGCGTTCAGAACGTTTGAGCACCGGTTGTTTGGTTGTTTTTTACTCGCTCTAAATTTTCCATTTGGAATACGAATAATTTAAACTTTTCTCTATTCTAAATCAAATAAAATCCGTTTTTTGAGGATCTACCATGATTATTTTAAGAATTAGACTCAAAAACATCAAAATACAAAATAATGTCAATTGACATTGTCATTTTTTCTATAGACAAACGTCAGAGCGTTTTACAACCATCCATTTTGATACCCTTTCAATATACTATATCTATGATTTTGATGGTTAAAAAGTTGTAACGCTCTGACGTTTGGAGCGACACGGTTGAGGCGCGTTCCAAACCTACACTCCGAGTGCAACCTATCCACAACCGAACACTCTAACGGCGTTCCAAACATTTGAGCGTGACGTTCGGTTTACACAACCGTGTCGTTCCAAACGTCAGAGCGTTGCAACCAAACAACCATCAAAAATGATGGTTGTAAAACGCTCTGACGTTTGTCTGTAGAAAAAATGTCAATGTCATTTGACATTATTTTGTATTTTTGATGTTTTTATGTCTAATTTTTAAAATAATCATGGTAGATCCTCAAAAAAACGGATTTTATTTGATTTAGTATAAAGAAAAGTTTAAATTATTCGTATTCCAAATGGAAAATGAAGAATTTGTATTGACATTGACATTTAAAGTTCTTGGTCGTTCCAAACCTTAGAGCGAGTTAAAAAACAACCGACGCTCAAACGTTCTGAACGCAACCTTGTGTTAACCGAACGTTACGCTCAAATGTTTGGAACGCCGTTAGAGCGTTCGGTTGTGGTTAGGTTGCACTCGGTCGGAGTGTAGGGTTGCGTTCAGAACGTTCGAGCGCCGGTTGTTTGGTTGTTTTTTAACTCGCTCTAAGGTTTGGAACGACCAAGAACTTTAAATGTCAATGTCAATACAAAGTCTTCGTATTCCATTTGAAATACGAATAATTTAAACTTTTCTTTATTCTAAATCAAATAAAACCCGTTTTTTGAGGATCTACCATGATTATTTTAAGAATTAGACTCAAAAACATCAAAATACAAAATAATGTCAATAATGACATAGACATTTTTTCTATAGACAAACGTCAGAGCGTTTTACAACAATCCATTAGAAAAAATAGTAGTAGAAAAAATGTCAATGTCATTTGACATTATTTTGTATTTTTGATGTTTTTATGTCTAATTTTTAAAATAATCATGGTAGATCCTCAAAAAACGGATTTTATTTGATTTAGTATAAAGAAAAGTTTAAATTATTCGTATTCCAAATGGAAAATGAAGAATTTGTATTGACATTGACATTTAAAGTTCTTGGTCGTTCCAAACCTTAGAGCGAGTTAAAAAACAACCGACGCTCAAACGTTCTGAACGCAACCTTGTGTTAACCGAACGTTACGCTCAAATGTTTGGAACGCCGTTAGAGCGTTCGGTTGTGGTTAGGTTGCACTCGGTCGGAGTGTAGGGTTGCGTTCAGAACGTTCGAGCGCCGGTTGTTTGGTTGTTTTTTAACTCGCTCTAAGGTTTGGAACGACCAAGAACTTTAAATGTCAATGTCAATACAAAGTCTTCGTATTCCATTTGAAATACGAATAATTTAAACTTTTCTTTATTCTAAATCAAATAAAACCCGTTTTTTGAGGATCTACCATGATTATTTTAAGAATTAGACTCAAAAACATCAAAATACAAAATAATGTCAATAATGACATAGACATTTTTTCTATAGACAAACGTCAGAGCGTTTTACAACAATCCATTTTGATAGTTAAAAAGTTGCAACGCTCTGACGGTTGGAACGACACGGTTGTGTCAACCGAACGTCACGCTCTAATGTTTGGAACGCCGTTAAGAGCGTTCGGTTGTGTGTGGTTAGGTTGCACTCGGAGTGTAGGTTTGGAACGCGCCTCTACTACTCGTTTCACCAGTGTTGCCGTTTTGTGTGTAATTACACATTTTGTGTGGAATCAAGGCCTCTCGTGTGTAACCCGTGTGTAATAGGAATATGTGTGTAATTGTGTACTATTACATACTTGGTCGTAATTTACAAATATATAAGAAATGTAACATTTCTGCGTGGAAAGAAACGCACCTTTTGTTTGTCACTTTTTAAGAAACAAAGCAGCAGGCGTGATAAGCAGCGTGATAAGGCGTTTTTATCGACAATAGGGCCTCATCCACTAGCGTTCATTCCTGTCGGAATGTTCAATCCATAAAGGCGGAAACATAATATTCTGTCGTGTTGTGTTGTGTCGCGACAAAAGCGTATCGGTTTCATACATTTAGTACGGCTAGAAACAATTATTACAGTGTGTCGTGACGATACAACATGTTTTCGCCGTTGTGGATTGTACATTCCGACAGGAATGAACGCTAGTGGATGAGGCCCTATTCACCTACGAAATCCACTAACAAAAGTTATGTTGGTTGGCAACACTTCGCAAAGGAAAGGCGTTTTCTTACGCCCAGCAAGGGCCTTACGAAGTCGCGTCGCAATAAGCTGGAGGCACGAGGAAACAATGGTATTTCCTCGTGCCTCCAGCTGTGTGTACGACATTATTTTACCATTATTCTTCAAGTGAAACTTTCGTGAACTCGTATAAGAACGAGCTCTTGATTTGATTGATACAACTTCACGCTACCTACACATGCATTGTTGGTAGTGTATTCAGAATATTTCATAAATGAGCAGTGGGGATGGCAACCCAAAGCTAATTGTAGATGTCGCTGCGTACGCTTGTTCCTAAGATAGTAGGAAAATAGGTAGTGGGAAAATAGATATTTATTTTGTGGATTTTTTTACCGAAAAGGACTCATTGCCCAAAAATGGATATAAAAGACTATTCCACAATGCAAATGCTGAAATTGAAAGCCATTGTGGAACAAGCGTACGTACGCTACTTTGACGGTGGTCCTTCATTCGTCTTGAAACACCCCCCCCCCCCCCCCCCATGAAAAGACGATACGCCCATGTGTGTAAGATTGTGTAATCAAGGAGCCGTGTGTGTGGGATTTGATTGAGAGGCAGTGGCAACACTGCGTTTCACTTCACTCCACTATCAGACAGAAGTGTCAGCGACTGTCACCTGTCACTTGTCACACACAACACAAATGACGAACGGAAGTCGAAAATATGGCAGATGAAAACATTTCGCAAAAGAAAGAAGAACCTAAAAAGAAATATAAACGCCCAAATAAAAACTATGCTGTAAAAAAACGATTGCCCCTTAGACCTGTGGATGGTGATAATGTCATATTTATTACAAAGAAGACGAATTTTAAGGTATTTTATAAGTGAGCCAGTCTACAGCGTGTATTGTACTTGTATCTGCTTTGATGTCATAATAATATGTAATTTTCTATTAATTCTAGGCTCAGCTAGACAAATGTTGTGATCTACTGACGAAAGGGGAAAAAGAAATTATATTACATGGCTTAGGGGCAGCTATACAACGATGCTGTAACCTAGCATTACAGCTGGAAACTTTATTCTCAGGAACCTGCCAAATTGAAGTTAATACAGGCAGTGTGGATTTAGTTGGTGAGCTCTTTTATCATACTATCTTATTATTTGATTATTGTCTAAATTAATCTAACTAGTATGTGTATGCTTTAGATGATTTGGAGCCTCTCACTGATGACTTAGACTTTGGATTACAAGTGAGACATTCTTCTTCCATTCATATAAGAGTATTTCGCACAGCCATGCTTGGTGCGAACCAGTAAACCAAAATGTTCTTCACATTAAATGAAATTGTGCAATGGATCGGACTAACAGTGTTTGAAATATGGATAAACTTAATAACAATTACAATATTCTCTGTGTTGTTAGCATTAAAGATTGATGGAATTGTGAACAGTGCGTGGTGGACTATATTTGCGCCATTATTTGTAAGTGATGCTATGAATGCATACTTTTGTTGTATAGTATGTATAAGAATGAATTTAGAGAGCTCTTACAAAGCCTCTTTGTATAGAGCATCATGGAGCGCTATATTCCTAGGATTAACGTTTGTATTTAAGTTTCTGTTATGTAGAAAACTGCAAGGTGATTCAGCTATAGAGTACAGTGAGGTATTTGCTCCTCTATTTATACTTTTACAGCTAATAGCAGTAAGAGCTTGTCAGTTACATCAGTGAATATATCTATAAATTATTATGACTTAAATTTTGTATCATTTTAAAAATAAAAGTACTGATTCCATATCTCCTAATTTTAATTATGAAAGTATTTGTTTATGAATTATAGTAGGTAATATTATTTAGTTGAAATGAAAGAAATATAATCAAATTTTTTGTAGGTAACTAACTAACGAAACATATTAAATAAACCTCCTCTTCCTTTCTTCTCGTCTCCTCCAAAATTAAAGTTGAAATTGCTTTGATTCTGCTCACTTGTACTGGCTTTAGAATCAGATGTTGCTGACTGTCCAAAGAAGGAAAATCCTGTTTTTCTCAATCCTTAAACATAATCCATGTTATATTTACATTATAATTAAGAAAAGCAAGCAAGAAAAAAAAGAAAAGTAAGAGTTTAGTAAAAAGTTTATTTATAATAAAGGTACCTGACAAAAAATTTGGCACTTCTTGAGAATAAACCTCAGCATTATCTGCAGTATTGGGCAATGGGAAATCAGCTTTAGGAGACATCAATAAACTGGAATCTGTAGTGGTAAGTAAATAATATTAGTTGTGTTGTGTAATAAGTACTTGCCTAGTTTACATTGACAATATGAAATATCTATAATTTACCAATGCCGTGAGGAAAGTCAGCGTCTCCTTCATCGAATCCAGTTGTACTAATAGATACATTCAAAGAGTCTGGAATGCCCTGGGCTCCATGGTTGAACAGTAGACCAGTGACTGTCCTTTCAGGCCTCAGTATGTTTGCCTTAAAAATATTGCATTCACATTATTTTGATCTTTCATAACTATAATAAAATCCAATAACACTGATTATCCTACCACCTTTGGACTAGATACAACTACTTCATCTAGTTCCATGTTTGCATCATCACATGGAGTTTGAGTTATTGATTTGATTTCTCCCTTTAAACTTTCAGTGACATCTGGCAAATCTTTTCCGGCTTCTATATCTTTTTCACTACTTTCGAAGAATTTCGATGTTATAATCTTGTCATCAGCACCCTGCAATGATTATGAAAGTTTTACCAAATATGAATGGTTTTAGTCCTTAGTCCCTACCCTAGATTTGAGACTAAATAAACAAGTTTTCAGTAGAAGGCATCAATTAAATAACATACTATTGCATTTATAAATAAACTTACATTTGCAATTTGCAAAGTTTTATTTTTAGCATAAACAAATTGTGGCGATAAATCCAAATTATGCTTCTTCAATATCATATCTTTCATTTTTGTGTAGGTTTCATCACTCACAAAACTTATATCTACTTGACTCTCGTTTGTATCGTTAACAGCCTCTATTTCCTTAGTTGGTATCTCATTTTCACTAGTTTTCGTAAGAGGATTTCCAATATCTTCATTTTCCTCATTAATTTCTTGTATCGACATGGGTAAATCAAAACATACCCTCTTTTTGTTCTCCTGCGAATTCTTTGAAAAAAAAATTGTGGCGATTGTTTTAAAAAAATAGTTGTAGAATGAATAAACCGTGATGCCTGTAGCACACCAGCCTCCGCCGGCGGAACACCGCAGTAGGTTTCGCCATGAGTTCGACAATACAAACAAATGCGAACAGCCTCTTCTAATGCATAGATTTTTCACGTTCGATTCCACCCGATTGGCTCCGATTGTTGACACACGCGAAAGCAATGACGCGAAACCGCTACGTATATGTGATCCTCATATTATATCGTCGTCGATAGAAGACAACGAACAGCGGAAGTAGGGCGGAACAACCGCGGTGCCGCTGGTACGGTTTAAAGGCGGAGGTAGGCTACAGGCGTAAATAAACATTCAAGCAACACAAGCTTGTGTTACTCCCGGAATGCGAAACCTTGTTTCCTTGGACCATGAGGATACTTACCCTCAAATTTTGACTCGCTTTTCCAGTTGAATCTGTCATTGACATGTGCACTATGACTTCTACTTGTTGCTGTGAACTACTAAAGTAATTGGCCTGAAATTCGATTTATTTGACTGTATTTTTGAACATTCACTGTCTATAATGTATTAAAAATGTATCGTATAAGAAAATTATTACCTCTCCAAAGTCCAAGAATTGTGTAGGTGGCACCAGTATATTATCTGACCTTTTTGTTAAATCAATTTCTTCTATATCTTCATGCGCCTGCATCATATATTTATGTGATGTTAACATTGCATGTTAGTGCATCAGAAATAAAAAGATGTACTAAACTGTAATAATAATTACCTGCTCTTTTTCATCATTAGCATTGAAACCTTGTCCCTCGTCTCTGGTATCTGTACCAATTTTCTGTACTCCTTTTAGATTATTAGGATTCACTTTCAACACCATTTCGTAAGCATCATTCTTGTCAAGTTGTATATCTTCTAAAATATTTATTAATTTTCTTTTTGAGAAACTTTCTTTTTTCGTATCCAAATCAGCGCCAAACTCTTCATTGTTAGTTTTACCAAAATAAATTGAGAAATCATCGTCTTTCTTCGACTTTTTATTTTCCATTCCTGTCTCTGGTTCAATAGGATCAATCCTTTTGGCAGGTGTAATGTTGAATATGTTGATTGTATTTATTTTAATCTAGATAAATAAATATTCTCATCAAAATTCTGAATTATTACTGTTCAAGGTATATTAAAAGGAAACATTACTACTTTATTACCTACCTTGTCTAATTTCGCACTCAGGGCATCGAAATCAGACTGTATTAGCTGTACTTGTGGCATCTGAAAAGTAATTACATTTCTTAAACTAAAATAAATATACATAAGTAATACCAAACATTATGTCCCAAACTAAACAAATCTTGTAGGTACTATGGTTACTAAATAACGGCACAGCATTAATAATAGTACTGACGTAATAACGGACAGAAATACATATAAGATGAGATTATAAAGATAAAAATCCATGACTCATGAACAAATGCTTACCCTCATCTAACAAACATTTTGTCCCCACAGGATTTGAACCCGGAACCACAGAATATATAATAGTACGGAACCACAGAATATATAATAGTACGGAACCACAGAATATATCCGGAACCTTTGACTCACGACGTGAGGCAGGGTTATATTTTTGTATTGGTGTAAGTAATCAATGGGGAACATGCATCAATTTATTTTGTATCAAAATCAAAAGATTCATGCGTGAGAAAATCTAATATTAAAACTATTCTCTTGCGTTTTTTCTCATAATAAACCTAGTTAGGTAGGTACTTGAAGTTAGCACGCAGCAGCACCCGCCGAAAACGCTCTCTACAACACGGTCATTATTGATTTGTGACGTCACTTATGCCTGTGTGATAAAACTAAAATAATTCTTTTTTTTCTGTTCTATCATGTTTTTATACGTTTCCGCTTATGCATGTTCCCTATTATTATATTTATTATGTTACTCATAAAATCAGTTAACCATTATTGAATCTGGTGAGTTTTCTCGTCCAAAATTAAACCATCCATCTTCAACGACGTTCTTGCTCTTTTCCATTTCGTTTTCCAGCTTTTCTTCAATAACGAGTGTTGGAGTAGGAACTACAGCTCCTTTGTTAATTTTATAATCCTGTTGTTTAATAATTTCGTCTATGTTGTTTGATATTTGCCTTATCGCTTTTGTTTTTTCTTGAATAGTCTTGATGCCTCTTGGTAAATCATGAACTATATACTGCGCAAGTTCGATGATGCGTTTACTATCCAAATCACATATGATTTTTTGCTTAATATCAATTTCTTTAGTGACGCTTTCGGATTTTTCCTTTAAGATGAGAAGATTTTCCTTATAAGTTTCTGTTTTATTTTGTGCCTGAAGTAATTTTTGTACAAATGGGATACTTTCATATCTAGCTTTGGCCTGCAACCACAAGTCTTCATATTTCTTCTCCCCATCCTTGACTCTCTCTTCTATTTCAAATTTGCGCTCTTTTAATAATAAGCTCTCCTTTTTAAGCTCAACATTTGAAGATTTGATAGTTTCCATAGCTAGCATCAAACTACAAAGGTAAAAAAGTGGGATGTTATATAAATAGATGCGAAAACAGCGACGATTACAGGTTTGTCCGTACGTTTTCTTTCACCAGAGGTGTACGAGGAAGCTGAACGAGAATGTATAGCAAAGAATGGCAAAGATATGTACTCGCTTCCATCCTCATTTGCATCCCTCGCACACGGCCGTCCGTACATGACGAAGTATAAAATGTATTTTGTTACTTATAGTAGGTATTTGATAAGAAATATAATACCTATGCCAAAGATAAGAAGGCCAAAGAAATGATGGATGGACCGTATAAAAGAGCATATGGCTAGAAATGAAGTTACCTTTGAGATGACGAGTGATGATGAGTGATAGAGATGTGTGAAAGAAAAAGACATGTTTTGTCACATACAGAGAAAATAATAAACATGATTTAATACTTATTTATGCAACTGTACTATAATACCTAATTATGTACAGTTGCATACAAGACTTTATCTACACCCATGTTTTGATTTTTTTTTTTGGGAAACAAACAATATTTTAATACTTAAGGATTAAAAACACCCATGATATTTATCTACATCCATGATAATTGTATCCTCTATAAAAGTTTTGACTTTGACTTTCCTCCCCCTCCTCGTCATTATATCTTCCGAAAGAGTGTTATAATGTTGTACTGAATTTCATAATGAGACGCTTCGCGCGTGGGCGCGCGGCGCAGCAGTACCTCCTCTCGTTCGGGATATTGTAATGATGGCAGTAAGCTAACTGTTTCAGAACCCTATATTACAGAGGATTTAAAGCATGGGTGTAGATAGTTATTTATGCAACTGTACTATGTAAAATAAGGGGTATTTATTTATTTAACCATATATTTCAGGCTACTAGGCCCGTACAATAAATTAAAACACGAATGTGATAATAACTAGTATCACTTGACTGTTAATAACTCAGTTGCATACAAGGCTTTATCTACACCCAACACTCATGATATTAAGTATCCTTGACTTTGGCTTGTCTCCTCCTACTCGTCATTACATCATCCGAACGAGTGTTATAATGTTGTTCTGAATTTCATAATGAAACTTGTCGCGCGTGGGCGCGGGGAGGAGCGCGACATCCTCTCGCTCGGATATTATATATATTCTTTATTGCACTTGTAACATAATTACACAGGTAAATATAAAAGTTGTTTACAAAGGTGGGCTTATCTCTAAAAGAAATCTCTTCCAGCCAACCCAGCATTGTTTGAGATTTTTAAGTAAGCAGGTAATAGAAAGTGCATAGTAAGATGGAGATAAGTGAAATCCTAAATAAAACTTAATCTAGATCATTTTATACACCTACATATACTTATAACATAGATGTAACATAAATATTGTAATATTTGTAATGTTGGCAGTAAGCTAACCGTTTCAGAACCCTTTATAGAGGATTTAAAAAGCATGGGCTTATGAGCTGCCGCACATTGGGCCACTAATCGCGGCCACTAAACGCGACCACAAGCTGCGGATGAGTTTTTTCATACATTTTGTATGGTATCGGCGCAAACCGGGCGTTTGATTGAGTGGCCGCGTTCGAGCCACAAGCTGCGGGAGTCGCCCGCGCTCGCCACTTGTGGCCGCGATTGTCGCTGGCATCGCGCGCGCGCACATTCGGTCACAGTAGCAGGCTTCTTCCCGGCGCGGCGGCGGCGGCGGGCTGTGGGCTGGATTTCGGCATTCATAAACGCCGACGTTTTCTACGACTCAGTATAATAACAAAAAACAACGAAATCATAGTTTTTTGTTGAGTTTTCCCATTTCACAAACGCGTTCGACCCCTGCAAGCTCTCGACGGAATTGAACAAATTGGCAAAAGTGAAGCGACTAGTGGCCCAATGTGCGCTTGCACTTTATCTATACTGTGGCATGGGTGTGGTTTCCTTTCGGTGGGAGTAGGTACTAATATTTCACTCGCGTAGGTACCGTACCTAGTGTTTTCGTCAGCCCAATAGAACTAAAATTTTACCCTACCTTTTTATTTCGATTTCTGCTTGTCTGATTTCAGTCTGTAATTTTAAATTATTGCTGCTGATGAAACTACAAAATTCCTTTCGTCGTTCACTTTGTTTTCTTAGTTTATCCACCAAAAATGCTTGTGCTAAATATGACAAAAAATAAAGTTAAAATTGTAAGCATAATATAAGTACCTACATAGAAAGTCATTGGTTAGCATCAATTATTTCGATTAAAATAAGTACCTACACTATCAATAAGTATCAAAACCGCCTAGTTTCACATAACATTGTTTTATAATTTATATATGTTTAGTTTTTAAGGTAAGTATATATTTGTGGGCCATCGATGCCTGAATATAAATAAATAAATACTTAAATAAAATAAATAACTAATTATTAAGACTGGACTGGATCGTAAGTCCTAAAAAGTTTTCAAATAAGCGCCATTTTTGCTGACCCTGTGAAAATTTATAACGTACCTTTTATACATTGGCTTGAAAGTGTTATTTTAATTTGAGAATCTCCGACTTCGGTTGATATACTTTCTAATGCTTGTACATCGCTCGTGTCAGACATTTTTGCTGAAAATACTTATTTTGTATTCAAAGAGTAACTCGATTCGTTTGTTAGTTAGACTCGTCGCACCGCATTACCGCAATGATTTCCAACAAATGGCGGGAAAGCTTGTTTTTTTTTGTTCAATTTTTTCCGCTTCGAGCAGAGCAGAAAAGGCAAAGGCTCATTTGCGCCATACAGCCATTAAATTCAATCTTCGACTTCGTATGACTATCCTCTCTAATATAGCCTTATTTATCACTGAGTAGCATTTAAACGGGTAACATTAAATTCCAATTTTGGGTACCTATTAAAAATACTGAATATAGCGTAGGTACTGAAATACTAAGTGGGCGACGCGACGGACTGAAGTCTGAGGGCGACTATATTATTATACAAATGTTGAAAATGAGTGACTTTAAGATACAAGTTGAGTAACTAGTTATTCAGAACGAGCGACCAAATTACTATTTAAGCGACAACCTTAGTTAGGGCACACAAAACATTTAAAATTTGGCATATATTTATTTAAAAAAGTGACTTATTATTCTAATCGAGATGACAAAAATACCATGTTGGGCAGCTTAAATCAGTTATATGGCTGGTATAATAGCTGCCCACTTAGTATTTTTTTCACTCAATTAGGATTTTCACTGCTAACTTAATTTATTTATCTCCCACATGTAGTCGCCCGTTTTCATTTTTTTTGTAACCCGCAGTTTGTCGCCCGTTTAGTTATTCTGTCGCTCAGTAATAAACCGTTGCCAGGCTTAGTATTTAAGTACCTATCCCATTAGGCCATTAACATTCGCCTTTAATTATTTCCAGTCACCCAATTAATTAATTCCCTTTATCATTACGGTAGTGACACTACCGCAGTTCTTTAAAAAATATTGACACGGGACATGGTAATGGAAGTAAGTCTAAGATATATTCCATGATTGTAGCAGACAACAGTTTAAAATGTCAATAAAGGTGCGGTCACATTCGTCTGACGCCACGTGTAAACACGCCATTGCATGACATCGCATCGGTTTTCATCAAAGTAAATGTATGCACAAGAAGCACACTTTATCTACACGTGGCGTCAGACAGATGTGACCTAATAAAGTTACCTAATGATATCTGATGCTTGTCATTGTCAATAATTTCTATACACACAACCATTTTTTTGGTTTTTTGTGTATGTGTATAGCAGGGGCGTGCATACCATATAGGCCCAGGGTTCCCTGTGGTCTATGGACCCCTAAGGGGTCCGTGTAATGAAAGCTGGGGGTCCTTGGCAAGCCTACTTACGTAAGGAATTGGCGAAAAAGGAAGTTGGTGAATGTGGAAACAGGGATCAAAAACGGCTCCTCAATTTGACGTTCTAAACCAGCAGCAACCGACACTTATTATTTATAATGTAACAGCTGCTTGACGTTAAACATCGTTTTTGTTTTTTAAAAATTTAAAACTGTTTACTTCTATTCACTTTGTGCTTTCAATAAAACCGCGCTAGTATCCGTTAAAAGTGTTTTATTTCCTGTTTACTTCTGTTAAGTACAACAATAAAGGAAAATAGCTTATCCTAAAGATGAAGAATCTTTAAAATTATATTAATATTAATTATATTTTAAAAATTATATAATTATATTATTTATTTACACTATATTTTTTTTACTAGCTTGGAAACGGTCCGTCCGTGGGCTCTTTGAAAATTTGAGGGGTCCAAGAAACCCTGACTAGGCAGTGCCTACCTCATTCATTTAACCTACGAACATAGTAAATTGGAAATTTAAATATACCACTAACATTAAATGGAGGAAATTGTGAAAATCAATGCACTTTGTGTACCTACCTTCACGAATTTTCAAAGTACCTAGGCACATTACTGTATAATTAGTAGAATTAAATAAAACCAACAAATTAATACCTAAAATTTATTTAACAAAATAGTGTCATACAGTTATTTAAAATAACAGACGTAAATGATAATTTGCAATACAACCTAGCATCCTAACTAAACCAGGTACTTTTCAAAAAAATTATCACTAATAAAAATATAAAGACGAAGTACGAACAATGACGAATGCAGCACGAAGGAATGTTGGCTATCGCTGGCCTTCGCACTGGCAACACCGGTCACCGTCCCAGTGCGACACCAGCCGCTGTCAGACCCTTGCACGCACGTGCGGCCTTTAGGCGCTCCGCTGCGGGTACACGGCGCGGGACTATACCGGGTGTAACAAGACACTCAACGAAGCCAAGGTCTACGTATTCTGCCCATCATCAGGACCATTTCTGTTCAAAATTATTGATGGGAAACGATTTTAATTTTTGGTGTAAAAAAAGCATTGCATACATTACCACGCAATGTAACGCGTACAACAGACCGCGCCTGCGAGTGAATGCTACACAGCTGCGTGCAGACGAGTTGAAAGGAAACGTTTATGTGCGTGCTCATGAAATACATTGAGTATTGACGTTTTGAAGTCATTGTTTGTTACGAAATACATAAAATTTTCATAATGTTTATGTAGACAAAAATTAGGAAATAACGAATCAAATAAGATTTCATAAAAAAATTGTTTTTTTTTTTAATTTGACCTTCAATAACTTCGTAGCTATTGGTTTCCCAGGTATAGTCTAAAAGCCATAAATGATCCTGATGATGGGCGGAATGCGTGGACTTCGGCTTCGTTGAGTGTCTTGTTACACCCGTTAGATTGCTGGTTTTTTGACGAACAGATGCTTACAGTGCATGAGTAAGCTCTAATCTATGTCGCCCCGCGCGCGTCCCGCTTAACGCAGCGGAGAGCCTTAGGGCCGCCGACGATTACCTCATACTGGCACTATCAAACACTTAGCGCTCAACATTCTCTCACGATTTCCATAATACTGTTAGCAAAATGATAATCAAACTCCTCTGTCAAATATGTGCTCCATTTTTGCACGAGTAACATAATTATAATACAAGTTACTAGTTCCAATGAGGCATTTAACATCTATTTATAATACATAGCATATATTGCCCACAAACATCAGTTTGGACGTCAGATACCTCCTACATCTCATTACATTTTCAATTCTATTTGAGGATTACTAACCATAAAGCGGTTCTACTACAAATTACTTTGGTATTCAACTGGGATCAACAAAATTATTACTTTTCTGGTCCAAACTAACAAGCATAACTGCGACTCACATTGTCTAAACCATGGACACTAAATGCAAAATAAGGCTTCTTATTAAAGATAACGCAATAATACAATTTGGACACTAGTTTTATACAATCAGCTAATAAAGCGACAAGGAATGTCTACTCAATTTTGAAGGTAAATTATAGTATATTTTTAATAACACAGAATTCAAAGTAAAGGAAACCCAAAAAACGAACCGAACAAAACTAAAAACGACAATCTGAAATAACTTAATAGTAATACTTAAAAATACAAGATTTACGAATACCTACTGGGTCCCACTTTAAATTATAATAATTTTAATATAAAATTAATGTATAGTTTGTACCACCAACATTCACTAGGTGCAACAGGCGCCGTGCAGTTACACAAACAGAGGGATGCGTCTCCGGTCACTCGGCGCAAAATGGGCACGAACGGTCTCTTAAAAAATAAATAAAAATACCCTGCGTCGTTTCTCTCTCTCTCCGTGTAAACACACGACGGCACATCGATAAATTTTCTAGGTTTATTACATACATCAGTCGAACAGTATAAATTTCCGAATGGAACGATTTCGATCCGTGCGTTCCGACGTCGAGGCGACCGTCGGCGGGCCACGGACGCGCTCCGGCGAACTCCCGACGCCGCCCGCGGCCGGGCGGCGGCGAGGCACGGAGATCCGAATGGAGGTCCGATTTTTTTGTTTTTTTCTACAGCTTCGGTTTCATTAACTGTAGGGCTGCGGGGAGAGGATCTCGGTGAGGAGGCGTTTGAGGCTGTCGACGCCGGTGAGGAAGCCGCAGTCGGGGCCGTGGTGGGGCGTGGCGGTGGCGAGCGGGGACTCGGCGGCGGCGCCGGCGAAGGCGGTGTGCGCGAAGTCGATCATGCGGATGTCGACGCGGTCGTCGGGCAGCGGCGCGGGCGCGGGCGGCGCCGCCCACGTGCGCGGGCGCTTGCCGGCCTCCGCGACCGGCGCCGCCGCGTCGGTGTCGGGCTCCGTCTCGGCGTCGCCGCGCCACGACTCGCTGGAAGTCGACGAGTAGGCCATCCAGCTGTCGGTCGAGTCGGGGCTGGGCGGGTGCGGGCGCAGCGAGTGGCCGGCGACTTCGCCGTCCTCGTACCCGCCCATGGTCTCCTCCGAGTGCGGGCGGAAGGGCTCCCGGTCCGTGTCGATCTCGTCGTGCAGCGTGGACATGTCGAAGTGTCCGGGCGACGGCAGGTCGGTGGAGCTGCTCGAGGCGTCCGCGTCGTACTCGCCGCCGAGGCTCGCCGCTTCCGCTCGCAGCCCGCTTTGAACGTCACCCTCGTACACTATCAGCAACGAACTGTTGACAAAAGATTTGCAATTAAAATAGAATACTAATTTAAACCCTATTTAATAAATTAACATTTCGATTCTATTGTGAAACAATCGCTGAATCATTTTAGTAACAATACACATTAATATTCAAACCATTGTTGTTTACATAGTAGAGTAACGTTATGAACATTTACATTTATTGTGCGGTATAACTACGTCGTACATGCTTAATACCTTTGAAGGCAGATGTTCGAAGACAGTAAAGGCCAGTTTACATCTACGCACGTGTACGAACACTACGCGCTTAAAACGTTCATCACGTGCATGCATAATATGTTCCTAAGATGTTTTTTTCGCGATTTCAGAGTTGGTCCCATAGTAAAAGTTGTTCAGTTTGTTGGTCCCTATCTACCATATTCGGCTTTAGGAATATTTTTAGTAACATGTTGTATATCATGTATTGTGGTCATGCTAGGGGGGCTGTATAGTGTACGCACCACGAGTAGAACCTGTAGTTGGTCTGCTTGGCGATGGCGCGGCCGAGCGCGTCCAGGTCGCGCAGCACGCGCGCCAAGACGCGCGCGCGCGGGGCGCCGCCGGCCGCGAAGAAGTCGCGCAGCGCCTCGCGCAGCCCCGCCTCCGACAGCGCGCGCCCCCAGTACTTGTCGCGCCGGATGCACGCCCCCGTCTCTGGCACGTACACCTGGCAACGAACAACATATTTTATAATGCGTGCGATTAATTTAACTTTGTTCAAATCAAATCAAAATCAAATCAAAAAATCATTTATTCAGTCTAGGCTGTTACAAGCACTTGTGAATGTCAAAGAAGCTACGCCATCGGTTCGCAAACCCTGAGCGGGAGACCTTGTAACGAGAAGAACCGGCAAGAAACTCGTCAAGGGCTGCTTTTTTTTTCCCTGTATATTTCATACAGAGTCGTCAACATTGAAAAATGAGCTCCACATTTAAAGTGAGGTCATTTTCCATCACAATAATTAACAAAAGTTTGCACACAATGGGTAGGTAGGTTAAAATTAAATACCTACTACATATCGGATAGGTAATTGTGAGAGTAAATAACTTTCAACTAGCTGAGAAATCAGTTATCACTATGTCTGCTACTTGAAAGTGCACCTAGTAGGCAAAATTTACCAAAAAACACTTGATACAAGACATAAAAAATAACAATAAAAAAACGCAATTCTTACAATTCAATATGCGTTAAGATAGGTACTCAGAAGCAGACCCATTCCCACTGGCAGCACCCGTTCACGAGCATGACGCGTGGACCAGCCATCGCTTCACTCAACCATATTTGAGGGAACGTAACGACCCGCCCCACACGACACCACCGCAGAAATGATTAAAGAGAGCATGACATATTTTCAACAGATATGATCGACTTCACAACGCTTGCGGTATAAAACGATGTAAGTAGGTAATTTAATCTTTTGCAACCATACATTCTCGAGTGAAGTTGCCGCGGATCACTGTCTATTGTCAATTTAATATATCTTTTAAAACGTATAACAAAATGAGGTCTCGACTCGCTTCGGTCGAGCTTAGATTGCTTTCGGTGTCATATACACGGAGCTTAAGGTATGATGCGCATGTGCGCGACCGGTTACCGCGCAACAAATTATTGTGGTTGACAATGAAGGCTTTTCAAAATCACAAAACGCTGTAGGCGCGATAGATGGCATTGATAAAAATGTACGTCTCAATGTAATATTTTTTTACTAATCTTCGAAGAGTACTCAGGTAGACAGGCAGATGTAACCCTAAAATGTTTGGGCAGACTGATGTCAGAAAGCGAACGCTTACTTGCCTTTTTGGTACAAGCCTTTTTTTTTAAACCAATTTTGACTCTTCTCTTTCCATCAACGCCGTCTAGTCTAGTGAGGCAAATAGTTACTATTTTTATTTTTTAAGTGTCACTTTGAAAAGCCCTCATTGTAAATGAATAGTTGAAAACAATATCAACTGTAATGAATAGCTCGGTAAAATGTGGCTCTCTCTGAAATACGAATGACAAAATAACATTGACAACTATTCACAGAATTAAGTGGGGAAAGTGGGCAAAAATGTAGTCTTTATGTTCTAGCGAGGATATGAGCGTTAAGACACAAAATAACTAATAGTACAAGTGTCAAGAGATTATTCTGCTTTCATAACCGGCAGTCGGCATCGACGCACTAAAGTTACGACGGCTGATAAGCACCATCTTAATAGGAAAAAAATATCCGAAGGATTTACACACATGAATATGTCAGTTACTCACCATAAGGAAAACTAACGGCTTGTTACTTCCTCATTAAAAGATTTCCTTAAAACTTATCCTTAGAGATACAAAATTTTGTTATTTATAAAAATATGTTCTTATTCATAAAAAGCTATGGAAGGCCTAAGCTTGTTTTATAAGGAATTTCTTGAAAATTATTATTCATAATCGCTCAATAGCGACAAACGCTCTATCTATACTATAACTATAACCCATTGATAAAGTAATAGAAGGGTGCTATTTTATTGCTAATGCTAGTAATGCTAAGAAGGGTGCTATTTTATTAATATTTATGGTTCCTATTTTATCCCTATTTTAGTGAATAACATGGCCGACTACATAACAGCTGCGATTTCTTTTTTCGAAAGATGTGGACATCAGCCAGTGGATTTGCCTGTTTTGTATATGGATTCATCAGAACGACAACGAAAAAAAAACATAATAACGCCAAAGTAACGCAATGCGTTCATTTTCTTACGTTTTTTTTATTCAATAAAGAAACAGACAGTCTTTTACTTAAATATTATTAACAAAATTAATACATAGAGACCTTATAGTTTCCTAACTTTTTAACTTCGTACTACATAGGTACATGAATTGGTAATACGGTTATGAATATTGAAAGTTAAATTAAATGACGTTTAAGAAGTCTTATCAGCATTTAAACTTAGTTGACTAAACTCAATTTCAAGGCTTTTTATGAATAAGGCGGTAAGAAAACAATAGCCAAACAAGGTAGTTAGTCCCGGAAGCGGCGCGAGATGGAAAGCGCGGCGAATGGATACGGATCGTCCGTCGAATGATGACGTGACGTGCCAGCGACGACGCGCGCTATGCAGATATCTACGGGAGTGGAGCCGCTCATACTTGAACTATAAGGAAAACTAAATATAGCGCGGCCCCGGCCCCGTGCAGTTACTGTGCTCGATAGAAAGTGTAATATTATAACGGATCGCCAGTTTTTATCTTCTTTTATGTTTGATACCGTATTTGTATTTTTTTTTATTTATTCGCATATAAAATAAACACAACAAAGTTCAATTATCTCTTTTATAAAAACCATGTGCGTAGTCTATTCTATAGGATGAAAAAGTCAGTCAGACGACCGATAGCGTAGGTTTTAAAAGTTTATTTCATCTCAGCTAATTTTAATGTATGCACAAGCCTTCGGCATGGTGGATGAGGAGGATGGGCCTTAATAACCCACCACGTGGGCTCAATGCGAATTGGTGGATGTTAACGATTGCAAAGGAACAGCATTGGCCGTTTAGGCGCATTTGGTCCTATCCTCATTTGGTACACTTGGTCCATTGAAATTTGGAATAGTTTTAGAAGACGTTTGCCAATATTTTATATGTGCTGGCGGCGCACTTGGCGATCTGCTTGGTGTGCTTCTCGGCCGACGCATCTGTGAGTGTGTGTTTGACCGGTGTTAGTGGTTGTAACGCACCTGCATGCCGCAGAGGCGCACGCCGAGCGTGGCGGAGGTGCTGGCGGCGCACTTGGCGATCTGCTTGGTGCGCTTCTCGGCCGACGCGTCGTCGCCGTGCTGTCGCGTGCCCATCTTCAGGTCCAGCACGCACGGCCGACGGTACGACGATGTTATGTTCTCCATCATCAAGAAATCTACACAAAACATACACTATAATTGATAACTAGTTTTACAATACTAGTAGTAGTAGTACAATATTAATAGTTATTTATGCAACTGTTGTATAATTACGGGTATTAAAACACGAATGTAGGTTGGGTATAGTTCACTCATTACTATGTGTTTACTCAACAAACAGCCACTACTACTAGGGGTTTACTCATCAAACAGCCACATTCTCACACGGGGCTGTTTGATGAGTAAACCCTTTTACGCGGAAGGGATCGAAAAAGCGAAAAAGTTGCATTATGAAATTTAGTAAAATATTATAACACTCGTTTGGATGATATTATGGTTACTATGACAACTAACAGTTTCAGAAACTTTTGTAGAGGATTTAAAGCATGGATGTAGATACATTAGTTTAATGCTTTAACTTAATTAATTTCATAGCTTATATAATGCTTATTTAGTTTAAGTCTAAGTATTGTGCTATAAGTAGCTTCTATCTGTGGAAGCTTGTAATTAGCCCTTAAGTACCTATATTTATTTCCATAAGTTGTAAATGATGCTGTAAGCTCCCCATATAAAATAAAATAATTTTAAAATCTAAAGCAAGATACTTACACTGCTTATTTGAATTGTCCATGTGCGCAATGCTCTTGAGCACTTCGCTCGCATTGCCATTACGGTGAACTTTAAATCTGCAATAAGAAATCGAGCATGAAAAACTCCGCCAAACGTCCAAAGTGGGCGAGCATCGAACAGATCGTATGTAGGAGGCTAATTGAAACACATAATCGGTGTTATCAGTTATATTGTTACATTGCAATCAAAATTTATATTATTACCACGACTCCACGACGCAAGTCATCGGAGGCTCGCAGAGTGAGGTCGAGCATCACTCACGCGTTAGTGGGATATGTAAGTATTGCGATCGTATGGAATTAATGGCGACGTCGGGAGCGGGTCCGGCGTACGTCAAAGCTTCTGAAATATGATAAAGGACACATGACAAGTGTCGAAAAGTGTCAGCGGACGCGCCGCCGCCCGGATACGCACTTGAACACGTCGTCGCGCTTGCGCTTGCCGCCCAGCGACTGCTTGCGCCCGTTCTCGTCGCGGAAACATGGCGAGTATCTCTTGTCCAATTTCGTGCTTCCCGTGTTAGACGCCTGCATCACGCCTGAAACAAACGGCTTCTTCATCACTCATTGGTTCCTCACACACACGCCACGTAAACAAACAATATTGATATCTTATCACAGAGTTTACATTATCATTATTGCTCAAAACAGAACGTACAAAATATTATTCATCGTTAACAATGTAATTAGTAGAATTTTCACTTTCAATATGGTATGAGATGTAAAGTGATAGAAGATTGTGGAAACTCCTGACGTCCCAGCCGGGCCTCGAACCCGGATCTCTGGATTTCCCAGCGTGCTCCTTACACCACTGAGCCGCCAGAGTTCAGTTATCTGCTATCTACGTTGTAAAGTCAATATGAACTTACTATAGTGCAAGTTGCCAGCGTTATTCTGATGAAAACGACAAAGGTTAATAATATAGGTAAGTAAATTTAAAAAGGGTTTGTATATCTTTTGTATCGTGTTTAAGTAATGTGTGCATTATCTGTCGTTTATGGAATGTGGCAATAATGTAGTGTGTACGTGTTTTGTGTTTTTGTGTGATTTGTGCGTGTATTATGTATAGTTTATTTCACAAGAGCTGGCACGAATAAATCTTAAAGAGTCTAAAGTTTGTCCTTAAAACTGTGAAATATTATTTCGTAAATAATGCTCTGGGTAAAATGACGCGGTGACATAAGAAGTAGCATTAGATTCGTTCATACCATCCATTCGTGCTAGCTCATGTGCAACAATCTATAGTTTAAGTAAAGGTTTACAAACCCAAAATGTAAATTTACCGCTATCGCTATTAGGGGCGGTAGAGTCGCGCCGCCCCGGCGTCGCTCCGCCCGCAGCCGCGCCGCAGCCCTTGCGACAACAAGGAAACTAATATTTTGTTCCTGACCCCGTCCCGCGCAAACCCGCCGCCCTCCCCTCCCGCACCCGCACCCCACGGGTTGCCAACTATCCTACTTGGGAAAGTTTTCTTTTCACGAGTGCAATGGTAGAAAATTTGTGCATACTGCATTCAACTTAATTATGCTTTCTTTAAAAGAAAGCGGAGGTAATATTTTTTTTCGCTTTATAATTTCTTACACCCTACTGTTGGTAACTCCACGCGTGGCACGCCATCAGCCTCGACTCGTGCCGTACATTTGCGTGAGTAATGCCGTTTCGATAATTTCAACTTTTACCGATGTTTATTTTGTCATGTTTACGTAGGTATAGAGCCTGATGACGCGATAGTCTCATAACCAGTTTACCGAACAACAATATTTACATGTAGTCTACCGCTGTCTATATCACCCATCATGACACAAACTATATTTTATTAGCCATTTAATCGCGACTTTTTAACTTTATTATCTACTACACGTGTAATACCACAGAATATATAATGGTACTAAACCACGTTTGTACTTACCCACAATTGATATTTACATTATTTTATAATTAATCACTTCTCCGATAAATTAAATTCTAACAGTTATTAATCATCGTGAAACAAAGTGATTGAGAAACAAATTAATGAGTCATGGAGATACAATTTTCAAATAAAAAACAGAGCGTCTGTATTTTATTGCATTTTGCAGTCAATGAGAAAGCTGAACGAATTTGAAACAAATAACTTGGGCAATCAACAAATATGTCTTATAGCCAAAAATATATTTACAAGGTTTACTAACGAATCCAATCTATTATATTCTATTCATATTATCGCTCCGTCTATTTTCACTTTCCCGTATATGTTTATCGTTTTCCTGTTATCGGACATCGAACAAGGATAAAAAATATTTTCGTGACAGCTTCTGTGATATTATTGTTTCTAAGCAACAAATTATATCTGCGGTCGGCGGGTTTGTATTTTACGTATAAACAAGCATACGACACGTCCCTCCACTCACATACATATAATTATGTAAAGGTGACGATTACATCAGGATATTGAGCATCAAGGAAAACTTAGTTAATTAACTTAATTATTGATTAAACCAGTAATTCGATACAGTCGTATGCACTGGCGCACAACCAAATAGGCTCGCTGATAAGATTACTTTTATCATAACAACAACACATTACGTACCACAGTTGACGCAAGTAACAAAAAATTTACACACATTAAATACAGTCATAATCAATCAAAATAATAGAATCAAATGTTTCATCTGATTATTTTAATTTCATTTAGATAAGGTTCATTAAAATACAATCCTTATCCCAATACTCACAAATATATTCAATCCTTAGTGCTCGAATATGCAAACAACACATTGTACTAAGAAAAACAACACAACGCAATTATTACAAAAAAAAACGTAAGATGCTATGAATGATTATGATGCATACAGCGAATCGAAAAAGCGAACCGAGCATAATCACCTCTATTGCAAGAGTACAATTGATGCTCACCTTTATATCGGGGCACGAAGCTCTGGATATCCTCAGGAATGTTCTGGTAGAAATTCAACTCGCGAATGTTGAGAGGTTTGATGACTGTGCTGTCATTTAGCACCAGCAATCTCGTGTGGCCGCCCACCTGTCGACAGATACACACACATGTGTCAATTATAATGTACAGTCAGCAGCGTATCAAGCTATACAAAACTGTCAAAAATCTACAATGAATTTTGAACCTTAAACTGCTCGACTTAAAGTTTAAAAATTTGACAGGTTGTAGAAGTCCAGCGTGCCGTCTACCGTACAATATAGCATTCATATGTTTAAGCAGCTTATAATAGATATCTGACGTCTGGCATTTCTCAACGACTTCATTACTAATAGTGACTACATAATAACTTTGCATGAATGAAACTGATTACATTATGCATGGGTAGTATTTAATCGGGTAACAATAAATTCCCATTTTGATGCTGTGAATAAGTTTTTTATCGGTGTTGGTGACGGGCCAGCTAACTTTTCCTCCTATCATCCTGATTGTAGATCTGAGATTTCCTCCCAGGATTCTATGGGTTTATTTGCTACTGATGAATCAGAAATAGATTCGATAATTCTGGGTCTCAAATTAAATAGTGCTGTTGGATGGGACGGTATCCCTACATCTCTCTTAAAGGCCAGTAGGCATATCATACTTCCAATATTGAACCATGTTTTCAATCTTTGTCTTACAGACGGAATATTTCCAAGTGTTTTTAAAAAAGCACTAGTTCATCCTATTTTTAAGAATGGTGACCGGGATAGTGTCTCAAACTATAGACCCATTTCTGTGCTTTCTATCTTCTCAAAAATTTTGGAAAAATTAATTAACAAAAGATTGATTAGCTTTCTGGATACTAAACAAATTATTTCAGCAAACCAATTTGGCTTTAGAGTAGGAAAATCAACCGAGGACGCTGTTCTCGAACTAACTGGGTCTTTAGTTAAAAACCTCAACAAGAATGTAAAGTCATTGTGCCTGTTTTTGGATATTTCGAAGGCTTTTGACACTGTCTCCGTCCCAATCCTACTACACAAACTTGAACACTTGGGGATCCGTGGTTTGGTGCTCAATTTGTTTAAAAGTTACCTCTGCGGCAGAAGCCAAAGTGTTACAATCAATGGTATAACTAGCGACGAGAGATCTGTCACTTCCGGAGTTCCCCAAGGTAGTGTGCTTGGGCCCACACTTTTTCTTGTTTTCATCAATGGACTATGTCAATTATCCCTACCTAATTGTAAAATTGTGACATACGCTGACGACACAGCGCTTCTTGTCCATGGGCAGGATTGGGAGGAGGCTCGTGCTTATGCGGAAAGTGCTCTTGGAACAGTCTTTTCATGGCTCTCAAATAATCGACTCCTTCTTAACCTCACAAAGACTTGCTTCGTGACTTTCGCTCCTAGACTTAATTCCCAACCTGACAGCACGTTTAATATATATGCACATGATACTTCTTGTCCCATCGTGGGCAATCCCCAGTGTACTATTTGCAATTGTTTTAAGATCCAACGTTTAAACCACGTGAAATATTTGGGTGTAGTCGTTGACAGTGTTATGTCATGGCATGAGCATGTTCAGTCAGTATCCTCTCGTATCAGAAAGCTGATCTTTGTCTTTCGTAAACTGCGCGGTAGTGCTGATGAAGGCACCTTAAAGATGGCCTACATAACTTTAGCTCAATCGATACTGAGTTATTGTATCTCTGTATGGGGCTCCTCGACAAAAACCAATTTCATCACGCTGGAACGGGCTCAGCGAGCAGTGCTGAAAGTAATGGCTTTTAAACCCATCTGGTATCCAACTGTACAGCTATATGAGCTTTGGAAAGTTCTTTCTGTACGTAAGCTTTTCGTTTTACATATCATTTTACGTAAACACAAGTCTTGTAGCTTTGATACTGAGTTAGCTTCGAATACCAGAATGTCTAATAGAATATTTAAAGTCGAAAGTTGTTCTACCAAGCTGGCTGGACGACATTATTTATACCTTAGCGCAGTCCTATATAATAAAATTAATTATAAACTGCGTATTTACAGCTTATCTCAACGCGAGTGTAAGAAAGTTTTGTGTGAGTGGTTATTTAGCCTGAATTACGAAGATGTCGAGTCTCTTGTTTTACATTACGAATGACATTTAGCACGCACGCACACACGCACACACACACACACACACATAACACACACACACACAACACACACACACACACAAACACACATACTAATTTTCATTTGCATTTATAAGAAAGTTTGTTTTACATAGTAAGTTCCTTCTAGATTCAACAAATTTATTTTTGTGTTTTACTGTTATAATTCTATAAGTTCGAGGTGGGCGCTAATAGCTGCGACACAGTCTTTGACTAATGTGGTTATTAACGTTAATTTGATTTTGTTAAAAATGTATAGACACAAATAAATAATTTTTGAATTTTTTTTTGAACTCACAAAAAAAAACTAAAAACTAATTTATACAGTACTTATAAATAATTTATTATAATTATTTATTTATTTATTAATCTTAAGGAAGACCAACAACTAGTAAAAAACAAATAAATAGCACTCGTAAAGTCATTTACAGGTACAGGTAAAAAAAAAAAAAAAAAAAAAAAAAAAATTTGGGTATCAATAATACTGAATATAGCGTAGGTACTGAAATACTAAGTGGGCGACGGACTGAGGGCGACTAGACTGCAAATATTGAAAAAGGGTGACTTTAATTCAAAATTCAAATTTAGTAACTAGTTATTCAGAACGGGCGACCAAATTTATATTTGGGCGACCAATTTTATATTTACCTTAGGGCACACAAAACATTTAAAATTTGGTATATATTTTATTTAAAAAAGGCGACTATTAACATAATCAAAATTACAAAAATACCATGTTGGCCAGCTTAAATCAGTTATATAGTTACCTACTTGGTATAATAGTTGCCCGTTTAGTATTTTTGTCCCTCATTAAGAATTTTCACTGTTAATTTAAATTATTTATTTCCCACATGTAGTTGCTCGTTTTACGTATTTTTGTCACAAAATAAACAGCTGCCGGGTTTAGTATTTAAGTATCCCATTAACAGTCGCCTTTATTATTTCCAGTCACCCAATTAAAAATATCCCTTACATTATTACTAATAGCATTCTCCTTTCATAGAAAAACTCGAGTGGTTAAAGCTCTATCAAGATAAATGATAATAAATATTCCACATGAAAGTATTAGTAGATAGTTTCCTACGCGCTGATAAACCGTATGCAGTCGTAAGTCTTTTTTATTTATATTTCATTATTCAAAAGTGGTAAAGAACCGAAACGAGTCCGATATATCATGTATATTTTGTGATACATCACGAACCCGATATATAAATGATATGTCGGATTCGTGATGTATCACTATAATTCGATCCTGTCGATAAACAAACACATTGTTCATTGACTGATAAAACTTTTAACATGTTTCAGGTAGGTACTTTGTTTTTAATCCAGCAGTATTTGTTAATGTTAACCAAAAAATATGTAATATTTAAATTGAAACTCTATTAATTGAGGATCAATGTCAAGTAAAATACAATAGATTTCATGAATTCCATCTGAAATAAAAATCACATGCCTTATAAGAGACCTATTTTCAGAGAAAAATGGCAAACCAGTTAGAATTAAAAACAAACCAGCTTTCAATACACCTCTCGATCGCGACGGAGAGAAAAAAGAACTAAAAGGGAATGCCGTTGACCCTACTACTGGACTAGCTGGGGCGACCCTGCACCAGGGGGGTATCACTCCGCGCTTAAACTTTTATATTAGCCTACTGCTCGCGGCCCACTCCAAGAGGGCCATTGTCGAGGGATATCACCGCGCCGACCGAAACGCGCGGCGTGTGCAAGCGACGAGAGCGCAGCGCGTGAACGTCACCAACGAAACGAGTCAGTCAAGCGCCGAATGCGAAACTGCATGCACTTCGTTTTTGATACTTAATTACTAACGTACCTACCTACCTACCAAAGTTTATTGTATTTTTTGTATACATATTTACATACTTAGTTGTATCGAAGTTCGAAATATGGCACCAGTAAAGAAAAAAGCTAAAAAATACTATTTTTTTCACCCATCCCATAACCGACCCTTGCAAAAGTTGCTTAACCTCCGCAATCGTTGGGCCAGGCGCTATACCACTGCGCCATCGAGCTACTCTAACTACTTAGAAATACTTATTATTTATGCTCTTTAAATATGCTCAGCTCACCTATTAGGTAGATTTATTTTATTTTATAAGTAGGTACCTATTAGTAATTTCATTGTTTATTCATGGGCATAACGAATGTTTTCTATGATATCAGTAACTAGCGAGTAGCAACCCCGAAATGTGTCGGTTGGGACAGAGCTATGCGACAGAAAGAGACGCCTCTCTTTCTTCTTCGTAGGTGCATATAATTTTATCCACGCAGCGTTGTGCAGTTTGAAATTGTACTTTATTGCCGTGCAGCGAGAGTAGCTTATTATTTGATGGTCTTCGCTATATATTCTGTGCCTGCACCGCTAGTAGGCTACACAACTCAGGTAATAACAAATCACTATATCAATTTGTGTTAAAAATACTCAAAATATACAGTTTTTGGTAGAAGAGAAAAAGATATAAAACGTATCAAAAATGTAAAATCTATTGTTATAACTTTAACCTTTAAGCATTAACTTAACATAAAAGTACCAAGTTAGCAGTATAATAGTCGACGGTATTCTAAAACTCCATCGCTGATAGAACTTCTTCTTTCTGGCTATCGCAATACCAATTCTGCATCAAAACGTATGATGGTACTCCGTTCCGTGCACCTGCTCTGCAGATTTCATTCCGGCACGATCCGTTAGTCATGCAGTCCACAATCACATCGAGCATTGTCGGAACTGTCGGAACAGTTATTAATGGCAGTCTCTGCCGCGTTGTCTTGGCAACAATGGCTCGTCTGGCGTCAATCGTTCACGCCCTGACTCGCGTAGCCTATAGTAATTTCTGAACGCATCGCAACAGCTTCGCTTGGCTAACGAAAGGTTAAACGGGTTACGTCATCTCTCGTGATCACGTTGTTCACTGTTTTGAGACTAAACAGAAAAAAAACTAGGGGAATTTTCCGAAAGTGGAATATTATACCAACACCGTCAACTTCCTAAGAACCTGACGAATCTGACGATTGATCAATCTATTATTCTGACTATGGTTCAATGACGTAAGACTATTAAGAAATGCTTTAGAAGTTTTTGCTCCTAGACTCAACAAATTCAGTCGGGCAATTGTGTTTCTAAAGCTAAAGAGCAAGAGACACTTGATGGCGTAAGCTTTTCTCTCAAAGCAATTGAACTTTCGACCCTTCGTAAAGACACATCAACAATAAAGAACTCGTTACATAATATCCTTATTAGCTTTGGCTATTGCATTCATTTCATGTTACGTTTAAGTACATCCGCGGTCAATGCACTAGTCATCCGCTCTGCTGCCAAGTTAGGTGAAAATCAGATAAAAGTATAAGGTCTCGCTCGACTCGATTTGGACAAACAATTTAGCATAGCTTCAGTGATGAGAGGAGAAATTGACGCGTTTCTTGCCGGTTCTTCTCGTTACAAGGTCTCCCGCTTAGGGCTTGCGAACCGATGGCGTAGCTTCTTTGACATTCACAAGTGCTTTTTGTTACAAGACCTACCACCTAGATTAAATAAATGATTTCGAGTTTGTAGGCCCCCGGTAACGACCACCTTTGGGATGGCTCGGCGAAATATCAACTTGCTGCATTGGACTCGGTGGAACGCAGAGCCAAGAGATTAATAGGCGATGGAGAACTGGTAGCAGCTAAGCTTAACAGTTTAGCTCACCGCCGAAAAGTTGCTTGCCTATCGGTCTTTTACAGATAGTATACTTCGGTGAGTGTGCTCAAGAACTGCATGAACTCATTCCTCCTATTCCTTTCTACCATCGGACATCCAGACGCACTGCAGGTTACCACCCGTTCTTAGTTGATATACCTTTTCTGCGTACCAAACGCTACTCATCATCGTTCATAATGCGCACAGCTATGGAATGGAATTCCCTGCCGGCGTCTGTGTTTCCGAGCGCATACAAACTGACTCTATTCCAATTGTCAATTTTTTCGTCAAACCCTTTGTTAGAGCAATTGACAATCGCTTCAATTGCACATGTAAACGATAAATTTTCGCGTCAACGAGCGTCAATCACGTCAAAATTGTCAATCGCAAATGATCGTTACCGTAGTGCTTGATGGCTGCACTACATATTCGCCCATGATCGGCACAATTTATCGTACCTACGTTGATGCTTTTGAAAGAACCTCTTTGAAGCATTTGTTACAAAACGTACGATGAATTGTGCCGATCATGGGCGAATATGTAGTACGTAGTAGCATAGAGCAGGCACAGGCAGTCACCTGATTGTGCAGCGGCAGAACGTCGACCTCGTGCCCATCGTCGGGCGACAGCGGCGAGTGCGTGGCCGGCGGCGGCTGCGCGCGCTTGCGGTCCGCGCCGCGCCGCTCCGGCTCGCCCATGCCCCAGCCGAGGGAGTACACCATCACTTCGGCCAAGCCACCGCCCCCGCTGTCCACCTGCAACAACACAACCAACATGTTCAGTTTATGGTTTCATTTCACAACTTAAAAATTGTTGTGTTCCGGCAGTTAAGAGGTAAGATAGTGATGATGAAGATTCCGGGTTAGTGCGCTTTCACCTTAGGCCTTATCCTCACTTAACATCAGGTGAGGTGAAGGCCAAGCACTATCCCGATGTGAAAAAAAAATCAACCTAACAAGCATGAAATTAATACCAATTAGAGAAACTGAAAAATCTCATAAAATTTACAATATCAATGTTAGAAATGTTTAAAATATGCACTGCACAACCGACATAGACTAAAACACAAAACCTCTGGAGTACGTTTAAGCTCAACTTTTAAATACTTAAACCAAAATTCACGATTTAAAGCAAACAGATGAAATAAAAAAAGGTGTTCACTCACTAATTAATCCAACAACAGACTGATTAAGTGAACATTTAGACTTTGCTAAATATTTCTTCTACTTAGCCACTGGAATCTGATTATGTGATTAATTTCCTAAACGTAATATTAAAACTTTACCATACCACCACCGAAGGTCACAGTTCAAGGTAAAAATAGAGGAACTTAAATGAGAAATAAAACTCAATCAAGAGCAACGTAATCTTTTTAAAATAATCACGTCACTTTCTGAAAACAACAAAGAAAAGTCTGGAAAATTTTCCATCCAACAATGCATTCAATGAAAAATTAAGTGTGACAAATCAACAGTGCGTGTTCTCGACCTTGTTTCATGGTGCGTTTTAATGATAAGAAAATTACATTTATATAAAAACAAATCCATAAAAAATATTGCAGTAGGTACTTAATAATAAATAATATATTTTAAGTTATACAACGATTAAAGGTTTGTAACGGGTGAAGTTATAATTCTTACTGTGCGATTCTCATCCCAAACATCATCATAACAGACTATACAGAATTGATAAGAGTAATAAACTAGTATATTATTCAAAGGTTACCAATTCCATGATTACTGTTGTAGATAATATAGCGGGTCATGTAGTGAACTGTGCAATTAATAAACAAGAAATTGCATTTACAAACCGTGAACGATGCGTGCGCATACCTGACCTTAACGTAGATAATATTATACTTGACTGATGAGATGATGCAAGACAAAAAAAAGTTGCAGCGGAACAATCAAACGTACAGTGACATTATTAGGCAGAGGTCATAAGATACCAGACTTAACTTGAAACAATGGGTGGAAACAAAAACAAGATGAGTCTGACCTTAGATGGTAACGCTTGGATGGCAACAGCGTATAATGCGGTGATTTCTGCTCAGAGTCGGTTGTCGATGCAGTTAAGTGAGAACGGGGACTAGCTATAGCTGGCTGCAGTGCAGTTTGCGGTGGTGCACAACCAGTCGGGTCAGGGAACCAGGCCGGAGCACGTAACTGGTTGGCGGACGGGCAACTTTATTTATTTTGTTTTTAGCCCGTGGCTGTCACGTCTACACGACAAGGGCACGGCAAGAAGTGTCTCGGCTGGAGAACAATACCTACTATTTGAATTTTATAGCGAAGTAACATCCTTATATTTTGTATTTGTGTGTTTAAATATTATAAATATTCCATTCATTTGGTATGGTTTTACCTTACCTAACTATATCTATTTAATAAATTTCAGTTCATTGTAATTAGATTAATTTATCACGGAAACACCAATACAAGAATTCTTACACAAAATAACATAACATAATGCAGAGATAGTTATTGATAAACAAAGTTTACTTCCAACTTCCAATCGACAGCGAGCAAACATGTTTTGATGTTGATAACAATTTTCTCTAGATCATCGACAAGTATTTGTGACGAACGAAGCGCGAACCACAAAACACGAACGAACATTTGCCAGTAGGCAGAGATGTGTTTGCGTGCTTGCGTCTATTCGGTTGCGTCGACCGACTGACGACGTTTGCCATCGAGTGCCAGCGAGCGGCGTCACCAAATTAGAAGCGATCCCACAACTCGTACAGTCCGTCCAGTTTAAATCTCTGCAGCCAGAGGTATTTGCGTGACGCGCAAGCCCCGCCCCAATAATCGCCTGCTGCTATGTCGGCGAACTACACGGCCGGTAATACGTCAAAACGGGGAACAACGAAAATAGTACAACGCAAATAAGCTCAAAATCAAAACAATAATAGCATAGTAAACTATGCCGGGAGAGTCAATAAGTCAAACTTTATATAACTATAGGCAGTAAATATTGTTGAACGTAGTATGATGTACGCGTCAATTTTATATGCAAACACAAACGGCGATAGAACTAACATTTAACATACTACGTATAAATAACATTATGTTGGCGGCGAATAAGCTTTATCGGCAAAACCTTCAAACCCTTGATAAGATAGCTGATGAACATAACATTTAACATAGCGAGCGGAGAGTTGATTTAGTTACAAATTGTCCAGAGTCCAAAACGTAATTTTATAGCGAACTTTTGATGTCGTTACGATAATGAGGTCGTGTTCCGAACTTCTGACAACCGGATAAATCCAGTTTCCAGACGACAAAACCTACTCTTATATCAACGAGATAACTTATCTTGAACGACAACGAACGAGCTGCTGTAACTTCGAAAAGATGAATAATAACTGCAAATATTTTGATCGAACTCTACTCATTCAAAATACTAAACTCTACATTACAGTGATTTGACAATTTAACACTTCATCTTCAACAAGCTGCTGCAGTAATCTGGAAAACACAGAATTTAACTGGTCTGCATAAAAAAACAATTTACTGCTAGCTAGAACTAACAAAATTCAAGAAGATATATCTGTACAATAACATCCTGAATTCCTGATCAACAGAAATACGTTTATATAAACAATGCCGAAAAATCTTAATTAACTCGTGTTATTCAGGGATTTCAACATTTCGGTGAATAACACTAATAGCCAGCGAGGATATTATTGTTTGCGATGGATTTAATTTTAATGTCCAGATCACGCGGAAATATTTGAGCATGTTAATTTTACATGCTCATTATATTAAACAAAGACCGAGGTGAATAATTGCCGTCGTGTGCAAGGCAAGGATGCGCTGGACGCAAAATATAGGTTACTGCCAGGTCAGTAGGTCGGAGGAGGCGAAACATATCACATGCTATTATGTCGCAGTACTGTAGACATGTTAGCCCACACAAAACCACCGGTCACGAGATACTCAGACACAAATATTGTGAAATAAAACGACGACGACGATAAGTTGTGAATTCTTCAACCAACTAATAATGACAAAATAGAAACATAAACAATACAAAAACAATTTCGAATGAATGAATCTTCAAATAAGTGGCGATATTTTCCCTGACAGTCTAAATAAATTCACCAAATTATTGTATGGTGCACAAAAACGTATTTTTATCAACGAATTGGCGACGAAAGACGTGCAATATTATTTTTAGCATCTTTTAGGCCAATGTCTTGTACAAAAATCTCTCTTCAAGTCATTTTTCACGAGAATCGCGGTGGAATTGTTCAACGCCTCTCTATTTCATATCATTGAGGTGCGCCAGCCAAATAACTGACTCATCATTTTCATTCATGGGAACTTGTTTTCTTTCGTGCTATGAGAATCTTACAATTGCATAGGTTTAAAAAATCGTGTGCGGTCAGAGTGTTCATAGAATCACAAAATACTGTAATAAATGTTTATTCTATTCTAAATAAAGAGAAATCACGAGCGATAAATAAATGTAGGATAGAAAGTATTTTCATAGAATCTAGAACATGAAGCTGGTTAAACAAAACGAAAAACCTTGAAAATGTAATTAGCTTATTACTTACATAATTGTTGAATGAAAATGTTGCTGGCATCTGAATAATAATGACAAGGAAGAACACCATAAATAAACAAACTCTAATAATAATAATAAAAACACTTTATTGCACACTACGACAGGACATATTACAAAGAAAAACAATAAACAGAGAAAGCACACAAAAGGTGGCCTTATTGCTAAATAGCAATTTCTTCCAGGCAAATACAATACTTCTAATTACATTATAATACCTACGATCTTTCTTCAAGAGGCTTCTGCGCTTCTGGAAGGAGCTGGGATGGCTTGACTAGCCATACCAATGCCATGTTCACGCATAACGGACCAAATGGGAGTCTAAATGCGGAGAAAAGAGCCCATCACCAATACCAATACCTACGATCTTTAAAATAGCCAATAATGGGATAAATCTATAAAGAAGTTAAAAATGCCTACCTATACCTAGTGTTACATAGCAGCATGGATGAAACTATGATATTTTTATTTATCCATGCACTAGGCATCTAACAGCAATATTGTGCATCACGTCACGTGGGATAACACGCGTGAAGTGTGAAGCTCACGCCAATAAGAGGAGTGTGTGACGAGAACAATTTACTTTACGATACTATTGAATGTTACGTACGAACGTCGGAAAATTAGGACAGATGTGTAGTAGAGTACACACCTACCCATGATAGTTATAGCATAGTGGAACAGAATACTACAAAGACAACGAGAATGCCCGATAGATAACGCTTTGTTTTACTATACATCACACGAACAAAGACTGTTGTTATTTATTCAAATCACATATTATATTATACATGAAATGGAACAAAGTGATTGACATAAAGAGGTCGTAAAGAAGCATATTCATAAAACCTGAAAGAGAGGTTATGCGAAAGATCAGTAAGAAAGAGTAATACAGGATTACAAGTCATTTTACTCTCTTTAAGCAAAGTGAAACAAAATGTAAGTTCACAATTAAAATTAAATTCCACGGAGCTTTCTAGAAGACATGCTTACGACACAAGAGTGGTGTCCAAGCGAATTGGCCAGTGGCGCCTAATTATACTTTCACTGCGTGCGCCTGCGCCGACCGCTGTCATTTTGCACAAACGCATTACAAATAAACCGGTGATCAATGTGCACCTGACCTTACACTTTCGACGGCTGATTTACTAAATCATTAATACCAATGCCATGCCATGAGTATATATTGAGTATCCGCCGAACCGGAGACTGGTCGGCGAGTTCAATGCAGCGAAACGACCTAATGTTATGCACAACAGGAAAGGTAAGCCGATCGACTAGTGACTTGAATATTAATTGTGCTGTTAGCAAATGTACGCTTTCAAACTATAAGTTGAACGATGCTGAATGTGTTAGAAAATGATGAAAAAAACCTTTAAAATCTATTCTTGTTATTTTGACAGATTTTTTGATTTTGCAATTTCTTGACAAGGAAACCCAAAAATAAAGAATTTGCATTCTTCTTACATATGATGCAAATTCTGCCATCGACCATAAAAGAAGTAAGAAAAAAGCCACAACAGAAATTGATTCTGAAAAAAGACTCAATATTCGTGTCTTCTGAAATCGGACGATCTTCCAAATATCATACAAGGCACTCTCGACTTAATTTGGTAATTAGATAAAATAGATGCAAGTGAAATCAAGAGACAATTTCAATGTTAATAACCCGGTAGTGAGTGATGCATCGAGTTGTTTATATTTCACGTTGTAGGTACGCCTCTATGACCCCAGTTCCAAAGTCAATTAATGATAATGTAGAGACGATACTGTGTTTATCTGGTTATGTTTGGGTATTGTTACGTTTAGTTAGTACTATTATACAGGGTCATTCTGTATTCACCATCCAAATTTTGAGGATGTGTTCAGTCCATGAAACTGAACAACTTTCTCTAAGGAACATAATTATGCCCAAATATGTAAAGAAAAAATCGACTATCCATACAAATTTAAGCGTGATATATTTAGTATGGGATGACCAAAATTTTGTGGCGAAATTCGACACATGTTTCTTAGAGAAAGTTGTTTAGTTTCATGGACTGGACACATCCTTGAAATTTGGATGGATAGTTCAGAATGACCCGATATATGTATTGTGGTATTGTTACCACTATAACTGCTATACATTTATAAATTTACTTAATATTGTTGTAATTTGGTATACCTACGTCTACATAGGATATATACCCCATTATGGAAGGACGTAGACTACTCAACTATATCAATAACAAATCCAAAAAGATATATTTCCAATAAACCACGAAGATTATGCTTGCTTGCTAACGGTTAAGTTAAGATAATGATTGTATAAGTTAATCAGCTTATAAATTTAATACTTTATTATGAAAACTTTTACAATACTTAAAAATTTCCAAAGAATGGGTGTTATCAGTCAAAAACCGTATAGCTATAAAATTCAACGGAAATATTATGGCCTTCTATTCTACTGAACTCAAGGCGTGTCTGTGTACAAAAAGGTTATTGTTGCTTACATTTTTGTTTGGCATTTACCTACGCGAGGGATTTCAATTTTTGTGAGACGATTAAAGAGATCCCAATGTCTTTCTTCACGAATTCATTGCATAAAGAAGTTTTCCTGGGCCTGAGCCCAGGAAAACTTCTTTGTGCCTGAGCACAATGGAAATTGATTGCGGAAATCAGACAAATGTCGCCAATGAGACTACAGAAACCTAAAAGTTTTTAATTGAACGCAAGCCATTATTTACAACCGGGTTTCATATGAACAGACAAACGATTCATTAGCATAAAACCGTATTAAAGTAATACACCGTCCATTAACTTGTTTGACATTTGAATACAAACAACGTAGTATTGAACTTTTGGGTTTTACTGATTACGATGTTATTTTAGGGTATTGGATTAATTCGGCAATTCGGTGCGGTCGGTTAGAGTCGAGGTCGGTTCGAGATAATAGCGGTTCTAGAGCGGTCTCGCTGAGTGACGTGGAGCGGGCGAGTGACGCGCCCGCGCGTAGCCACCTTCTCGTCACCATTGTACGATATCAACGATTAAAGCGAAGATGAACGATCTGGCTGTACTAACAGCTGATCGCAACTACGTTCAAGAGTCAAAAGCTCATCATTAAAGAAATTGACATGTAATACGATAAGTGAGTATCGAACTTAAATATCTGAGAGCAGCATACAAAAGAAAAAAATACGAAATAAATCACCAATTAACAGTAGATCTTACTAAGGTGGAAAATTATATAGGTACAGTAAAATCAACTTCAACTTACTTGACTATAAACTTCCTTGAGCCCGCTCGTGGTGAAATCCCAAGTTGGAACACGTTCGCGATGAAATCGTCCGATTCTATCACAAGCACAAACACACAACTGGCACAGAATATTACTCAACACTCAGGAACCAAAGTAGAGAGCCAATAGCGATGTAACAGGTCTCTTTATTAATAAAACTTAATTGATACACATAGAGAACGAATGAGAGTTCTAAAACAATTTTTTTGTCGTTGCCTAGACATGCACAAAAAAAATTAACGCAAAAATAAAAGTAGCGCTAGCGAGCGCGAAACACTTGTTTCTCGTTACGTTGCGCACTGGTGTCTGACTGACTGAGGGCGATCGCGCACGAAACACGAACCACGAATCAATGTTGCGCAGCGGTTCATTGTGTGGCGTGCCGACAGCGGGTGCACACACCCGTGAGCCGCCAAGCCCGCGCTCCTCGGCCGACCCGGACAGGGGGACATTGTCTCGCCACGGGAACCCTGGGCGTACCTGTCCGACCACTACCAGTGAATGAACTCTAACTGACCTGTACGAATTTATTGACAAAAAAATTTAAGCACTTTACGCAACGGCAAACAAAGCAAAAACATTTGAATAGGCAGACCAATAATCAAATCTAACGTAATCAAAACCAAATTACGAGATAGAAAGAGAAAATATGTAATCAAAACAAACTATAAAACTAGACACGAAGCAACTAATAATGAACCATCTAAATTAAAATTCACAGCAGACTCAAAATAACAGCGGCCGTTTGGCGAAAAGGCGTCTACTAAGCCATTTACACATTTCAAAACCAGTTTCAACCAGACTGACTATGCGAATGAGCGCGTGTGAACTTTACTATTATAATTGGAAGATCTCTTTTGTGTTTATCATAAAGGTAGAGAATGAGAAATATTCAAATTTCTCTCTAGTTTTCAAAAAGCAGTTAATTCATATCTATTCTTATTTTGTGGTTTGCACCCGCACAAAGCAGTATTGGAAAAGACAAAAAAACCACACATTCAGAAGAAGGTAGATGAAGATGACTGTATTAAATTGGTCGATGACTGATGTCGAAAACACATTTTCTAGAAGACACAATTTCAAGAAGATCTATCGCTGATTTCTCTGCTATTACAAACCTGCTTTTTCAGAAAATTAAGTCAATGTGTAATAATCAGTACCTTACTTACTTTTAATGACGCAAAATACCTATTGCTAGCTCTTTGTGTACTACAACATAAAAAGCCATTCGATTAGTACTTTGTACTTGAAATGGGACAATTGTTTTTTTTGGTCTGCCAACCAACTCTACATCTATCTACAATAGATTTTTGAAAGAAACATTTGACAATTTATTGACATTGTCAGTCACGGGTGCTTTGAAGTAACAAAAAATCTTATTATTTCAAATGTGAAATTGCCATTGGTGATTTCATTTCAAATTATAGAAGTTCTGAGAGCAATACTTTCGGCAATTTACAAAGGTTACCTTAGTAACATAAACCAAAACAACAACAAAATTTTAGATTAGGATCTACGCCTGCCTAAAAATCGAAATACCTAAATAACAGTATTTAAAGTAAGAATGACACATAATGATTACAATGTTGAATGACTAATAAATCCTTACTGTGAATTCAAGCAAATACGATGATTTCGCTGCTTGTTGGTATCAGAAAATGTAATCTACGATAAGCATTGTAGTTTCCATTATTAAGCTGACGAATAAATAATGGATTTTTATTTTAAATAATACTATTATCAACATTTGAATCATCAATGTTCTACAGTAGCAAATATAAATATAACTTCAGATCAAAAACAAAACTCAATTTTGGTTTAACGATAGCTGAATTACTGCAAACACAATCCAAATTTGAACTTACCTCGTCAAAATTAGTAGATGTCGAAGAACTGTTATGTACGCCAGCGCCGAGTGCGGCCGGGAGAGACGTGCGCCGTGCACCTGAAGCCAACATAGTATAATGTATCACCGAGAAACCACATACTATACGCAGTGCTTAACTTGGTGCCTTACTTAACAGATAAGATAACACTATGTGCAGTGCTTTTGTCAAATACACAAATAACATAATCGAGACACTTTTCGTCTCATTTAGTATTGATTGATTTGAACTGATACCGCGTGATAAATTCACAATCATCCCCTTAGCGAAATCGGTGATAAGCCGGTATTTCCAACACTGATACAAATGCAATTCTGAGATTACTTATAAAATGTTCAATTTCACAGAGTTTGGTCAACAAAAGATGAGACTCGGTTGGAAAAGGAACTAATTTCGCGCCTTATTTTAAGGTTCAGTTTCCAATAACTTAACCTTTAAACGTCAATTTAACAGAGAAAGTGGCGCCGCCATTTCAATATCATCTTTCGTTGACCAGACTCTAGTATTATGTTACTTGTAGTAAAGAACAAAGTCAAAATCTAATAAGGAAGAACGGAAACTCTTTATTGATGACTCTCTAAATATTTATGTTATACACACTATCTATTTATTAAGAATTTTGAACGGACATCTCAAAATTTTACTATCACAAATATGTGGAAAAATTACACAATCATCTTCATATTTACAAATAGAAATAAAGGACGATGAGGAAGAAATGTATGATGAACGTCGTGGAAAATGGTAATTGTTTTTACCTGATGTAAGAATATCTACGTAAGGGCACAATGGTACATTATGTATAACTAATATTTAATTCTGTACCCACTTGACTGTTATTCAAGACCTACCTTGCCCCTATTTCACCAAATTGACATTTTTCAGTGACATAATTATGTCGGTGACATATATGTCGGTGAATTTTATAATTGTCGTAATTTAATTAGGCACAAGTGTTGTGATACAAGGAAAATTTTTAGAAGTCTACACATTTGTAGATTTCACAGTAATTCTTGACATGAGATTGGAGCTGAGCCAAGTTTGCGTGACAATTGTTGACTTGTAAAAATTATCCCTATTTCACAACATAATTGTTCCTAATTAAAGTAACGACAAATTGTAAAATTCACCGACATAATAATAATTCCCTGACAAATGTCGATTTGGTAAGACAGGGGCCTGGAGTTCAAGACATAGATACTTATTACGAGGAAATTTCTTGCAAAATTTATGAAAATATCTATTGTTCTTTCAACATCAACTGAACCAGGTAGCAAATCTCTGGAAATGTTTTCGTTCGGAAACCTATTTAGTAACACGGGCAACAAAGGTTGATTAGGAGCTGCTCTATATTATTGTGTTCGCTACGATTAGCACTATTTTGATATCCTAGTTAGTGTCCTGCCCTAGGGAGCAGACAAAATGGAGGCCAATCTTCGCTATTGCTTTTCTATCTAAAGAATTTACTTTGTATAGGGGACCTAAATCCCAACCCAACGAAATGAAAAAGATAAATATTTATACTTACACAAAGTTATGTTTACTAAAATCAAGGCTACTGAGTATGTAATACGATGATAGATCTGATGATGATGAATAAAATAGATCTTTTGTGTTTGTTAAAAACAAACGATGTCGCTACCAACGATTTATACTTAGACCTTCTGCAACAGAATCAATATTTGAAGTAAATAAGTTCTTCACGTAAGTTCAAACCAACATTTCCCAACAGTTTGTTGGCTTTGCCCAGATTACGAAGTTTGCTTCAGTAGTAACTTTAAAATAATATTTGATTGTAAATGGGATCACTTATCTAATGAATCTCATGATATGATAAGATTTACGAGGGCAATAAAAAATATTGTAAATCAACGTGGCTATTTTAGAGATAGGTGAGTTTTATTATATTTTCTTATAACCTGAGTGTTGTAAACAAAAACATTGCATTAGTTATACCTAAATAGGTACTAAAAAGTAGGTAAACCAAATTAACCTTCACCTTATCATAGGAAAAACTGTACCTACAGGTTGAACATTCATCACGGTGATGTCACTCGCGCAATCTAGCTGTTTGTTTGTCGACTACAATACAATTCATGAAATGGAACTGTTTTGACGAGCAAATTCAAGCTGTGTAAAGCAAAATTAATCATTTTTTTGCAATCAGTTCCATTATCGCTACTTATTTTAGGTAATTAGTTGATAAAATGTTATTAATACCCATGTCAATAAACGCACATCCTGAGGTTAAAAAATATGCTGTTTGCAAATTGCATACACATTTTTTTAAATTATAAATCATTATATGATGGATGGATCTATCGATCGATGAGATACTAAGTAGGTATACCTACTCGGGAGCGAAAACATTAAAAGGATTTTACCTATAAATAACAGTAATTTTTTTTAAAAAGATTTTCAGATTATGTGAAACAAGTGTGACACCAAAATAAGTGCAAGTAGCACGAGGTAGGTAGCCCCTATTCAAAAACTCTGTTTGGAATTTCTGGAGAGCAGCCAATCTGCTTTACGTAATGTTAATTAAAGTATGTCCACACGACAAAGGACTACCTATCTTAGTCTGAGGTCATTATAAGAAAATCTTCCACTCGAGTTGCGGCAGCGAAGATTTCACACAAAGACGCTTTATAAGAACACTGCACTTTGTCTTAATCTGAATTCCCATATTTAACTTTGCTGAAATTCCTAACAGCACGGGGTCGTTCACCGTTGCGAAATTTTTAAAAAGGATTATGTTTACAGCAGCATCAAGATAAACAATAATCTTACTACTAGTAAAAATACAAATTCAAAAATACAGTTGCGGAGATCATCGCAATTCTAGATGAGAAAATGATGCTATGAAACAAAATTAAGATCAGGTGATGGATTAATTGATCAGCTTCACAAAGTAAACAATTAATTTGGAAATTCTGAGTTAATTTTGAAGTGGTATTAATAAAGGTAAGAAGACCTTCAAACCACTTTTCGTCACTCTATTTTCAGCACTCCAGTACCATCGCAATTAAAATGATTATAGCTTCAACAATAATCGTAAAACTATAAACAGAATATCACTGAATTTCATCCATAAACAACCTATTTTTATCATCTGATGGCAAATTTTAACGTTTTATATCAGTATTAATTCTTTTAGAGTAGGTGTTGACAACATTAATAAATGTGATGGCAATATATTCTGTGGTGATGGCAAGATTTTAGGTCATGGCAGATTATTTGGATTTGTTTTATTAAGAAACTTGTATAAATAAAGCCAGTTTGGATTTTAGACGCTCTTAAATTCCTAAATGTTAAGTGAGCTTAATTTAAAAGAGGATAATCTAAATAAGGCAACAAGGTACCTATAGGTAGCGTTAATTTATAAAACAGAAATGTTTTGCTTCCATCTTTTTAATAATATACCTAAAAGAAACACCAATAATGGCGAGGTTATATTTTGCATTGCAGCCAAGTCTTTTTCATATTTTGGTGTATATGCTGAATAACGACTTGGCGAGGCTAGGAACATTTACAAAACAATGACTATGGACCTAGAATTCAACGTAACAAGGTCATGTTGATCATTCAATATTCATATTCATATATGACGTGAATAGAACGCTTGCGGCTTCAGACCTCTGCATATTTTACATGAGCGAGGCAAAGACCTAATGCTATTTATAAACTGTCTCATTATAAAATTAACCGGTGGTTGGCTTAAGTAAACCAATTCATGTTTAGGCTACACATCTACAAGAAACTAAGTTCTAAAAGACCCAAATATAAATAAATATCCGTTGACAACTTTAAAATAGAAGACATATGTGATGTGTTCAATGTTTTATTTACAGCTACAGCATCACTGCGGCATGGTGTTCTAGATAATGCTATTGCTCGACTACTTTAAATATTACGTTTACTTACACTAAGTGGTAAGGTAAGCAATGACTAATATTGTGTTGTTTTTGGGAACCGTGCCCAACTCCAAATGAGCATTGTTATCTTTGTTAATTCGAAGTCTAAAACAATAGCTTTTAATTATATAAGAACAGGGCGAGCTTATAAACCATTTTAAATGGTGAGTGGAGCGTCTACGTCATACCCTCCTACACAAAAAGCTTTGTACTACCCACACACTCGAAACCCTCGCTCGCGCCACCCCCTCGATTTAAACCCCTCGTTGATAAGCCTGTGAGAAACAGCTGACTTCACAAGAAATCCAGAACGTGACATTTAATTCAAAGCATTAGCATGACATTTATATACTTTTAGATTAAATGGAAGTTAGAAAATAAACCGATAGCAGCAGTTAAGCATCATAATAAATACCAAATCAACCAAGGTTAGGCAGTTGAGCGTCATATACCAAGCCAACCAAGGGTAGGTAATCCCGAGAGTGCCGCATTGCGTTCCCTGTCTTCGATATATCACTCCAAGGTCGAGAAGTTTTATCCCGTTGGTTTCATGCTGTAACGAAATGCGGAAACGTCTTTTATATGAATAACATAGTGAACAAATGCCAAACAGTACGTTTTTAGTAAGAAAACGGTATAAAATAGCAACCCCTTGTATATTCACTTCTAAGGTTTACGCACTCACTAGCTAGACATTAAAATAAAACACTTTAATATGAAAAATCCAATAATGAAAACGAATATGAAATCAACCGTCATTGTGATTTTTGCAATTTTGCAAATCTCGTACACTTTTGGTCACCGGCATTTGTTTTCAGGGATGTTCTTGATGGTATGGACCTTCGAAGATGATCGAAGGTCTGGCTGGACGTAAATCAAAATGGCAGTCATGTCATCCAACATTCATCCATCACACAATGCAACTTATACAACGTATTGCAGCGCAACCTCACGTCACGAGCCATTTTAATATTGATTTCTATCTTTATTTAGATCCTATACGATAGATAAACAAGAAGATAACATTTAGATGGAATAATGATTAGTTAACATTTAATTAGTTTTATTAGGCTTTTATATTATTATCACATCTTTTAATATAGAGATTTTATCGATATTACATTATGAATATTGAATAAAATGGGACAGCCAAAACTTGGAATATTTGAAAAGAAATAACAGATCAAAAAAATATGTAGAAGCAATAGGATTTAAAGAAGAAGTCAAATCGAAATACCTAAGAATAGCTAGATATTATGTTCCTACACCTACACTGTACACAAAGTATGTACGTAGCGGCGGCGGCGGTCAATTTGTGATAATCTTCGATCATCTACCAGGAATAAATGATCGAAGGTGATATTATGTAGATGGTTGCATGTTTTAGACAAATATTTTAAGTCAATCATCGTCGTAGCTCCGGCTTGTTTCGTGACTGTATGCTGCCGTTGCGAGCACGATAACATTTTCTGCATATCCAATATATCCGATAGCGATAAATTAATGCCCGATAAATTTGGGATCACCTTCACCTTTATATGAATTTAGCTTTTGCCCGCGACTTCGTTAGCGTGATTAAGATAGTTGTGCATTTATTTTGAAAGTCACGGATTACCAATATGTCCATGTCCATCAGCCATTTTTGATGTCCCCACTGCTGGGGCAAAGGCCTTCCTTATGGGTGGTAAGGAGGATGGGCCATAACCCACCACACGGGCACAATGCGGATTGGTGGGTGTTAACGACTGCAAATGCAGCCGGGACCAACGGCTTAACGTGCCTTCCGAAGCACGGAGGAGCTCGAGATAATAATCTTTTGGTCACCCATCCCATGACCGAATTTTCCCATAAAAAAACATGTACAAACTGGAACACCCTGTAGCACCCTGTATGAAGGGAATTTTACAAAATGCTTTCTTAGTGCTCACCTACACCATGAAAAGTATCTACCTTCCAATAATAGTGTCTCTACTTCAATCCTATACAAATTCTCATACAAACTTGAACAACCTGTAGCACCTTGTATAACGGGAATTTTCCAAAACCCTTTCTCAGTGCTCACTTACACCATGAAAGGTATCTACCCTCCAAAAATGGTGTCTCTACTTCAACTCTATACAAATTCTCATACAAACTTGAACAACCTGTAGCACCCTGTATAACAGGAATATTCCAAAATCCTTTCTTAGTGCTCATCTACACCATGAAAGGTATCTACCGTCCAAAAATGGTATCTCTACCTTCAGCCGTTAGGGCTCCACGCCTATCCCAACAATGAATCAGTGAATCAGTCAATCAATTTAGAGTTTTATATGTATAGATAATAACAGACGGAACCTCCTCCATACAATGTCAAGTGTGATGTAGTGTAGAGGGTCGGATTTAAGAAACCTTGGCCTCGGGGTGCGTAGGGAAGGGAAAGGGAATGCCGACACGCAGTCGATGACGTCATGCCACCAAGGACGCTCAGTGTCATGCGCTGTCGATCTACAGACAATGCGTCGTTGTCGCCCGCCCCAAACCAAATCGTTATTTTCCTAAGCAATCATGCTAATGAGATTGTAGCACACAACCATAAAATATAATATTAGTACTAAACACAGCCATGAAAATGTTTCCCTTGGCTGCCGATACATTACAATTTCAACTTGATCGAAGCGCCCACAAAGACCTTGAAGGTTAACCGAAAATATATTCAATAAACTTGGTAACTACTATTCATAGAAAACTACCTTGAAAATACGTGGTTATCTATTTCTATATATAGGAAATGAAGAAAAACTAACACATTTATACTTGAGAGTAGGTACCTTTCAAATGAAACTCAATTTATGAATAACGTCACCGTAATGACGGTCATATTAAAGCGCTTATTACACCATCCTGAATGTCGGACCCGGAATTTAGTGTCCGATTTAGGACGAGAAATTCAGTCGCCAATTAGACCGTCCTGAATGTCGTATCCGATATCACAGCTTTACGATCATACAGTAGTTAAACGAATGTTCTTGTAGCTGTAAAAATACAAAGCTAGGTAAATAGGAGGTATATGTAGGTAGCTAGGTAGGTACGTGTCATTTTCAACGCTAATCTGAACTAGTTTTTAACCGACTTCATCAAAAGGAGGAGGTTCTCAATTCGATTGTATACTTTTTTTTTTATCGTTATTCGCGCGTATCTTCGACATTTATGGACCGATTTTGATGATTATTTTGTTGTTCGATTGAGTTTTCTTGCGAGATGGTTCCAATTATTTTTTTTTCAAATCGGGTCAGTAGTTTTCAAGTAATCCCGAAAATACTATGACTTTACATCAACTACCTTGACGACTTTGTTATTTATGAACCGAATTAGATGATTGTTTTTGTTGGGAGAGGGATACCTTTGTGTAGTATTTTTAACAGACTTCAAAAAAAGGAGGTATTCAGTTTGTATATGTATGTACGTTTCTTCGCGATTATCTCACGTTTGGCTGAGCCGATTTTACTACCTAAATAATATACCTACACTACCTAATACGGAAGGTACTTATACTAAAATTAAAAAAAAATAAAAATGTTTAAAAAACAAAAAAACCGACTTCAAAAAACCTGCCTCTAAAAAGCAAGAAATAATATATAAATCATTAGATACGCATTATCATATCATTGTTATAATAAAACACGTCTATTGAAGTCGGGTGGGGCTTTTAGAATAAAAAAGAAAGTTGTAGGTACTCCAGCGCCACCCGACTTTAATAGACGTGTTTTATTATAAAAATGATAATGCGTAGCTAATGATTTATATATTATTTCTTGCTTTTCAGAGGCAGGTTTTTTTGTTTTTTATATTGATGTAGGTCAAAAAAAAGCAAATCACAGAGTGACAACCCTTATATACTTTTAGTCGTTGCGCCAACTGTCTATCTAGCTAGACGAACGGCGCGGCGGATATTTTTTCGCCAACATAAAAGGCGTTGACTGACTGTACTATTTATGCTGTGGTACTACTGTGTCGGAGCCGAGCGTCCTGAATGCGATTACACCGTCCTAAGTGCTTCCGATTTAGCATCCGATATGTCGGAGACAATTTCTATCCTAACTAGGATCCTAAATCGGATCCTAGCTTCCTGAATGCAATTACACTGCTCTGAATTTAGGAGTGACGTCATATCGGGTCCGACATTCAGGATGATCTAATTAGCTCTTAAAGCAGCACTTCAGAAAACAGCATTGAATTGAAATAAATAACATTATCCAGCACACTGAGGCGTGAGTTCTTAAATTATGTGCGTTTTTCAGCATGCACGCCGCCAATGTGCGCAGTTATTTGAAAATACGCACAACTAAAATAGAGCAAGACGGGGATCTGCGTATTTTAGTAATAACAAATTACATATGGTAACTAAAGCATTTAATTTTATCGAAAACGTGTTGAAAGTTCAACTACAAAACTCCGATATTTATTGGCGCAACGAACGACACAGAAACGACTTTAACACTTCTACCCTAAACTTTCTGTCATCATGAAACAATGATAAAGTGTGTACGTTTTCTTTTATTTTGTAATAAAAAACTGCTGTAAAATTTTGTTTCTTCTTAAGAATATAATGTATGTTTAACTTCCAGTTGATCAAATCATTCAATTAATACAGATTTGCCTTTTTGTCACAATAACTTGAGGTGTTAAGCGTTGTTTCAACAAACCTGTGCTCTTGATGCTATTTGCAATAAACATTTGTCTGACTCGTAATTTTAAATCCTTTTAAATCTATTACGAAAAATCTGCTTCACATTCAGAGTAGGTACCTATTACCTACTCCAGTAAACGTATTCGCGTCCTATTTCAGTTGCGAAAGAAATGTTAAATATTTAATTTTATGAATCTCATGCTTTTTCACACTGTACCATTTGAGACGTCAAAACACGAATTAAATTTCATTTTCACATCATAATTATCTCATCCATTAACTAACACACATAATTCCTCTTATGTCATAACAAGACTACTCTAATGTAACGTACAAACTATAACTGAAAAAATTACGACTTCGTCCAATACTTGAAAATAATTACCTACCTACCTACTTAACCTTTTTTCATATTTTCTGGTGAACAATTTCGAGGAGCTTACATTTGTTCGGTTTTCAGATCCAGATTTCAAAGTCATATGATTCACCAAATATTCAAGAAATAATCTATAAATACATATTGGACAGCATGACACACATTAGTAAAACCCCTGAACACAAGACAGTTGTATTATGAAAATCGGAAACAACGAATAATTATACGACAACGACATCTCAGAAAAATAATATGGAGACTGGCGTTCTATACCACTTAGTAAAACAGTACTATTATGTATATTCTGTGGTAAAACTATAAAACAACTCGGTCGAACGATCTGCAACAAAACGAATCGATCGATCCCTTGCATTGCATGCCATCGAACTTTGACTTTCTCTTGGCATGCATCACAGATTCGACACTGTGGAGCGACAACTTGGCATAATTCCAACGAAATGTAATAAATAGAGACCGACGGCGCCAGGTCGCTCTCCATACACTCAACGATCGTGATCCTCTCGTAAAATTAACTGACGTCGTAAATAAAAACTATATTGCAACGGCAATTTATACACCAAGATACCTTAAGAGTGACGCATGTTTTCCAGTATGTAGCCGCTTGGAAATTGCGTAGTTACATAACATGAGCAAAAAAACTTAACAAGAGGATTCTTGCAACACTCAAGAGCTTACAATCAAACATCTCACGTCAGTAGCGCAACGTCCGCTACTATATTGAAGACATCACCAACTCTTCAACTAACTTTAAGATGTTGCAGTGCGAGTCTACAATAACGGTTAGGATCTATCCTTTTGTGCCTCTTTATTCTTCTAGGAAGTGCAATAAATTTTCTAATTGTATTATTTGTCAAAAAAAAGACTCATAATAAATTTGCTTTAAACCAAAGTCGATTCTTCAATCAATAACCTTGATTTCTTTATCATTGCTCAATGGAAACACAGTTGCCGACCGTCAGTTTTACACTTCGCGCAGCATTATTTTCAATGTTAACATAACACCCGACAATACCAGTACATCGATTACTATGCACTGTGAAGCTATGTTTTTTGCTGGTGCATCGGTAAGTCACAGTATAGTTATTAGTAATAGGCGCAACGGTTCCTCAAACACCAACCAACATCCAGTTATTCCGTGTCGGTATATAAATGCTGTTTCATTTCATTAGATATACGTGTTATGTATGCTACAGCAGCGTTATTATCACAAACATTGAGATTGTTTTGTTTTTGGGACACGGTATTAATACATTCTGTTATTTTAGCAGAATATTAATGATAGTGACCAATAACAATATCGTTTCCAAAAGCAACAATGTTCCTACCCAACTTTTTAGTACTTATGTTTTGTTTGCTAACAAAATATTAAGCTAAATAAAAATGTTTCGACAACTTTTATTCGGTTATTTATGAACTCATGGCGTCTATATTTTGATTATTTCAACAAAATAGAACAAATGGGTACCTATGTATGTATACCAAACACGGGATTTTTTTTTAATATCACATACGGTGGAAGAAAATTATCGAAATAATTGACAACATTATCGTTTTTATTAATTAATAACTAATAAACTTTTTCTTATTTTGGAAAACTGACAATCACAAAACTAGAGAGGGATTTTCATTAGAGTTTCAAGATTATAGGTTTATTATTAGTTGGCAATATTAATGAAAAAATACAAAATTGTAGGATTTTTTTCTATCGAGAAAAGTTTTAGCTATCATTTTTCCCTCAATCGCATAACTGAGTTTACTTTTTTGGGACCGATAAATCAAGTAATACAGTGTGAAATCGTTGTTCAAAAATGTGCTTTTGACGTTGTACGGCCCCTTAATACAGAAAGTATAAACAAGTTATAGAAATAACTAACCATTCGAGCAAAATTATGTGTCACGTCCTCACGTCACCAAAACCCAAAACACCAACAATGTCAAGACAGCAAAATCAGTTACAATTAAGAAGAAAATACTAGTTGACATAACAACGAAATGGAAGCCGGCCAACTAGGGCAGGTAAATCTTGTACCAACTTTCTTTCAAGAACTTTGGAAGGTGACAACGATGTAATAATACCACAGACAGAACGCAGAACAGTTAAGACAGGATATAAACACGATACAAATAAACCTTGTGGTGTAATTTTCCAGCGATAAACGATATTATATTTAATCTGATTGTAAAGCAAATACACTTTCACAACTATACTTCACGATAAAGAAAATACTTTCAACAAGGTAAATCTTGCTCTACTACTTTATCGATCTCTATAATAGAAATCTTTTAAAATCGTCAAAGTGCTGAAAACTAGCCAGGAGAACTCTATATTTTCTGTTGGACTTTCTGGTTCCAACTTCCAAACCATACATACAGGTGTCATATTCTCAGGCGGAATTGCGGATTCGATTCCCGTCTCAGAATATGTGCGAGTCGAATTTCTAGTTTTTTATTAAGTATCATACAGTCAGGGTCATGAAGGTCAACATCATATTATAACCTCGTAATAATACCATACCATACCAAACCACCATATAAGTGGCACTCACTCTACGATCTAACAAACTGAGATGACTTTTAATAATTTAGCATCAGTCTCTGACCTCTGTTAATCAATGTCGCTTCAGCAGACAGTGAAAAAAGAATCGTGGGTTTTAGACGTAATTTAATTTATCCTGGGAATATATTATTTGTTAGAGCTATCAAAGTCGACTTAGTAAATGTTTAATTTTGATATGATCGATATCTCACGATGATGAACTTATTTAGTCAGTAAGACTCAGTGCGTATTATTAATGTCTGAATTGTTTAGTTATTTGCGTTACGAGTAGGGTCAACAACTGGTAAAATATTATTAGTTCTCTCTCAAATAATCTCTTTAAAATAAATACTCAGACAGAACCCAATTAAATTCGACTTTAGCCCCAATTAACAACCATAGCACGGATTAACGGGTTACGAAATAATGCTAAAATTGTAACTAATTAAACTATGAAAAGAATCCAATTAGTAGTAATTTAATTATCAATCCTCTAATTCCTCTCCTACAGGATAATATAAAATATTATTACAGAAGCTACACAATTGCTTGCTAAAGAAAGCAAGATAGGTACATCAAGAAGAATATGTGGTAGTGGCACAGAATATATAATAGGTAGTGGTTTTGGTTATTGTTATTGTAGCACAAAAAGGTGTAAGAGACCAACGATACAAGGTTATTTTTAGTTAATACAAAACCTCTCGTGGGGTTGATCAGACCATCAAACAGATCAACTTTCATTATGGGACCAACCTTGAAATCGCGATAAAAAAATCAGCTGTTTCATACATTTCGATAAAGTAGAATAGTACTTTGTATGGAACAGAACAGCAGATTTTTTTTCGTGATTTCGAGGTTGGTCCCATAATGAAAGTTGTTCCGTTTGATGGTCTGATCAACCCTTTTGTATTAACTAAAAATAACCTTGTATAATCTATTGAAGGGCTTCTGTTTCTATATTTTTGTAAGAATAGGAATCTCGGTTGTGATAAACTTGTGATAAAAAAATACCAATAAAAATGTTTTAAAAAAACATTAAGATTCTCAATGTTCTCAGTTAGAAAATTAACTAAAAGAAAGGAACATGTACTAATATGTTTCATAGTAACTATTTACATTAAATTATTGTAGTAATCGTCCAAGATCGTCTTCTATCTATTTCAGATAGCAACACCTGTCTTATTCACTTGGTTGAAGAAATAAAACAAACGACGCTTATCTCACGTAGATAACATCATTACATAAATGACTGTTAAGTAACCTAACAGTCAATTTGAGTAAAATGGTGAAGGTACTTCTTTAAATTGTATAAAAGTGGTAACTAGGTTATAATATACAGGTAATTTAGAAATAAATAAATTCACGTCATTTGATAAAGATAAATCCATCGAAGATAATAAATAAATTCACGTCATTTGATAAAGATAAATCCATCGAAGATAGACGTCATTAATTTAATTACAGTTCAGTTCCTTAAGCAACTTTAATGTCTAACTACCAGAGTCTCGACGCAAAGTATTTGTTCTATGTAATTATGGAAAATTACCGCCATTCAGCGCCATTCTAGTGATCTTAAGAAATACAGACATGAACACGAGTGAACGGCGACATAATCGACGACCTATTTGTACAATACTCAACATCGTGTCGGTGTATATGTTTCTATTGCCCATTTTCCTCATTTTCTTTTTGTAAATGAGTAAATCGTGTAGTCAATTAAAGATGTCAATATAGATTACCTTGTACTTAAATTGAGAATGACTCAGGCTTTGAACAATTACATAAACCATTGACATCTTTAAGTCTTGATTGAAAGCCTAATTAATATTGCACAGGCCTTCACTGTAGAGTAGATGAAACAAACGAGAACAATAAAATACTGGATCTAAACAGCCAAAGCAAAGACAAAGATTTCTTCAGAGAATATAACAAAATAAACCCACAACAAAGCAATTGACCTACACGCGTCTCCTCCATCCACCTCCAGTCATTTGTGGATAGAATACAAATTAACATTGACAGCGTACAAACTAATGAACTAACAAAAATAGTACAGAGAATACTTGAATAAACTTTGGGGATATATCCTAATGCCAATATTTTTAACAAATATAAAACGATAAAAATAATCTTTTAATCTTGCGTATGCTTACTTTTATCTCAAAATATTTCCACTCTGTTAAAGAATACTAATTATATGCCAACAACTACGGGTGAAGGAATTTTGTAGAATCTAGAATAAGATCCAAAATCTTTTAAAGATGTTCAGAAAACTAAGTAGAGTAGACGAACTGTTCGCATCTTAGGTTCACATTCTTTTCAACAATAGAATTGCCTAGTACCTACCTACCTATACAAGAATTCGTCCGACTCACAAACATTTTTCATAACTGACAATATCAGAAAACATTCAGCCTTACTTGACAATGGCAGTGAAACACCTAACCATGGAAATTTGACACGATAACCTAAATAAAATAGTTCATAAACATCAAAGATGTTACGTAACTCGTACAATACTGACCATAGAAATAGAATCAATTTTTTTAAGTCTATGATACTGACAGTCGAGAAGGATCAATTGTGTTGTGAAAGACACTCCGGAAGTGTTGGAAGAAGGAAAATCCAGGACTGGAGTTTATGAATCAGTTGGTGAGAACCACATTGGTTCCAATTCCAATTAGCCAACGCATGTGTCTCGGTATTGGGTCCGATAGCAACACACAAAGGAAGCGAACAATAGTTGCTCCGTCCGTCACGCCGCGCCATCGCCATTGATCTGCAGACACGGCTAGCCAGTCTGTCGCCGACTCCACGATACCAACAAGCCAACTAAACAACAATAACCATAAAGGATCTCTTCCATTATCGCATCTAAGTACTTATATTATCGCGTTTGCAAGCATTGCTAATAATGATAAGCTTCTTTAACGAAAAGAAAGACATGCACGAGGTAAAATATTTTTAAATACTACAGAACTATTTATGATTTTGGCAAAACAAATGTACCAAAATTCAGGGTCATCAATCATAATTTGGTTGGCAAGCACATGCAGTCTAAACGAGAGACTTCGGTACACACCGCTATACACGAGTCTGGTGATGATGGGCTACATTACAAAATACCTAATTCCCGCTTACAAAAAAAAATCCACCGCATGACATGAATGACGTAATCGATTGTTTTACTCCCCGACACGCATGCGGTTAGCCTATTCCTTTAACTCTGGCCAAGGTCAAGCTCATATTATGTGGCATTAACCTACAAAATACTTAATCAGTTTATTGATTATTTAGAAAAACTGTACACCGTCATCGTTGAACCCAGCGAACTAAAATCTATGGAAGTGTAATTGCAAACAAATATTGCTTAAAAAATGGTACCACGGAGCCGAAAAAGTACAACCCGCTCAGCTCTAGTCGGGCCAGCCACGCACCCGGTGACTGACGTTAGTGTTCTTTTTAATAAATTGCAGTTTGTATTGTAGAGAAAAGATAGAAAGAGAGAGTTTATTAGAAATGACGTCCTTTATGGTCAAATGGTGTAAAAGATGCAAAGAAGGCAGTAAAAATATGCAGAAAAAACGTATCTAATTTTTTCGTTTAAGTATAGAAAATATCTATGGGTTTGCAAATTATGGTCGCTAATAAGCAACCAGTGTTCAGACGCTTTGTGCTGCATAATTAATTTCCAGCATTTTTAGCACTATCCACTTAGTTGTACTTTTCGTGTGGTGCCATTTTTTGAGCAGAATGCTTATTATTCCATAGATTTTAGTTCGCTGGTTGAACCAGTCTCGAGTACACGAAACCACAGATTAAATAAATTACTAACTACACGAAAAACTCGCCTGCTATTTTTTGTTACACTACACGTGGCATGTAAGACGAAGAGATGAGCACCGACACCGACAACTGGCTACATCGGGTATATTTTTTTATCTAACTCCTCTTGAAATTGGGACAGTACTCATAAAATACCTTAGCCTTAGCTGAACTAAGTTCGTAACAAGTTACCAAACTAAAATGTATTTTTCTCAAAACGACACTGTAATACTGTTTTTTTTCATAGTGGTTCTAATGTCGTATCTATGGTATTGTTGTATGGTCTGTGCTATGAAGTTACAAAAATATGCACAAAAAACCATAATAATAATATGCGTACACAGAGAGATTTAGGTATTAGATTAAATTAGGTAAGTAAGTCATTAAAATAATTTTTTTGCCCAGAGGCTAACAAAGTAATATTATATTATATTACTCGTATATTAGTGGACGTATTCTATTACGTTGATATCGTCATTACCGTCATTACCAAAAAACAATGTACAATTGGATAATCAGTATTTGCATTTTCATTTAAGTTGTATTTTATTCAATTCGATAGGGAAATTTCTGAGAAAAGGGTAAAAAAATCCGGAGAATTGGACACTTTAATTTGCGATGCGACTTCCTTATTGTTTCTCCTTTCGTTTAAATTGATGTTGGATTCATTACGTTTTTATGCCAAAGCGATTAGGAGAAAAAGCAACTTTTTTAAGGAAAAAGTTCTAATGTTCTTTTGCTTTGTAGTACTTAATTGCCTCTGATATGTTGCGAACTTCTATGAAACGACCGCACTTATTACCGTGACTACACTACCTACCAATTAGGTGATACCTATATCTTTTTTGTAGGATTTTTCCTTACAAAGCCAAATTAATTACTTTTAGTAACGAAGCTATATTAAGAATGAGTAAGCATTAGATCACACAAATGATGACGGGGTTCAAGTTTTTTGACTCCCTCTTCTTCTGATTTTTTTTTGTATAATCTTGTTTATCCAACAGTACACAATCCGAATTGCTTTTTTGCACTAAAAATGACGAATAAATATATTAAAGATTAAGAATTTCACGACTTAGTTTATCAATTAGGAACCTGTATAATTTGGTAGGATTTATACATATAAAAAGCTGAATAATCAATATAAAAGAAAGTATACATTACCTACCAAATGTGCGTGCCGCTAAAACTCAGAAAAATGAGTTTCGGTACGATCAAGGAAGTTATATTATTATTGTGGTAGCCCTCTATCCCCTATCTACATCCATGAAGATGAAGAAAGAAGGTTTCTGTTTTTACCTTCAGGCTTCCGCACACATTGCAAAATAGCATCTGATTCCTGACGTCACGTCACGTTACCCCGCTAACAATGCATTAATTAACCCGTTTTACTTTAGTCTCTTCAAACACATTAGTCGATCATAATTTTCTGCAGTAGGTTTTCAGTTTTAAAGAACTACAAGACCTGTAAACATTTAAAAAAAAAAAACTATATATTGGGATTAAGTGAGTAACATCCATTGAACTTTGTTTAATCAATGGTAACATCATAATGCTGTAATGCGACTCATTTGCGCAAGTAGGTATAATAAGTTTAGAGCGCGTCTAGTTTTTAACTATTATAATTGTTATACTTATTATGAACAAAAAAATTAAAAAAAACCTCTAGAAATCTCATATCAACTCCCTGTACGGAGCCGGGTACCACAGCTATATAGTATTCTATAATAATATGTATGTCGCTTCCGATCACATAGACCAGCGATAACCAATCAGTGGTACCCGTACCCAAGGGTACGCGAGGTTGCATCAAGGCCATCAAAGGGTTTTATCATTCCTGCAATAAGAGGTCGCGAGTTTGAGGTGTTTCTTGGAGTACGTACACGTAGGAAAAATTAATTGGGAAAAAACTACTGATACTTATAACGAAACGAAATTCAAACGTTGGAGTTTGGATGGGTTATTCCAGATGGTATGGTACAGCGTGCAATATAGAGAAGAGAGCCATGCTCGGCATTTCTGCGCAATGGACTCAGAAATGAGGAGATCCGCAAGAGAACCTTAGTTACCTTAGACACAGAATACATAATTGCCTTAGTCACAGTAGTGACTAAGGTAACCAATATCACTCGAAGGAATGCTCAGCTGAAGTGGCAGTGGAAACGTCTCATCTGTCTGTACCTATAAAATAATATCACATGTAGCCACTGATATAGGATATATAAATCACAACAACACGTCATGATTCACCAATGACAGCTGGCCACGACCATAAGAAGACTGTCCCCTGGAGGAATGCCGGGAATTTGGCAATGGGCCACGAGACTGGGATACCGGAAAATATCATTTTGTTTGCACTTTGTCAAATCTTTCATTGATTTGCTTTATAATTATAATCTGTTTATCTTCACCCTAACGCTGAGCTAATAACAGACAGCATACGCAAAATTGCAATATAAGTTACTCAATATGTTACACGTCAATAAATGTATGTACTTCTGTCTATCCTATCTATCAATATTTAAACTTAAATGCCTCAGGCCACAGGATTTTACAAACTTAATTATCTAATTTTATAAGTATAATACTATGTAGGTACCTAAAAATTTCTTGTTTAACCGGATTATTAATATATTTACTTAACTTACCTTTTTCTTTTTATATTCATAAGTCAATTGTTAGGAATTTATTATTTAGTTTTACAGGCCATTATTTAATTTTTTATGCATGCTGAGTACACCTGTAATTGATGTCATACAAGCATTCTTGTGGCAAATGTTTGTTTATACCTATCTACGTTATTGTATGTACATTGTTGGAGTACCTTTAAATAAAATAAAAAAAAATAAAAAAAATAGAGTACCTAATCATTTTAAAGGTGCTTAGTCTTCTGTTATAAAGATAGCTTAGCTAGAGCATTAAACCAACTAAGGCTTAGCTAGTCTAGTAGTGAGTATAAATTGTATAAATAAACGCAGACTAGGAAAATTACTTTTTACTTTTATGACTTTCAATGACGCAGAAGAACTTTGAACTATAATCTTAAAATAAATAACAACAGGTCAGGTGTTATTATTCTAAACTTCATTCCACATGCAATGCAACAGAAATTGACTAGTACCAGCGTCACCTAACTCACATGACCACATCATAAAGTGCTATAAAACACTGGGAGGACTTGACATCAATATCCGTCAAAAATTGTGTAGCTTAGCTGATAGAAAATTAAAAGTTTTTAGATAAAGAGTGTCCATGGGCGTAGCGAGGTAATTGTCAAGCGTTTTTTTACATGGACCGATTCCCCCAAAAATCAGGCCTCTCCCTCCGAAAAACTGGCCTGGCTACGCCTATGAAAGTGGATGACGTAAATGTAAATGATAACATAAAAGTAGATACTATCCGTATGCGGAAATAATACTGTTCGTGAAATCGATACCAGAATTCTTACAAGTGCAGTTATTCTGGTGCACAATGGCTCTCTTGGCGATTGTGACGCAACTCATGAGTAAGCCCATCGTAGTAAACAAGGAAGGATTATGCACGAGTCGTTGCATAAAGGAGCCTTATTTAGAAACCTTCGACTGATAAAGGAACTCAAAATAAATCCCTATACATTTATAGGTATACATTTACTTTATGCATTAGGTGTCACAATAGTGAATGGTGCCATGAAAGCGTGCCCTTGTACGTGGCGCGCGGGCGTCCACGTCTCCACAATCCAGTCATTTAAAGCACTAGTGTACTAAAGACAACAGAAACCCTTCTATGGTTTTATCATGAGCATTCAATACGGTGCAAAGAGGTTCTTTATGCGCGACAACGATAATAACGCGTGTTCTTATTTCATGCTGGTAATTTTGAGTCATACCTACTAGGGTCTTATTTGTTTGATTTAATGCTTTGTGCAGTTTGTGAAGCTGCTAGCTACCATACCTACTACTATGCAAGCCAAATAAGAATAGTACTGCCAAACGGCAAACTTGATCTTTGTTCCTGTTCATCACATCCTACACCACAGCAATGCAGTTTTGGTATCACTACATAAAACAAAGTCCCTCGTCGCGGATTGAACGGATATTCATGTGGTTTTCACCAAATGACAGAATTGATTCCCGAGGAAGGTTTAGGTGTATAATAAGTTAAGGTTTTATGTAAATTGGTAGAAATATGACGATAATAGTTGAAGATGTCGGCAAAAATTAAGCTGACTGGGAGCTTGAAAACCACATTTGTTTTCTAATAAGTGATTAATATCGGGTTACTATTTATAAATTAAGAAAAACTTCAAGAAAACCACACACATCTGGCAGCAACAAATGATGATAATTATAGCAGTATGGTAGGTTATTTTAAACGCCTGCTCTTATTTTTGGCTGCAAAAAGAAAGTCTAGCTAGGTACAGACGGTAGGTATACTTCACTTGTCCAATAATATTGTTAACAATTTAACAATTTAAATATCGGGTAGTCGATTTTTTTTTACATATTTAGCCATGTGTTCCTTAGAGAAAGTTGTTTAGTTTCATGGACTGAACACATCCTCAAAATTTGGATGGTGAATACAAAATGACTCTGTATAATCATATAATAAAAACTTAACAAAGCTTGACAAAATATGATAATTATTTAATAAGTTCATGAAATTCTCATAATAATAATGTTTTTATTTCAGTAAGTACAAAAATTTATTAAAGACTTTCTTCTAAGATATAGATAATAGATTTTTCAACACACTTGCTCGTATGCTTGGCCATAAATTGAGCTATAACAAACGCGTGCAATAATATATGTCGGAGCGAGAGCGTAATGCTGGTGACAATTCGGAACAGAATCGGCGCAGGCTGGATACGACTAAACTTTATGTTGCTAAACTCCTTTGATTATGGTAATGGGTGACTGGCTGGTTGGAGAAATATCAAGCGTTACGTCAGTTTTAACATAACGTTGGAGTGTGGTCTGTGGATGGGTTGTCTTCCTCGTATAGCTATTCGGTGAGCTCAGTGTGGAAAGATGGAGGTTATAAGATTGAAAAATGGAGATTATTGATTATTGCGAGTTATAATACATAAATTACAGCAGAAGGTGTCTATATTATTTTAAATAAATCCAATAGTAAGCAATCATTCTTATTATTTCTCCATCCACTTCCATTGAAAACTGGACACCTTTACATAAATGTGTAAGTAAGTGTTAAGTCAAACAAATATTTATTATTATCAAATTATTCATAATTCACAATATTTTGTTATAAAATATTAAAATATTTGCATTGTATCACTTAAAATTATAATTTTGAAGTAGGCTGTATGCTCACTCACCCCTTTGTTCGCAAAATATTCTTGCGTTGGGCGTGTGAAAAAAACAAAAAAAAACCTGCGCGCCTTTTCTCATAATTAATTATCATAATTTTGTTTTTGTCGTATGTGTTGCAGTGTGGTAAATTACTTTGTTTTTTCCTCGCAAATGTGTTGAAAAACGTCGTATGGAACTCGTGAGCTTTTGCTTATTGCACACTCGGCTGAGTTACGCCCTCGCCTGCGGCTCGGGCTGCAACCCACAGCCTTGTGTGCAATGAGCAACCTAAGCTAACTTGTCTCATAATGTACTATTATGCTTCAAAGTACATAATAATTGCCCATATGCGAATTTGCCTTTATGAACGCTACTATAATAGTACATTAGCTGTTTTAATCCCTAGTTTAGTCTCCCATAAAAAAATCTAAAACCCGCATTTTTTATCCTGGTAACCCATAAATCAAGTAGTGGCATATAGTCTTTGCTAAATTAAAAAGTAATAACTCTGGTCTAAAAGGAAGAGAAATAAGAAGAAATAAGAATAATAAAGAATAAATTAGATTTATAAAAAAAATAGAGATTGAGATTTAGCATAAATCGATAATAATTATGCCTTTAGGGTCCATGATAGGAAAACATGAAGACAAGCTAAAGAAATTATCTAGTAGCTACAAGTATTAAATTGAATTTTTAGATTTTAGCATTCACAATGCTATTTTTATATATTAAGTTACTTAATATAACTGAAAAAATATTAGAAAAAATCGACTCACCTGTAGCAGCTCAGACGGGACTCGAACCCGCACCCTTAGGATTCCGGCCCAATGCACTAACCAATTATGCTACCGAGTCGCTAGTGGGAGTGGCGAAATTTTCTAATACTTTTTACGTTTTCGCTGTAAGCCAGCGTTATTTCATCAATGTGAAGAATTACCTTCAACATTTGAATGCAACATCTTTACAGACGCCAGACAATCGATTAAGATGAAACAGCTATATATTGAATTTTTTGATCTACAAATTCAGCTAAAGATAATGATGAAAAAAATCTAAAACCAAAACTAAAAACATTGAATAAGTGCAGAAGTGAGGTTATTTTCCATACTCTTTACACTTAAAGAAAAAGACAGAGACAAATGTTTCCGCATAACCGAGCCTTAACCCGGTGTTGTCATATTGTTTGGGTCTAAATTACTCACCATTTTTTGATTGGCCTACAGCTTGAAAACAAACAGGAGGGGGGATGAAGGGGGGCACCCCCTGGTACCCTCCACCCTTGAAGCAAGCCCTTGGTTTCAGAGATACTCATAGTTGAAGAAGGTTATGACTGTACCAGTGGTAAACCTAACCCAATAGGAGGGGGAGGGGTACAACCCCTTCTCTAACCACCACCTGCCAGAGATGCGTAGTTATCAAGAAAAATATTTTTTTGTAAACATAACCTCAAAACCAAAAAGTAACTGACTAATTTTGTCACAAAAATTTTGGGAAAAATCGTAAGCAACCGAGTAATTTGGCGATCTTTAATAATTTATTTCTCGAAAACTATTGGGTTGCTTCAAAAAAGAACTTCACTGAAAGACTTCTTTCATCGTGTAGTTTCAGTCAAAAAATTATGAATCTCTAAACCAGCGCTCTTAATGCACAGTTTAGCCGCAATGGGGATTTAAATGCCTCAGTCATGATGAAATGCTTCAAGTGAGTGATTATATTTTCAAACCACTACCTAAATCATCTTTTCCAGATGAAGGGTTTAGAAATTATTGAAAAACTACTTATGCTGTATGTCACATGGAGAGAGAATTTTTCAACAGTTTACAAAGAAATAATGTCGGAAAGTTACCATACAAAGTTCCATTCATGCCAAGATACATTCAAAAAAGATATTATAGGTACTATTTGTATATTGACTACACTTACCGCCAAAGAGATTATTGAAGAAATCAGGAGACCACGGAATGGAATACTTTGAATAAAAATCAATCAGTCCTTCAGAGCCAGCCAATGCCAAAATTAGGATGTAGATGGAGATTTTACATGAACTTAATCTTAAAAATTATACTATATTTACAACACCAACTGAAAATACATTTATTGAACTAAATCAGTAAATAAAATAGTAGTCCACTGGAGCAAATATTAACGATTTAGTAACGTTTGATAAAACTAAAAAACAGAAAAATTGAAATTTTAATCACGACACGAAGTACCAAAAAAATATTTGACATTGACAGATAACTTTTTTCTTTTGCCTGCCACAGAACACGTAATAGTGGAGGGCCCCGCCATAGACTGCGGTCCGCATAGTGTTAATATCGATATTATCGCGATAACAGACGGTCCGCATGCACGTTAGCGCGCTTACAATGGCCGCGTTCCGAATGACGCTTACAGCACTGTGAGCGCGCTAACGCCCGGTCCAGATTGGCGTATAGTTTGCAGACTCACCATGGAATTAGAAGGTTTTGATTATGTCAAAAAATTGTTAGTAAATAGTGAGAAATAGTGAACCATAGCATATAAATAGTGATACTATGGTTTCGAAGATATTTGAGTATCTTGGTGAGGCTGCTATCTTGACGTCAAGCTAGCAGACACATTAAGAAATACAGTTCGTATCAATATGATTTATATGCCGAAAAATTGTTAGGAAAATAGTGATAGTATACGCAAAATTTCAATAATATTGCTTCAATACAAGCCGAGATATTACGGTCTCAAAGTGGGCTGCTAACTTGACGTTTCTGTCGATGGCGATTCCAGAGAAACGGGTACAAGTTTTAAACAAATAAATATATCAATAAATTGTTAGTGAAATAGTGATTCTTACGATATAAACAAAAAAGAATTCTTTATTGCTATTTTCCAAAAATCGAATGTGAACTTCTACATAATACTCTGAATATAGGCTGTTGATCAATATTGAACTTTGCTCCACAGTAATAAGGTTTAAACTTGATTGCAATCATGAGGTGAGTACTGTCAAGCAAAAAAGTGAAATTTATATTTTATGACTGTGTCAATAACTAGTCATGTCCTCGGTTGATATTGATTTGGTAGTAGTTATTCTAAACAATACCTAGGTCTTTTGTCTTTTGGCCGTAATTGTCTCGAGAATAGTTGGGATATGTTTAGTTAAGTATTATGATATTTAACCGCGGCGAGGGGAGATCCCGTGCCCTGGTTGGTGAGTGATATAGTTGTGCACTACTAAATATGGAGAAGCTTTGCATGATATGACTGAGAAAATATCTACATAACTCAAGATTATACCTATACATTTTATTAATTATTATAAAACCAAAATAGAAGCTACGTACCTTTAAAATGTAGGTTGTATGTTTTAAACGATAGGTATAAACTTTCACTTCATGTATTTTTTTTTGAACTCATTACCATTCAAATCCAAACAACTTTAACCATAACCAACTTTTCGCCATTGTCGTTAACCGAAATCACTTATGTATACAAAACCACGCCATCTCACGGTGTTTCTATATACTACAGCTCGCGCAAAATAACTTGACCTAAACCATAGACAATGAATAAGTCATTTATAACTATGTTAAAGTTTATAATTATTACACTTGTTCTAATAATTTAATGTTGTCATCAAACAATAACGATATTCATTCACGTTAAACGCCACCATACAAACATATTTTTTACAATTCATGAATGAAACACTAAAAATAAATTAACAAAAATAAAAACGATTGTAGATTTCATACACAAGGTAGGTAACCGGTGGTTGACCTACGCGGCAACAAACAATAAGAAGCGCCATCTCTCGGAAAAGAATGTCAATTTCTCAGTTATAAATTTAACGTAGTAGATAGGTACCTATTTACTGAGATATAAAATTAAATTAGTAATCAGTAGGTAGGAAGTAGATAATATAAGTAGAAAATATTAATAGTTTTTCCCGAATAAATAACTAAATAAATGAACTAAGAGTAGAATATTGACACAATCATTTTTTTCTCGATGAGATTTAATAAAAAAAACCGAAAAAAAAGTAGGTAGAAAAGTATTTTTTATATCAAATCAATATCAACCGAGGATATGACTAGTTATTGACACAGTCATAAAATATAAATTTCACTTTTTTGCTTGACAGTACTCACCTCATGATTGCAATCAAGTTTAAACCTTATTACTGTGGAGCAAAGTTCAATATTGATCAACAGCCTATATTCAGAGTATTATGTAGAAGTTCACATTCGATTTTTGGAAAATAGCAATAAAGAATTCTTTTTTGTTTATATCGTAAGAATCACTATTTCACTAACAATTTATTGATATATTTATTTGTTTAAAACTTGTACCCGTTTCTCTGGAATCGCCATCGACAGAAACGTCAAGTTAGCAGCCCACTTTGAGACCGTAATATCTCGGCTTGTATTGAAGCAATATTATTGAAATTTTGCGTATACTATCACTATTTTCCTAACAATTTTTCGGCATATAAATCATATTGATACGAACTGTATTTCTTAATGTGTCTGCTAGCTTGACGTCAAGATAGCAGCCTCACCAAGATACTCAAATATCTTCGAAACCATAGTATCACTATTTATATGCTATGGTTCACTATTTCTCACTATTTACTAACAATTTTTTGACATAATCAAAACCTTCTAATTCCATGGTGAGTCTGCAAACTATACGCCAATCGGTCCAGGGGGCTTACCATCAGCAAATAAGAAACCATTCAGTTCAAAAGCAGCCCGAAAAAAAGACTGCTTAAGGCCTGCTTTCATACTAACCATTGAGATCATGGTACGAAAAAGTAAAGCCGTTCAATATAAGTCCTGCTATAAGAGCTCATAGTAAGGCCCCAGTTCATGCTTACAACGCTCACGTAAGTTGAAGTGACGTCACAGATGACGTCATCGCATGTGCTAACGACGCTCAGCGTATTCCACCAAAGCACTGTGAGCGTAGTCGGTGTAGCTGTCAAATTTCGTTGTCAAAGTTCATTCTTTTCAAAAAATACGTGGTTAAATTGCGAAATTGTTGTGGACGTTGTGGTTATTATTTGTGATTTTTACAAAAGATGGCTGAATTTTTTGATCTGCAGGTGTTTTGTGAAGATACGAACGAAATAATTATATTAAACTGATGTTCAAAGAGCTAGCAGCGGTAAAAAATATTTTGAAGCTTTGATGGTTTATAAATTGGTAGGTAAATAATTGGTTTGAGTGAAGGAACTTGATTCGTATTCATTAAAATACCTATTCCTTAAAAAATATTTACTTAACCGAGATAATCCCTTTTGAGGTTACTTGAAGGCGACGGAGCAAAATAATAAATTAAAAACTGGAATAAGATATTTTCAGTTGCACGTATATTTGACATTCACAACAAACACAAGAGTACACCCAAAAAACTACTCTCTGACCACTAACTTTTTAAACATTTATATTTTGTTCATACAATCCAACTTTAGCGGCGTTAGCGCTCTCACAAAGCGGTCCGAATCAATAGTATCGTGAGCGTGCTGACAGCGTGCTCATGATTTGGACCGGTATAGAATGACGTCTAATGCTGTGAGCACTGTTGGCGTGATTCGGAATGCGGCCAATATCTAGCCTAGCGTGACGTCACTCATGACGTCATTACCAGCGCCATCTTGGGCTTACAGCGACTAGCCTCGGAGCGTAATCACAGGGTTGCGTTCAGTGGCTTAGAGTGCGGTTGTTTGATTGTTTTTTATCTCACTCTAAGGTCCGGAACGACCAAGAACTTTAAATGTACAAAGTCTTCGTTTTCACTTTTGTAATACGAATAATTTAAACTTTTCTTTATTCTAAATCAAATAAAATCCGTTTTTTGATGATCTACCATTATCATTTTAAAAATTAGACATTAGACACAAAAACATCCAAACACAAAATAATGTCAAATGACATTGACATTTTTTCCTATAGACAAACGTCAGAGCGTTGTTCAACCACCGAATATGATGGTTAAAAAGTTGCAACGCTCTGACGTTTGGAACGGAAAAGTTGTGTCAACCGAACGTCACGCTCTAATGTTTGGAACGCCGTTAGAGCGTTTGGTTGCACTCGGAGCGTAGGTTCGGAACGCAACCCTGTGAACGTCCTGTCAAAAGTTTTAAGTGACTGTCAAACGAATCGAGTGTCAGAATTTTATTTCGTCAAAAAATAAAAAAATGTTTACAGAAGGAGCTTTTCCTCACTTCACAACAATAGGATAGAGCATTGAATATATTGGTTAGTATTTTGTTATTTGGAGCTCGATCGAAAAGGTGGCTGATGTAAAAAGATGAAAAAAAAGATGTTGGATACACCTGACTTAATAATCAAACGTTTTTCACCACTATCCCCGCTTTAGTTTATTTATTTTTTGGGCAGTCAACAAAAACATGTACTAACTAAAAACAATAAAGGGCTTAAAATATAGATCTTAAAATACAGTTTTTAATTAGAGACAGCCACGGCATGCGATGTGGACAATCAAAGGCTTAGTATAATTATAGGGTTAAGAATTACTTTTAGGGTTAATTAAAATTACAAAATTATCGGGGTTTACGTCGCTTTCTTTCTACCAATAAGTTTAACCATTGCTTTTTATTTTCTGGCACTCTGGTGAAAAATGTCCAAAACACCTAATTGATTAGGTCGGGAAAGAGTGTTATAACGTTTCTGAGTCCAGGGGCCTTACTATGAGCTCTTATAGCAGGACTTATATTGAACGGCATTACTTTTTCGTACCATGATCTCAACGGTTAGTATGAAAGCAGGCCTTAAGCAGTCTTTTTTACGGCCTGCTTTTGAACTGAATGGTTTCTTATTTGCTGATGGTAAGCCCCCTGTTTAATGTAGAATGGCGTCCCAGATTATTTTTTTCTGATTTAGGAACGAAGATGTTAAATCTGCTAACGCGAGATAGTTTATTGGGTGTTTTGATTCTAATTTGTTCGAGCAGAACAAAAATAGTTTTTAGCAAGCATTCCATCTGTTTTTGAAGTTAGAATAAAATGTTAGCGCGCTAACGAGCGGTCCACATTCACCAACTGTCTTTTGTCGATTTTGTCAATTTAAGCGCGATATCGAATGTGGACCGCGCGTGAGCGTTGTTTGTAAACGCCATTATCGAAATTATTGATATGCGGACCGCAGCCATAGAGTACCTTCTACCGTACTTGAACTATTATTTATTCTGTGCTACCGTGCCGGTTTGTTTTTTTAACAATAAGCTAGGCTAGGCATCGTTTTTAATCACATCACGTTCTCTTTGGTTATTTCCAAATAAGTTCACATATAAAAATAAATCCTCTTTAATCACTCGTTAATGTCATTCATATGTCATACTTCAACTCACTTCAACTACAAGCTTTCAAAAATTTATTGACAAACCTGCTGTAAAACTGTGATTATTCAAGAATTATTCTCAAATTACACATGACAATATCAAAATGAAGTAATAATCTAAAATGCCTTCAGAAACTCCATGCATTTGTAGTACTCCAAGCGACTGCCAGGTAAGCTAAACTAATTAGACCAAAAGTATTTTTTTAAGCTGACAATAAGAATGGATGCTATTAGGTTTATTGCGTCCATTCTTCTTGTCATTTGCTTGTCAGCTGAAGAAATGCATTGACTTTATTAAACTACTTGCTCCCCCTAGCATGACCACAGAAACACGATACGATTTATCGCTTTTAGATGTCAAAAAACAAGGTTTTTTTTGACAGTCGAGTGTCGATAAATCGCTATATCACGCAGTATACATATTTTTTTTATTTTCGGTCCTAGGATAGGAATTATTTGATAGTTTCAAAAAATAGGTACTTTTATGAACTAGTGTCTATCTACAGTGTTATCATATTTTATTGTCGCATTATCTTCTCCACGTTGTATAGTGTTTCGGTGGTCATGCTACAGGGGCTGAATGTTGATGAACTGCAAATAAAAGTTCGTAACTTTCTTGTTGCACTCTCACCTCCTGCGCGGTGGTGATGCGGTGCAGCAGACCATACGATGCACGGTAACACAGTCAGGGTTGCTGTAAAAAACGAGTTTTCGATAGCGAAAACTGTTGGCATCGACTCGCACTAGGCCGACGACCGACGCCGCAAGGTGGTATTGTGGAATACCATTTGCGTGTGTGGCTATCATTATTTTATTTTCATTGGAAACCATACAGAACTAACTAATAGCATATCAAAATAATATGATACAAATATACACATTTTTTCGCATATATAAACGAATATGCGAACAAACGGGTACAGATTATAGGTAATATAGTCTGTGCCCTCTGTCACTGTCATCCATCGTGCAGAGTGTCCGTGTGTGATCTTCTTTGTGAAAAAGTATATCTATGGAAAAAGGTGATTTTTATAGTGAGGTTGGTTTTTCAATTCCGATTGAAATTATATAAAAACATCTTATCTAAAGATAGAGAAATAATCACGTTTTCGTAAATCAAAACGTATAAACAATATACGTAACATGATCACGGATGTAACTGATGAATTGGAATTGGAACAAAGTGACAGTGGAATGGAATCTCTGATTGCCAGTAAAGATGATACGCCTGAACGTAGACCTGAGGACTCTTCCTTAACTGTATCGGTTGGTGACAACTTTCATGCTCTTTGCCAAACAAACTATTTATTTTTTCATATATTCTAAAGGTAATTTTTATTTCAGCTCGGATCTTCACCTACTTCAGGTCCACTTAAGGAGTATGATGATGTGAGTATTAAGAGTCCCCGCAAACTACAGACCAAACTGTCGGCCGATAGTTGGAATCAGTATGAAGAAGTATGCAAGTGCGCACACTACAACGATTTAGTATCGGCTGATTCTTCATACAAAACCAACTATCAGCCGATAGAAAGTCTGTAGTCTGCAGGCACGCTAATAGTTGCATCTGTTGCATAGGGACTCAAGTAATCATTCGTTACATTTTATTTATACATCGTTTCTTTGTCTCATGCTCACTTGATAAATCTAAAGAGGTTATGTTGGATTTTATAGGAACCCGATGAAACATTTTCTGAAAGATTATGGGGACTGACTGAGATGTTTCCGGAGTGTGTCAGAAATGGCACTTACACAGTTACAACTAATACTTGGTAAGCCACTGTCTTATTTTCTTGAACCAGTATGCAATAGAAAGCATTCTTTTTAACTCCTTCCAACTAGTTTTTAAGAACTTTAATATTTATTTAATTATACTATACAAAAAAATAAAACTACTTTCTTTGTTATAGATTGAATAGTAAAATATTTCTTCTTTGATTATTATTACCATTATATTCTTAGCTATCTTCTAAACTATTCTGCAATGCATCACTAGTACAATTCTGTACAATATAGAGAAAAGCCGGTCTGGATTTAAGGGAGGGCAACCGAGGCAATTGCCCGGGTCTCCACAAGAGAGGGACCTCCACATAAATTATTTAGTATTGTATAAAAATATCATTGTGAATGCTAAAATCTCAAATTTAATAAAAAATGCAATGCATCATTTGTATCTAAAATATGTTACTTTGTTCACAGGTCAGGTGTTAAATCTTTATATGGCCTATCTCGTTCTGTTATGTGGGTAGTGGCTAGTTCATCAGTCATTCTGTTTGCTCCTGTTATATTTGAGGTGGAGCGGGCACAAGTGGAAGAAATGCAGAAATGTCAACAAAAACAGGTGAATTTTTTAAACTTTCTTTAATTTCTTTTATGCACAATGGGATAGTGCTTGGCCTTCAACTCACCTGCCTGCCTAGCATGACCGATTTATATCGCGTGATATAGCATTTTATCGACACTGAACTGTCAAATTCCTTTGTCTTTTTGACAGTTAAACGTGATAAAACGCTATATCACGCGATATAAATCGGTCATGCTAGGCAGGCTTATGTTAAGTGACAATAGGCCAAAGGTTTAAGTGCACTACTCCCAGAATCCTCATCACTGAGGAACTGACTATCTTACCTCTACCCTCTAACTGCCGGACTGCTCAACAATTTTTAAATTGTTGTTATGGCATCAGATTAAGCTAGCCAGGCGGATTTGAAATAAGCCCTACCCCCAATGAAACCGAGTATGGTTTTTTTTTTTTAAATAATATAAAGAAGAAAGTTTTTTTTTCTGACCAAAGAGGAATTCCTTCTTCTCTGACGAAAACGGAATCTGACGAAAGTGTAACGAAAAAACCTGTCAGAAAAAAGCCTATATACGTATATTTTTTGTGTAACGAAAAAAACGTGTCAGAAAAAAAGCCTAAGTATATTTTTTTCTGACGAAAGTGTCCTAGATCACATGTACCCCTCCACACGAGATTAATTAAATAAATGTGAGGTGGCCGCATGAGACCGAACAACAATGGAAAATCAATTGTCTCATTTTGTCTGGCTTGATGGGTTATAAAATATATTGTTTTATTTTTTCTATTTCAGGTGTTATTGGGTACCAATGCAGCTCTATCAGGACCAATGCCGAATATGCCACCAATGCCACGATAAACCAAAAATAATAATAATAACACACATTAATTACACCTATCTATGTATGATGATAATGATAACACCCTATATAAGATTCATTGTCATTTGAATGCTTTAATGTTAGTTTAGTTTAACTAATTAGATACTTTTATTGTAATTAGATATTTGAGATATAATCAAGGGTTTTTTTCTGCAAAATATAGAAGTAAATTTTTGTTAACTCAATAATCTAATTCTAATTGCATTTATTATATGAATTGAATCACTGCTCACTTAAAAAAACATGAATGCTACATAAACTTTATGGTTAGGTAATTAGCATGGAAAGGTTATAAATTCAACATGTAGTACCATAGCTGGCGTTATAAAATAAAATGGCGGTAAAATAGATAATAATATGTTTCAGTCAATGATATGTTTCAGTCACATTAGTTAATAAAGGTACTGTTAAACTATTTGACTTTGATTTACATACTTAGTAGCTATGGTTTTTGTGAATATCATCCAAATCCGTTCAGTAGTTTTTGCGTGAAAGAGTATAAACAAAACATCCACACATCCATAGGTGCCTTGCCTAGTAGCCGGCCTTTTAAGGCAGTTGTTGACTTTGAACACTTATAAATCAATTAAAATAGTAATGACCTCAAATAGTTTTTAATGTGATTGGATAATGCTTCTTATTCTTGAGAATTACCTTTATTTTTTTAATATTTTAGATTAAGTCAGTTTTAAATATTTGACAACATCACATTCGCTCCGTTTCCAAAGTAAGCAGATAAAGCACTTTAAGCCCTTGTGTTATGGAAATCTGAGACAACGGTGGTATCACAAACACCCAGATCGGACAGAAATCGTAGTTACATCGATGCTTTAGTAAAAACCAATGTGACAACTATCTTAACTAAAGCAACAATGCAACTGCGCTTTCAATCGAGAATTGTTAGCAACAGACTTAATCAAGGGTCTGAGCCAATATAGAACAAGTTCATTTTCTACATTGACCCAGCCGGGGATCAAACCCAGGGGGACCTCAAGAAATGGTGACGCCTTGAAAACCGGCGTGCAAATCACCCAGCCACAGAGGTCAACGTCAGTTTTGTCATTAGAAATTAAATTATTTTCCAAAAAGGATGATTTGCCCAGTGTCCGGCCCCTCTGTTCCTATTTCCGGCCTCCCTGTGCCCAGCCGACCGGCCGAATTTCGAAGAACATTACGGCTATTTTTGAATCGCTCGTATGACATTATGTTGTCGCATGCGACATAAGTCACACTCGTCTTCCGAGTCGCATGACGCCGATTTTCCGTATTTTTGAATCGTTCGTTTTTGGAATACGAAATGTTGGATTTTATCCGTTCCACGCAGAATTTAGAGAAAACCGATAACTACCGCAACGAAAACGGAACGTAATATCCATGTTTCTATTGGCTGTTAATAAAAATCTTTGCTTTTTAGTAGAAAAGAATATCGCTCGCCGTACCGCATCGCTCGACTGCAAACGAGTGGGTGAGGGCACTCGTTGCGGTCGAGTGATTCAAAAATATGGAAAGTCAAATGTCGAACGAAAATCAGTAGAAACCAAGCGCTCGACGCCAGTCGAAGGATCCAAAAATAGGGCCCCAGGTGGGTAAGCTAAGCATTCTAGCCCGCGGCCAGGGGGCTTACCATCAGCAAATAATAAACCGTTCAGTTTAAAAGCAGGCCTTAAACAGGACTGTTCAAGGCCAGCTTTCATACTAACCGTTGAGGTCATAGTACGAAAAAGTAATGCCGTTCAATATAAGTCCTGCTATAAGAGCTCATAGTAAGGCCCCAGTTACTTAACAAGTTATTGTCCTATGCCTTTGCTTGTGATGTGAACAATTTTTTGTCGAGTAAGTATTCTGTATTCTGTGTCCTTACTATGAGCTCTTATAGCAGGGCTTATATTGAACAGTTCATATCGTATTCCATCGGCTGCAATTTGTATGGGATGACATTTAATATGATACAATATGAACTGTCAAATGAATACGATTGACTTTACGCAATCACCTAGCTGGGGTGGAATTGCGTAAGGTAATCGTATTCATTTGACAGTTCATATCGTATTCCATCGGCTGCAATTTGTATGGGATGACATATATTATGATACAATATGAACTGTCAAATGAATTGAAATGAATACGATTGACTTTACGCAATCACCTAGCTGATGCAAGTTTTTTATATAAAAGGGTAATATTTGACGTCATAATCATAAAACAATATTTTTCTCTTTCCTATGTCTAAGGAAACTGAAAATATCTGTTCCGCAGCAAAGTCAAGCATCTTTTCGCCGCACCGTAGGCAAGTATTGCATCTGCGGGTCTACCGGCTAAAAATAATGAAGTTAATGTTAATTGTAATTTGACAGATGGATATGATACATTGCTTCTTTTTTGGTAAGTTTTTATTTGTGCCAAAACGAAGTTGCAATGTATTACATACATCTGTCAAATTACAGTTAACATTAACTTCATTGTTTTTAGGCGGTAGACCCGCGGGTGCTTCGACCCCATACCGCAGCGAGCGTGTTAAAATTTACTCTATGTCGATCGATGACTCAGAGAATTGTCTGGCAGAATGCACCCATTGTTTATGTCAGTGTCAAGTGAAACTGACAGTGACAGAACTGACAGATCTTGTTTCACCTTATTTTATTTTTACGATGAGAAATAAGTTGAGGATTTTTCTTTGAAATAAATTGTAAAAATGGCAAATACAGGTTTGTTGCCATTTGTTCGTGGTATCGATTTTACATGCAATGATTTTAGTGTAAGTAATCAAACGAACAAATTACAAAAACGTCTTTTTAGTCAATCGTTTTAGTACGATGATATCATATCTCTACTCTAACCTCAGTCACTATTTAATGTTTAAAGGTATTGTCCCAATTATTTTTCACAGGATGAGAAATTCCCCGATGCTATCAGGTACATGACGGGACTTCAATGGCTAAGGCTTGACAAAACAAACTTGACTGATATTCCTGAAGAGCTGGGAAAGTTAATGAAATTGGTAAATAGATTCTTTGTTGCATTTTTAAACTGTAGTGATTAGTTGTTCTTTACAAATTTTCAGTAGCACGGAGTGAAAGTTATTTCTTTAAATTTGTTTCAGGAAAATTTATCTTTAAAAAATAATGGCTTAGAAAAGTTATTTGGAGAACTAACAGAATTGAAATGTTTACGTTCACTGAATGTTAGACGCAACAAAGTTAAAAGTTCAGGAATTCCAGCAGAACTATTCAAACTAGAAGACCTTACCACTTTGGATTTGTCCTATAACAGACTGAAAGAAGTTCCTGAGGGGCTAGACAAGGCTAAATCTCTGCTTGTCCTAAATCTAAGTCATAATAAGTAAGTTTATTGAATTTAAATTGTAAGTAGGTATATTTGAAAACAAATTTTCAGATTAATATTTAATAATTTTAAGATTTGGATATAAAAATACAAATAAGAATTAGAAAACATCCTTCAAGAAAGGCCCCAAACTCGTGTACCCCTTGTTTCACTCCCCCTCCCCTCCCGCAGGTATGATAAAAAAAAAGGTTACTGACCTTACTCAGGTAAGAGATTGTCCCGCATACCCCTTAATGCAACCTCACATACCTCTTGATGTACGCATACCACTAATTGGAAAACACTGCTCTAAATAAAGTTATTGTTTCAATAAAATTTTCCTTGTTCATTTGTATGGGCTCAGGTTTAAAGCTTATTTATTTTTTCAGAATAGAAAGTATACCACCAACATTATTTGTCCAGCTCACAGACCTGTTGTTCCTCGATCTATCCAACAATGCCCTGGAGACTCTCCCCCCTCAGACTAGGAGATTGGCGAATCTGCAAACTCTCATACTCAATGATAACCCTCTGGGCCTTTTTCAATTAAGGTAACTATTTGTTGAAAGAAATGTTGTATAGACTTTGTTTGTACAGAACTATGCTATACTTTTACCTTAAACTACATTGAATGTATTAGGTACTCCAATGTGGTTTGAGGTAAACATAGTTTTGCTTTTATTTTTGATTTGACATTTATATTTAAATTAATGTTATTTGCAAGCCAATGTGTAAATGAATATAGGTGCAGTTTCCTTAGTGCTTTTTAAAGTTGATAAAAGCTTGTTTAAAGTTGTTCTAAAATGTTTTTATGTATACAATTAATTTTATACTATCAGAATAATACCAGCTTATTTTTATTACTAGACAACTGCCATCCTTACAAAATTTGGAGACTTTGCATATGCGCAACACACAACGCACACTTGCTAACCTGCCGACATCCTTGGACACTCTTTTGAACCTATCCGATGTTGACCTCTCGAAGAATGCACTCACGAAGGTGCCTGATGCTCTGTATTCCCTTCAGAGCCTGAAGAGACTGAATCTCAGTGACAACGAAATTACCGAAGTCTCCTCAGGTTAGTAAAAGTTTAGTGGAAAATACGATATGATATCTAGTACATTAAATTAGAGTTAGACTGAACCTAAAGTATTAATGTTATGAAAATTACAACAGTGTTGTAACAAAGGAATAATGGAAACACATCATAGACATTTTTTAATTGATTCTACCTAGCTATGAATACAGGTTGCATTAAATCTATGCTTCACTATTTATATAATTTTCCTTATAATATTATTCCAATCTATTTGACCAAAAGTAATCCAAAATGGCAATTCCCTTAGGTACATAAGTGCCAATGTAGATATTTTATTATTTAGCTGTTCTTTTGGGGTTTTTTTTCTATTTCTTTTATTTCTAAACCACCCCAGTGTGAACAAAACAAAAACAATTTGTTCCAATCGGTCAAGCCATTTTTTAATTTTAGCCAGACTAAGTCAGTTCATTTTTATATATAAGAAACAAGATTGTGGATTCATTACTTTCATTCACGTGTAATCGCCAATGTGGGTTTATTGGCATGCATGTTTTCACTTGATTGCATTGGAGATACATCACTCTAATTAGTTATGCAATGTAATCATAGAGAATGCATTGCAGAATTTAAAACAAAGTACATATTTACATTGTAATAATGAAATGGTGTGCGATTTACACCTACTCCACAGTAATTTAACTAAAGCATTGTGAAACGCACGCATATTACCCGTATTTACTTTTACATTTTACTATTATTTATGTTATGTGACTCTCGTCATAAAGTTAAAAATTAACCATTTACACTTTAAAAGACTTTATAATAATTTAAAACAAAAAAACCTTTCAAAACTGGGTGATTAGTATTTTACACTTTTTAACAGCTATGGACTTCTGGCAGAAGTTAGAGAGCCTGAATCTCTCCAGGAATAAACTGACGATACTTCCTGCATCGCTGTGCAAACTGCAGAACTTGCGGCGACTCCACGTGGACGACAACCAACTGGACTTCGAGGGTATACCCTCTGGCATTGGCAAACTGGGCAACTTGGAGGTATTCTCTGCGGCGAATAACCTGCTCGAGATGATACCAGAAGGGCTTTGCAGGTAGGTTGTAAAGGGTGTTTTTTTTCTTTATTTGTTTTGGAGCTTTTGTCTTGAGACATGGCAGCTCCATCGAGATAAAGGTTGTAAAGGTGGTGTAACAGTATATTTCCTGAGATGTTTCTAAAACAAAAAATTAAATATGAACTCTGATATTTAATAGTCAGCTCACTGATTGGACTTGCTCACTTGATTAAAAAAACTAAAGCAAACTCAAATTATTATATTTATAATTTGATTTTTTATTAATTAAAGAGAAGCAGAAGCTAATATCTATATTTTCTTTAGCACTAACTCACGCCTGTAGCACACCTCCGTCGCGGAACAATACTAGCGAAACAGCAGTTGGTTCCGCCATGAATTCTCAGTTGAACGACAAGCGAAACAGATGCGAAACAGCCTGTTCTAACGTATAGATTTAACTATGATGTGTTTAACTTTGTTTTGATCTTTGTTTTGTTGGATTTCACAAGCCAGCCTTTAAGCCTGTTAGTTTCTTAGGTCTTATAACCGCTTGAGCGCTCCGGCCGCCAAACGAAGTACGTGGTAGATTGATCCCGCCCGTTTTTTATGCGACCGTTACGGACGATAAGTGCGGGGCACTTCACCCAAATGTTTTTTTGTGATTTGGGTTCTGGAGTGTTCGGTTTTGAAGTGATGTTTTTATGATTCTTAATAACATGGCGCACTGAATGGCGTCTTTGTTTTTAAATTTCATGTGAGAAATGTTTAAATAATCGCTTTTGAACATTGATAACGAGATGAAATGGCACATTGTTCCAGTAAAACATTTTTATTAAGGAATCTAAATCATCAACCTACTAATTTTATACCTTGGGATGATTGGTATATATATTCTACTTAGGGGAAAACAATAAAATACCAGTTTCATGTAAAATAAAATATTATTAGAGGCTATCAAACTTTCAAAACATAATGTTGGCGACTCTCTATTTTTTTTTTTTTTTTTTTTTTGCCTCGTATTTGAGGTCTGGCGTGACGTGGTTTTAGAATAAAATGAAGTGTCGTTCGTTGCGAAAGAGACAGTATGCTTTGTTCATGGAATAATGCTTTGGTTAGAAAGAAATAAGTATATTTTGTCAAGACCAACTTTTTGGGACTACAGTCCCAACGGATCAATGTGACGCCGAAAATGTTTGGGACCGTGGTCCCAGCGGATCAATTAAGCGGATAAGAATGGTCGCAAGCTATGAAGCTAGTCAGAATTACAGTTTACTAGCGAACGACCTCCCTGCCCGTACCTCGCTGCGCCCATGGGCGGGGGTGTGCTACAGGCGTAAAAGTACACTAATTAATTTCTAGATGTGGTTCCCTCAAAAAGTTAAACCTAAGTTGCAACAAGTTGATCACCCTTCCCGACGCGATCCACCTGCTGAGCGACCTAGAGAGTCTCCAGCTGCACGGGAACGCGGAACTAGTGATGCCCCCTAAACCCGTGGAGAGGGCGCGGGGTTCGGGGCTGCAGTATTACAACATAGACTTCTCGCTGCAAGCACAGCTGCAGCTAGCCGGCGCTGCCACCAGCGAACCTACTACACCTCTCAGTGAGTGAGCTTAAATAATGCTCAATAAGACCTTGACCATTGATTATGAATGAAATTATTATAATGTCTACATGTCTACTTAGCGGTGGTGGAGGGTGAAATTATGGCGAAGGTAAGCCGTTCCACAAAAATGTTATGATCTACATATTGGATCGGTGGGGTGGGTTTTCTGAAAGGCAAACCGATGGGAATCGGCATATTAGACCCTTCTCCACTGCTACTTAGATAATCAACTGTTTTAATGACAAACTCATAAATCATATGTATTTTTTCAAAACCTCTCACTCGAACTTTCATTTCAAGTAGTATTTATTTTCGCTGGACCTCATGGTGACCCAATATCGTTTCAGTATTTATCGGCATCGTAATAAATAGTACTAATTTCCCACTGTTTACCGACTAGGTGTGAAGTCAGACCCTATCGCCCGCAAGTTACGCCTCCGCCGCGGGCGCGCCGAGCCCGAGCAGCGGGACTCGGCGCTGATCCTGCGCGGGATGCAGGAGCAGGCCAACACGCAGCAGGTCAACGACCTCGCGCACGAGCAACGGAACAGCGAGCTCAAGTAAGTCACGACGATATTTACCAAACTAAGTTTAGAGTAGTCAGACCCTATCGCCCGCAAGTTACGCCTCCGCCGCGGGCGCGCCGAGCCTGAACAGCCTGACTCGGCGCTAGAGATGGGCAAAGGAACTGGTTTAAACCCAGCTAACGCCTATAGACCATTTATTAAACCACAGAATAGATTATAGTACTAGCGTACAGAAGTTGCACTCCGCAAAATCGTTTAAATAAATTGCGACTCTTGCTCCGACACAATAAAGTGCAATTCAGGTCGCACAGCGCTCCCTTCGCTCCAAAACATGCACTTTGTAGTTGCCTCTCTTTCTATCGCGTAGGTCTTATCTTTTCTGATGTATGAAATTTGTCCTCTCAGAGGACGCCGCGCGCTTCAGACTCGCGCGCGGAGTGACAGAGCCCTGATTAAACTAAATAAAATCTTTAGAAATAAAATATGTTTCGTTCTTTGAATATTTTTCTGTATTAATTTATTAAGAAATTGTTTCCATAGCAATGTCACATTTGACATAATCAGTGGAAATAAAAAAACTGTAAAAAGTTTCTATAATATATAATATAATAATAATGTGGGTTTTTATTGGGTTTAAACCCAGTGGTTGGGTTTAAACCGGGTCTTTTGCCCATATCTACTCGGCGCTGATCCTACGCGGAATGCAGGAGCAGGCCAACACGCAGCAGCCTGATACAACCCTGATTACGTGTCTGTTCTGTTGCTAACACTTCTCATTGCAAACCGATTTGAATTACAACCGAGGAAACGCAGCCTAATAACAGTAAAATAGCCCTATCCGACGTCATGCGAATACCGTGACCTTATTGTCGATTGCAACACAAAGCAACAACAACCAATGTTATCACAACACAACATACTTCAGACGTCCATAACATAACAATGGCACGGTAATTCCTCGCATCATTTGTTTATTTTGGTGGCGCAGGCCGAAGCGTTGGGACGAGAGCTTGGAGAAGCCCCCGCTCGATTACTCGGAGTTCTTCGACGAGGACACGGGCCAGACGCCCGGCCTCCAAGTTTGGGAGATAGAGAACTTCATACCCGCACCGGTTGATGAGGTCAGATTTTTGGTCCTTCGGAATACTTTTTTTGTTTAGTTTAATGCTCGGCGTAATTGAACTGCGCTAAAGCACTGAACTAAGTATTTAAGTGAGATGCTATAAAGCTAGTTGAGTTGTATTATGTTTTATTTGATTTGGAACCTAATTCGAACAAATGAATTCGAAAAAAATACGGCCCGCCCCCTGATTTTGTAACTCTGCTGCTTTAGTAAGAATCATGATAACTATCTTACCTAAAGCAGCAATGTTACTGCGATTTCTGTCAGTTTCGATCAGAAGTTGATCTTGACTTCAACAGAGTTACAAAATCAGGGGACTGGCCACACCTAAGGGCGACCGGCGGTGGCAGCAGGTTTTTTATATGATTCAGTAGATTAGTTACATTTTTTTTATTTAATTTGTTCGATGCAAAAAAACTAGTGGATATCGTGCGATTACCGAGAGACAACTATAAATAGTAAAAAAAACCTTATTATAGTTTTCTAAACATAATCAAAAATATTTTAAAAATGACTCCTCATTTTGTTAGCAGAAATTACCACTTTATTTGTTTTAACATAGCCAAAACTTATACGTTATTTTAGTGTTTAAACATTAGTGCCTAAAAGTTTTAAAACATTAACGTTCAAGGTAGTTAAATAAAGTAAGACAATGTTTGTATGGAAAATGCAACTTCTTTAAAATTTTCCATAAAAAACGCCAATATAATAGGTAAAGACCTAATATAACACAACGTTTATAGGTGGCTCACGGTAAATTTTTTGAGGGTGACTGCTACATCATACTGAAGACGGCGGTCGAGGAGCAAGGCCAGTTGTCCTGGGATATACACTTCTGGATCGGTTCGAAGGCCACTGTGAGTATAACATCTTGTGTTTTTTTATAATATTTTTTTTTATTCTGATCTGGGGGCTTATTGTCTAATTTAAAAATCTATCGCAATCGCTTTCGTTTGACAGATGGATGTGACACATTGCTGCATTTCTTAGGTAAGTTTTTATTTGTGCCAAAAAGAAGGTTCAATGTGTCACATCCTGAAAGCGATTGCGATAGATATTTAAATTAGACAATAGAAAGGCTGATTCATGACCTAAGATTTCGAATATATGATTTGCTCATTTTCGATTCAATTTCTTTGCATCCTAAACTCTCAACAATGCTCACCTTAATTATTATTCAAAGGAGAACCGGCGCTCGCCATAGAAAAAAATGCTACGATTGAATTTGGGCTTAAAATAGACCCAATAATATTTGCTACATTGATAAAATTCTGTTTAATTTTTAGCCCATGTAATTTCAATGCAATGTCAATTTGTATTCCTATTTGGCATTGATCTGTCATCTGATTGACAGGGGGGTCCCTTAAATTGCATAACAATAATAATCCTATTTTGAGAATCCATAACAGTCTTGCCGTAACTTTAATTCGCATAACAATAAGAATGTATAATTTCAAAATGTATACCATTATTTGTCATAAATATTAAATTATAATTAGGCGTTTTCATTATATGCATTTTAAATTATGGATTCTAATATAGACCCGATTGACAGATATCATAGAGTTAGACTAATATAAGTGAAAAAGTACAGTGGATTATGAGTCACAGGTATTTTTTTTTTAAAGTGTTCGACTTTAGCATAAAAGTTCGGCCCCCTTACTATGTAATTCTGTTGCTAACAATCTCGATCTCTAAAAATCGATTGAAACCGCAGTTACATTGCTGCTTTAAGTAAGATAGTTGTCACATTGGTTCTTACTAAAGCAGCAACGTAACTGCGATTTCTGTCAGAGTTGATTGCAACAAAGTTTCAAAATCAGCCTTGATCAATCATCTTTGATTTCTCTATTGTTTCATATAGTTAGATAAAGGAGCCTGCGCGGCGATGCACGCAGTGAACCTGCGCAACTTACTGGGCGCTAAACGAACGCAGCGACACGAGCAAGGCGACGAGACGCCGGAGTTCATGGCGCTGTTCGCGACGCCGCCCGTCTACATACAAGGCAGCCACACGCCCTCTGGGTTCTTCACCGTGGACGAACCGGTGGGTATACACTAGACAGTGTTTCTTTCAGACAAAATTCTCCGGGGGGGGGGCAATGGGGGGATCGGATGTCACAAAATGTATCCCGCTTGGTAGCGCTACTGCTGCTGGAGACCTTTGTACAGGTATTTACCCCCAAATTTCCCGTTAATTTTAAATTTTATCTAAAAATGGTTAATAGTTACAATAATTATTATAGAGGCTGGACAAATTAATTAAAGATCGAATTGAAAAAAAAAACAAAATGAGTTTGAAGAAAAATTTATATTTACGAAACATCGCTTCCGACATCCAAAAATTAGTACAAAAAACAAAATCGACGCTTAAGAACCAAGAACATCTATCTACACTTCTGGCGATTTTTACTTTTTAATAGTTTTTAATGCTAGTTAGTTTTATATTTTTTGAGAAAATACCAATACCACCTAAGTGTGACGTTTTGTCGTTGGGTAGTAATAAATTAATTTTATTGTTATGATTTCAAATGAAATTGAAAGGATAATAGTATCTTCGTTAAATAGCCTGGCAACACCGCAGCTTGGCTCCACCGTTTCCCGCCACATTTTCCCGCCTTTTTGTAGTGGAATGGGGAGGTAAAGTGGTGGGGATAATCGGCGGGACGGTCAACGAAAGTCAGTTGCAGGCTCAGTCACTGTTCAACCGTCGAGAAAAGAAGTAGTTAGGGAAAACTGCTAACGTACTGTTGCTATAACCTAGTTAATAAGAGTCATGGTGTATTCCTGTGGAGAAAGTAAAAGTGGTTCACCGTTATTATTGTAGTTTCATTACAAATCAGCAGTGGAAGAACCAAGGTATGTACGCTCACGAACTTCTTACTTATCTAACGTTTTAAACCGAGTTAAAATTACGAAATTAAGTTGGGTAGTTTCAAGTTTTAATAAACTGCATAATACACCATTGCCATGCCGTGCATACACACCATTATTCACAAACATTGCACGTGGTCGAGGCAACACTTCGGCCGTGCATACATATACCATTATTCACATTCATTGCACGTGATCGAGGCTACACTTCGGTCGTGCATACACTGCACACAAAACTGCACGTGATCGAGGCTACTCTTCGGTCGTGCAATACACTGCACACAAAACTACACTCAGTCGTCAGTCACCATGATGAAATAGTGCATGATAATGGAATAGTAATTTTCATGATTGTATAAAGCGAGGTCATGAAATGAAAGTTTTGTTATCTTTACTGCCTAACTATAACTTTCGTGATTTAAACTCTGGAAATGCATTACATAATGAATTATGGAAATAGGAACTGTGTATTTTCAGTATCTATGTTACTGAGTATTTTTATCTCTGACAATGTGTTTCGCAGAGGTTATCAGGTTTATTTTTGTTGTAGGTAATTGTCGTTAGTAGTCTACCTTTACACTGTACCCTGGGGATGTACGGATACGGAGAATAAAACGGATGTGATACTTACTGTAGAATTGGCACCAAGTTAATTTGACCTTCAAAAGGGTTTTAGTAGTACCATGACGCTATAGTCGTAGCTTAAGGCTCCGTTACGCAAAAACATTTATCTGTCTTTTACTTAACTTGTAAAGAGTATGGAAAATAACCTCACTTCTGTACTTTCTCGATGACTTTCGGTGTTTTTTTTTCATCGCTATCTTTATCACAATTATCTTTCTCGAATAAAAGTTATTGGAGCTATTACTTCACAGTACGTTAAAGTATATTTTTCATGTAGGATTCAATACGTTTCCGCTATTACTTACGCCAAAAATATGAACTACGCAAACGCTTCTGATGATATTCTTATTTTTCTTACAATCATCTGTGAGGTTTATACGCAATTGAATACTTGTAGCTACTAGAGAATCTCTTTAGCTTGTTGTATGTTTTTTTTTGTGACTACAACTTTACGTTTTCTATATATGACCCTCGCAAACCATGTTTTCCTATAATGGACCCTTAAGGAGTTTTATTTTAGTTCAAGAAGTTAATTCTTATTCTATTAAGAGGCCGTTCACAAAAATTGCCGATTTCACTAATTAACGTGATTTTACAGAAGTGATCTGTTTAAAAAAAACTGTACCTACCTACAAGTAGCTCATCTTTCATGAATAAAATAAAACGAAAGATAATTTCATGATCTGGTGTACGAGCTACGTTTTTAATTTTTTTTTACATGGTTTCGATGCGCGGTATGTTTACTAGTAAAAGATTATAATTTTGATTTCATTTTTATTTGTTCCTAAATAAATGATGTAAGTTTACTTTGAAGTACATGATATTTTGTCCTAATTTCTTAGTTTGAAGAAATATACTTCGGTTTAGAAAGCTAGACGTGCCTTCGGTTTAAAAGGCTAGACGTGCCTTCGGTTGAAAAGGCTAGACGCGCCTTCGGTTGAAAAGGCTAGACGCGCCTTTGGTTTAAAAGGCTAGACGCGCCTACAGTTTACAAGGCTAAACGCGTCTTTGGTTTACAAGGTTTAACTTTTGGTTTTCTATAATACATATGGATGGGTCCAGTGAAAAATTCAATGAAATTAAAATTAAATTTACTTATATGGAATTTATGAAATATTTCAAACTAAAATGAACATTATTCTTAATATTTCACCCAACCCTAAGCAATTTACACTAGATATTTATATGAACAAAAATTTATTTTGCGAGGCTAGGTGCACATTCAGTTTGTAAGGCCTAACACAACACAACCCTAAACGCGCCTTCGATTTAAAGCAAGGTACCTATAACTTTTGTTTGTTTTCATACTAGAATACGTTAGTACTATTATAATATTCTGTGCTAGAATGATGAAGTGGTTTGAGAATTTATAAGAGTGAAGCTTTTTGAACGTTATGTGAATGATAGACGGATTTGACGGCAACTGTTTATTTATGGTACTTTACAATGAAATATAAAAAGGTATTATAAAAGAGGTTGGTATGATCGCCAACACGTTAGATGTGCCTTTATTTTATTTATTTAGGTAAAAAAAAACAGTCTTTAACAATTAAAGTTTAAATTTTTCAAGGTTAGATGAGCGTTTATTTTACAAGGTTAGATGCGCGTTTATTTTACAAGGTTAGATGCGCGTTTATTTTACAAGGTTAGACGCGCCTTTATTTTACAAGGTAAGACGCGCCTTTATTTTACAAGGTTAGATGCGCCTTTATTTTACAAGGTTAGATGCGCCTTTATTTTACAAGGTTAGATGCGCCTTTATTTTACAAGGTTAGATGCGCCTTTATTTTACAAGGTTAGATGCGCCTTTATTTTACAAGGTTAGATGCGCCTTTATTTTACAAGGTTAGATGCGCCTTTATTTTACAAGGTTAGATGCGCCTTTTTTTTACAAGGTTAGATGCGCCTTTATTTTACAAGGTTAGATGCGCCTTTATTTTACAAGGTTAGATGCGCCTTTATTTTACAAGGTTAGATGCGCCTTTATTTTACAAGGTTAGATGCGCCTTTATTTTACAAGGTTAGATGCGCCTTTATTTTAGAAGGCTAGATGCGCCTTTATTTTACAAGGTTAGATGCGCCTTTATATTAAAAGGCTAGATGCGCCTTTATTTTAGAAGGCTAGATGCGCCTTTATTTTACAAGGTTAGATGCGCCTTTATATTAAAAGGCTAGATGCGCCATCAGTTTACAGGGCTAGATTCACCTGTGGTTTGACTAGTTGTAATTAATATCTTATTACTTTAAATTAAAATAACATTGTACTGGCGGGCAACTATTATTATTAATATGTCATTTTATCATGTTTGGCATTAAAGTTTGACATTTATTTTATTGGGATTTTAAATTATTAAATGGAAAGATGGGTAAATAAAAGTACCTAGTTGTAATATTTTTATTAATGATTAATGTTAAGTACAGATTCTCAAATTTAAATTTTATAATCACCTAGCTACTTGCAGATTTCCACGCCTAACTAAGGCAGGATATGCAGATTTTGTTATATTACAATGTCATCAATGTATACTACAATATTCTGGGAAATAAATGTTGTTGTTGCTTAGCTTAGTGCACGGGCCCTTAAATAAATATATTGGGATACTTTTCAATTACACATGTACGAACGAAGATCTGTAAAAAGAAATAAGTAGACTTTATGAAGTCCGCGTTCTTCTTTAAGACACAACTTCATTTTACTTGGTTATCTATTGGTTAATAATATTGCAATTCGATGCTAATATAATTATGGTTAATTTGAATACATTATATTTATGCTTGAGAAAATAAGTCTTTCAATGTTAAGTACATAGCAGTGTGTAAGCTACTATTATATGAACTATTTATAGTTTTTAGGCGACAAGGTATGTTGCGTCTATGGGCCAAGTGTGTCCTAAAGTTTAATAGTTAAGCGGCCAAGTGTGTCGCATCTATGGGCCATGTGTGTCCTAAAGTGTAATGGTTAAGCGGCCAAGTGTGTCGCATCTATGGGCCATGTGTGTCCTCAGTTGATAGCTCTGTAAGCGGCCAAGTGTGTCGCGCCTATGGGCCAAGTGTGTCCTAAAGTTTAATAGTTAAGCGGCCAAGTGTGTCGCATCTATGGGCCATGTGTGTCCTAAAGTGTAATGGTTAAGCGGCCAAGTGTGTCGCATCTATGGGCCATGTGTGTCCTCAGTTGATAGCTCTGTAAGCGGCCAAGTGTGTCGCGTCTATGGGCCAAGTGTGTCCCAAAGTTTAATGGTTAAGCGGCCAAGTGTGTCGCATCTATGGGCCATGTGTGTCCTCAGTTGATAGCTCTGGCCTGAATATATCTAAGTCTTGGTAGGCCGTGAACACATGGCGGCAAAGGGTAGCCCTGACCGGAATGTCAGCCTTTTGGCAGGCCGTGTCTACCTACAAGTGGCAAACGGTAGCCCTGAGTATCAGTGTCTTGGCAGGCCCTGTCCGCATGATGACTAATGGTAGCCCTGGCTGGAATATCAGTGCTTTGGCAGGTCGTGTCCACATAGTGGCAAACGGTAGCCCCGAGTATCAACATTAGCAATTACTAAAATTGAACACATTATAATATATAAAGTGTCTGAGAACCACAAATTGTGAAATTAAATGAGTGAATTATCAAGAAAATTTAATAGCTTCAGACCATGATGAGTTGATAAATTTATTGTCATTATTAAAACGCTTCAATTGCAGAAACTTTGTCTATTGCAATAACTATTTTTTTATTATGATCAAATAAAGAAAGCAAAGATTTAATTATTACTTTGATAATATTATAATTTCAAAACAATGCAATTAAATAGATATCTATCGTTTTGAATGTGTGAATTTGTATGTAACAAAATTAGTTTACGACATCGTTCTTATCCAGGGATTGATAACGTTATTTTAAAATGTACCGTTGTTTCTTACCGTTACTTTTAACATTAACGGTATTTTAATAGATAGCGTTGCTTTTGTATCATTACTTTGAAATTCAATAAATAACGTTACTTTTTTAGGTAAAAAACGTTATTTTCATTCCGACGTGAAGTGAACGCGTAGGTAGACGATGTTAGTATACAGAAAGTATTCAGCCTGAGGAAATGTTCACTTACACAGAGTTCTATGCGATTGATTTTCTTGTTTAGGTATCTCGTAATTTAACCTTTTTAATACCGATACTTTTTTTTTCTCATAATAAAGTCGCAAACTCCAATAATAATAATTTATATCGAGGTAACGGTTAATTTACCGGTACCACAGAATATATACTTTAACCGGTACACTGTTTGTTGGGTTATTTTTGCCGGTAAATTTACCGATACAGTTTCACGTTACCTATTATATGTAACTGTAAAAATATTGGTAAATTATTCAATCCCTGTTCTTATCTCAAACAATTCCCATGTATAGAATCAAATATTTTCCTTTTGACTCTGATGTTTTATTTGGTTGTCATTTTATTTGTACTATGATATATGAACGGTTACTGTCGATTATGTTCTATTTATTTCAGAAACATGTGGCATCTAACAAGATGCCGATGCGCTATAGAGGACGCTAGGTGGCGGTAGCGCGGCAGCAGGCTGGAGGATGTGCTACGGAAGATTTTTGGGTGACTGAATGGTAGAAACGACGATTGCGTTATTGGCGGACAGAAGTTTTGGTGGCACGACGGCAACGGGCTGCGACAGACGATGGGTTTCAGCTACAATTATGTTCTGGTTGAACTGAGAAATATAACAGAATTTCTACGAATTGATTTATCAAATATATTTAAATCTTATTTAGAACCTGTTAAAGTAGAAAGTTTTAACTAAATTAAACATTATAAGTAACACAGATACTATAAAAATATTAGGTAGGTACCTAACCTAAGTCATGCTGCGGATTATGCAGTAAATAATTAATGCATCATAATTATTGTTGCAACATAAATTTAATCAATATGATGTACGTGTGTAGTTACTTACTGTAAGTGGTAATATTTATTTTCTCCTTTTTAATAAGACTCAAGATTGTATAGCCGTTGAACGTTGTTTATGAAGCGCACTTACTGTGTAGTCTGTGTAGTAACAAAGCAAAGAAAGGAAGTTACATTTATATTCCCCATTAATAATAATTATTGCAAATTGAATAAAATTTAACTTTGTATTAAAATCATTGATAAATTCAGTTGGGTATCAGGGGTTGTCTGTCAAAAATCTGCAATTTGTGATTGAGTTTGTTTACCCTGTCGTTGTTACCCAGCGTGCTGTTGGCTGCTATATTCTTTTTATTCTTGTATTCATTTAACATCATAATTAAATTCATAATTTAGTAGGAACTAATAAGAAGTGTTAACTTTGTATCTACTTACATAAAAATAATTTATTTGTTTTATTGTGGGTTTCTAAGAATTGAAGATGTTTAAGAGTTAATATTTGTGATACAATATTACCTACAGGCTTTTATAAATGATCATGGAACAAAGATTCATTTCTAGTATACTCCGCGAGCTATTGAATTGAAATCAATAAATATCCTAATTTCAATTGAGGTGATGAAACTCTGTATCTACACTACAAAGCACACTATTTTTAAGTCCCATGTCACAAACGTTTTATGTTGATTTCATTTACTATTAAATTTTCGATATTTATAATTCAATAATAATTCAATAATTTATGTCAAACTAACTCTGATCACTGTAATAATTTCAAAAGGTAATTAATTTAATATTTTCCCATATTAATTATCTAAAGTAATCACGCAACTTTATCAGTAAATACCAATTTAGAATAATTGTAATAATTTAAATATTTTCGCATCGCATGTATTTCTGTGTGCACGTGTTTGGATGTCAGTTTAGTTCAAAACAATATGTATAGCTGTTATTGTGTGCTATTGTTGACTGTCATCTGTTGTACGTATACCATATGAATAATCCAAGCTTGGGACCCCATAAGTCACCAGTTATAGCCCCAAACACACACTGCAGGATCTAATGATACAACTAGTTTCTTTTGTAAATAAATAATAAATAATATATATAAAAGACAGAGGTCAACAACCCTCTCGGGGGAGCCTTACCCTAGAGAGCGCGTCCCCAAGGTGGTGGATAGGGGAATGCTCGTCGCCTGCCACAGCTGGCGAAGGGTAGAGGGGAAATAAAATACCCTCCGCGAACCAAGAGGCCGGAGAGTAAACTCCGTTAACAAATCTTCATCGGCGGGTTTCTTCAGGGTAACTGAAGCAGAGGCTGCCTGTGGACTGTACCCTTCGGCTGGAGAGTATAGAAGAGTCGGCGGCGGAGGAGCCTAATCCGTATATTCCGATGGGCCAACGGCGGCGCTCACGGTCCTCCAAGAGAGTGGAGGATCACAGTCTTGACGTCAGGTGGCAACCGGTCGTAAAATGATAGCCAATCAACATTCTCCTAGTCTAAACATGAAAGTACAACAAAGAGAAACAAGTATAAATGCTAGGGCGTCCCCCTCAAGCGACGGTCAAGGGTACTCAGCTGCGCAGAATATTAGGGCGTCCCCCGTAAGCGACGGCGTCAGACGCAGCGCAATCACCGTGCGCTTAGCTACCTGGAATATTGGTTCCCTGACTGGACGCAGCCAAGAACTGGCAGAAGTTCTCCATCGGCGTAAAATAAATATATGTTGCATCCAAGAACTAAGATGGAAAGGTTCAAAATCCAGGAACATAGGACACGGCTACCAGTTACTATACCACGGCTCGTCGAATGCACGAAACGGCGTAGGAATCATCGTGGATGAACAACTAAAACAGCGGATCATATCCGTAGAAAGGCGTAGCGACCGCATAATATCATTAAAAATCGCTCTTGACAACCAGCCATGCTTAAACATAATATCCGTCTATGCCCCGCAGACAGGGTGTACAAAGGAAGAAAAGGCCAGCTTCTGGGAAGATCTCCAGGAATTCCTTCAAACATTCCCATCATCTGAAAACAAAATCATTGCAGGTGATCTAAACGGCCACGTTGGACGCGATGCTCCGGCCGAGGTTACAGTTCATGGCAACTACGGATATGGTCACCTCAACGATCAAGGGAAAGAAATTCTGAATTTAGCAAATATTTTCAATATGCCCATTGTCAACACACTCTTTCAAAAAAAGGATGAACATCTTATCACCTATAAGAGCGGAACATCAGCAACTCAAATAGATTACTTCCTCTGCAACGGAGCCATGCGAAGCTACTTTAAAGACTGTAAAGTAATCCCAGGAGAGCCCCTAACCACACAGCACAGGCTGCTCGTAGCGTGTCTCAAAATGCCTCTCTGGAACACTAGAAAAAAGACAAACAGTACACCGCGAATAAAATGGTACAATCTGCAGAAAGAACAAGGTGTATCTTTTGCGTCTAACATAGCAAAATATCAAGAACAACAGACATTTGAGGGAAAATCCGCTAGCGCCTTATGGGATGACTACAAAAAGCACACCACTAGCAATGCTAAAGAATGTTTAGGAATCAGCAAAGGCAAACTAGTACCCAACAAGGATCCAAGTTGGTGGAACAATGATGTCAAGGAACAACTGGCTGAAAAGAAAGAAAGATTCAAAAAATGGCAAAAATCTAAGGATGACTTGGACCATGAGAACTACGTCCAAGCAAAGAAGGAAGCCAAGAAAGTGGTGGCAAAGACAAGAGCAGCTGTCGATGAGGGTATCTACAACAGAATTGAAAATGCTGTTACGGATAAGGAAATTTTCAAAATCGCTAAATTCAGAAATAAACAATCACAGGACATTAAACATAATAAATATATCAAAGACTCAACCGGAACACTTCTAACATCAGACAGAGATATAAATAAAAGATGGCACGAATATTATAGCACCCTTCTAAACGAAGAATTTTCACAAGACACCTTGGATGACATACCGCCCTTATATGGCCCTTTGGAACAAATAACAGCAGATGAGGTTAAACGGGCCTTGTGTAAAACAAAGAATAGTAAAGCAGTCGGGCCTGACGAGATACCATCTGAACTACTCAAGATGTGTGGGACCTCCGGAATCTCGTGGTTAACATCACTTTTTAACCTTATTCTATCACAGGGGAAAATGCCAGATGAATGGAGGAAAAGTAATCTCATCCCTTTCTACAAAAACAAGGGTGACGTGGCTGACTGTGGAAACTATCGCGCCATTAAACTTACATCTCACGCCCTCAAAATCTGGGAAATCGTTATCGCTAACAGGATGGTAGAAATAACTGAAATAACACCTAATCAGTGTGGATTTACAAGGGGAGTCGGTACCACAGACGCCATTCACACAATCAGAATTCTCATGGAAAAATATAAAGCCCTAAAAAAGGACCTACACTTAGTGTTTATTGACCTCGAAAAGGCTTTCGACAGAGTACCAAGAAAACTGATTTGGCAAGCATTGCGTGCACAGTCTGTCCCAGAACACTACATTCTCGTTCTTCAGGACATGTACAATGACATTAAGACCAAAGTCGTCAGCCCTGCGGGCATTAGTGACGAATTCGAAGTTAATGTGGGAGTGCACCAAGGATCGACATTAAGTCCACTACTATTTAATATCGTAATGAACTACGTCACTAAGGATCTCCAGAAACCTGCACCGTGGACACTTTTATATGCAGACGACATTGTTCTCATTGCGGAAACGATGCAAGAGGTACAATCAGACCTTACCTTGTGGTGCAAAGCCCTGGAACGAAGAGGACTCAGAGTAAGCAAATCCAAAACGGAATATATGCATTGCAACTTATCTAAATCAACGACTGGTATAACACAGCCACCGTGTATAGGAACCACTCCTCTGAAAGCAGTTAGTCACTTCAAGTATCTAGGGTCAGTACTAACGTCCGACGCGTGCGTCGTTAAAGACATTGAAAGCCGGATTAACACCGGATGGCTGAAATGGAGATCTTTGACTGGAGTAATTTGCGACCCGAGGATGCCTGTGGAAGTTAAAAGCAATGTATACAAACGGGCAATCAGACCAGCCCTACTTTACGGGTCCGAATGCTGGCCTATGCGCAAAAGTGAAGAACAGAAACTCCACGTGACAGAAATGAAGATGTTGAGGTGGTCCGGGGGGGTAACACTTAAAGATAGAGTCAGAAATGAGCATATTCGGGGTACTTTAAAAGTTGCAAACATAGCTGACAAACTCACTGAGACTCGTCTGCGCTGGTATGGTCATGTTATGCGGCGCGAAAAAGAGCATATGACAAGATACGTCATGGACATCGAGGAACCTAAGCGAGGCCGAGGTAGACCGCCGACTACCTGGATGGGGACCATAAGAAACGACCTAAAAAAGGCGGGACTGCAACCGGAAATGACACAGAGGCGCCCAGAGTGGCGAAGAAAGACTAGGAGGGCCGACCCCAAAAGACATGGGAAATAACGGCACGGACAAAGACAGAGGTCAACAACCCTCTCAAGTTTTCTTTCGCCATTTCTTTCTTGAAGGGGCCTCCCAATTTTGTGAAATGGTGGTAGATTCAGTAGATTCTCTTTATCAATTCACAAAATTGAAATAAAACAATAAATTAAACCATTAAATTCTTTGTATAACATAAGATTTCTGAACGTTTTATAAATATCAAATTAATGCAATATAATTTAACTGTTTGTTATCCCAAATAAATAAAATAAAATAAAACACACAACCTGCCGAATGTGACGATATTTTGACCGTGCATGAGGACACGCACGACGTCAGGATGGACGAATGTGACGTTTTGTCGTTGGGTAGTAATAAATTAATTTTATTGTTATGATTTCAAATGAAATTGAAAGGATAATAGTATCTTCGTTAAATAGCCTGGCAACACCGCAGCTTGGCTCCACCGTTTCCCGCCACATTTTCCCGCCTTTTTGTAGTGGAATGGGGAGGTAAAATGGTGGGGATAATCGGCGGGACGGTCAACGAAAGTCAGTTGCAGGCTCAGTCACTGTTCAACCGTCGAGAAAAGAAGTAGTTAGGGAAAACTGCTAACGTACTGTTGCTATAACCTAGTTAATAAGAGTCATGGTGTATTCCTGTGGAGAAAGTAAAAGTGGTTCACCGTTATTATTGTAGTTTGGCATACTGCCAGTCGTTTTACACCTGTAGCCTTTGGGCTGACTACACGCGGCGGGCATACAGCGATCTGCGGGTCCAGTATAACAACGCATTCAGGGTTCTGTTGGGGCTACCGTGGCGTTGTAGTACCTCAGGGATGTTTGCGGAGGCGCACACAGATGACTTCTATGCTATTATGAGAAAAAGGAGCGCCTCCATGCTAGCCCGCCTTCGCGGCGCCGCCAACGGAATGCTGAATGTGTTTGTAGATCGGTGGGACTCCCCATTATTGTGTCGTTGGGTGCAGCTACACACCCGGCTATAAAATGTACCATGTACCTACTAACACTAGTTTTTAAGATTAAAATTGTTACTAACACTTTATGGACCGAAAAAGTCTGAAATAAAAGTATTGAATTGAAATTACATAAGTAACTAATTTTAACTAAATACCAGCTATCTACAGTAAGTGGTCTTGGTTCTTAGCGTCGAAATGACAGGTCTACATATACACTAGCGCCAAGTGAGCGGTAGTGCGCCGACTGGTGGACGATTTGTGAATCAACAAAATGAGCTCGTCCGTCGATTACTACACAAGTTTGCCCGTCTACCTACCTACACACAACACAACACATCTATCTCCGGGGGGCACTAAGGCTGCCGGGTGTGTTAGGTGTAGTTAGGGCATCCAATCCCGCATGTTATTTGTGATCTCGGTATTTGCGGGACCGATGATTTACGATCCCGCGGGATCTCGGAATTTGCGGGATCCTGCAGGTGTAAGATGAGCTGCTTATTAAGTGTTGTGTACAGATGTGTTTTCAGTTAAAACTTTGCCGATAAACTAAAAGAAAGTCCAAATTATACTAAAAAACTAATTCAAGCTCAATTACACCAAAATCAAGCAAACAGAATGAACAAAAATCAACAGCGCGGCGCATGCGCGGGACAAGCGCGCGGTCGTTCGCCAATCAGTCATTCAGTACTCACGTGCCAGGCAGCGCTTGCAAGATGTTTCTATGCTACTTTCTACTCCCGCAAATCCCGCGGATCCCGCACTGGTAATCCCGCTCCTTGCGGGATTGGAAAATGATGCGGGATCTCGGTATTTCCAGATCTCGGTATACCGAGATTGGATGCCCTAGGTGTAGTGTTAGGTAAAGATATACAGGATGTTTGGTAATAGCCTTATAAAGCCGAATATGAGGTAGTTAGGGACCATCAAACTGAACAACGTTTACTATGGGACCAACTTTGGAATCTCGAAAAAAAATCTGTTGTTTCATACATTTAAAAATTAATAAACAAAATATTTAAATGTATGAAAACATTTAAATATTTTGTTTATTAATTTTTGTATGAAACAGGTATTTTTTTTTCGCGATTTCAGAGTTGGTCCCTTAGTAAAAGTTTTTCAGTTTGATGGTCTCTATCTACAATATTCGGCTTTATAAGGCTATTACCAAACACCCTGTAGACATAAGGTTATATCTTTCTAGTTTTTTTTTTATTTAGATTGGAACCGTCTTATTTACCACTCTGTTTTGTTTAATCACAGCACTACGTGACGCGGCTATACCGAGTTCATGGATCCGGCAACAGCATCCATTTGGAGCCGGTCCCAGTGGCTAGCAGCTCGCTCGACCCGCGCTACGTGTTCGTGCTGGACGCGGGGCTCTATATCTACCTCTGGTAACGACCTACGCACTACGTACACACAACAGCATCACCTGGAGCCGGTCCCAGTGGCTAGCAGCTCGCTCGACCCGCGCTACGTGTTCGTGCTGGACGCGGGGCTCGATATCTACCTCTGGTAACGACTTACGCACTACAAACAGCATCCATCTAAAAAATCCAAATATTTACATTGAAAAAATATTACTATGAACTTTAACCACGAAAAGTATCTTCTTTTATACTTAAAAAAAAACAGCATTTCAAACAAAAGCTTTGCACAATTTTTTTAGGTACACATGTCATAAAATATCACGTTTTCTTTAATGACATAACTTGTTTGGTTTAGGAATGGCAAAAAAGCGAAGAACACACTGAAATCTAAGGCTCGTTTATTCGCTGAGAAGATCAACAAAGAGGAGAGGAAGAATAAGGCGGAGCTGATCGCGGAGCCGCCCGGCAAGGAGCCCGCCAGCTTCTGGAGGACCCTGGAGTTCGACGGAGAACTGCCCTACGTGCCGGAGGTGAGGAAAGTTAAATATTTTTTCTCACTTATGCTCTGAAATCTTATCATTCCATTTGAAAAAGAAATGCGGGGCGTTCCACATTTCCGAGGGGGTCTGGTTCATCACATTCTAAATTTAAAATTCAGGCCAGGAATGAATTTCAATACTTACTTCCCGCACCAGCACCAGTGCGGGAAGTAGGTACAGTGCGAAGATGATCTGGGTGGTCTGCGGCAACTTCTTTTTTTTGTTTTAGCTGTTCACAAAAACAAAAAAAGCAAAGGCACATTTGCACCATACAGCCATAACTTTAGTTCCTTTTTTCTGGCACGCAAGCCAACGACAAGACAGTTAATATTATAAAGGTAAAATTATTTAATAGGTACTATAATAACGATACAATAAAAAAAATGGTGCGCACAGAGTATATTATTATAAGAATAAATAAATATTACATTGTATTGTACCAGATTTATCAGAGACAAATCCTCTAACTCTAAGTAATCTTGAATTATGTACAGCGCCATCTACCGCCGAGAAGCGAAATGAGATGGGTTTTTGCTTCTCGGCGGTAGATGGCGCTGCACGTAATTCAAGATTACTCAGCGGATTTGTCTATGATAAATCTCATTTTGCTTTTCGGCGCTTCGAGCGATTAAACTGCTGGAATGCACCCAAAAAAAAAAACTGGCGGTAATTAAATTTAATTAAGTTTTAATTGAAAAGTTTTTTATTTCCTCGCATTTCTTGAGAAAAGCACTATACAAGCCTTGTTCTGGAAGCTACTTGCATTGCCTCGAATGCAATCGCTAGCTTCCCGTTTACGGCTGTAATGTACTATTACACATTTGAATAGTCAGCAAAAGTATTGTATATATAGTTTGTTTATCCTAACTTGTCGTATTTAGTAAACATTTTGACAGTCGTTTAAACTATAATCGTTATTAATAGTACATTACAGCCGTGAACGGGAAGCTAGCGATTGCATTTGCGGCTCGGGCTTTAATCATTCGAGGCAATGCAAGTAGCTTCCAGAACAAGGCTTGTATAGTGCTTTTCTCAAGAAATGCGAGGAAATAAAAAACTTTTCAATTGAAACTTAATTAAATTTACGTGCAGCGCCATCTACCGCCGAGAAGCAAAAACCCATCTCATTTCGCTTCTCGGCGGTAGATGGCGCTGTACATAATTCAAGATTACTTAGAGGATTTGTCTCTGATAAATCTGGTACAATACAATGTAATATTTGACGGCGCGTTTATGTTATTTTTCTCACTTATGCTCTGAAATCTTATCATTCCATTTGAAAAAGGAATGCGGGGCGTTCCACATTTCCGAGGGGGTCTGGTTCATCACATTCTAAATTTAAAATTCAGGCTAGAAATGAATTTCAATACTTACTTCCCGCACCAGCACCAGTGCGGGAAGTAGGTACAGTGCGAAGATGATCTGGGTGGTCTGCGGCAACTTTTTTTTTGTTTTAGCTGTTCACAAAAACAAAAAAAGCAAAGGCACATTTGCACCATACAGCCATAACTTTAGTTTCTTTTTTCTGGCACGCAAGCCAACGACAAGACAGTTAATATTATAAAGGTAAAATTATTTAATAGGTACTATAATAACGATACAATAAAAAAAATGGTGCGCACAGAGTATATCACTATAAGAATAAATAACATTTACATTTAATAATTGCCCGAACATGAATAATATAAATTTTAATATTAATTAAATTTAATTAAGTTTCAATTGAAAAGTTTTTTATTTCCTCGCATTTCTTGAGAAAAGCACTATACAAGCCTTGTTCTGGAAGCTACTTGCATTGCCTCGAATGATTAAAACCCTCGCCTGCGGCTCGGGCTTCAAACCATCCTCGACAATGCAATCGCTAGCTTCCCGTTCACGGCTGTAATGTACTATTACGCATTTTTCTGTAATTTCACGTTGTTAAATAATCAAAGAGGGGACTAACGTCCGTGCGGGCTTGCGAGTGACGTCAGCGCCCGGACTAGTTTTGCTTGTTCTAGCGCAGTGAGTGGGGGTAGTGGGGCGACCGGCCGTATTTATTCTTATAGTAATATACTCTGTGCGCACCATTTTTTTTATTGTATCGTTATTATAGTACCTATTAAATAATTTTACCTTTATAATATTAACTGTCTTGTCGTTGGCTTGCGTGCCAGAAAAAAGAAACTAAAGTTATGGCTGTATAGTGCAAATGTGCCTTTGCTTTTTTTGTTTTTGTGAACAGCTAAAACAAAAAAAAGAAGTTGCCGCAGACCACCCAGATCATCTTCGCACTGTACCTACTTCCCGCACTGGTGCTGGTGCGGGAAGTAAGTATTGAAATTCATTCCTGGCCTGAATTTTAAATTTAGAATGTGATGAACCAGACCCCCTCGGAAATGTGGAACGCCCCGCATTCCTTTTTCAAATGGAATGATAAGATTTCAGAGCATAAGTGAGAAAAAAAATATATTTGTCCAATTATATTAAATTGACATTATTAATTATCAACTTCGATATCAACTTTTTAGACATATAGGATAAAAACTTGTGAAATATCATAATATATGAAAATATCCATCCTAGCTTATCGACCTTATTTCCTACCATTGCTACCTTATACTACCTAACTTTGTAAATGAATTGCGCTTTCCCGTCGGGAAGTGAATTGAATGCCACTCGAATGTATTTATAAATAGCAGTTTTCGAATCTATAGGAACGGAAACGGATTTGAATCGAATGCTTTCGAGTAGATTACCGACAATCGTGAATATTCCTACTAAATCAGTTCAGCCGTTTGAAAGATATGAGGTAATAATAGTACATTATGAGACAAGTTAGCTTAGGTTGCTCATTGCACACAAGGCTGTGGGTTGCAGCCCGAGCCGCAGGCGAGGGCGTAACTCAGCCGAGTGTGCAATAAGCAAGAGCTCACGAGTTTCATACGACGTTTTTCAACACATTTGCGAGGAAAAAACAAAGTAATATATCACAAAGCAACAAATATGGCAAAAACAAAATATGATAATTATGGGAAAAGGCGCGCATGTTTTTTTTGTTTTTTTTTCACAGGCTAACGCAAGAGTTTTTTGCGAACAAAGGGGTGAGGAGCATACAGCCTTCTTCTAATACTTCAAAATTATAATTTTAAGTGACAAAATGCAAATATTTTAATATTTTTTAACAAAATATTGTGAATTATGAATAATTTGATAAGAGTTATATATTTATTTGACTTAATTAAGGACTTACACATTTATTTATTCCAAAAATGTATATAAATTTTCAGCAGCATGAAACCTCTTTGTTGTCAAAAAAAAAATAACTATTACCCGGCTAAATTGGGAATGCTCTGTTTACTCGCATAGAACTTGCAGTAAGGTACTAATTTAACTTTGTAGGGTTAATTCTATTACGAACTAGTGTTTTATATATTATTGCACGCGTTTGTTATAGCTCGGTTTATGGCCCTAAAAGCGATGTATTAGGGCTCACTTTACGAGCAAGTGTGTTGAAAAGAATATAACATAAAAACATACTTACAAGATACGCGCGAAAAACATAACCCTTTCTTTGCAGTCGGGTAAAAAGGTGTATTTCTATCGGACAGTGTGGGCTGCCTAGTCTGTTCATTGCTCACGCGACAGTGTTGCGATAAAGAAAGACGTGCGTGTGTTATTATGAAAAGAAAAAATTGCGACGTGAATATTTTAGAATGAAGTATCTGCTTTATTTCTGATATTTTATAGACAAATGATGACCCGCCACCCGTTAAATCACAAGAGACGTCAATTATTCGAAGAGTTCAAGTTATACAAAGTTTTGAGACTTTACCCTTCAAAATTTTACGAATATACTAGAATTGCCATACCATTTGATGATCGGGTAAATCAAACTGCTGGTCGCTGCCCGCTCCCCACCGCCCGCGTTGCCGCTCCGCACCCGCTCTTGATTAATACGCGCCCTTCTTTGGTATTTCATACAAGTCGTTTGTGTTTGTTTCACTCGCTGGCCGCCCGCTGCCCGCATCCGCTGATCCGCTCCCACCTGGGCCGCAAATTAACTACAACCTTTGTGCTACAACTATCAAAGACATTCGTAGTATTTTCTCAGTTTCATATTCATGTGTTTGATAAAGGTTATTGTTTAAAGGAGCACGTCCCCGAAGACTTCGTATGGGCCCCTCCCCGCTTGTACCGCGTGGAGCTGGGCATGGGGTACTTGGAGCTGCCGCAGCCCGAGGCGGCGCCGTACTCGCGCGACGTGCTCGCCACCCGCAGCGTGTACATACTGGACGCGCACGTGGACGTGTTCGTGTGGTGAGTGTGCGTGCTCGCGCGACGTGCTCGCTATCTGCAGCCTAGCCTCTTAAGGAAGTCCAAATGGTGGACCTCCCTGTAGGCTGGGTGTAGGCTAATAATAGCCTGGGGAACGCGGTACAACCGATGATAGTTGGAAGCTGTATGTAAAGATTGGCGGCTATGAAAACTCCGTAAGCGAGCAATATGTAAGTTTTGCATACTACAAGGTACTATTCCATACTGAATTTCATTTCTTTGACATCAGCGCCGTGAACACGGTGATGAAACGTTGTTGAACCGTGTGTTGTGGTATGTGCGGCGTGCGGTAGATCACGCCGCCACACGTGTCAACACAGCTAGTTGCCGCAGCTGTGGAACCACAAGACAATGGTCTGCGGCAACTTCACTCAAGAATGTATGGCTAAGAGTAAATTGTGTTTTTATATAAATATTTTGTGTTTTTATCCGACACCACATAATAGTGTAACACCACACGTTGTGCACCAGGTTCGGCAAGAAGTCGTCCCGTCTGGTCCGAGCAGCGGTAATTGGTTTTATCGTTCAGAATTACCGCTGCTCGGTCATCGTTACGTTGTCATTTAGCTTATATTTACCTAATAATCTTTGGCTTAGCTTCATAATTTTCACTTAAATTGTCCCAGATTGAAATCCTAGACTCCTTAGGCAGAGTATTCAACAATTTAAACAAAACTAAAGCGAGTATTTTTCTGTAAACGAAACTGAAACGGTAACGATTTAGCTTTGGTTTTATCGTTGAAAATTACCGCGATTAGGCCTCTGGTCCGCGCCGCGGCCTTGAAGTTAGCCCAGGAGTTGTTCAAGTTTTTTTTACTGCATTTTCTTGTGTTTTTATCCGACACCACATAAAAGTGTAACACCACACGTTGTGCATCAGGTTCGGCAAGAAGTCGTCCCGTTTGGTCCGAGCTGCGGCCGTGAAGCTGGCCCAGGAGCTGTTCAACATGGTAGCCCGCGCGCCGCACGCGCTAGTCACTAGGCTACAGGAAGGCACGGAAACACAAGTGAGCACAATTCATCGCATAATTTTTATTTATTTATTTTTATGAAGCCCAACAGCAAGAAACTCTTTTTGAGATTTTGGCATTCACAGTGCTTTTTTTATACAATACTAAAGTAGGGCAACTTTAATAGGTCACATTGGTCACATAGGTGGCTAATAAATTTGGCCATGGCTGTATAGCAGTAGATATCCAATTACTAAAGGTCCTCACAAGTAGCAATTAAACATATGGATTAATTTATCGTTCTCCTTTTTCATAATGTATAAATAAAGAAATAATTTTTCCCGTACCTAATATTTGTCAATTAATGTCGAAACGGTCTATAAATGATTTTTATTCCATCAGGTATTTAAAACGTACTTCTTGGGTTGGGAGGAAGTGATAGCGGTGGACTTCACGCGCACCGCGGAGTCTGTGGCCCGCACCGGCGCCGACCTCGCCAGCTGGGCCAAGCAGCAGGAGACCAAGTAAATATCCACCTATCCAATATACACATTAGATACTAATTTTTAAATTTGAGATTTTTGCATTCACAATGCTATTTTTATACAATACTAAATAATATACTAGAAAAAATACGACTCGCACCAGATCAATACTGAGACGGGAATCGAACCCGCGACCTTTGGATATCCGGTCCAATGCTCTGACCGCTGAGCTACCGAGTCACTAGTAACATCGTCGAATTTCTTCTAGTATATCCTACTCTTACGCTGCAAGCCAGCGTTAGATACTAATTGCTAAATTTACCATAAATTGTATACTACGGTATAGCAGGCTCATGTGAAAAACTTGACTACAATGCGATTAACTCTTTCTCTTCAAACATGTCATGTGTTTTAAAGGGTACGTATCAGAATGTCTAAACTTAAAATGGCAAAGTTCAAAATGTCAAAAATTTTAATGTCTAACGATTAAAATGTCAAAAGTTCAAAATGTCAAAAACGAAAATGTCAAACGGTCAGATAGTCCAAACTAAAAATGTCTAAGTTCAAATGATCAAAACTTAAAATGTCTAATAGTCCAAATACATTATAATGACGTATAGAATTAACTTTATGCCTTTCTTTCATTTAGGTACCTAAGTAATTAGGTAAAATTATTGCGTGTTAACCTCTGTGTCTCTGCCGCACATCACCATAGCCACGCCGCTCCCTGATTCGGTAGCCGGTGCCAGTCACTGATTCAGTAGCCGCCGAACAAAATCCACCAATTGAATTTGAAATAGATTTTTTTCTGGCGCTTCGCCGGCCGCTGCCGCGGCACGCTCGCTTCGCTCGCTCGGCTTGCGCGCTGGGTTCATGTCAACCTAACATGCTCGTCGCTACGCTCCTCGCACCTATCTCGTGACCTACGGTCTACGGTTTCTAAGTCCCAGTAGACTAGTTAAGGCTCATTTCCGGCAGCTAAATTTGCTATAAAGCATTTCAGACGAAGCCCAAAGACCTCCACAGACTCAATTAACCTCAAAGAAGACGATTCGTTTTAAGATCCAACCCAATGCAAATAAGTTATTGTGAACTTAGACTTAATGACCATTGATATTTTAACTCGTCAAGTATTTAATACGTTTGATACTTTGAATTTTGCTATTTTGAAGTTAAACATAATGATTTTCGACATTTTAAACCATTTGAATTTTAATTTTTGACATTTTGAACTTTGCCATTTTAAGTTTAGACATTCTAACTTTAGACATTCTGATACGTACCCGTTTTAAAATAGTGTGATAACAATAGATTTGGTACCTTTTCAAGTTGAACCTTTCCATCAGATTTTAGTTAGTCTTTCATTTTGTGAGAACATAATATTTAAAACGAAACCGTTTTCGAGCTTAATAAAGCATGATTAATAAAATGCAGGTCAAATTCTAACCTTCTTATCCATAAACAGTACCTATGCACTGTACCTATTGTTTTAAATTATGAATATGTCACTTTACTCCATTAAAAAATGTTATTAAAAAAGACGAACAAAGGTTCTTGTACAAACCATTTAAAATATTTGCTTATTTCTATTATTTCACACAAACTACTTTTGCATATGCGAAAGTATTTTTTGTAACAGTGCATTAAAGTACGTATTTTATTATTACCGCACGCGCGTATACCACCTCACGTCACAGAATACATAATAGTACAAGTACAGAAGATCCACTCCGCAAAGTCATTTAAATAAATAGCGACTCTATCACAGACGCAATAAAGTGCAATTCAGGTCGCACACCGCTCCCTTGCCTACAGTTATATTCACCTAGAAGCACAGAATACATAATAGTACAAGTACAGAAGATCCACTCCGCAAAGTCATTTAAATAAATAGCGACTCTATCCCAGACGGAATAAAGTGCAATTCAGGTCGCACACCGCTCCCTTGCCTACAGTTATATTCACCTAGAAGTTGTCTCTCTTTCTATCGCGTAGCTCTTATTTCTTCTAACGATTTCAGGGTTGTCTTCTTTTAAATAATAATTAATCTGAATACCTACAAGTTATTGTGTTAGCATTGTGAGGAGCTCGGTGGAGCGCAGTGGTTTAGGCCCAGCGATTGCGGAAGTTAAGCAACGTTCGCAAGGGTCGGTCATGGGATGGGTGACCAAAATTTATTATCTCGAGCTCCTCCGTGCTTCGGAAGGCACGTTAAGCCGTTGGTCCCGGCTGCATTTGCAGTCGTTAACACACACCAATCCGCATTGGGCCCGCGTGGTGGGTTATGGCCCATCCTCCTTACCACCCATAAGGAAGGCCTGTGCCCCAGCAGTGGGGTCATCAAAAATGGCTGTTGGACATATTGTGTTTATAATGTGTACTTTAGTGTGAACAAATTACTATAGTACAGATACAATACGTTACTACTAGTTGTTTATCCTTACCTATTTGTCCTATTTACTTAGTTATTTAGTAAACAGATTTGTCAATGTTGTCATACAATACAACACAACATACAATACAATACAACACCTAGGCACAGAATAGGTACATGGTATCAAAAATTATGATTTCTTACGAAATTAAATTGTCATTAAAAATTAAACTTTGCTTATTATTTCGTAAGTAGGTAAGTAAGTACCTAGTAAATTATTATTTCAATAAATAGTTGGGTGAAGATTGTTTAGCAAATAATACAAGTAGGTACCTATCTAAGAATAAACGGACAATACCTACTAAATACTGACTAGGTTTGTTTGTATCACAGATAATAATAATATTCAATTCTAGTGAATCTACCTATTACTAGACAAGCATTCTTCTTACCTTTCGATGTTGATTGGAAGTGTGAAAAACGTAAGGTTCGGATCCTTTTTATTATTGTTAAGGCAGCCCATTGCGATGCAATATGCCTTCATTTTGGTTAAACATGCAAACGAACGACACGCGACAATACGCGAACGCGGCGCGTGAATGAGTATCGAAATCGAACTAATGTTGCTAACGTGCGACCCGGCCGGCACGCGGCGGCCGGCCCTCTGAAATTAGTCCGACGGAACCTGACCGCCGGGTACTTGTAGCTTCGTACCTAAATCGCGGAGTGCGCCTAGCCTGCTAGAAGTTGCCTCTCTTTCTATCGCGTAGTTCTTATTTCTTCTAACGACTTCAGGGTTGTCTTCTTTTAAATAATAATTAATCTGAATACCTAATTTATTACAAGTTATTGTGTTAGCATTGTGAGGAGCTCGGTGGAGCAGTGGTTTAGCGCCTGGCCCAGCGATTGCGGAAGTTAAGCAACGTTCGCAAGGGTCGGTCATGGGATGGGTGACCAAAATTTATTATCTCGAGCTCCTTCGTGCTTCGGAAGGCACGTTAAGCCGTTGGCCCCGGCTGCATTTGCAGTCGTTAATACCCACCAATCCGCATTGGGCCCGCGTGGTGGGTTATGGCCCATCCTCCTTACCACCCAAAAGGAAGGCCTGTGCCCTAGCAGTGAGGAGCTGGGTGGAGCAGTGGTTTAGCGCCTGGCCCAGCGATTGCGGAAGTTAAGCAACGTTCGCAAGGGTCGGTCATGGGATGGGTGACCAAAATTTATTATCTCGAGCTCCTCCGTGCTTCGGAAGGCACGTTAAGCCGTTGGTCCCGGCTGCATTTGCAGTCGTTAATACCCACCAATCCGCATTGGGCCCGCGTGGTGGGTTATGGCCCATCCTCCTTACCACCCAAAAAGAAGGCCTATGCCCTAGCAGTGAGGAGCTCGGTGGAGCAGTGGTTTAGCGCCTGGCCCAGCGATTGCGGAAGTTAAGCAACGTTCGCAAGGGTCGGTCATGGGATGGGTGACCAAAATTTATTATATCGAGCTCCTCCGTGCTTCGGAAGGCACGTTAAGCCGTTGGTCCCGGCTGCATTTGCAGTCGTTAATACCCACCAATCCGCATTGGGCCCGCGTGGTGGGTTATGGCCCAACCTCCTTACCACCCATAAGGATGGCCTGTGCCCCAGCAGTGGGGACATGTGACGAGTATGAGTATCGAAATCGAACTAATGTTGCTAACGTGCGACCCGGCCGGCACGCGGCGGCCGGCCCTCTGAAATTAGTCCGACCGAACCTGTACGCCGGCTACTTGTAGCTTCGTACCTAAAGAGCGGAGTGCGCCTAGCCTGCTCACGTGACGTCAGACACCTCACATTGACATCATCTTGTATTGACAATTAGTGCAGAGCCTGTAAGGGCTTGCATGTTTCTTATAAACCGTTTACGAATTAACTTTTTATTTATTTGCCAGAGCGGATCTCTCAGCGCTATTCACGCCGCGCCAGCCGCCGATGCCGCTGACAGAGGCGAAGACGTTAGCGGACGAATGGAACGAAGACCTGGAGGCGATGGAGGCGTTCGTACTAGAGGGGCGGCACTTCGTGAGGCTGCCTGACCATGAGATAGGGGTGTTCCACAGCTGCGACTGCTATGTGTTCCTGTGCCGATACGTGCTGTGTGCTGACGTAAGTAATCATATTTTCTATTCTATTCTATTCATAAGTTTAATAGAGGCAATATTAGCGAAACTAGAAGGGCGGCACTTCGTGAGGCTGCCTGACCATGAGCAACTGCTATGTGTTCCTCTGCCGATACGTGCTGTGTGCTGATGTAAGTATCGCAGAGAAATCTTCTCACGTTCAGCGTTTGAGATGTCTGTACTAGAAGGGCGGCACTTCGTGAGGATGCCCAACCACGAGCTTAGGGTGTTTCATAGCTGCGACTGCTATGTGTTCCTGTGTCGATACGTGCTGTGTGCTGATGTAAGTATCGTCTGTACCTAAGTAAGTTTTATAGAGTCATATCGTTTGAAGTTCAGCGTTTGAGATGTTTGTACTAGAAGGGCGGCACTTCGTGAGGATGCCCAACCACGAGCTTAGGGTGTTTCATAGCTGCGACTGCTATGTGTTCCTGTGTCGATACGTGCTGTGTGCTGATGTGATGTGAAGTTTAATAGTCATATATTATCGTTTGACGTTCAGCGATGGAGACGTTCTAACTAGAAAGACGGCATCGGCACTTCGTGTGCTAGGAAGTGTTCCACAGCTGCGACTGCTATGTGTTTTTATGCCGATATGTGCTGTGTGCTGACGTAAGTTTTACAGAGGCATATCGTCTGACGTTCATGAAGCGTGTCTCTGCGACTTTGTGGTGTGGGGCTTATCAACTCACTGACTACTTTTTCATTAGCTTATTTACCAAGCACTGTAAAAAGATTAAGCTACCTTTAATTACAAGTTATTTCCTTTCATGGAGTTAAAATCACAAAAATTTAGCAATTTAATTTAAATTTTAACAAATGGTCAACAACTTACAACTGTAATGATCAAACAATCCTTCTACAGACGACATTCTTTAATAATAACAAAGCTCTTTCACGAACAGCCGGAAGAAGAAAGCGAAGGCTCCAACGTCGTCGACGCAGACGATACCGATTCGGAAGCAGTCACGTGGGTGGTGTACTTCTGGCAGGGGCGGCGGGCGCCCAACATGGGCTGGCTGACATTCACCTTCGGACTCGAGCGGAAGTTCAAGCAACTCTGCAGGAGACTGGATGTGGTCCGCACGCACCAGCAGCAGGAGAGCTTGAAGTTCATGTCACACTTCCACCGACGGTTCATCATCAGGGACGGCAAGAGGAACCAGAAACCGGTCAGTCCTGAATACAATTAGAAAGAAATGTCCCTCCTCTTTTTCATAAATTAAACTCTGTAATAATGCCGAAGCCATTTACTTGAATGATTGACAGTGCGTTATTATATTATACGTTTTTTTATTTATTTATTCATTTATTTATTTATTTATTCATGGAAAACAAACAGCATTTATGTACTAATTATAGATAGGGTAAAACTAGAACAAACATGCCTTTATCAGTTTTCACAGATAGAAAGTTTTTGTAAAAAAAAAGTGTCAGTTTATTTATAGGTACTCGCCAAATTACTTACGGCCTTACCACAAAACACTGTTTAACACGTGTTTAACTAAAACACTGTTTAAATGTGATTCTGTCACTTTTGACAATATTGTTTGAAAGAGACGGCATCACATTTAAACAGAGTTTTTACTAAACAGTGTTTTAAAAACTTTTGTGGTAAGGCCGTTAGTATTTTTTTTAATATCTACAATATTCTATAAGTATTAATATCGAAAAGGAAACAATTCAAAACTAATTATTATACTTGTCTCGGGTGTCAATGTGACGCACGAACACTTGCTGTGTTGCATCTATGACGAACTACTCCTACACCAAGTGGACGTCAGAACGAAGAACGAAATACAATGTTTGTATTTTACTATATTTGATTAATTGTTTGTTCAGGAGGGCGGCCGACAGCCGGTGGAGTTGTTCGAGCTGCGTAGCAACGGCTCTGCGCTGTGCACGCGGCTCGTGCAGGTCAAGGCCGACGCCACGCAACTCAACAGCGCCTTCTGGTGAGACACGAGCCAATAGGCTAGTTGACAAAATTTCAATAACTGCTTAATATTTTAGCTTAATATGCATTTTATCGAAAAAAAAGGTTTATTTATTTTTAATCGAGCGTTTACATTATAAATTTCGCGTTTTAAAAACACAATTTTAATTTGGTTCCAAAACGCACAAGACTGTCATGGCCTCTTGAATGACGTCACGCCGTGCGAAACAAACCAAAGAGCGATCATGTCTTCGTACGTTATAGCTAGTTTTTATCGTTTAAAAATGAATTTCTCATATTATAAGTACTGTATAGTGCCCCAGTGTGATAGCACGACTATAAAAACGCCAAACCAGTTATTTATATATGTTCGAAACAATGGAGAAATACGGAAAAAGTGGCTAAAACTTGCGTTCGGTTGTGGTTAGGTTGCACTCGGAGTGTAGGTTTGGAACGCGCCTCCGGTAGTGATACTCGAAACGTCAAAGACAAGATTGGAGTTTCGCACGGCGTGACGTAACGCTTTCTGATTGGTGTTCACTGTCACGTGACTAAAGGTTTCATTTTACGAAATTTATTTTTTAAAAATATTATTAATCTTTAACGCTTTTAATAATTAAAATTGTTTGTTATTTTCTCCATAATATAATTAATCATTATAAACCCCTATCCATTATATTTATTCTTAATGGAAACAAGCCTATTACGACTATCACCACTAGACACTAACCTATTGTAACTAGTAAGGATAGTTAACACCTGGCGATAACAATAAATCACTGTGGGCTGATTTTTCAATGGCTAGATAGAGCTTTATCCGTTTGATAGCGTATTATACTGCCAAGTTGAAAATGCTTGTCATTCATTTGTCTGTCACATTTTTGAATGACTTATTAGATTTGGTTACTATTTAAAATGACTGATATCTGTTATCTGAGGATTGGATAACCAGCCCTGTGCCTACACTACACCAAGAATATCATATTTACATCGACGCCATTTTTCACGCAAATAAATGAATTTTCATGTTTCTCGTAAATAAATTTCAATTTCACCATGGCTGTCGAAAGTTAATACTGAAATAATAAAAACACTCACTTCATCACTTTAACAATTATTATAATATTTCTGGATATAGGCCTCCCTCAAGGATCTCCATTGTAATCGGTCATGCGCTTCTATCGATCCACTTCTTGCTATCTTTACATGACAATTTCTTATCAATAACCGTTTTATTATGGTCTCTAGCTACATACTAAACGTGCCGCTGGAGGGCTCCAACGAGGAGTCGTCCGCCATAGTGTACGCGTGGATCGGCAGCAAGAGCGACGCCGACTCCGCGCGCCTCGTCGAGCAGATCGCGGAGGAGAAGTTCAACAGCCCCTGGGTTAGCTTGCAGGTACTGTTAGAGACGTCATCTTTATTACTCACTAGCTTCCGCCCGCGACTTCGTCCGCGTGGACCCTAAACTATGGTTATTGATTCACTGGAGTAAACTGACAGATTCTAATGTCTCATTGTAAAATAATGTTGCCTTAATTTATTGTAGCTGCGTTTTGTTCATTGTGGTTCAGTTCACTCGCACAAAGTCAGTAAGGTTCATTTTACAACTGGGACATTTTTATTCCTTCGACCAGGATAAAAAGTAGCCTTTACGTGAATCCAATTCCTAATCAGTCTATCAACCAAATTTCATCCAAATCTGTCCATCCGTTTAGGCGTGGAGAAGTAACAAACAGACTCACACAAACTTTCGCATTTATAATATTAAGTAGGATAGAATACTACTATCTATTTTTCAGTGGCGTTAAAATGCATAAAGTAGTCATTATCATCCTTTTCAAAGTCCTCTGCTGAGGCATACGCCTAGCCTAACACCGGCTTAGGCGGCCTTTTTTTTTTTTTTTTTTTTATAGTAGGGGGAATGCGTTCATGCATCCGAGGTATGTGGGACTCGCCGGAGCACTACCCACTAAACCCCCTACTACAGCCCGCACTAACACTCAGGACCTACGGGACCGTGGTGGCACGCACCATGTGGTCCTGGTGTTGCTGCCTCATCTGGCCCGGCACTTGGGAAGAACTAGGCAACCGGCCATCCCCCTCTTGAGGACTAGGGGGGAATGAGGTGTGCGTAGCGCCTCCTTCTCCTCCCTAGCCGTCGTCGCCGGAGCTGGTCCGCGTTGGCGTCCGCCTCTCGAACCCGCTCCGAGGCCTCCTTCTGTGAGATAACATCTTCACAGAAGGAAACCACCGCCTCCCATGCCCTCTCACTTCCCAGCATGGCAATTGCCACACTGGGTAACGAGAGGTCCCCTCCCACCTGTGCCATCAGCGTCTGTCGCTGGGTCGACCACGCGGGGCAGTTCATTAGGACGTGCCGAGCGGTGTCCTCCGGTGCGCCGCAATCGTGGCACACCGGGGCAGCTTCTCTCTGGATTCGATGCAGGTACTTACCGAAGCAACCGTGCCCGGTAAGCACCTGCGTCAATCTAAAAGTTAGGGTGCCGTGCCCTCTGTTCCGCCACTCTCTCAGTATTGGGCAAATGGCTGCCACTGTCCTGTGACCAGCAACGGGAGTCTCCAGTTGGGTCTCCCATTCCCGCTGCATCCGCTCCTCCGCGTTTCGACGGACGCTCGCCCTTTCCTCCGGGGCAAGGGTTTCGCCCCTTTCCCTTCCTTCCCTTCTTTGCTTGTACACCTCTGAGAGCACCTGGGCCTCAAGCTCCCAGGGAGGTGTACCAGCAAGGATGCATGCGGCCGTCCCAGAGACCGTTCTATAGCCCCGAATTATTCTTGAGGCTATGACCCTCTGCGGCCGACGAAGAGCAGCCTTATTTGCTTCGTTCAGAGCATCTGCCCACACTGGCGCCCCATAAAGGGCCATGCTGCGGATGACTCCCGCGAACAGACGGCGGCAGCTCTGGTTTGGACCCCCTAAGTTTGGCAGGAGTCTTCCTAGCGCCGCTGCTGCACTCACTAATTTTGGAGCCAGTTGCTGGAAATGTTCACCGACGGCTTAGGCGGCCTAGCACACGCACCGCAACTATTGTCGACACTAATCTCGCATTGCGATATCTATCCCGCTCATATCAGTGCACTCATTTATACTCGACAGTGCGGTATGAGCAGGACAGATAATGAGTTAACGCTCACGCTCCGCTTCCGCTGCGCTTCGCGCTCGCCTTAAATTTCTAACCTGTATTCGGGACGGGACTAAAACAGACTAAACTAAAGCAGATCGGTTACACCTAGTTTTGGCCAACAGCTATTTGTTGATTTAGCCAACAGCTTTTTCACTCCTCTTGCTCAAAAAGTTCGTCATTGTAATAGCCGAGATAAAATAGCAAAATAACCCCTAGAGGATAAAGTTTTTTCTTTTTTAATGTTTGTCTATTTCCAATGAGCCTACTAAAACGAAAAAGTCTTTATTCATAATCACGAATAAAAACTCGCTCGACTTAATACTGTTTCTCATTCTTATTTTTGAAAATGGAACTAAAAGCATCTCTACGGTGAAATCATACATTTATTTATACTCTGTGCACAGAGTGAATCGTAGAATGCGTGATTATGTTGCTTAGCTGCTACAGCAGAGCAGAAATTAAAAAAGGTACCATGGCGCGAAATCTTTAGAATTTTTCTATAATTACAAACTGATTGAATTGTGTGCCTGTAATAGGAAAGAAATAATTTTAATCTTTTGCCATCAAGCACAAATTATTTATTTAAATATTGTACAAAAAGTTTATGAAGTGGAGGATAGAAAAACGAGTGGATTCGTTTACGGAAGTAGGTATAAACTATTTAATATTGTATTTTATTTTCTCGCAATCGTAGTGAAAAATATAGTGTAACACACGACGCTAAAACCCATTGTAACTCGGTTTCTATTTATTCCCTCGCTCTCGTATGCAATGGGTCATTTTAGCGTCTTGTATAACAATCTACTATTGTTTATTTGTTATTGCTTTATGTAGGTGTTGACGGAAGGCAGCGAGCCGGACAACTTCTTCTGGGTGGCGCTGGGCGGGCGGCGGCCGTACGACGCGGACGCCGCCTACCTCGCCTACACGCGCCTCTTCCGCTGCTCCAACGAGAAGGGCTACTTCACCGTCTCAGAGAAGTGCCCCGACTTCTGCCAGGTACAGTCGATGGCACATCAAGTTTTATAAAACTGACAAATTTCTCCAGTTGATTTTTAACCTTAAAATGTTAATACTTACGCTTAAAATCGATTGAGACAGCTGACTGTACATTATAGTTACAAAAATGCCTATTTCATCCTAATTTCATAATCTGTCGCTCAGAAAAGACATTTTTGAACATTTTTTACTTTTGCTAGAACGAAAAAGATTGCCATACTGATATGCGCGGTTCCGTGCTAACAGATGTAGATCAACCCTTAGATAGATAAACACTTTATTGCACACACACATTACAGGAAATATAATAACATAAAACTTAAAACTATGTTGAGCAAAGGCGGCCTTATCGCTAAGAGCGATCTCTTCCAGACAACCTTTAAGACTTTGGATAGCTGGAGAGATATGTGAAGGGCAGTGTGCCAGTAACATACACATTAAAATAATATAATTCTACTAAAATTATAACCTAATAAACTTACACAGATACAAAGCAAATAATAGAATATACTACATATATCTAAATAATAAAAAGTGTTGCAAACTAGGATTTTGACAAAAGATAAGCATGCAGATTCCTCTTGAATGCGGCAAGGGCTTCGGAGTGTCGAGCCTCGGATGGAAGGTTATTCCATCGACTTGCAGCCTTAATTGTGAAAGAATCTTGGTAGTAGCCAGAGTGGGTTAAAGGATTTTTCAGGAGATTATCAGTTTTGCTCCTGAGTGCCCGGTTATGATCCACACCGAGAGGCTGGAAACGTTCTCTGAGGTAGGGGGGGGGATCTAGGGTCATACAGGATTTTGAAGAGCAGCGTGAAAACATACTCTTCACGACGCAACCTAATGGGGAGCCACCCAAGTTCCGTTCTGAAATTAGACACATGATCGAATGCGATTCATGCTGGCGCAGTGTCGAAGCGAATCGAATCGAAGCGTCAAATCCTTCACAAGTCGCACGAATGAGCGCGCACGTGCGCATTCGCACGTCTTTTTTTATCTCCGAAGAAATGTGAGCATTACGTAGTTGTAATAATGGTGAATTTGCTATGTTATTACATTTAGATTAAACGATTCGATGCGCTTTGATTCGCTTCGACTCTGCGTCATCATGAATAGACCCATTATAACTTGATTTTTGTCATCAGGATGACCTGGCGGATGACGACATCATGATCTTAGACAACGGCGACCAAGTGTTCCTTTGGTTGGGCGCCAAGTGTTCAGAGGTGGAAATCAAACTCGCTTACAAGTCTGCACAGGTAATAACAAAACAATATCATAGAACAAAATAACTGATTTTAACGTCACTCGTAAATCACTCTTTTAACGTCATTCATAAATCTCACACACTTTCTTTTCATTATAGGTATACATTCAACACATGAAAACACTTCAACCTGATAAACCGCGTAAACTGTTCCTCACCCTAAAGAATAAGGAGTCGCGACGATTCACCAAGTGCTTCCACGGCTGGGGGGACCACAAGAGACCACCAGAATAAACCTAGAGTTTCTCACTACTAATTGTTTTGTTTGTACATTGTATCAGTTTTAATGTATTACCTAATAATTATTTCTCCTATACTAAAAAAAAGGATCAAATCAATATTTGCATTTGTATGATTATTTATTATATTATGAGTAATATACATAATAATTATCATATTAACTCTATACAGTATTATCACAAAAACCTATTGTAACTGAATTATGGTTTGCAGCAATATTTCAAATTGTTTATGCACATTTGTGTTCCTATGGGCTTCCATAAAAGACATAAAGGAATGTTAATAAAAGACTGAATCATGCCATTTAAATCAAGTCATCTGTATTCAACGCTTTCATTTAACAAGTTCTATGAGCACAATTTATGGAGATTACATTATTTCATTCAATTTGTTGCAACAAATGATTTTTTTTGACTAGATTAGCAGAGATGTCCACTCCATTATAAATTAAAATGCATTTCTGTGCATTTATTAAGACTAAAGATGAAAATTCTAGCTGTATATAGGATGCCATTGATGTAGTAATATGATTGACCTAATTCAATCTATGTAAATATATGAATAGATATTTTATACAAAGTGTCAATAATTTAATACATTTTATATTCACTAACATTAACATGGAAATTGTGCGAAAATCATAATGTGGCGCTTAAGCACAAAGTATTAGATATTAACAATATTTCTTAATAAAACATTAAAATTAATTATCTTGTTTCTTTTTTCTGCATATATCCTGAAACAAAATATTAATATTAATGTAGTTTATTTTGTATCTTCTAATTATCAGAGGAAACTTTGCTGATCACTGTTTTATAATATTTGGTAAAACTGTACTGAAATGTACTGTGAAATTGTTTGTTTCCCAAATAAACTAAAATAAAAAAATAAAAATAAGATTTCAGGATTGAAACAATTTTTAAATAAGATGACTGCCAACTTTTCTACAACAAAATAGGGGACAGACCTAAAATCCCAGTTATTGACATCTGGAGAAAATAATTTCGGACACTGTCCGAAATGGCACTTTTTAATTTTATTTTTTCACTGACAATATTAAGACACTTGTATAGTTACAGCGTTTTTTTTGTCTGACTGTACAAAAATGCTTTAACTATAAAAGTGTCCGAATTGTCTGTGAAAAAAATAAATTACCACAGAATACAAATAATAGTGCAAGTCTTAACACGAAATGCTTGGATTTCAACCATAAAAACATAATTATGTCTACCACCGTTTCAACTCTTCCCGATACGTTTTTATGATTGAAATCTACACATTTTGTGCATGTAAAGGGGGTGTAAGTGAGATTCGTGCGCAATGCACTGATTTCACTGTGGCTATCTATATTTCGATGTGGGACAATGTGCCTCTGACACACAAACCCTTCTGATAAAATTATGGATAAATGTGGGACAGTTGGCAGCCTTAAAATAAAGGATTCTTTAATTTATATCAAACAGTTAAAAATATACTTCAAAAGTGCACATAAGCTGTAAGCCAGCTCATCAACTGCTATTTTGTGCTTAGAAAATTCTGGAATAATGTAGAATGCAGTTGTCTGGACTGGAGAAGCACTCCCATCAGATTAATGTGAATCTACCAAAAACCAGTTCTTTGCCTATCCACTGATCTACCTACCAGAGCGCGGCATAGCGTAAGCAACAAAACTATTATTGCTATAGGAAAAAGACAGTTGGATATTTGCCAAAATGTTGAGTATGAGTGGAGACAAAAAATATCTTCGCAACTATAAATGAAAATTATTAGCACATACATCAGCCCATCAAAGATCAGTAAATTTTGTATCTTACCTATGCTAATTAAATTGTATTTAGTCGTCATCGTCGTCATCATCAGACGGCACAAAGAGTTCGTTTTCTTCTAAGAAATTGGCTATGTTTTTACTAATTGCAGCTCCAATGAGAAGTCCAGGAACAACAGCAGCAATTAGACTGAGGAGGCCAAAGGGTTTCTTCTCTGGTTCAGGTAAAATTGCTCCAGTTGGTGTGGTGGTTGCGTTTCTTCTTGGCACCAAAATATGTTCATTTCTGGATATCGTCTTTGTTCCAGCTACCAGACGGGACAGTCTAGAAATATTCATTTTGAATCCCTTTACGCCTTCTTTCTCTTTGCTTTTAAAATAAAATTAGAAATTTTCGAAATTTCTGCTTTCGTAAACTTTCGTTCTCAAAATCTTCCACAATTTTCGGCACCAGTGTTGCCAACGACCAGACCAGAATTAACTCAACTCATGAACCACTAAAAAAAGCGCGCCAACTTTCAAAATAGCTAAAATCCGCTTTTACCACAAAATTTACTTTTGAGCTTTTATCATTTTTATCTTGTACTATTACGTAATCTGCGTTCGAATACGATTGTATGTTGATTTGAATCAACTCTTTGATTTTTAACCAACTTAAAAAAAATGTGTAAAAAAAGATTATGGTTTTTTTGTAGGTTAGGTATAAATGAAATAAATGGATTTGAAGAATTCGATTCGTAATTTTGAATCATTCAGTTGATTCGAATTATTTCCGGGTGTTTTGAAGTTTGAGTTTTTTCCGATTCGATCCCATCACGTAGTATTAAAATATTTACATTTTATTCAGCGTAAAATAAAACAATTGTATTTTAGGGGAATCCCTTATTGTTATTGTCTTAGAAAATAGAATAGTGTTGTCTGCACAGGAAATTATACTCGATAAAACATGATTAAACGTGTAAGTGGATTTAATGGTCGTCGTTCCAGTTAAGAACAGCTATAAGCTTTAAATTCTCAAATTCCACTAGACAAATCCACTAACCACTCAATTTTTCGCCACCAAAGGGAGGGTCCAATCCACCAGTTTTAGTGGAAAATCCACTAAGTTGGCAACACTGTTCGGCACCGCAGTGTCAAGTTCTTCTTTGTCAAAAATGTATGTTCATCATCTCGTGTGTGCCTTACTCCTTCAGGCTGCTGAGCTTTAAAATCCTTCAGTGACGGATAAACAATTTCTTATTTTGGTATTCAGAACAAACGTAACGCTAGAATTTATGAATGATTGACGTCTGAACGTGGCACACACGAGGTGACGCTGAAGGTTATGTGTGCTGGAAATAACAAAAACTAGCTAACGAAAGTCCAGTTTCACTTCCTAGATGCTCAGTGACGCAAAAAAAAATAAGATTTAACATTCGAAAATCATACAAAACAGAACAGATTTCATAAAATCGTTGTTTAAACGTGGCACACACAGAACCGTGTGTGCCAGTTTTCATTTGTCAAAATATCGACAACTAAACCGTTTGGAGTCAAATTAATCAGTCTAGCAGCGTTACGTTTGATAAGTGACAGCATATAACACTTGAAATCCGTTCGCGTAACAACACATCAATAGAAAAAGCAAAAACAATATTTCGACCCATCAGACTGTGGGGCCCACAATTAATACCGTTACGTTACGTGAATTTTGCGTCACTTAAGTTGTAAAGCAGTTAATAGTAATAAGAATTTCCGGCACTGAGGATCTAGCTTTATTTGGAACCAATCACTGCAGTACTTACGATGCAATTCGAGATTTAAATTAGTATGTAAATTACCTAGGGTGACCACGAAGTATTTTTTTACGGACATCGTATCGTATTGATGTTTACTGAGACTGCAGCTTATAGTTACATTACATTACAAACAACCCACGACGGACGACGGAACGGAACGGAGGCGGTATATTATATGCGTTTGGGGTAAGAGGTTGTATGTATGTATGTATGTTTGTCTGTTAATATTTTACTCGGAAACTACTGAGCTGATTTCGATGCGGTTTTTTCACATTCAAAAGGTTTTTAGTTCAGAGCAGGTTCTGACATGTTTCATGGTGGTAAACAACCAGATAAGTCACACTTGAAAGTTCTCAAAAACTACTAAACTGATTTCGATGCAGTTTTCTGTAATGGGTTTGTTGGTTGCGCTGCAGCAATCGTTTTCCCATTCTCTAGAGCGGTTTGACCGATCTAGATGCGGTTTTCTGTGATAGATTTATAGTTTATCGGTGATGGTTCTTAGTGTTATGACGATTAGCCACTAGAGGGTGTAGTAATCATTTTCCCATTTATCTCCAGAACTGTATGATCGATTTAGTCGCAGTTTTTAGAGTAGATAACGTATGAATTCTTTAAAAAGTTACAAATAAAAAGCAAAATTAAAAATTTTGAAAAGCCCACGACGACGACGCCTAAAATTGTTACTCTTAATTAAAAAAGAGTAAATTTTTTTTTACGGAAATTCCCCCCCGACTAAAAGTGATGTAGGTACTAAACATATTTATACACCTATTAATAAATTACAAACTCAAGAAAAATCAGTCGGGAGCTGCCAGTGCTATCTCTCTAAAGAATGTTAATCATGATCATTAACATAATATAATCTAATCTAATCTATCATTAATTTAATCACAACTGCAAAATACCTATAAGTTCATTTCGGGCAGGTAATGGCAGCCCCGATGGATTTTTCTTGCGTTTGTAATTTATGAATAGGTGGATCAATATGTTTAGTACCTACCACAGACTAATAAGAGATACTAAGTACCTACCTACAACACTTTTAGTCGGGGGGAGTTTCGTAAAAAATATTTTACTCTTTTAATTAGGAATAAAAAAAATATGTTATTACTTAAAATATTGTGTTAGTAACCCCTGACACAGCTTAACGGGTAACCTTTATTCGGACTTTTAATTCGGTGCAGTGTTTTGACAGCTCGAACTGTCAGTTAGTAAAATGATGTTGCCACCTCACGTCTACTAGTGATGTGAACAAAAACCAATTGAATCGTGTTCAATTGGTTTGTTGTGGTAATTTTTTTGGCCGTTAGTTTAATTAATTAGTAGTAGTAGTTTAGTCTAATCATTGACTGAAAAATGATTTGACATACCGGTAAATTTGACTACTTTCTTACATCAGAGCACTAAAATAGTTGTTCTAGTAAAGTTAGATAAACCACACAATGCATGACCCCATCACTATTTTTTTTACTATCCCCACTGCTGGGGCACAGGCCGTTCTTTTGGGTGGATAAGGAGGATGGGCCATAACCCACCACGCGGGCCCAATGCGGTTTGGTGGGTGTTAACGACTGCAAAAATGCAGCCTGGACCAACGGCTTGACGTGCCCTCCGAGACACTCGGAGGTTGCTTTGCTGGCTATCGTGGATATAAAGAGACTGACTCTCGTTTAAAATGCTTGTAAGTTTTTCCATATTTGAATTTGGAATTCTTATTTGAAGATATAAAAAAGTTAATGACATTACTTATAAACTTCTTGGTTTTTGCAAACTTTTTGTAATTAAAATTGATTAGTCTTACCTTCATCTTCGAGTATAATTATATGAAACAATAAATGGAAATAACAACCAAAGTAACCTAACCTAAATTAATATTAAACACGGGCATTATTTTAACTGAAAATTGACACAATATTTTTGTGGAAAAGTGACACTATTAGAAAATATGAAAAAAAAACAAAATATTATGATAATTTGATAATTGTATTCCCGTGAAAAACCAGCCAATCACTACCATAATTTAATAATAATTCTAAAATAGATCACTTTAAAAAATTGCAATTTAAATTCTGTTATTTTCCATTATTATTTTAAAAAAGCATGTGCACGTAGGCAGACGGCAAGGCATTATCACAGTATTCATAATATTTGGCGGTTTTATAAACCTGGTTTAAGCATAAACCTATAACAGAACACTTTTCATTTTTAACCGACTTCCAAAAAAGGAGGAGGTTCTATGTTCGTCTGTTTTTTTTTTTTTTTGTGTATGTCCACCGATTACTCGAAGACGGCTGGACCGATTGAAATGATTCAAACGTTATTACATTAGGTGTACTCCCAAGTTGGTCTTATTTTTTAAAATTTGGAAATCGGTTCAGTAGTTTTCAAGTAATTTTGAAAAAAGCACGCAAATAGTATGATTTTGTGTGAATTACCTCGATGATTGGTCGTATTACTTCTTTGTTTATGAACCGAATAAAATAATTATTTTTTTGTTGGAAGAGGGATATCTTAAGTGTAGTTTTTTAACCGACTTAAAAAAGGAGGTTCTCAGTTTGAGCCGTATTTAAGTATGTTTCTCCGCGATTATCTTACGTTTGGCTGAGCCGATTTTTCTACATATATAATATACCTTACCTACAAGGTACCTACACTAAAAATAAAAAAAATAAAAATTGTTTAAAAAAAACAAAAAACCGACTTCAAAAAACCTACCTCTAAAAAGCAAGAAATAATATTCGTAATAATAAAAATACGTCTATTGAAGTCGGGTGGGGCTTTTAGAATAAAAAAAAGGAATTTGTACTCCAGCCCCACCCGACTTCAATAGACGTATTTTTATTATTACGAATATTATTTCTTGCTTTTTAGAGGTAAGTTTTTTGAAGTCGGTTTTTTGTTTTTTTTTTAAACAATTTTCAATTTCATTTTCATTACAATATTTATATTCTTAATAGTTTATCTAATATTTACCGATGTTTAACTGAATGTTTATTGAATGAACGATTATTTTGTCACGTCACTACTTTTATTTTGTCCTAAAGTGGGCACACTGGAGCTGTCAAATTACTGCACCGAATTAAAAGTCGGAGTATAGGTATACTTTCGAAACTTTTCTGTTCGAATTTCAATTGTTCGAAATTGAAAATCTTCACCCAACTCTTTATTGAAATAACCATTTATAAAATACAACAAATGGTTTTCCACACATAGATTACGAAATAAATTGTTAATAATAAATAAAAATTTCATAGAGTTACTAACATATTTTTAATTAACGATTTAAGTATAAAAGACGTATGACAACTGTCAAAAACTGTTTACTAAATAAGACTAGTAAGGATAGACAGAAAAAAAGTACGATTTGCCCAGTTTCTGGCCCCCCTGTTCCTAATTCCGGCCCCCCTTTGCCCAGTATACCGGCCGCCTTTCGAAGAACATGACGGCCGGATACTGGGCAAAAGATAAGCTAGCCCAGTAAGCGGCCTGTGACTCTTAATCCAGTTAAAATAAGGTCCATTTTTCTTTGATTTTTGTATGAAATTGAATTTCAGATAATATACTTAACAAGCGGATGACTTAAAACTTTATAAAACAATACACACTATGGATGACGTCGAACTTCTTCAGGATGACTTATCCAGAATAAATCAGTGGTGTATTCGCAACCATATGGAGCTTAATGCAGGGAAGTGCTACCATCTTAAGTTTTCTAGGAAGAAAAACTCACTTCAATCTTCATATGAGATTTCAGGAACGAACGTGCAGAGGGTTGACACGATGCGTGATCTTGGTGTGGTCATGGATAGCGAGTTGCGTTTTGTAGCTCATATTGATGCGATAGTCACTAAAGCTGCGTCCATGTTAGGTTTCTTGAAGCGTAATACGAAGAAATTCAAGCATGTATCCACCAAAATTCTTCTATATAATGCACTCGTTCGGAGCATTCTCGAATATGCCTGCGTAGTGTGGTGTCCGTTTTATACAGTACATTCGCAGCGAGTCGAGAGTATTCAGCGTTCCTTTACCAGGCATTTAGCGTTTTTTTCCCGAGGCATTACTCATCGCTGTTGCTATGACCAACGTTTGAATTTTTTCAAAATGCATACTCTGCGCGACCGTCGGAAGCTCCATGGTGCAATTTTCCTCCACAAGCTTATGAACGATGGCCTTGCTGATGATGACACTTTATCTCGCATTTCTCTTAAGGTTCCGTACACTATCCCTCGACATCCCAACACCACCATATTTTATACACCGCCATGTCGCACCAATCTTGGTCGGTCTTCCCCCTTAATCAGAATGTGTAATGAGTATAACGTGTTAAATGGTGCACTGAACGATCTCGATATTTTTCACGACTCTTTGCCCGGTTTTAGATCTAAAATACTGGACTCATTTGCCAAATAATCTTAATAATGTTGTGTTTCTGTTCGATGTGTAATAATACTTGTTTCCTGTGTTTTTTCTAAATATTATTTTATTGTTATTTAATTTTTTGGTTTTTGAGTAGGCACCTATATAATTTTCACTTAAATTTTCTAAATTTATATTTTAATTATTAACTATTTGTTGACTGTGATTTTGTAATTGTGAATGCTGTACATGCCTGTTATAGGTTTACACATCAGGATTTTATATGTTCAACTTCGTATTATGTAATGTTTTATGTGTACTCTGTTGGCGTGTCTTATCAATAAAATAAAATAAATAAAAAGTATTGTCCTATGGCTTTGCTTGTGATGTGAACTATTATTTTTGAGATAAAAAATTCGTTGATTGTACTTTTATTTAACATTTGCTATTAATTTGAACCTTTATATTGATTCTGGAATCAGCCTTGCAGTTCATCGTTCAATGCAGTAGCGTTCGTTTGAGTAATTCGCTGACATACACTTCGGAAATAACAAGAGACAAATAGGTATTCAGCGAGGGTCAACGACCTGGATGGCGGGCACGTCGCCGTCGCTTGTTCACGAGACGCACAATAAATTTTATTAGTAGATAAATTTCAAAGCTGGCCGGTGTACTGGGAGTATTTTGCAGGATAGCCAGTATACCGGCCTCCTAGTGTATACTAGGAGGCCGGTAAACTGGGCAAGCACCCAGTAGAACCGGCCACCCGTTTCCATACAAAAAGAAAAAATCTACTTCTTATACAAGCACATTTAGACGGCCGAGTACTGGACACAAAGTACTTTAAATTTAATAAAAAGGGATAGCATTATACATTCTTCTATGGAATCCCTCTTTTAACAAAAAGAGAAAACAATATATCGAGCTCAGTCCCAGTTAACCGGCCCCCGGCCGGTATACTGGAAACATGTGGTTTCGTTGTCTAGTAAGGCGGCCCCTTGATATTTACTAAATATCTGCTTATTAAGCCATATTTAACGTTAAAATAGTAATAAATAACAACATACCTTGAGAACAAACTAAATATTTACCTTTTAACGATGCCCTGAAGGACAATATTGACTATTTGGCAAGAGCTCTCCACTAATTTTTTTTATCTCCACTTGCGAAATCGACCCAGATGCGGTAGGCTTCAACGTGAAACACAAATTATAAAATATTACGTAACGTTTCGCTAGTGGCGTCCATACCATTCGATAGATCGATAACAGTGCTGCCAGGAAAATATCTAAATTGTTAAGAAATTGCCACGAATTTCTTATTTTATTCGAAAAACTGTTGGGGGGCCGGATAACTGGGGGCGGCCGGTTAACTAGGCATATTACCCTACGTATGTTACCGTTAAAGTACGGAATCCTTTAATCTGCAGATTAACTAGTCGAGTCAGTTAAAGTGAGAAATTTTTCTTAAAGTAGACAATTTCCGTACTTTAACTAGTAATCTGCACATTAACGGATGCTACACCGTTAAGGGTACTTTTTCTGATCATGGCAACCCCATATTTTGACGTCATAATATATCTATCCCTTACACCCGGTCGCTCGGTAGCGCATCTACCCCTTTTAATATACTATATCTATGGCTTGCCTACCTAAGTAGGTACCTACTCTTCGAAGCTTAGTAAAAAAAACACATTGACACATACATTTTTATCAACGCCATCTATAGAGCAGACAGTTTTGTCATTTTGATTGAAAAGCCCTCATTAACAGGACGGTTATATCCTTTCTGTCCATCAACGTACGTCTAATGTTGTCACCCTATCTTAAAAATCTCATACAAATTGTATCATGAATTGTACTGTAACTACTGCAGTGATTGGTTCCAAATAAAGCTAGATCCTCAGTGCCGGAAATTCTTATTACTATTAACTGCTTTACAACTTAAGTGACGCAAAATTCACGTAACGTAACGGTATTAATTGTGGGCCCCACAGTCTGATGGGTCGAAATATTGTTTTTGCTTTTTCTATTGATGTGTTGTTACGCGAACGGATTTCAAGTGTTATATGCTGTCACTTATCAAACGTAACGCTGCTAGACTGATTAATTTGACTCCAAACGGTTTAGTTGTCGATATTTTGACAAATGAAAACTGGCACACACGGTTCTGTGTGTGCCACGTTTAAACAACGATTTTATGAAATCTGTTCTGTTTTGTATGATTTTCGAATGTTAAATCTTATTTTTTTTTGCGTCACTGAGCATCTAGGAAGTGAAACTGGACTTTCGTTAGCTAGTTTTTGTTATTTCCAGCACACATAACCTTCAGCGTCACCTCGTGTGTGCCACGTTCAGACGTCAATCATTCATAAATTCTAGCGTTACGTTTGTTCTGAATACCAAAATAAGAAATTGTTTATCCGTCACTGAAGGATTTTAAAGCTCAGCAGCCTGAAGGAGTAAGGCACACACGAGATGATGAACATAAAAATGTGACGTTGACATGCGTTGCGTTGCGTGACAGTGACAGCCACAGATAAATAGTGACAGCCAGGGCTGCGTTCCGTCGCTTTGGATGTAGTTGTTTGGTTATTTAACCCGTTTGGGTAAGTACTTTTAATTTCCTTGGTTGCAACCAAGCGACAGAACGATCGAGTTGTTTTATAACCTCTTTATGTACAAAGTTTTCGTTTTCAAATAATAAAAACAAATTATACTATTCTGTCTTGTTGTGTTGTGTGTGTGTCGCGAGGTCGCGACACTCCGCGACAGAAGCGTATCGGTTTCATACAATTAGTATGGCTAGAAAAACATTATTACAGCAGTATGGCCATGTCCATAGCGCGTGTTTTTTCCTACACAATCAACAAAACATTGTTTTGCGAAACAAAATCCTCATAAGTTTTTTTTTGTTGGATGTTGAGATGTTTTTGTTGATTGTGTAGAAACATGCGCTATGGACCCAGCATATTATGTTGTGTCTACACAACACACTGTAATAATGTATTTAGCTACCCTTACTAAAAGATCTAATGCCGGGTCCATAAGTTTTTTAAAAACATTCAACAAAAACACAAACTTTGTTTCAGAAACATGATTCTCTACACAAACTGTCGTTTTTGTTGACAAAACTTAGGTGTTTCCAATTAAGCATTTTTATTTGATTAACAGTTTTTGTTTTCCATTTGGAATACTACGACTACTACTTTTTAACAGATTTTTATTTGATTTAGTTTAAAATAAAGTTTAAATTATCCGTATTCCAAGTGGAAAACGAAAACTTAATTTGTTTTTATTATTCAATATTTCACTTTCCATGGATTTTCATATGTCGATCGATGACTCAGTGATTCAGTGATTAGTCTGCTGGAATGCACCCCAGCAGACGACGATACGTCAAATTCGTTCAACGTAAAAAAAAATTTGGTTTTGTGATTATTTCATTTCATTTCATTGAAAATTTTCTTCAATTATTATCGAAGAAAAGAAATGATTTTAATTAAATTTCTTTTTACTTAAAAAGGCGAAAATATGAATGTAACTTTAACAAGTTTGGAAGCTCTTATATGTAAGTATAAAAGCGATAATGAAATGTTTTCGGCGTTGCGACGACTACGATTTCTCTGCATAATTTAAGTATCTTCGCTAACATAATATTTTTGGGTACAGTAAAAGCAACACACGAGTCTTTGCCATGTCCGGATGCTGCGGCACTAGAGGCGTTTTGTGCTGTTATGCGAGACGCCGCAGACGGGCCGCAGTTTGCGGCGCAAGCCTTGGCTGCCAGAATACATTCTTCGAATGCTCGGGAAGCTCTGCTGGCTCTGTCAATGCTGGACCGCTGCATGCGCCGGAGCGGCCCCAACTTCCAAGCTGAAGTCGGCAAATTTCGTTTCCTCAATGAAATGATAAAACTTGTTTCACCAAAATATTTTGCTGATAGGACAGCATCTGAAGTACGCACAAGGGTATGCCTCATTTTATGATACTATGGCAAAAATCAATAACAACTTACCAAGTACAATAATGTTCATTTATACTTTTGTGCACAATCCAATCAAGGAAAATGATACTTATTTCCCTATTTTTAATTATGACCACTTTAATAAAAATAAAATTAGCTTTTCCTTTAGATAATGATACCTACCTGCACTGCACATTCTTCTAATCTAAGGCAATAAATAACTGCAAAGGTGACTTCACAGCTGTCATTAGATATTGATTTACTTCATGTTGTTTTAGGTACTACAATTGTTTCATGCTTGGTCTATTGAATACCCTAAAGAAACAAAATTCAAGGTGGCCTATGATATGTTAAAAAACCAAGGTGTAGTAAAGGAGACACCTCCACCACTCCCTCCAGATGACTCGCAGCATGTCCCTCGCACGAGAGCTAGAAGTGCTGTATTTGAAGATGAAGAGAAGTCAAAGGTGCTACAAAAGTTGCTACAAAGTAAGAAACCAGAGGACTTGCAGCATGCCAATAGACTCATAAAGACTATGGTTCGTGAGGTTAGTGTAGTATGTTCCTTGATCTTTCAAAGCAAGTTTTGCTCTCTTTGAGCAATTTATTTGCTCACTAGGACATTATTGTTATTTGTATACATTATCTTAAAGCTATTCTTACAATTTATGCAGGAGGAAAGACGCAATGAGGTAAACAGTCGTTGCTTACAAGAAGTGAGTGCCGCATTAGACAGTGCAGGGCTTTTACGTGACATGCTTATGCATGCAAGCGAAGTGTCCTCAGATGAGGAGGAACTCATCCATGAGCTACACGGGAACTGCCAGCGATTTCGACCTATATTGCAACACCTAGCTTCTACTGATGCAAGAGCTGAGAATCTGAGTAAGAGACTGTTGCATTTATTGCAGTGATGGTTTAATGTACTTTATCTACACTCATGCTTTAAATCCTCTATTAAAGGTCCTGAAACAGCTCTCTGCCAACATTATAACAACCAGGGTCTAGTAACCATAATATCATCTGAACGATTGGCTGGGGGCGCCGCAATCGCCAGCCCTCCCGCGCGTGCCGTTAGCCCTCCTGCGCGCGCCGCCAGAGTTACATTAAGAAATTCAGCACAACATAATAACACTCGTTTGGATGATCTTATGGCGGCGGCGCGCGCGGGAGGGCTGGCTGGGCACTTACCCACTCTTTCGGGTATTATGGTTACTATGACACTGGTTGTTTTGATGATGGCAATAAGCTACTGTTTCAAAACCTTTTAATTTTATAGAGGATTCATATCATGGGTGTAGATAAAATCTTGTATGCTACTGTATTTAATTAGGTATTAAAACACTCACGTGATACTATCTCATTATACTACAGTTGCATAAATAACTAAGTGCACCTTCTGAAATACCTAAGAGAAAATGAGTAAGCTAATAGTTTTCACCAGATGTCTACAAAAGCAAACATCTCACATTCTCATTTTAATTAAAAAAAACATATCTTTACAGATGATATCATCAATGCTAATGATATATTAGAAGAAGTATCTCGAAGATATTATAGTTTTGTGCAATATCAGTTAAAGAAGAAAAACACTGAATTAGGAACAAATCTGGACCATCATTTCCTTCTTGAGGTTCCTGCGCCTCCTAGTAGTAAAGGCGAAGGAGATACCCAAAAAGATGTTGCTAATAAGAATGTGATAGATGAACTTGGAGATATATTCACGACTGAGAATGGAGATAGTAGTATAGCTGAACCATTAAAGCCTGTAAACCTCAGGCAAAGTGGTAAATATCCTTTTTTATTATTTCAAATCTGTAAAATACAGTATTGTCTTAAGTACACATTTATGTCATTATTTACAGAAGATGTTGATCTTCTTGGAGAGACAAAAAATAAGACTGAAGGTTGGAATGAATTGGATTCCTTAGGGGAACAACTACTAAAACAATCTTTGCCTGAAAATTCAAAACATATGGGTGATTTTAATAGGTAAGGAGATGCATTTATTCTTAACTAGCGGCTGCCAGCGACGACCCTAGGGAACCTTTAACCAGGATAAAATGTAGCCTTGTTAATCCTGGGGGCTAATTGTCTAATTTGAAAATCTATCGCAATCGCTTTCAGGATGTGATACATTGATGCTTTTTTTGGCACAAATAAAAACATACTAAAGAAATGTAGCAATTTGTCACATCCATCTGTCAAATGAAAGCTATTGTGATAGATTTTCAAAATTAGACAATAAGAAGGCTGGTCCTAGACTAGGCTTATTGGTAGATAGCTACCAGCCAAATTTCATTCAAATGGGTCTAGCGGTTCTTGAGTTATAAATGGTGTAAATTACCAGACTTTGTTTGTTTTATGTATAGATGAGAAGTAATGTCATATTTAATGTAACATCAACACATAAGTAAATGCATTAATTTTTTTACGATTCTGTTGTCTAACATAATCTCTGTGGAAGCAGAAAAAACTATTAGCACCTTTTTTTTACAGTAGATCAGCAAAGAAAATACCAATCAGTGAATTGCAAAAACAGTCACCTAGTCATAAACCTCAAGTACAGAACAACGGGCCTGTATTTGATTTGGATTTCTTCATAAAAAAACCTGAAGAAAAAGTATTACCAGGACCTTCGCCCAAATGTGCTGCGTCTGTAGATGACGTCATGGTTGATATCAGCGGGGCTGCCCCACTCCCATCCACATCCCATGCTGCCTCAAATAATGGTGGTGGAAGTCCTTTGGACGACATTCTAGGATTAGGTTTACCTTTAGACGATAGTGGAGCCAAATGTGATAAAGATAATTCAGATATGGAAACAAATGCCATTGAAAGTGAAAAGAAAGATAAGTGTAACAAAATAAGTGAAGTGAAGCCTTTGACTGATATAAACGTAACCCTTCAGAGTGTGCACCCGAGCAAAGTTCCACCTTTAACAGTGTATGAGGAGGAAAGTGGGCTTACAATCGTTTTGCACTTTTGCAAGGACAAGCCACGACCCGATGTTAATGTCATCGTGATATCGACGACGAGCAAAAATCCTAATGCTATTGAGGATTACAAATTTCAAGGTGTTGTTCCAAAGGTATACACTTAATTCAACAATTATTTTTTATAATGATTCAATAACACAGTTTCCACAGTCCATTTTGTACATTTCAAACTTCGATCAAGATTTCAAATTATCTAGCTAATGTAGCTATTGATTTGAGAAATAAAGTGAGTTGCGCAAAGTCCTATTCTAAGTAGTTATTTTTTAATGTTTTCTAGGGCTGCAAAATCCGGCTTCTAGCCCCCTCAGGCACGAGTCTGCCGGCTTACAACCCGTTCCTGCCACCGCCGGCGCTTACACAGGTATACACTACAATACTTTCTTACTTTTATTTATTTATTTATTATTTATGGAAAACCAACAGCACATAAAAACATGCTAATAATAAGTAGCAGATGGCCAACAACAGGTCTTCACATTTAGAATCAAGTAATTAGTTTATTAATTACGTGTGGACACAATGCACTTATTATGTACGGTACTTATTTTTATTTTTTATTTTCTCAACTGTATAGCAATATCATATTGCACTGTCCGTCCTTGTTATATCATAACACAATGACAAGGACGGATAGTGCATTGACGTCATAAACTATAGCAGTTTGAAGGTACGTCCTGCTGGTGGTAAAAGTCACTGATCTCATGAAGCATTGATCTCAATCATTCGCATTTCTGTTTTCTGCAGGTGATGTTAGTGGGTCGCGGCGCGGGCGCAGCGGTGTCGCTGCGGTTCGTGGTGACGTACGCGTGCGACCACGACACCTGCTCCGAGATGGGCGAGGCCGTGCTCCCGCTACACCACATATAGCGGAAATGATTTACCTTCAAACGCTTGTTAAAGAAATTGCACCATAAACAAGCCAGTCAACATTCAAACCAAATGACCGAGGTGTGTTATTAATTAATCGTGGTTTTTTTAACTATTTACTTTTAAAAGCTTATCTTTTTATGTTTTTTTTTATTTGATGAAAAAACACGAGATCGCATACCTCGGATTACCATCTTATTTAGTGAACAGAATTCAGGAGACATAATTGATATACAAAAACAAAAAATCTCTTAATTTCTTATACAAATTAGTTTTCTTTAATGTTTGTATTAAGAGTTATGTGAATACTGTTTACTAAATAAGACATTTGATGTATTCCTGTGAATATACAGTAATGTATAACTGTAGGTACGACGTACGTATGTGTGAGCTTGCCAGTTGTATAGTCGCATTGACTGATGCAGTTACAAATAGATGCAATGGCACACGCCACTTAGGATTTGTAGCTGGGGTTAATTGGGTTTAACTACTTACATTAACTACTTACTTCAATTTTAATATTGATAATTACATACATAAACAGGATCATTTGTAAAACACCAACAGCCTCGCAGCCTTTAGGACCATAATGTCCACTTCTTAAAATGACATTCAATTCAATGTCATTACGGGAAGTGGACGATCTGGGAATGGTCATGCTGGGGATGTGGTCCTTTTGGGAAGTGGTCATTTTAAGAAGTGGACATTATGGTCCTAAAGGCCTCGCAGCAGTAGAATACTAACATCATAAACAACGTTTATTCTACGACTTTTCCGAAAAAAGACAAAAATATTCACTTTCCATAATATACTTAAACGTCCGAGCTAATCAAATTTTGTATGGAAAGTCTAATTTGTTTTTTGTGTATTTCGGAAAGTCATAGAACAAACGTTGTTATTGTCAAAGTTGTTACTGTTGTACAAATAACCCTGTATAATCCCACCTTCTCTTTGCACGCTCGCCTCTCACCCCCGTATCTATAGACGAGTAAGTAATGACTTGAGTAATACTTGCAAATCTTGCAATTTTCAAATGCTTCTTATATTCTAGGGCATCGTCAGCCCATGGCCTAAGGGAGGGCAAGCTAATATTAATGAGGATGAAAAAAAATATGAATTGTGGGTATGGTACTTATTATGTATTCTGTGGTACGGTCAAGAGCACCTAGTGAATTTATTTAAGTTTTGAGATGCGGGATTTACCGGAAAAGCAAGCCAATTGCACGGCCTTAGGGCTTCTTTGCAGTTAGCTATTTTTTTAACCTCTATGGGAGGGGCAGCTGCCCCTCCCTGCCCACCCTTGATTATATTCACACGCAATTTATAGTAAAAATTATTTTTTAATGAACCAAAACTGCACTAAGACTTTATTTAAGATTAATTATACTATAAATTGCATGTGAATGTAATATTAGGATAAGAAGCGTTTGAAAATTGCAAGATTCACTCTTACTTACACGTCTTACGAGGGTCAGCCAGCCATGACACGGCTCTGGTGCTATGCTCACCGGAAATGATTAGATTATCTGTTTCATAATACTTAGTTCCATAGGTGGCGATAAAACTAATTTACGATTAAATAATAATTAATTAATTTAAGGCGACTTTATATGCAACACTAGCGCCCGCTCCCGCAAAAAAAAAAAGTGTAAATACACAATTTATAAAAAATCCAAACTCATAATAAAAGGGATCATAATCCCCTTGCAAAATATCAATAGTTATTTATAAATACACAAAATAATTTTATTGTGGTTTTTCTCGACGAAAACAAACCGACGGCTGTTTTCGCCACCAAGACTGCTAACTATTATTTGTCACAGAGTTTGTATATTTATTTATAAATAACTATTGATATTTTACGAGCTTGGATTTTTTATAAATTGTGTATTTACACGGTAAAATATTTTTTTGTGGGAGTGGCGCTTGCATATAAAGTCGCCTTAATTCAAAATAAATGGCAAAAAATTGCCATAAAAATAAAATGTACGTACTAACTTAGTATCTATGAACTAAAACTTCAGGAAAATCCGTTAAATGTTTAATGTACCATACAAAATATTATAATAATAAATGTTAGGTAAATATCATAATATAGGAACAAATTCTAGCTTACTTATATAGCTTTACCAATTTACCATAAGTCGTACCTATCATTAGGCAAAACAGTTCAATTATTTCCTGTGTAAAAAAATATAAAATAAATAGCAGATGTAATGTTAGAACTTATATTTGTATATAATGCAAATATAATTTCTAACTTTGTTTATTATAACATAGCGGTTGCTTTAATGCTACTTAATTTGTGTTAGTGAGAGTTGTATAATTCGTTCTAGTCGAGATCGTTATATTGGACAGAAACTAATGATGCATTTAATTTTATTATATACATTCCCAAAATAATATGTAAAATGTATGTACAGATGATAGCACAGATTAGGTATTTTTCATTACTAAGGTTTTGGGATTCCATCACTATTTTGTCCATCCTGTATGTCAAATTTCTTCAAAGCTTACTCAATGAAAAGATACGGCCATTTATGTCGCATATTTCGAGCTTTGAACTAAACCTATAGGTTATTTTCGGTTTACCTAGTAAGAATCATGAAATTGGGAGAAATAAGAAAAATTCGAAAATCTAGATTGTGGTACATAACTACTTCCTCTTATTTTTTTAGTTATTTATATATTTCACAAGACAAGCCTGAAGATTGGAAATTGCATAACCTATCATGCTACCGTCTGTACAGAGTTATTTATTTATGTTGATTGAAGATATTTAGGTAAATTTTATAAGTATAAAACAATGATCTGATAAATATTAAGTATTAGATCTTCATTGAAATCGACAAGTATATTGTAATGTAAGGGACAATTAAACAATTATTGTTGTCAAAGTGTTGTTACATTAATGTAGGCTACAATGGATACATGCAATATTATGTTTGTCTTGCTGTAAAGATTCATTTAATTTTATAATATTATACTTACTATTATTATAATAAATAAATTATAATAACATAACTTTCTCGTTTTCTTTCTCTTTCAAAGTACACATTGGTTTACCAGTTAGGTACCCTGACTTGGAACATTATGGAGGAATAAGGTAGTGAAACTAGCGCCGCCACTACATTTATTTTTATTGCTCGTAAACCAAGTCAATATATGATGTATAAAAAGCTCATGTAATAATCTCTTAAATTGTCTCTAATATTTTTTGAATAACTCTTCAACAGTTATCATTCATTTTGTAAGTTTTAAAATCTATTATTGGCCACTTTGAGCTAAATCAAGGACTCAAGGGAATCTTTTCAGTTTTTGGTTATCTGATGTGTTGTTGACAGTACCTTCTATTCTAGTGATGATTATTTACTAGGCACAATCTGAAAACCTCAATGAAACAAGTGAATAATATGAAATAATTTTATTGAATTCATTATAAACTACACTATTACATTTACACAGTATGTTTATACATATGTACAAGTTTTTATAAGATCTGCCTGCCTAGCATGACCGATTTATATCGCGTGATATAGCGTTTTATCACGTTTAAATGTCAAAAAGACAAAGGAATTTGACAGTTGAGTGTCGATAAAATGCTATATCACGCGATATAAATCGGTCATGCTAGGCAGGCAGATTTCATAACTCTCTTATAGAAAAGTATCAAAATAGGGTATGCAAGAAAAGGGGAAAGCTAAATAGCTAGTAAGCGTAATATATTACCTATTTATTACTTACTAGGGTTTTAGACTGTTCGTGATTCATTTATCTATGAAAACTATTTTATGTATGACATACAATCTGAGAGATACTTTACGATTTTTTTTCTGACTAGCTTTTGATGATAATCTACTTTAAAACAATGAATCGTCGGACCTCAACAATCCTATATAATAACCTTCACGACCGTGGACCCACCGGCACTACCCAATGGTGGGTCCAAAATGTGCTGGCAGACATCAATCGTTATCCTGACACGATATGATACATGCTAAAAGGAACCCATTACTTATATTTAATTCTTATAGTTTTTTTAGTAACTCGTCTGTGCTATGTGAAACGAGCTTACATAATTATTTACATTAAATGCAAACTGCTCCTATACCTATTAACTTACTGTTAAACTTATTATACTTACGGCCGTACTCAGAGACGTCAATTAAGTTTAATGTTTCATTAAAATTGTTGCCATCTCTTTCTTTTCCATAGTGATAGTATAAGACGACACGATACTTAATGTAGCATTAAACTTAATTGACGTCTCTGAGTACGGCAGTTAATGCATCCCAATCGCAAGGGATCCGTGTACAGGTACACACAGCAGCAGCTATTTAACAATCAACAAATTAGCAAAGGCTTATTCCGTTTATTTACCCTTAAACAGCCACCCTAGGGTGCATACTCTGAAAACGCGTGTTCATCTATCCACCCCATCATACTTAAGTATCCACCTTAGGGTGGCTGTTTCAGGGTGCCTAAACAGCCACCCTAGGGTGCATACTCTGAAAACGCGTGTTCATCTATCCACCCCATCATACTTAAGTATCCACCTTAGGGTGGCTGTTTCAGAGTGCCTAAACAGCCACCCTAGGGTGCATACTCTGAAAACGCGTGTTCATCTATCCACCCCATCATACTTAAGTATCCACCTTAGTGTGGCTGTTTCAGAGTGCCTAAACAGCCACCCTAGGGTGCATACTCTGAAAACGCGTGTTCATCTATCCACCCCATCATACTTAAGTATGATGGGGTGTGTAGATGAACACGGTATCCACCTTAGGGTGGCTGTTTCAGGGTGAATAAACGGAATAAGCCTATTAGGATTTACTTATAAGGTACAGACTATATTATATACATTATTACATAATTATGTCCATGTGAATATGTATTAACTTTTGTCTATTTTGACTTTTATTACAGGTGAACAAGGTTGCTTTAATGTCGACTTGAATGTACCTAATAAACAACCGATAGCAAACATTACATCACTCCATGTAAAGTAACATAATAATGTGAACTACCATAATCCACACAGGGCTTGGTCCTTCAAGGCGAACACACCGCCACAAGAGATGGAATGACATTTCAACGGAGGTTAGACAGAGACCTAGTTCGATTAAAGTGTTCATCTACACCCATGCTTTAAAATTTAAAGCTAACTGTTTTAGAACCTCTTATTAGACGATTTAAAGTTTAAATCGTCTAATAAGAGGTTCTAAAACAGTTAGCTTATAGCCAACATTAAAACAACCAGTGTCATAGTAACCTATCCGAACGAGTGGCTGGGGGCGCCGACCCGACAGCCCTCTCCGCGCCCGCGCCCGAAGGAGTTACTTTATGAAATTTAGTACAATATAATAACACTCGTTCGGATGCTATGGTTACTGTGACACTGGTTGTTTTTATGTTGGCTATAATAAGCTACTGTTTCAAAACCATTTATAGAAGATTCATATCATGAGTGTAGATAAAGTCTTCTATGCTGTACATAATTAGGTATTAAAACACGTGATACTATTATCACACTCGAATACCCCTCATTATACTACAGTTGCATAACTCTTTCATTGTCGCAGTATTAATGGTACAAACACCCTATCTCCACATATAGTTCGTGCGCTTCACTATACGGCTTGGTCCTTGAAGGCGAGCGCCGTGATCGGCTTCTGGTGTCCGCAGTACTCGCGCTCCAGCGTGCCCTTGTCGATGTCCCACAGGCGCGCGTAGCTGTCCGATGACCCTGGACAATGATCACCTACACATTACTGTCTACCTCTCATAATGTTCAATTTCCTATATTTTTTCATATAGATAGACAATACGTTAAATTTTCTTAACTGACTTTGAAGTTCTCAACTTTATATCCAACACATTAAAGTTTTAAATAAATGGTAAAAAAGTTTCGATCTTCTTAGCTAAAATCTTTGGCTGGGGTCTCCTTAACTTTAGGGAAGCTCTCAGTTTCTGTCAAATCTGACAACATATTTCAAAATGCTTAGCTCAAGTGGAACCGCACCAAGCATGCTACCGCTGCGGCCGCAGTCCGCAGTTTGTGGACGCAGCGGCTGCCATACAAATAAGGTCAGGTCTGCGCTCATCTTTAAGAAACACTGCTATAAAGAATGGTAACGTCACCTGTGAAGAGGTAGCGCGAGTCGATGCTGAAGGCGGCGTCCCACACCCAGCGCTGCGCGTCGTGGCGCAGCTCGCGCAGCAGAGACCAGTCGTGCGTGCGCCAAACGCGCGCCGAGCAGTCTCCAGACGTCGTCACCAACATTCTAACACAATCGACACATTATAATTTAGTTTTAAAAATAAACAAACTGATCCTAGCATAGTCAAACGGTATCAACATAAATAAATAAAGCTTTCTGTCAAAGCTACTTTGTCAAAGCAGACTTTGAGCGTGTCAACGCGGCTTAAAGAGCTAATTAGATCATCCTAAATATCGGACCCGATATGAAGTCTCTCCTAAATTCAGAGCAGTGTAATTGCATTCAGGAAGCTAGGATCCGATTTAGGATCCTAGTTAGGATAGAAATTGTCTCCGACATAACGGATGCTAAATCGGAAGCACTTAGGACAGTGTAATCGCATTCAGGACGCTCGGCTGCGACACAGTAGTACCACAGCATAAATAGTACAGTCAGTCAACGCCTTTTATGTTGGCGAAAAAAAATCCGCCGCGCCGTTCGTCTAGATAGACAGTTGGCGCAACGACTAAAAGTAAATAAGGGTTGTCACTCTGTGATTTGCTTTTTTTTTGACCTACATCAATATAAAAAACAAAAAAACCTGCCTCTGAAAAGCAAGAAATAATAAATAAATCATTAGCTACGCATTATCATTTTTATAATAAAACACGTCTATTAAAGTCGGGTGGGGCTGGAGTACCTACAACTTTCTTTTTTTATTCTAAAAGCCTCACCCGACTTCAATAGACGTGTTTTATTATAACAATGATATGATAATGCTAATGCTAATCTAATGATTTATATATTATTTCTTGCTTTTTAGAGGCAGGTTTTTTGAAGTCGGTTTTTTTGTTTTTTAAACAATTTTTTATTTTTTTATTTTTAGTATAAGTACCTTCTGTATTAGGTAGTGTAGGTATATTATTTAGGTAGTAAAATCGGTTCAGCCAAACGTGAGATAATCGCGGAGAAACGTACATACATATACAAACTGAATACCTCCTTTTTTTGAAGTCTGTTAAAAAGACTACACAAAGGTATCCCTCTCCCAACAAAAACAATCATCTAATTCGGTTCATAAATAACAAAGTCGTCAAGGTAGTTGATGTAAAGTCATAGTATTTTCGGGATTACTTGAAAACTACTGACCCGATTTAAAAAAATAAATAAATGGAACCATCTCGCAAGAAAACTCAATCGAACAACAAAATAATCATCAAAATCGGTTCATAAATATCGAAGATACGCGCGAATAACGATAAAAAAAAGTATACAATCGAATTAAGAACCACCTCCTTTTGATGAAGTCGGTTAAAAACTAGTTCAGATTAGCGTTGAAAATGACACGTCCTACCTAGCTACCTACATATACCTCCTATTTACCTAGCTATGTATTTTTACAGCTACAAGAACATTCGTTTAACAACTGTATGATCGTAAAGCTGTGATATCGGATCCGACATTCAGGACGGTCTAATTGGCGACTGAATTTCTCGTCCTAAATAGGACACTAAATTCCGGGTCCGACATTCAGGATGGTGTAATAAGCGCTTTAAACGCGGTGGATAGTTCACTCTGTTCATCCTTACTCGTTTTAGAGCCCCTAGACGATCAAGCATTTCTTGTCAATCATTTACATTGCATTTACCATTTGGGGGCGTGGCCTACTTTGATTGGCCACGGTAATCTATCTATTCTGTGGTGATGCTTGTCAAGCATCGCTCCTAGACGATCAAAATGTGATTGACAAGCAATGCAATGTAAATGATTGTCAAGCAATTTTGATCGTTTAGGGGGTCCGTTTGTCCTATTTGGTAAACAATCTTCACCCAACTCTTTATTGAAATATTCATTATTAAAATACAGCAAATGGTTTTCCACATAGATTACGAAAAAAGTTGATAAATAATCAATTTAATACATTTTTAAATAACGATTAAAGTTTAAAAGACGTACCTATGTCAGAATCATTTCCTTGGATGTGCCAAAAGTAAACTTTTCAGGAGAGCATAAAGAAAATTGCGGTATACAAAATAAATTGCGGTATACAAAATATTATTTCTGAAGCATAATATCGTATCTGACTTTATATTTCTTATAGAAGCATAACATCATATCAGTAAATACAATGTGTTATAAATACAAAAATTGGTGGCATAACGTCTTATAAGCAAATACAGCATCAGTATCAGCGTCGCCGCGTCATTCTGGGCCAATTCTAGTGGAAAATCTGCTGTAACCATGATTACAGCAGATTTTTCCAGAAATTGTAAGTAGCATAAAAGCGTTTTTAACGTTATTGCCAAATGCATCTAAGATATTAGGATAAAAACTCACATACAACATTATGCATCTGTGTTATTATATGTAAACATAGCAACGGAGTGAGATAGAAATAAGATTCTGAGATGCGTAGAAAGAGCTCGACGAGTTGGGTATCGTAGACATAAAAAGTATTTTTTGTCGGATTTACACATCCTAGGATATGCTTCTGACGTCCAGAAATATTATTATCAACCATTTTTAGACAGATGAAAAATAACCTGGAAAATAACCCATATGCACACCAGTGGCGAAGGTTCCCATGATCCCAGATCCCGGGTTACTTTTTAGAAATCCCACCCCACCAATCCACTATGCAGATCACATCATTTTTGTACAACGGCTTACCTTCCCCATAATTTCACCCCTCGCCACTAATGCACACGTACAAAAGGTCTCTATCTACAGCAGCGCGCTACGGTTGCAAAACTTCCGAAAGATTCCGAATAATTCCGGAATACTTCTCGGAAAGTTTCTTTCAATCAGAATTTTTCAAAATAAAGATAAAAAATATATTTTTTTTATCATAGGCTCAGATCAATTTTAGTCTTAGATCATAGGTCGATCTTGCTCGAATAAAAAATATACCCGCCCGACCGAGGCGACGACGACGGACGAACAAACAACTCGTGCGCTGTGCGTGGCGCCATCCAGTGGCTGGTGGCGGAGGCGCGGCGGCACGGCGCGGCGATCGGGGAGTGGCGGGCAGCGCGGCTCCCCCCGGGGAAGTATTCGCCCGCTCACCGCGCCCCGCCGAGAAGTTTTCAGAATATTTCGGAATAATTCGCGCTCGGAGGGAATATTTCGATCAGGTTTATTTTAAAAAGTGATTTTTTCTTTCTCGACTCTTCGTGCTCGAGTCCGACTCGTACTTGGTCGGTTTTTAATATTATCATATATACCTTATCAGGCCTTGCCTTTGATACTGATGTGATTGTTCTAACTGAATGCAGAATTGACTACAATAAACTGACTACAATTATTGCCCAGTAACTATCATCTGTACCCGTTGGAGGGCTACGAACTGCGCGCTAAATATTTAAGGCAGAACCACATACACGGCGGAGTTGCTATTTTCGCACGTGAAACTATTAAAACCAAAGCTAGACCCGATATACAAGCTTATACAGTAGAGTTTATAGTCGAATTCTGTGGGATAGAAATTACTGATCACAACTTACTACTTATTTCCATGTATCGCCCTGAACGCGAAATAGAAATATTCTTTTTACAGATGCAATTATTATTAGAACACGTTACCAAGCATTACGCAAATAAAAAAATTATTATATCTGGAGATTTAAACATTGATATTACAAAAAATACCAGTATATCACAAAGATTTTTGAACCTTTTGAAAACTTATGGGTTACGTTGTATAAATAAAGCTCCTACACGAATAACACCCAACAGTTCTTCATGCGTTGATCAGTTTATAATAAGTAAAAACATTAATATGAGCACTGAAGTCCACCATAACCAACTATCAGATCATAGCACACTTGTTGGTCGCATACCACTAAACGAAAATGTAAGTAAAAATAAGTCACGTAAAACTACAATAAATAAACGAATTTTTAACCTCAAAAATATGGAAGCATTCAAAACCGCATTAAGTAGGATCAATTGGCAACAGACTTTACCTCTTAATAACATCAACATTAATAAAAGCTACGATACATTCATTCGCCAAGTCACGACGCTCCTCGATAAATATACACCAAAAAGAGACTTTATCCTAAAAACTAAAAGTAAAACAGTTTGGGTCACCAAAGGAATAAAACGATGTTGCTATCACAAGCGAATATTGCGGTACCTTAAAACTAAATTCAAAAGCGAGAATTTAACAAATCATGAGAAGACATACAGCAAAATACTCAAAAAAACGATTGCATCTGAAAAAACGGAAAGCATATATACATAGATTAACAACATCTAAAAACAAGTACAAAACAATGTGGGGTATAATAAATGAAAAAACCAAGTCAAGTAACAAAAAGAGACAAAATATTAATTTGACTAAAAATAGTGAAACAATTACATGTCCCAAAACTATATCAAATCTGTTTAATAATTATTTTATTAGTTTTTGTAAAAACAAAAATAATTATACAACAAAGGTACACAATACGCAGTCACTGGCAAACTCATTTTATTTGCATGAGGTCACGGAAGAAGAAGTAAAAAAGACAATTTTAGGTCTAAAAAGAAACAACACGTGTGGATACGATGAGATACCGGCCACGTTACTAGTGCACTGCGTGGATGAATTTGTGCCTCCTTTGACCTTGTTGATAAACCAATCCTATGATCTAGGTATCTTTCCGGAAAGCTTGAAATTGGCCAAAATAATACCCATTTTTAAAAAGGGGGATAAAAAGAGTGTGCAAAATTATCGCCCTATTGCTATATTGTCAGTGATATCCAAAATATTTGAAAAAATACTGTGCAGCAGAATTTATCGGTTTTTTGAGAAATATGGTGTACTGAACAATAATCAACACGGTTTCCGCGAAAACCACTCGACAACCTCAGCTGTGCTTGACTGTACCTTTGAGATCCTAAACGCGCTTAATGATAATAAGTGTGCTGTAGCAATATTCATGGATATTTCAAAGGCATATGATGGAGTTGTGCATGAAGTACTTTTAAAGAAGCTCGAATCGCAGGGGATACGAGGACAGGTACTAAAATGGCTCTCGTCGTACCTTAAAGATAGGCAACAATATGTACAAATTATGCACCACAATGATGATGTAACCTTAAATACTTTAAAATGCGCTAACTCTTCGATTGAAACTATCAACGGGTCAATACCACAAGGAAGTGTATTGGGGTGTTTGTTGTTTTTAGCATATATAAATGACCTACCTTCTGCAGTACCAAATAAAATCGTCCAATTTGCAGACGACTCCACGCTCATTATAGCTTGCGACAACAAGGACCTAGCTAAAATACACACTGAAATAACTCTCTCTTTACACAAAATAACAAGCCATTTGCGTGAAATAGGCCTCATTCTTAATTTAGAAAAAACAAAAATAGTTAATTTTCGACCACATCAAAGAGTAGCACTACCCCTTAATATATTTCATGAAGGTAATAAGATCAAATTAGAGCAAACAGTTATGTTACTAGGCATTACTCTGGATGATATTTTATCGTGGAAACCCCACGTTAACGCAGTAGTAAGCAAACTCAGTAGTTTTGCGTACGCGTTACGCGAGTTGCGTAAATGCACAAACGTCCAGTGTGCACTAGCAGCGTACCACGCACATGCTGCGGCATGGATAAGGTATGGGATTGTGCTCTGGGGTAACTCAACCGATGTGCAAGCAGCATTCACTATGCAAAAGCGTTGCATTCGAATTATTGCGAATCTGACACCTAAGGAAACGTGTAGACCTTGGTTTATAAAATTGAGGGTATTAACAGTCAGCTGTACGTACATTTATGAGCTATGTCGATTTGTGCGAACGAGCCCACAATATTTTAAACGAGTAGGAGACGTGCCTAGACGTTTTGCCTCACGCCGAGACAACGATCTGTGCCAACTCACACCTCATCTCGAGCTGTTTAAAAAAGGACCGTTCTACATGGCTGTCCAACTTTATAACCACTTGCCAAATAATGTCAAAGCCCTCCAAGGTGGTAAATTTGATAATGCAGTTAAAAATATTCTTCTGGAAAAGGCTTATTATAGTATTAAGGAATTTCAAGATGATAGATTTTAATTCTAGGTTCCTAACTAATGTTAATTTGTTTAGTTTTATCTAATATTTTATTTTTTGTTTATTTTCTAGTTTGTAAGGAATTTGCAGTACCCCTATGGGGTTCTTGTTTGAAACTTCATGTAAACACATTGTAAACACCATGTATACAACAAGACGCCAATAAAGAATATGAATATAAATATGAATATACCACAATTACCGAACTATCAGTCATATCACACAAGACTTAAAACAAACCAGAACGACGGTGTGGTAATTTACGTAAAAAATACTTTGAAGCATAAAGTAAGTGAAATAAAGCTTTTCCAAGCATCTTGTCTCCAACTTGATATTTTAAATAACACAATACTTTGTATTTATTTCAATTTCAATTTCAATTTCAATTATTTATTGACCATATTATAACATAGAACGTTACATTTGGCATGTCATAGCGTTACATTATTTAAATAAATCTTAAATACTAGGTTTAAGTCATACATTCAAATAAGTCATTTTAGAATTCTATTAAATACAGGAGACTTCAATTTTAGTACCTATACTTATTTTCTCTGTTTAGCTATCGCAGTTGTAAAATGTCTCGATATTGTCAAAAGGCCCTATATAATAAATTAAATTAAAATAATGTCATTTAAAGTCAATTTCGGATACAATATTATTACAAATCGAAATTATTTTGCTTCCATGTTTTTGTCATGAACTCATTAATATTATAAAAAGGGTGTGACTCAAAAAAAAATTTTATTACAATCTTAAATTTGGTCAGTGGCAATTTGGTGATGAAAAGTGGTAGTTTATTATACATGTCAATTTTTAGGTGAAATCCTTGTTTGTGCGTTTTATGTAGTCGAGTCACTGGGGTCTGTAACTTTTCTTTGTTGCGTGTATTGTACCGATGTACGTCCGATATTTTGGGTAAGTGGTGTTTCTGCATGTGTACTTCCAGTAGAGATTTATAGATAAACAAGGACACCACAGTCATTATCTTATTTAACTTAAAATATTCCCTCACTGAATGATGTCTCTTTAGGCAATTAATGATCCTAATGGATCTCTTCTGGCAAATTAACACTCGTTCAATATTTGACGCATTGCCCCATACTGTAACGGCGTAACTAATAATTGAATGAAAATAAGCATAATAAACGGATACTAGAGTTTTTCTACTAACTAGAGATCTTAATTTAAATAGGACGTAATTCGCGCTTGCTAATTTTTTACATATTTTATCAATATGTTGTTCATGACTGATCGTGTAATCAACGTCGTATCCTAGAAAAGTGGTGCTTTTTGTATCATTCAGTTGTTTTTCTTTTCTTACTTTATAATTGATCATTACAGTTTTATCCCTATTTAACACTATTCCATTAATTTCAAACCATTTTTTTATATTGTCTAATACTTTAAGTTTCTTTTCATTCACCCCCTTTTCGGTCGTGTCTTTTACACCTATATGAGTATCATCCGCAAATAACGTAGCGTGACTTCCAGCTGGTAAACAATTCTCGAGATCATTCACATAAATTAGAAATAACAAAGGCCCTAAAATAGATCCTTGCGGAACACCTATGCTACATATTTGTTCATTCGAATGTGTATTATTGATTTTAGTGACTTGTGTCCGACTCGTTAAATAAGTTCGTATCATTTTCAGCTCTTTACCTTCAAATCCATAATAATTTAACTTTAGTAACAAAATATCATGTCTTAAACTGTCAAATGCTTTGGATAAATCGCAAAAAATGCTTGAACATTTTTGTTTTTCGTCCATCGCACTTAACACGGAATAAACAACCCTAAGAATTGCCATTTCTGTGGAACGTCCTTTACGAAAGCCATATTGAGTATCCGTAAGTAGATCATTCGATTCAAAGAATTTAACCATTCTATCTTTAATAGCGGTTTCCAAGATTTTTGAAAGCACTGGTAGTATACATACAGGTCTATAATTTCCTATGTTTTTGGTATCGCCTTTCTTATGGAGAGGTACAATTTTCCCAATTTTCAAAGAATCCGGGAAAATACCTTGCGCTAGGCAGGCATTGAGGGTGATTAGAATTAGTCTAATAAAAAGATCATTGTTCAAAATTAGCTGTTTCATCACTTTACAATTCATGCCATAAATATCTATGGATTCTTTATTTTTAAGGCCCTGAATAATTTTTTTTAGTTCACGAAAAGTCAATGGCTCAAAGTTAGCGCACATACAAGGTTTTTTTGATTTATTTAAAAATTGCTCACAATGATTCCTATCTATTTGAATAAACTCTGTTAATTTTGCTGCAATTGTATTAAAGAATAAATTAAAAGCATTTGCAATTTCTTTTTCCCCTTTTACCAAACTACCACTGATATCAGTGACGGCATCAAATTCACTGTGTTTTTTTTGCTTTCTATTTGTCTGCTCATTGATTATTTTCCAAGACTCTTTAATTTTATTTTTAGATTTTTCGATTCTTTTCACATAGGTAAACTTTTTAGCTGCTGCTAAAACTTTTCGGAATACTTTCCTATACTTTTTGAAACGTTTTTTCGTTTCATCGGAAGGATAACAATCATTTAATAGTTGTAAATTATCTAATTTTCTTTTTGAAACGGTTATTCCTTTAGTTGATAACACAGTTGGTCTCTTTTTCCCATACTTTTTCTTAATTGGAAATGCAACATTAAAGCAGTACTTTACAAAGTCCATAAGAATATTCATTTTGTCATTAGCGTCTACTGTATCACAGATCAAATCATAAGTTCCTTGAAAATCTCTATTGAACAAGTATTCAAAATAATTGACATTGCTTTGAGAATAAAGTCTTTGCATCCTGTATTGATTCGTATTATCAGCATTTTTATTTAAATCTGTTTTGATATAATATTTTAAAAATATTACATTGTGTTCAGAAAGCTTTTGACTTAGAACTACCGCCTCGTGATAACTGTAGTTACTATCTTTGCTAACAATAAAATTATCAATACAAGTTGCGCTCTTTTTCACAGTCCTAGTGGGCTCTTTTATCATTGGTATACAATTAAAGTTTTCCAAAATACTCAAAAATGATTTAGTTTTCTTATCTAATTTTAATAAGTTTAGATTAAAGTCTCCTGCTAATATTAACTTCTTATTTTCTCTAGTCACTATATGTAATAATTTTGTCAATATGTCTTCAAATATTAGAATATTATATTCTGCTCTGTACATGCAAACGATTACAATCTTTGATGATTTTAATTCTATGGCTGTTAGTTCACAATTCAATTCAGAAGTTAATCTATTAATGTCATGTCTTAATTTATAATCTATATTCTCTCTTACAAAAATAGCCACTCCACCGTGTTCAAAAATGAGTCTATTATAATACGACGCCAGAGAGAAGCCTGTTATAACCATATTATCTAACTTTGCCTCATTACACCATGTCTCAGTGAGGCAAAGTATATCACAGTTTTGTGTCTGAGTCATTAATTCTATTTCTAAAAATTTATTATTTATACTCTGTACATTAGAGTGTATGATATTTAACGATTGACATTTATTATTATCGACTTTTGAAAATTTTCAGAAATTGGAAGTTTGTCTTCAATGTTTTCGGTACATTTGATAAAGGTTAGAGATGAAGTCCCCCTAAATCTATATGCTGCTTTGTCAAGCTCTTCAGTAAGGTGGTGCTTCACTCCATTCTTCTTAACACAGTTCAGGTCGATATATTTGACATTTGCCGTGTACGTCGCAAAAGTTGCGAGTTCTTGATTTATCTCATATATCCTTGCGTCATCCACTCCATTGTACATTAAACTTCCTATCACAACATTGAACTTTCTTTCGCTATTATTTGTAATTATTTTTATTATATTCTTGAACGTTGAATTTTTCTCTTCTTGATAATAATATTCACTTAATAATACAGCCACTACGTCACCTTCTTGTAAATATTTTACTTGCTCATTATAGTTTATTAACACTTGGTCATGTCGTGCACCAGGCTTACAATTGTTGATAATATCGTCGGCTTAACTGTCAAACCTCTTAACTACATCAGAGCAAATTTTACAGGAGGCACAAAAAACTTCATCACGAAATATTTTGTATGAAGGTTTGTTTTGATTTTATATATACATACTTATTAAAATTTTTAGAAATAATATTCCGTTAAAAAGTTTGTCAAAAATTCATGGCAAGTGTGTAAAAATGGAGTTGAGAGATTTTCAAGAAAAAATCATCACATAATTGCGGAGATACGAGTTTTGCCAAAAGAAATACACGATATTAATGGAATTATGTTTTTATTAGAAAATCAAAAAAGACCTCCTCTGGCCTCAAAAAATTGCTAGTAGGTATTTAATGATATCACTTATGGGAGATATACAATCAACATAGGTACCTACTTTACTATTTTTAGAATTTGTACCAAGAAAATAAACTTAATCTAAATATTTTTATCTCTAGAATGTGGTGCGTTCAAAAGAAACTTTTAATGAAATGTTTTTTTTTTTAACAATTTCTTATAATATAGGTCAAGCTTTATAAAAATCTCTACTAAAACTATTAGCAAATTCAACTTCTTAAGGTAACTAATAATATTTATGAAACCTTGTTTCTATTTGTTATTTCCTTGTTTGTTTAGGTAACCTATAGTTACCTACAAAATATTAAGAATTTACAAATAAGACTACTTAAATTCCCTTAAGTAAAAACGTAAAAAAAATGTGTAACAAAGAATATCACAAATTATTTAAATTGTGTAAAATATTACCTATAGATAAAAAGGTTGAATTTTTGATAGGATTAGATAGAACATTACTACTGTGACCAGTATAAAGTCAATGTTGAAAATAGATATAATACAAGAAGTGTACGACAGAAGAAATTCGTTATCCAGGGTTAATAACTATTATGGAAAAAGATTGTCAAAATTTGTAATACAAAAATTATTTAATAAGATAGATTTACTGAGACAGGACCATACATTAAGTAAACATTTGTTAAAGACAAGATTGAAGGGTGTGTTTCTCGATAGATTAGATTAGCTATTAACTTTATTATTTATTGTTACAAATTCCTTGTAATGTGGAGAAGGGCAGGTTAAAATAGTTAAAAAAGAGCGCATCTCGCCATCAAACTTTAAAGTTTGGCGAGTGATTTTTGAATTGTATTTTTTTGTATTGCTTTTGGTAACAATAAAAAAAAAGTCTTGCTATTTGTTGCACTAATTAACGTAAAGTAACAAAAAAAATACTTAATTACTTTATTTACACAAAACAGACGCAAAATCGACGTGAGTTCACTACGCCATCGCTGTGAAGTACTGAGCGGGGGGATTTAAGAGGTCTGACTTTAACAAAATGGACGCCCGGAATTAAGAGGTTTTCTTTTTTGCATTTTAAACTTTAACGGCTTTTTTAATTGATTTGAGAGGTTTGCCATTGGATGCGTTCCGAAATAAGCAATAAAATGGTATCAAAATGTCATTTTTGATAAAAAGTGGAGTTAAGAGGTTTGACAGTTAAGCCGACGATATTTATGTATTCATTTTTTTCTTTTATTTTCTTCGCCAGTCCACTTCCTATCCCATCGGAGAATATCACCATTTTGCGGTGCTTCATTTCTTTCATCTTGTCACATTGATTTTCTTCATTTGCTTGTTTCTTTTTTTGTTCTTCTGTATTATAAATTGATTTGAAATGTTCTAGTTTTTCTTCTAATATAGCACATTCTTTTTGTAGGTTTTTACTTAAATTTTCCAGTTTTTTTATTCTGTTCCTCTCTTTCTTAATATTCTTAGATAACTTTTTATTTCGATACGGTAACTTAGTTACTATTTGAATTCTTTTCTTTTCACTAGGTCTTTTCCGTTTCCTTGACTGAGGCACATTGTACATTTTTTCATGGTGGTTGTCGGTCTGTGTAGCCTGATTTTTACATGGTGGAAGTTGTTTACTTCTGGGTGATGGCATGTTTCGCTGCTTCTCTCGTAGAGGTGATTGCATATATTTTATAGATTTTTTAAGAATAGTACAATTTTCTACTTCTTTTTTGAGACTTCCATTTTCCAGCAGCAACGCATCAATTTCATGATTTGCAGCGCTTAGTTCCTTATTCAGTTGTTCAACTTGCATTTCTAATTCTATGATGCGGGAGTTGTTGCACAGTGACATATCCGGGAGGCTTCGCATAGTCTCATCCTGAACAAAAGAATTATCTTGGTGCTGTACGTTTGTGCCCTGGTAACTACTATATGACATATCTAAATCTGAAGTCGATTTCCGTCTCTGCCGTCTTAAAGTAACGTTTTCCATTTTCTTATACTCTTATATATATTATATTTATTACTCGGCCACACTTTTTACGTCAGTCGAAAATTTCGAAAAAAGAATTTTTTTTTTATCTATGTCCTTATATAGGTTTCAACTTTATAGGTATATCACCACTAAATGTTTATGTTAAAAAAAAAGTAGAAAATAAAAAAGTCTTAGCTGGTTTTGAACTTCGGGCCGCAGATCGACAGACCAGAGATATAATCCGATCGGCCAAACGCTCTCTAGTAATCTTGTCGAAAATAGCACTATAAATCTGATTTCGAAGCGATGTTTATGGCTTGCTGTTTTATTGTTCTTCAAGGACAACTGACACAAAACACAAAATATAGTTCCTTTCTAAGTTTTTTTTCGAATTATCAGCTTAGCTTCAGCAATAACTAATAACACTTTTTTTGTATTTTTTGAAAAGCGGGTGGAAGTGATTTTGATTTTGTTTACTGTCCAGTTATTAGCTTATAGTACGATTATTAATGAATTTCATAGCACCAAAACACTTATGTTCGCTTGGGCACAGTTATGGTCATATTTATTTTCTTTGCACTGTTAGTATTGTTCTGTTTTAAACAATTTTTGCACCGTTCACTTTTCACAGCTGTTTATTCACAATATCTTCACTTTCGATCATGGATTTACGCCGACACTTAATGAGGTGTTGGTTTATCCGGTACTGCATAAGATAAATATAATTGATGATAGAATTATTCACTTTACGAATTTAAAACATTTTTGTTACACAGAGACACTGTTTACCGTGTTGCGCTGCTAGCGCCAAAGACCTTTATCGCTCTCCTTCCTACGCTAACGCGGATGATTTTATTAATTCACTGAGTACTCATCTAGATACACTTAATTCTGCCAAAAGCATTATAATGGCGGGTGACATCAACATTAACATTACTCTTAAATCTGTAGAACCGCCACAAGAACAAAAAAACCGGATTAATTACTTGAATATGTTGTCACTCTATGGCATACTTTCTGGTCATACAATACCTACTAGAGAAAAGAACTGCTTGGACCACTTTATGTTGAAAATAAATAAAACAAAATTTCAGGCCTCAATAGCTGTGTTAGAGACTAGCACTACTGACCATTTCACGACATTTCTTGCTCTATCAAAATATAAAAACCATTTACCTGCGTGTAAAATAAGTAAAACTATTAACTTTGAATCCGCCTTAACGTACCTAAAAAATAAAAATCTTGCGGAATTACTGTATTGCGATAATCCCCACTTAGTGATTGAAGGTTTAATTTCTAAATTAATGGAAACTATTAAAGAAAATACTGTGACTAAGACTATTCCGAGGAAATGTCGTATTTCTAAGCCATGGATCACATCCGGAATTTTACGATGTATTCATAACCGTAATAAATTACAACTCAAGGTCAAAAAGGAACCATTTAATGAGGTAAACAAAATAACATATATTAGGTATAGAAATTACTGCAATAATCTTATAAAGAAAATCAAAAGGCAGTATGAAAGGGATGTTTTGGCTAAGTCTGTTAAAAATAATAAATTATTGTGGAAGAATATTAAGAATATCACATATACTAGTAATAACAAATGTAATAGCACAGAATTACTTAACATTAAACCATCTCCAACAGCCTCTGCTGATTTTGTCAATGACTACTTTGCAAACATCGGTAAACAGCTGGCTCAAATAATACAACCTAATTTGGACGATTATAATACCTATATCCGAAATTTACCTCGCCACGCTAACTCTTTTGTCCTGCTAGAAACAGATCATGATGAGGTTAAGCGCGTACTAATGTCATTGAAATCAAATAGTGCACCAGGCTGGAATAATATTCCTACCAGCTTTTTAAAATATGCTAGATTAGAAATTGTACCTATCATTACTCATATTGCAAATCTCTGCATTAATCAGGGAGTTTTTCCATCCTCACTGAAACAATCAATCGTAACTCCAGTGTACAAGGCTGGTGATAGAGACAGTGTTAATAATTATAGACCAATCTCAGTCTTATCGGCCATATCTAAAATAATAGAAAAAATACTGAATTCTAGGCTACTCGACTATCTAAGTAAATATGATGTGTTATCCCCTTCTCAGTTTGGCTTTAGGAAAGGTAGATCAACTGAAGATGCAGTTTTGGCACTAAGTTCATTGATAACTGAGCAGCTTGACAAACATAAGAAATGTGTCTCAGTCTTTCTAGATTTAAAAAATGCATTTGACACTGTCTCTGTCCCCATTCTTGTACAAAAACTGGAAGCGATTGGTATACGGGGATCTCCCCTCGAACTTTTCAAAGATTATTTATCTAACAGGAGGCAACGGGTTAAATTAGATTCCTACATAAGTGAAGAGTCAGTGGTATCGTACGGTGTGCCACAGGGAAGTGTACTTGGTCCCACACTGTTCCTTATATATATAAATGACATCTGTGACTTGCATCTTATTAATGCAAAAATTTTCTCTTACGCCGATGACACTGCTGTCGTCTTTACCGGAGATAATTGGGATGATGTTAGGTATAGAACTGAGTGTGGATTGGAGAAGATAAATAAGTGGTTATGTAATAATCTTCTTACATTAAACACCGTTAAAACCAATTACATTTGTTTTAGCATCTATAACAATAATCAACCTAACAACGAATTTAACATTAAAATACATAGCTGCAACAGAACTGCAAGTAGCGTTACTTGTGACTGTCCAATTATTAATAAGGTTGAACAAACGAAATATCTTGGTATTTTTGTGGATCAGCGTTTGTCTTGGTATCCTCACTTAGAATATGTTATCACCAGAATCAGGAAGCTTACTTGGATATTTAAGACACTTAGGTATGTGGTACCGAGAGCGGCTGATGACTCGCAGAACTCGAAAAAGGATCTCCTCAGAGACATATATGTATCATTGGTTCAGTCTATCCTGATATACTGCATTCCTGTGTGGGGCGGGGCAGCTAAAAGTCATTTTTTGGATATAGAACGTGCACAGCGAAATCTAATTAAAGTAATGCATTTTAAAAAAAGACGTTTTCCAACGGATCGCCTTTATGAAATTAGTAAGTTACACTCTGTTAGGAAGCTTTATATCATACAATCAATTTTAAGGAAACATAAATCACTACCATATAATCCGGACATCACGAACAAAAGAACAAAACGTATGGTTGTGGATGTTCCGAGAATAAATACTGTATTTGCTTCTAGGGAATTTAATCGGCGTTCGATACATCTTTATAACACAATAAACATGGAAATAGATATATATAGCAAGCAATACTGTGAGTGCAAAAGGCTACTCACTGAATGGCTAGAATCAAAAAATTATGATGATATTGAGGCTTTACTAAACTAATTATCTTCTTACATTACACAAACCAAACAAACACATACACACAGGCACACACACACACACACACAGGCATACATACACACACACATACACGCACGTACAAGTTTTCTTTAGTCGTTTTTAGTTTAATTGTTTAGTTTAGTTTAGTTGTTTATAATATAATTAAGGTAGTAAAAGTAAATAATAATAAGTAACTTAGTTCCTAAATTTAATATTCAAAAGTCTTTATGATTTTAAGTTTTAAGTTTTTTATAATAACCCTGTTTTATGGAAGAGCGGTGCCTTCTGATACAGGCCAAATGAGGCTTAAAAGTTGGCATCGGTCCTTACTATTTATAAAAATGTATTTCGTTAACGACAAATAAACTATTTTTTTTTTTTTATTTTTATCATAGATTAAGAAAATACTTAACTTTAAAAATTCGCTAAAATAGGTACTTAGTTTAGCAGGTACCTACTAAAGTAGGTACCCAGAAGAGCTAGATAGTACGATATCTACTTATCCATACCTATTTTACTACTTTTACTATGATCAGAGATTGACAGAGTTTTTTCTTGCTAGGTAGGTATACCTATTTAAAAATGTGTCAACTATTTTCTGCTGCTTTTTTTTACCGATCTTGCTGTTTTTTTTATCGTTACTCCTGTATTTCGAGAATCGAAATATTCCGAAAATTCAGAATATTTCGCAAGTATTCCAAGAGAATTATTCGGAATGTTTCCCGACAGCAACTGTAGAGCGCCACCAAGCAGGATAAATTTTTCTTTCACCCTGCCATTGAGAACATACTGGGTGTAACAAGACACTCAACGAAGCAGAGTTCTATGTATTCTGCCCATCATCAGGACCATTACAGTTCAAAATTATTGTTGGTTTTAATTTTTGGTGTTAAAAAACATTGCATACATTACCACGCGTACAAAAGACCGCGCCTGCGAGTGAATGCTACACAGCTGGGTGCGGCCGAGTTGAAAGGCAACGTTTATGTGCGTGCTCATGAGATACATGTGATGACGTTTTAAAGCCATTGTTTATTACGAAATACATAAAATTTTAATAATGTTTCTGTAGACAAAAATAATAGGAAATACCAAATAAAATAAGATTTCAAAAAAATTTAAAAAAATGTTTGACCTTGACCTTCAATTACTTCGTAGCTATTAGTTTCCCAGGTATAGTCTAAAAGACAAAAATGATCCTGATGATGGGCGGAATGCGTGGACTTCGGCTTCGTTGAGTGTCTTGTTACACCCGCTAGATACATACGTAGAGTCGAGGCTGAACTTGCAGCGTAGCGCGTACTTGGCGTGCGCGGGCAGGTGGCGGCGCGGCACGGGGCGCGGCGGCTCGCCGGCCAGCGTCCACACGTAGCAGTTGCCCTTGTTGTTCACCGCCGCCATCAGCTGCCCCGCCGGGTCGATCGCTATGTCTTGGATCGACGCCTCCGCTTCTGGTATCTACACAATTGTATTTCAAGGTTTCACATGGTAGGAATGCGTTAGCTCGGCCTGCTACCTCTTCTTCCTCTAGTCAAAAGGATGAACGAAGCATATCTAGGGATATTTACCAGATGGGGCCTACGGCCTGGCCTTCAGTTGGGTAAAGCTAACAATTTATTACTGTTATAAAACGCTATGTCACGTTAGGGTGGCTGAAGTTGATTTAGGTGCAGGTGTGTAGGGGGGGCTGGTATTCTTAAACATAAAAAAACTAAACTTACAACAAAAATAATCACCTTTCTCAGATACATAATCAGCGGTCCATTATACCGGTTTTTTATGACTATTAAAGTATTAGCATTTCTATTATACTATTTAATCATTGATGGTATTTCAGAGATTAATGATTGATTGATTACCAATTGATCATTCTTGTCAGTTCTAAGATCCCACATATGGATGATGCCGCTCTGGTCTCCAACCATTATCTGTGTCTGATCAGGGTGCAGAACCACTGCATTGACAGGAGCTGGCACTTGAAATATCCTTTGACATTGTAATTGTCTCCCAGCCCTAAAATAATTGAAAAAAAAACATAATGGTATGAACAAATTACTCTGTAGTCTTTAAATTGAACAGCTAAATGAATATTTCAATAAAGATTTGGGTGAAGATTGTTTACCAAATAGGACAAGTAATAAGGATAAACTGACTTTTTATATAAGTTTACATATTAGGTAGGTATATTTATTTTATATTTATAGAATTTACTATACAAACATTACCTAGGGTCCCATATTCTGGCTGTACAGTCTTCACCACCTGTATACATCCATTTTCCATCTTCCTGCATAAAAAAACACAAAGTATTGATAGAAAAAAAAATTAATGTAAATAACAGCCAAGAAACAATCGTCAGACAAACAATGAAACTGGATTGATTAATTCACTCACGTGAAAACCAACTCGGGAAACATTTTTGGTGACACCTTCAAAGTTCATCACAGGGTCAGGATTAGCACTTTGCAGGTCGTACATGCGAATGTGTTGATATCCGCATGCAGCTACCATCTGTCCACTTGGAGTGATTTCCAGAGCATTAACTTGCTAAAACAACAGATTTTACACAAAGTTTATTAATTTAATCATTCTATAGCTATCAACGGTTATTTATATAGAATAAATTACTGATTCAGGGTGTTGCATAGTTCGGAGGCAGACCCCACTGTGAGCTTGCCACAATTTTATGGTATGATCGTAGCCTCCAGTTACCAGGGCCACTGTGGACCCACCACCACTGCCAACCTCCGTAGACATTGCTAAAAATAAAATCAAAGTTAATCTCTGGTTTTTTAAATATTTTCAAAGCTGTGAAGTAGGCAATCAATACCCTAAGTCAAAGATATTTCAATTTAAAAGAGATTTAATTCTAATATCATTGCTCTAGGTTTTAATAACAAACAACTTACTATAATGATTAACTCTTTTTCATGTAACTATCTATTTATAATCAACATCTATTAGATCAAACACTAAAAAGATTTAATTAAAAACGTGTAGATTTGTTTGATGCATTGCAAAGAGAATATAATCACTATGCATTGCATGCAATGCAGTGAGCACTGTGGCACTGAGCAAGTAATCACTCACTACGTTTGTGAAAAAATGAAAACTGCAAAAAGCAAAAGCAAAATGCTTGGTAAAATGCCCCTTTTAATATTTTAATATACTATATCTATGGTAAAATGAAAATTGAAATGAAATTGACTGACATTGACACAATTGACAGATCACCAATGATCATCATAGGGTGCATTCCGAGTCAGGCTAACAGCGATTTCATCGCGCTGATTCGCGTTGCAGTGTTGGCGGTTCGGGTGTATGAATGATAGACTGACTGCGATCATCACTGATTTATTATAAAGGGTTTTAGCTTATATATGAGGAGAGATGCGTGTGTGTAATATGCATGTAAGCGCACACACTACACCTCCCCCCTAAAAGAGAAAAAAAAATAACATAGGGTTACATTTTTTTTTGAATACTTATGACTTACCTTCTTATTCAATCTAAACTTTTCATACTAAACAAAATAATAATTTCTTTTTAGAATAATGAATTTAATTAACATTATGAAAGAAAGAAAATAAACTTTTTCATAAACAATATACTTACTAAGCGCTAATTTTTCAAAACATAAAAAAGTATAATCTAATCATAAAATTTTTAAAACCATTAACTTTTTGGAAATCAAACAACGATAAACAAAAACAAACCCAACACATAATTAACGATAACGACTTGTTGACGACCTTAATTTTTTTTGAAAACCATAACGTTCTAACTACAATGTAATTTCAAACTTCACAAAAATTATGATTCTTTCACTTATTTGTGACAAAAAAAAAGTTACACACATAAAATATCTTATGCATCTTATAGTCACATCCTTGAAATAATAATTATACAGTATTGGTAAATACCACGTAAATACCTAGTTTTGTGGAGGGCCAGTCCACATTTGTCACAAAATTATCGCTATGGTCATTTCTTTAACATCATTCTCATATCATCATCACAATATAACATTTTTATTCATTTATAGTCGACTCACATTTTATTTCATACAATATTTTTTATAACTTCATTGCATTTATTTATTTCTCATGGTACATTTATTATTTTCATGTGCGCGCACTTTATGTATTCATACATTATTTTTTATTTCTATTTATTTTAAGGGACTTTATTTTTAAGGTCGACTCTGACGCTGCGTATCTCGCGCTCCTTCGTCATGAGCTGCCTCCAACTATTCTCACGGAGAAATCTCGTTTACACCATGATCGAATGAAGGAACAGTACCCTTTAATAGTACCTCATATATTTACTCATTCTTTATAATCTCTTAACTCTTCTCTCTTCTTTATAATCTCCTCCTTTTTTTTCCTTCTTATCGATCCCAGACAAACTAAAACATTTCAACATTCCATAAAATCCATTAATTATACAGAACCTCAAATATTGGGTGATCAGTCCAAATTGTGTAAGAATCTGACTAATTAAATTTCCATCTAAAAATCTTTTATTATCAAACTATTTCCTAACTGTACGATATTTCCATAACCTATCTTATCTTATATCCAACACTTACAATAAATTCCCATTCCTTGAAAAAGAAATCCATCTAACTATGTTTTTTACACAATCCTAAGCCCTCTTTATTATCTTATAATAGTCATATCCATTTATAATTTGTCAAGTCCTGGAATTATTTTCTCACTATACTTAAGTACTTCATGCAAAATAAGTTCATCATAAGTAGTTATATCTAGTTCAAACATGATACCTATGTGGCAGGCAACGTGATTAAATTCCAATTCATTTAATTTGATTCTACTTTATACAATCTTGCCTCATGTCTGCCATACAAGTTTACGCTGACGCGCTGAAATACAAAACGAACTTACGGATTCTACAAGTCGTACCTAACGTGACCTAATTTTAGAAGCAAGAAATAACATTTTATTTTAAAGAATACTAAATTAGGATTTCATTTCAACTTAACTACATACTTCTTTATTTTGCATTTAAATGACATTACATAATTAATAACAAAAACAAACTCTGTTAAGTTTTTTTTTTTATACATACACAAAATTTTAACTTTTGTTGTAATAAGATAAGACCTTCTAATAATGTTTACGATTAACCGAAACACAAAAAAATTAAAAACTTTGAAGGAAAGTTAAACTTAGTTTACCACAAATTCTACACTTCTTTTTTCTAAACCTTTTGCTAATATTTACTTTTACAAAAATCGTCAACAACCGTTTCCTTATAAAGTATATTTAAGTATAACGAATAACTATAAACTATAAGTAATTCAAAATATTTTTTCATATAGCTATTTGAATATACGTTTCAGAAAATTAAAAACTACACACAGGTAAATATTTAAAAAAACCTAAACAAACTCTTCAAAACAAATTTTTTTTCTGGAACTTACTAAAGCACGTAAACATCTTTGAAAACACTGGTAAAAATTTCGAAGACACTCTTTGCACGTGGTGTGCCTATCGCTTCCATCATCATGGACTCGAACAGCTCCCTGCTGCGTCCACATTGGACACCAACATCTCCCGGCACCCAGCTCATACCATCTTTCGCCACACCAGTTGCAACGCAATTTTCAATGTTTTTCCGCCAACTTTTGATTACTTTTCATTATTAACGTTTTGAAGATTTCATTTCGATTTAGAATTATTCAGATTAATATCTTATTATTAAATACACCTTACAGTCATTTTGCAGTCTTTTATAAGTATGAAAAGTCACTTTTCCACTTTGTTCACATCACATCAAGTTCGTTCACATTTAATAGTTTTTTTTGCACGAATTATTTATTTAATGAAAACCATCTGCGCAGCGCCGCCGACAGGCAGCACTGGCAGGGTCGCCATGCAGTGTTGGCGGTTCGGGTGTATGAATGATAGACTGACTGCGATCATCACTGATTTATTATAAAGGGTTTTAGCTTATATATGAGGAGAGATGCGTGTGTGTAATATGCATGTAAGCGCACACACTACAGCGTACCGAATCATCGTGAGCGCGATAACAACAGCCCGTGTGACGTCACTGAGTGCGTCATAACATCCGCCAATCAATATTGAACTTTGCTACACAGTAATAAGGTTTAAAATTGATTGCAATCATGAGGTGAGTACTATCAAGCAAAAAGTGCATAGTACTAGTAGCCCGCGGACATCTAAATCACCAAAAAGATTACCGCTTGTCTTTTTGTTATTGTTATAGATTTTGCAATATTGTATACTAAAACCGAAGATGGTAAACCGCCGTAACCATAGACAGTGATAAATCTAAAATCTCCATTTATGTTAGTTATTTACTTTCGAGGTTACCGCATTGTTTCACTATTGTCATGGTAAACAGATTTGTTCAATTACCTACTACACATATAAAACATACCAAAGAAATGCAGCAATGTGTCATATCCATCTGTCAAATGAAAGCGATCAATTAGACAATAGTAGCCCCGGTCCCATAGATATCCCGGTCCCCATCCCGGTCCCCATCCCCACTCGGCTTGTGGTTATTCAGTAATATCTCAAAAGCTAGATGACGAATGGCGAGCTCACGCGATGCTGGACTACTCTGCTCATGGTTTGCAAGGTGATAACGATCCGGAAACATACTGGGGGCTTACCATCAGCAAATAATAAACCGTTCAGTTCAAAAGCAGGCCTTAAACAGGACTGTTTAAGGCCAGCTTTCATACTAACCGTTGAGGTCATAGTACGAAAAAGTAAGACATTTCAATATAATCCCTGCTATAAGAGCTCATAGTAAGGCCCCTGGGCTAAAGTATTCAGTCTAAAAAATTGCGCAGATGGTGAAATGTTCCTAAATCTGAAATACGTAATAAGCTTATTGCTCGTTTTACCATTTTCAAATGCATCTGTTCAAAGAAAATTTAACGTTTTGAAAAATTTAAAAACAGAAAATCGCAATCGCCTAAACACAGACAGTGTAGTAGCACTTATGGCCACTAGAGAAAGTATTAAGAAGAAAGGAGAGAGTTTAAAATTTAATCCTTCAGATGATAATGTTGTCAAAAAAGATTTGGCGCAATGAAAAACTACAAAAAGTAGATTAAAATCATTCAATGTCTTACTTAAGGGATATAGTAGATATAAATGAAATAATGTATTCGAAAAATCTAGATGTTTAGTTCAGTAGTCAATTCAATATAATAGGCTTTTTTTAGGTAATAAGAAAAAGATTTTTTAATAAATATGTTTAATTTAAATGAACAGTACTTTTATTTCGTTCGAAAATTATTTGTGGGGAATTTTGATTTTGTTTTCCCCAAATTTGGGAATTTTCAGTTGGAATTTTGGGTAATCCAGACCGTGGGCATTGGCAACCCTGGCTCCAAGGCATAATCAATGTGAGCGTTCTGTCAAAAGTGACACTTGTTTGTTTTGTTTACCTCAGGTGCATATAAATGAAAATTCAAAATTTATTGAAAATTCTTTCCGCATACCATCGGAGTAATAGTCGAAGATAATGAACATATATAAAGCAAAAAGATCCAAATTCAGAAACTTTTGAATTTATATTGAGGGTTATGTAGGTCAAGACATCGGTGAGCGCGCTCACTGCTCACTGCGCACTGCTTAAGGCCTGCTTTCATACTAACCGTTGAGGTCATAGTACGAAAAAGTAAGGCAGTTCAATATGTGCCGGACTACAGCTGGGCCACAAAAAAAAAGTTGGAAATCTGACTTTTTGACTATGCCATGATGAAGTCGATAATTTGTCGGAATTTGTCGCCAATAACCAGAATTTGTCGGTCTTCCGTTTTCGAGATCTGTGTGGCCCAGCCGTAGAGACGGCTCTACGGCTGGGCCACACAGATCTCGAAAACGGAAGGTCGTAGCGAAAATCTGATTACTTGTATGTGTAGCCAGTAATTTGTCGGAATTTGTCGCCAAAAACCAGAATTTGTCTGTCTTGCGTTAAGGAGATACGTGTGGCGCAGCTGTAGAGACGTCTCTACGGCTGGGCCACACAGATCTCGAAAACGGAAGGTTGTAGCGAAAATCTAATTACTCGTGGGTGTAGCCGGTATTTTGTCGGAGTTTGTCACCAAGAACCAGATTTTGTCGGACCTGCGTTTAGGAGATACGTAAGGATACACTGTGGAGAGCTTTCTACCTGGATCTTGAGAAAGGAAGGTCGTAGCGAAAATATGATAACTCGAGTGTGTAGCCGTTAGTTTGTCGGAGTTTGTCACCAAGAATCAGAGTTTGTCGATCTCGCGTTTAGAAGATATGTGAGGATATGCTGTAGAGACCTTTCTACCTGGATCTCGAGAACGAAAGGTCGTAGCGAAAATCTGATTGACTTGGTCGACACCCCTTTCCAGAGAAATAAGGGGTTTATTTTTTTATGATTATAGTCTTAGAGCCGAATCCAAAATGCGTAAGCAGTATAGTTGTATTATATTAATAAAAGATGTGCTTGATTGAACTTGCTATTTTATTTAAGAACCACACGTTTAGGCTACAACAATCAATAATCGACATCTTGGCAGGAAGTGACAGTGTTGCCAACTACAAATTACATTTAGGGATACCATTATTATAACCATATGTCACATCCCCCCCCTTACAGATTGTTTTCCAAACAAATAGAAATAACAAAAGTACTTAAAACTAATAGACACAACTATTACTGAACATAATCTTTAAATCTTAACGGTGTCCTAACTACACGACCCGATTTTGTGGTCACCCTACTATTATTAGTTCGCATTTGCAAGTTTTGCATTATAAAATTATCATTTACATTATTAGAACTATTATTCTGAACCAAACTTGTGTTATTACTAGAGCTGTCATTATTATTTAATACAATTGATTTGGTTTGATAACTAAACCATTTTTACTAGGATTTAGAAATTTAGAATTTCTAATTAAAATATTGTTTCGTTCATTTTTTACAACATAAGATCTCGGGTTATCACATTTATTGACAACACAATTTATTCCTATAATTTTGCACTCTAACATTTTCTCCTACTTGCAATTCTTTTTTATTCTTACATGTTTTATTATAATTTCTCTGTGACTTTTCTTTCATTCTTAAAAAACTTTCCTTAACATTAACAGGCAACTTTGGTTTTAACAACTCCGTTTTACATGGTAACATAGTTCTAAGGTTTCTATTCATCAGCAACTCTGCCGGACTATATTCTAAATTGCTGATTGGTGTTGTTCTATAATTTAACAAGGCAAGATAGAAATCTGAACCTGTTTCCAAACATTTCTTCATCATATTTTTTATGATGCCCACTGCTTTTTCAGCCAAACCATTACTTTGTGGATAGTGTGGGCTTGAAAAAACCAACTCAATATCGAGCTCATTTGCAAAGTTTCTGAAGTAACAACTATTAAATGGCATATTATCACTGACAATATATTTTGGAATGCCATGAGTGGCAAAAATGACCTTCAACTTATTAACAACAGAACTTGCAGTTTTATCCTTTAATTTTAGTACCTCTATCCATTTTGAATAGTAATCAACTACTATTAAATAATCTTTGCCATTATAGAAACAGATATCCATACCTAATTTAAAAAATGGAACATTAGGAACCTCATGACAGATGAGTGGTTCTTTACAATTACTAACTCGAAATTTTTCACACACTTTACAACAAAGTACAAAATTTTCCACATCTTGTGACATTCCTACCCAAAACAATGATTGTCTAATTCGCTTTTTACATTTCACAACACCTAAATGTCCCTCGTGCACAATAGCCAACATATCTTTTCTTAAAGTGTTGGGAACCACTATCCTATTTTTGTAATACAAAATATCCTCCTTTACACTAATGAAGTCTTTTAACTTATATAAAACTTTTAATTCTTTTACATTTATATTTTTATCAGTTTTAGGCCATTCTGTTTTATACCAACTTATACACTGCTTTAACACATTATCATTATTTGTCTCATTTTTTAACTGTAACAATCTTCTGTCTGACACTGACAAATCATTTTCATAACTATGAACAGTTTCCGTTTCTACACTATGAATTAATTCTTTCAAACTATGATCTATTTCTGCATTATCTTTTATATGATTTCTAGACAAAAAATCTGCTATATACATTTTACTTCCAGGTACATATTTAACATCAATATCATACTTTAGTAATTTTAATACCATTCTCTGTAACCTAGAACTTATTTTATTAATATCTTTGTTAACAATCCCAACCAAAGGTTTATGATCTGTCTCTATGATAATTTTTCTACCATAGACAAACTGATGATATTTTTCTAAAGAAGCGCACATGGCAAATAGCTCTTTTTCTATTGGAGCCCATCTTTTTTGGCAATCGGTGTAACTTCTAAAATAAAATGAGACAGGTTTACCATTTTGCAGTAGGCAAGCCCCTAGAGCATCTTTTGAACTATCAGTTTGTAGTACAACTGCGCCATCCTTGACCAGAATTCCTAACGTTGGTGCACAAGTTAACCTATTTTTTAATTCACTAAATGCCTTTTCTTGTTCAAAGCTCCAGACCCATTCAACATCCTTTTTAAGTAAACAAAGAAGTGGTTCTGTTATTTTGGAGTACTCTGGTATAAACTTACTTACATAATTTGTCATTCCTAAAAACTTTTGCAACTAAAATTCGTCAAATTTCTGGTGAAGCGTCAATTAATGCTATGCAATATTTAACCTTATTCGAAAGACATAGTGAAAGAGTAAATTTCGTGAACTGGCCTCGCCTTAAGCAGTCCTGTTTAAGGCCAGGGGGCTTACCATCAGCAAATAAGAAACCGTTCAATTCAAAACTCAACTGTTTCTTATTTGCTGATGGTAAGCCCCCTGATATAATTTTCTATTGCCCTTCAAAACTCCAACGCGGCTTTAGCACCAAACACAACCCTTGGTTTCCTGTGGCTAATGTACCTAATCGAGGTTTTAATAAAATTAATTGAAAGAAAAATATTTTAAATTTGTCAAGTCTTTAAATTTGTCAAGAAACTAAATTAATGGGGGAGCCACTTTTTTCGTCATTTAGTGTTATTACCTACTAGCTTCTGCCCGCGACTTCGTCCGCGTGGATATTAGAGAAAATCCTTAGAGAACCTTCAAAATCCTTAGGGAACCTTCAACCAGGATCTGACCAGCCATTTTTACGCATTTAGGCGGGTTCCTACCAAGGGCGCTAACTGGCGAGGCAAGACATTTGCCGCGTGTGGCGGGCCTCGCACGTGGCTTCCGTTCCGTTCCCGTCCCCGTCCCCGTCCCCGTCCACATCCCCGTCCCCGTCTCCGTCCCTGTCCCCGTCCCCTGGATGTGCATGTCCAGTTCCAATCATGGCCACCGTGTTGGACTTTAAAATAAATGTCATTTTCGCAACCACCTTCCCATGAAACCTCAAGAACGACATCCACATCGATTTTCATGTTTACTTACCCCATTTACACCTTAAGGGAGGATTTTCAAAATAACAAAATATGTGTATGCCTATTTATTTTTAGACATGCTCCTACGAATTTTAAAGTTGTAATGTCTATTTTATATTCTTTTTCCATACTAAATTTGAACCCCATTTTAACCCCTTTAAGGGTTAAATCATGTCACCGTGTTGGACTTCAAAATAAATCTAATTTTCGCAATCACCATCCCATAAAACCTCAAGAACGACATCCATATTGATTTTTATGTTTACTCACCCCATTTGCCCCTGAGTGCTTGATTTTCAAAATTACAAAATATATGTTTGCCTATTTATTTTTAGATGTGCTCCAACGAAGTTTAAAGTTGTAATACCTATTTTATATTATTTTTCCATACAAAATTTGAACCCCATTTTCACCCCTTTAGGGGTCAAATCATGTCCACCGTGTTGGACTTCAAAATAAATGTCATTTTTGCAATCGTCATCCCAGAAAACCCCAATAACGACATCCATATATATTTTTGGGGTTTTTTTACCCCTTTTCACCCCCATTTCATCCCAATAGGGGTTTAAATACTAACAATAACAATATACGTTGCGTTAGATTTCTATCCATAAGCCTAAATTAAAAATTTAGCGATTTTTACTTTGAAAATAAAGGATTTTCTTCAATACACAACTTCATCCCCCTTTTGACCCCTTCGGGGGTAGAATTTTGAAAAACGCTGAGACCCGTACTTATTTATTTTCAATGGTCAGTCTAAACACAAAATTTGAAGATCCTAGCTCCTAAACTGAGGGACTTTCATACAAACTTTGATCCCCTTTTTTACCCCCTTAGGGGGTGAATTTTGAAAAACCCTTTCTTAGTGCACCCCTAGACCTCATAAGGAACCTACGTGCCAAATTTGGAGTCTCTAAACCCAGCGGTTTGGGCTGTGCGTTGATAGATCAGTCAGTCAGTCAGTCAGTCATTCAGTTTACGATTTTATAAATATAGCTAAGGCAAATATTAGCATTGGCAACACTTGAATACTTTTGTATGCACACTCGGTCCGGTCAGGTGTCGGATGGGTGACCGTTAAAGCTAATTAAGGGCAGCCGCATATTGTAAGAAATAAAACATCATGAAGCGCAGGTAGTATGCATGCATGCATTCATTAAAGTAGTATAACTATTTAAAACACAGTTGTACGCGAATGTACATTCGCAAAGGTACACTCAAATCACATTTATCTCATAAATGTAAGGCGACCAAGCTCTGGTATTTGGCGACAAACTCGATCGAACTACCGACTACACATAGGAGTTATCAGATTATCGCTACGACCTTCCGTTCTCGAGATCCAGGCAGAAAGGTCTCCACAACGTATCCTCACATATCTCCTAAACGCAAGACCGACAAACTCTGGTTTTGGCGACAAAATCCGACAAATTACCGGCTACACCTGAGACTAATCAGATTTTCGCTACGACCTTCCGTTTTCGAGATCTGTGTGGCCCAGCTGTAGAGACATCTCTACAGCTGCGCCACACGTATCTCCTAAACGCAAGACCGACAAATTCTGGTTTTTGGCGACAAATTACCAGCTACACATACGAGTAATCAGATTTTCGCTACGACCTTCCGTTTTCGAGATCTGTGTTGCCCAGCCGTAGAGACGTCTCTACGGCTGGGCCACACGTATCTCCTAAACGGAATTTTGGCGACAAATTCCGACAAATTACTGGCTACACATACGAGTAATCAGATTTTCGCTACGACCTTCCGTTTTCGAGATCTGTGTGGCCAAGCCGTAGAGACGTCTCTACGGCTGGGCCACACGTATCTCCTAAACGCAAGGCCAACAAATTCTGCTTTTTGGCGACAAATTTTCGACTTCATCATGGCATAGTCAAAAAGTCAGATTTCCAACTTTTTTTTTGTGGCCCGTAGTCCGGCACATTGAGCAAGCTCTAAAGTTTTGTCCACACTTGTCACACATCGTCTCTTTGATGATACAAGGTTGCGTTCAGAACGTTTGAGCGCCGGTTGTTTGGTTGTTTTTTTATATCGCTCTAAGGTTTGGAACGACAAAGAACTTTAAATGTCAATGTCAATACAAATTCTTCATTTTCCATTTGGAATACGAATAATTTAAACTTTTCTTTATACTAAATCAAATAAAATCCGTTTTTTGAGGATCTACCATGATTATTTTAAAAATTAGACATAAAAACATCAAAAATACAAAATAATGTCAAATGACATTGTCATTTTTTCTATAGACAAACGTCAGAGCGTTTTACAACCATCATTTTTGATGGTTGTTTGGTTGCAACGCTCTGACGTTTGGAACGACACGGTTGTGTCAACCGAACGTTACGCTCAAATGTTTGGAACGCCCCGTTAGAGCGTTCGGTTGTAGTTAGGTTGCACTCGGAGTGTAGGTTTGGAACGCGCCTCAGTATCCAACCAAACTAGCGATGTATGCTAAAGATACGGTGATGATCACAGATCACCAGCCCCCCCGCTTAACACAGCGGAGGGCCTAAAGGAAAGACTAGAGAATAGTGTCTCCTACCTAATAGGGAACTCTTTCGAAGTAACAAAAATAAAAGCATTATTATGATTTTACGTTCCTATTTCCGAAACGGGATAATGAAAAACATTAACGAAATGAAAAATAGAAGATTTATATGAAATTACTTTATTGAACATGTAAAATCCGTATTGACATGAGGAATGCTATTTCTCATTTACAAATAACACAAATGTAAAATTTAAGAGAAATCACGTCGAAAACCTACCTATTATCTAACTAAAAATTTAATACAACATACACATCAATTTCCTAAATTACTTTAATCGCTGAGCACAAGAAATTATTAGTGCTGCCCGATCTTAGCTAAGTTTGGTACAGTTGTCAGCAATGCAATTTACAGTAAGAAGAGGTAGGTTTAATTAACATTATTATTATTAATAATGAAATATTCTCTAATTTTACATTTTGGTATAGTTTGACCAAAACTGTTATGTCCTGTGAATTCATACAATTCATTATGGCATTTACAATCAAAGCACAGCTTCAAAATAATACAGAGCAAATAGGGAGCTGTAGACATACAAGTTTTGATAAAACCAAATCGTACATCTCAAACACGAGCATCCAGTAGTCACAGCGAACTTAACGAGGGAGGGCCTAACTGTACAATTCCCCGGTGTATACATGCTAACACTTAAACATTATTTTTTTTGTGGCTTAGAAACCTAGAACTTAGCCTGTGGTGAAACTTTCCAAATTCTGCAGTCATCTTACAACTATTACCATTAATACTACAAAAACGATGTAGTACAATAACACGGCAAAAATTCAACAATTTCAGACCAAATAATTGTTACAATAAATTGGATCAAATTGAAAGTTACAAATTCACAAAATCAAAATGTATAATATCAGAATATAAAAAATGTGAACTTCAGTACAGACTTTGGAAAGTCAGTCCATTTTACTTTGTAATAAATTAAGTCCAAGTAAATTATTCAATATGAACAGAATTATTGTGTTGATGGTTGGGAGATCATTCGCTTTCCTCCTCCTCTTCCTCCTCGCCCTCATCATCTTCGGACTCGTCCTTCTTCTTCTTGGCCTTCTGTAATAGATAATTTTATTACTCACTTGTCTCCGTATAAACAGCACGGTACCTATTCCAGGATGGTCTCCAGAGCAATACTTACAGCAGCGGGTATTGCAGCTTTCTTGCCCTTCTTTCCTCGTTTTTGGGCTTTTTTGCCACCTCCTTCACCGCCGCCACCATTAGCATTATATGACTCTAGATCTTTTGTGTATTGTTCTTTTGCCTGGGCTGCTTTTTCTTCCCAAACCTTTGAAATAATTATATATAATTAGGAACCTGATTACATAGGTACAGTAAGAGACACAATAGATATTACTAGGTATTTATCAAGGACATACTGTACATACACTCTTATCCTTCATCGACCTCCATATTTCACCACCCTTTTTAGCGATTTCCGTGACTCTAAGACCAGGATTTTCAGCCTTTATCTTTTCTCTTGCACTGTTCAGCCACAGCATGTAAGCTGACATTGGACGCTTTGGCTTATCAGACATTTTAACTTTTTTCCTGTAAATACAAACAAAATACCTATTAGCAAACATCAAATAATAGGCAACAGGTTATAACACCCATGCTTAGCTCTAAATAAGACACTACGAACATTCTCCTTGGTATTAGGTACAACTAGGGCGGCGTTTTGGCGGGAAACGCATTTCTAGCTTATTTACAAGAAAAATAATAATTCTAACCAAATAAATAAGCTTTTCCCGATAAAACGCACTAATTACAATGATTGGATTATGTAAAAATCAATGAAAACGTTTATCGCCCATACAACGAGTTCACTGGCCTAAGCTTGGCTTGTACGGGCCATTTTGTTTTCACGTATTGTGTTGAAAATACGCAATAAGTAAAGATGACATAATTACAAAATAATCCCACAATTATTGACCTATAAGTCGTAGAAGAACTGTTCCCAACCTTCAATGGAAAAGAATCGAGAAATAAATTATTTAAAATAAGGCGTCTTTCGCCATACCCACGCTTACTAAGGAAAGTACGACGAAGCCTATAGCCATGTTTGAACGCCTATTCCAACGTGGAACGAAAAATTATTTAGTGAAATGCGCTTTTGAATATTCGAATAGTCTTATTAAAACACAAAACTTTAAAGAGAAAAATAATTAGACTTACCTGATGGCAAAAATTTTGAAATTCTTTTTGAACTGGCACACAACCAAACTGTAGACGTAGAGAACCAGAAGAAATGTATGGAGCTCGAAGCAAATGTTCCCAAGGCAAGGCAAGCTAGCTTGGTTGGGGTCGTCTCGCGTCAGCACTAAAGCGCCATCTACGTCTTCTGTGATTGGTCGATTATCCCATTGCTACCAACTACACAAATACAATGAAGCATCTTGTACTACGTGTATCCGTGACGTGTTGACAGTTGCACTTAGCAAATATAAACGTTACTTCACAGCAATAAAGTGGGTATTTGATTACTGCTAGTATCTTCATACATTTACTTCCTAAAACTATTTTGCTGTTTTTCTTAGAAAATAAGGTGTGAAATTACGTAATATCTTAGATTTAGACTGAGATATACCTAAATAAATATTTTATATAATTATCATTCATACAAAATTATTATAAGTATATCAAAAAGTGTCCCAATCCGCTACAAGCTCTCCTTGCCAGATTCCTACCAAAATTAACTCGCGCCTTATTTTGAATGCCGCCAACGTAAATGCGAAAAGTAAAAAGCGCGGTTAGCGCGGTAAACGTTGGCGTGAAAGGGACGTCAATAAAACATAGCTCTTGAATGGCAGACAGACCTGACACACGTTTGTTTACGATTTGATATTTGAAGTTTGAAGCAACGCATGAGAAATAGTTTTTATTTCTTAGGGTATAAGGGTGTGATATATTTTGGCACTTAAGTTTATTGACATAAAATGCATTTCTACCTACTTCAATCAAAGTGTATGTACCTATATATATTATTATTGAGCTGTTGAATGCAATGGAAACTAAAAAAAAACTCAATTTTCATTCATTTTTAATATTAGTGCACTATACTAGGTATTATATTAACTAAGTCAAGTGCTTTACTAACTTCAAGGTTTAAAAAAAATATGTTAGGAGATACCTAGTCTGCCTACTTACTTATCTAGAAAGTAATTTAAAAGTTCAAATTCAATTTTCCGTTTTTAATTTTGTTTCTACTTGAGTTTGTTAATAATGGCCCTTCCTACCGCCAGCGATAGCAATGTCCGTCCTTGTCTTATCATAACACAATGACAAGGATGGATAGTGCATTGATGTCATAAGGCTAGCCACACACACGCAATATTATTGGCAATCTAAAATTGACAACATTATTGATCAATATTAGGCCCCGCATACTGCAAAAATATTATTGCCAATATTTACTTACAAAAACAGGCTCAATCCCCTATGGAAGTGTTAGAAATGGATAAAAAGAAAAAAGCTGGAATATTATTTATCGTGCTAAGTTTGTTAGAGAACAAAAAGAAATGTAATAAAAAGAAACGATGGGTCAAAAATTGGATGCAAAAAAGCCAAATTGAGCCACTTTCAATTAATTAACGAACTAAGGCTTACTAAACAAGATGATTTTAAAAATTATTTTCGAGTGACAGACAGCCTAAAATTAGTTCTTAAAGAATTCAACTTCTTTTTTACGTCTTCTCTGGTGCTTGTAGGTTTGATCTTTTTATAAATTACGAGTAATTTGTCAAGCGCAATGTTATTTTTCACTTTGTCCCGATAATCATTTGAAGAAGTATTCCAAAGTTTACGACAAGTTTCCCTCAGTCTAATAAATTCCTTTAGATATTCTTTTCTTTATCAGTTGAAGGAATACTCTCGATGCTGGCTTCGTCTTCCGTTTTCTTAAAATTAAATGTGCGCCCACGTTGAATGCTCAACAAAAATATTGCCATACTACCCGCAAAAAAGTAGCCCTTGACGAGTTTCTTGCCGGTTCTTCTCGTTACAAGGTCTCCAGCTCAGGGTTTGCGAACCGATGGCGTAGCTTCTTTGACATTCACAAGTGCTTGTAACAGCCTAGACTGAATAGTTTTTTTTTTTTTTTTAATTTTGCAAACAAACAATATTATTGGCAATTACCCCTCCTGCCTCCCCCCGATATTGTCGTAAAATATCAGAATTTCTGGAAATCCGCATTAATATTGAACAACACCGAAATATAGGCCACACACACACAATATTATTGTCAATATGCAAATTATTGCCATTAATATTGCGTGTGTGCGGCTAGCCTTAAACTGAGGAGAGGCACATTTATTCTGAGCACATAGGTACTTACTTAGGTAGGTTGTCCATCATCAGCCATTTTTGATGTCTCCACTGCTGGGGCACAGGCCCTTCCTTATGGGTGGTAAGGAGGATGGACCATAACCCACCGCGCGGGCCCAATGCGGATTGGTGGGCTAACGACTGAAAGTGCAGCAGGGACCAATGGCTTAATGTGCCTTCCGAAGCAGCGGAGAAGCTCGTGATATAATAAATTTTTGGTCACCCATCCCATGACATGATCAACCCTTGCGAACGTTGCTTAACTTCCGCAATCGCTGGGCCATGCGCTAAACTTAGTAGGTTACTCTTATAGGATTTTTTATGATTCATTTTAAATTTTAATATCTTAAGTAGGTGCTTTAGTAATTACTTGGTTGTGATTTGTGACCCTCTTTATGCCCGGACTCCGGCAAAGACCTCCAATGCTAGGGGCTGGCAAGGGGGGCGGGCGGCTGCCAGGAGTGCAACCCTCAGGGGGCGCACTTTGCTGATCCATAGCTAGAAAATAAGTCTTGGGCGCAAAATTCAAATCTTGCCAGGGGCGCTCATTATCCCAGTTGAAAGATATACACTTCCAAAGTGGTAACAAATTATTTAAGTATACCATGAACCAATGGTCCATCGTATGTATTCGCGGCGGTGTTTACCATAATCGTCATTGTTTATGTTCACGAACTTTGTCACGAGCGGTCGTGTATTTTTTTGCGATAGATTGGACGAATGAGACTACTTTAAAGTTTTTAGAAGTTAACTAGGGAGAACCCGTGATATGAGACCATAAACATCGGTTGCATAAAGATTAAAAATCCATTAATGATGCTTGGACCCGTTTAATAAAGGTATCCATTGCAAAATTAAAGAAAGAAGAGATTCGCTAATGGTGTTAATTGTTAATGTTTTACTTTTATAAGTCGATATAGGTACATTGAATATGCGTGAAGCCAAAGCAGCAAATCGCTCGTTATCCATTTCTGAAAGTTCTATGTTCACTGCATAGACGAATATAGTATAAACGGGTCGGTATTCGTGCCCGAATTACTCGGCGAGTAGGTATGTTCACTGATAATGAGGCATTAGTAAAATTCATACCTTAAATATAGGTACCTAGGTAGGTATAGGTAGGTAGGTACTTTCCCTTCGTGGGGCAAAGTTTTTGGGACACCCTGTACGTATTATTGTTTTTTGTTTACCTTATTTCTTGCCTGCGTTCCCTAGAAAGGACAAAGACAAGACACCCTTGCTGCTAAAGCGTATTCTGTGGCTAAAGAGTTTTTACACAGTTTTTAGTTGAGGTGTATAAAAAACATCTTTTGTTTCTTTTCTCGCCCTTTGTTTAGTTAATACGAACACATTGCAAAACTACCACCAGCACAGAACCTAGAATAATAATACAATAAATATTTGATTAAATTGTAAAACCATTCAAATTAGCGTCAGTCGAGTTCATAAATATATTTGTTCAAGTGCAGGGCCAATGGTTCAAAATATTGTAAGCAATAAAATGACCATAAATATCTATGCAAACTTAGACATCAATAATATGTGAACATAAGTATAAACGGTTCATTAATATATTATGACGGCAGTGCAGACAATCAAAAAAAACCGACTTCAAAAACCTACCTCTAAAAAGCAAGAAATAATATTCGTAATAATAAAAATACGTCTATTGAAGTCGGGTGGGGCTTTTAGAATAAAAAAAAGGAATTTGTACTCCAGCCAGAGCTTTTAGAATAAAAAAAGGAATTTGTACTCCAGCCCCACCCGACTTCAATAGACGTATTTTTATTATTACGAATATTATTTCTTGCTTTTTAGAGGTAGGTTTTTTGAAATTGGTTTTTTGTTTTTTTTAAACAATTTTTTATTTTTTTATTTTTAGTGTAGTTACCTTGTAGGTAAGGTATATTATATATATAGAAAAATCGGCTCAGCCAAACGTAAGATAATCACGGAGAAACATACTTAAATACGGGTCAAACTGAGAACCTCCTTTTTTAAGTCGGTTAAAAAAGTACACTTAAGATATCCCTCTTCCAACACAAAAATAATAGGGATGTTGACTAATGAATAAAATAACGAAATACTAATAAAAATCGTAAACATATTAAACTTTTAGAGTAGCTTGTATACCTCTTGGTTTTATAATATTGCATATTATTTGTTTTATGACCCTTCAAATCAAAGTTGGGTGGACAAGCCCATTTAAAAAGTATAAAATTTATTAAAATAAATGATACCTTTAATTAGTCCGTAAAATGTATAGCAAATTTGTCGAAGAAACCATTTTGATAAACACAATATTTAATATAGCTGCTGAACAAATTTCCTATGCGTTGCATACAAACTTGCAAGGCGTGACGTCATAACTTGCAAGCCATTAGTATGGAGCGTTTTTGATCGAGTCCATTTGTGTGCATTTCACAATGTGATATCTCGGGCAGTTTTCATGCTAGCGAATTAATTCTTTTACCAATGTTTCTTTTTTTGAGAGGTAATTTATGTAACATAAAATAAAAAATAGTCAACATCCCTAGGTATTTTATCTTATTCAGTTCATAAACAAAGAAGTAATACGACCAATCATCGAGGTAATTCACACAAAATCATACTATTTTCGTGCTTTTTTCAAAATTACTTGAAAAGTACTGAACCGATTTCCAAATTTTAAAAAATGGGACCAACTTGGGAGTTTACCTAATGTAATAACGTTTGAATTATTTCAATCGGTCCAGCCGTCTTCGAGTAATCGGTGGACACACACAAAAAAAAACAAATATACAGACGAACATAGAACCTCCTCCTTTTTTGGAAGTCGGTTAAAAATATCGATACACTCTAGATTTCAATAATTTCTGCACAACTAAGGATTCATAAATATATTATGTGCATCTAAATTATTGAGCTTTATGTCCTTTGATATATGCCGTGCCGTCACATACTTATGATGTCAAAGATTGTTTACAATTTTATGATACCTAGATTTAGTTGTCAGATATCTATGAAATTTGACATTGCATAGATATTTTTGATTCATGAATGTGCTCAGATATTAGGGAACTCGACTGTACCTAGGCACTAATTTAATATAAAAAAACCTCCATTCCACAAGCCGTAGGAAAAAACGTTGTACGGTAGACGGCACGCCGGGCTGCGAATTTACATAGGCTATACTATTTGAGTCACGAGTCAGACTCTAATAGATGAGCTTTTGTTTATGCATATAACTCGACAAAACCTAATCTATCTCGGTAAAAAAGTTGACTCAAATGGATTAGCTTTTTGCCTTGATATTTTCAAAGAAAATGCACGGACAAAACCTAGTATAGTACTGTATACCAGCAAACAAGTCGTATGTCGTTTAAAATCCTAGTGACCTTTTTTAAAGATTTTTAGGATACCTCTGATAAAATTGATGTAATGATTTGAAAAACAGAGAAAATTGTAGTTAATTTCATAAGGCTTATTCTTTTTATTTACAAGCACTATAAAGATGTCATAGCAAGACGCTACCGTAAGAACTATTTACATTCTAGACATAAATAAGTTTAAACAATAATAAAAATGCAAAGCTTTATATACTTACATCATAGTTTAAGTGCATAAAATGTGCAAAGATATGATGCCGAAATATAGATAAAAAAATATTCACTTCCATAAACAATGTAATCCAGTTATACAATTTATCAAGCTCTGTATTTTTACACGAATAAACGTGCAAAGTGCTATTGCAGGTACATGACGAAGTAAACTGAACTAGAATAATAATATAAAATGGATTTTCGTAAATTTCTTCTTTTTTTAACCGACTTCAAAAAAAGGAGGAGGTTCTCAAGTCGACGGTTTTTTTTATATATGTTTTACCATAACTTCGTCAGTTGTTAACCGATTTATACAATTTTTTTTTATCTAAGAACATAGCTCGTGTGTGGTCCCAATAAAAAAATTACAGAAATCTGGCTGGTAGGTAATATTTTTTAAATTTCAAAACATTAATGCGCCTTTAAAGTAAACCGTGTTAAATTAAACCTTTTATAAAACACTAGCTTTTGCCCACGACTTCGTACTCGTGATTAAGATATTGTGCATTTATTTTGAAAATCACGGATTACCAATATACCTAGGTATTTTTATCAGTAGACCTTATTTCACACATTTAAATTTAAACTGGAACACTCTGTAGCACCCTGTATAACGGTAATTTTCCAAACCCTTTCTTTGTACTTACCTACACCATGAAGTATCTACCCTCCAAAAATGGTGTCTCTAACTCTCTACCTTCGACCCTATACAAATTCTCATACAAACTTGAGCAACATAATAGCACCCTGTATAACAGGAATTTTCTAAAATACTTTAAAATTTGATATTTAAATACGTACCCATAAATTTGATAAACATGACTACATATGTTAATCTATTTATTTTAAGGCTCTTTTTCCACCATAAGCAATCCATTTACTTACAAGTTCAGTAAGTTTCATATGTGCCTAATAAGACTGACTGTTACTACTTTTAAATTGTAAAAATACTAAGCTAATCGTAAATTTGATAGAAAAATATCTGTGTTTTGTATTTTACATTAGAGGTACGCTAAAAAATGTTTTAGTTTTATTATTATTTATTTGTACTCACAACAAGTGTGTACTTGTTTTTCTCTCACCTAATAAAAGTTCGTTTGTTAATTATTTTTTTGTCAACCAAATACAGAATAGAAAGGAGTAATTTAATTATTTTAATATTAAAATAATAGAAACTATCCACCTATTATTGAAGCTAGCGATCGGTAAATATCGGTATTAAATTGAATAGCATTTGTTACTGCAATATGTAAATATAATACAGTACTAGGTTTTGTCCGTGCATTTTCTTTGAAAATATCAAGGCAAAAAGCTAATCCATTTGAGTCAACTTTTTTACCGAGATAGATTAGGTTTTGTCGAGTAATATGCATAAACAAAAGCTCATCTATTAGAGTCTGACTCGTGACTCAAATAGTATAGCCTTTGTAAATTCGCCGCCGGGCTTCTACGACCTGTCAAATTTCTTCAATCATTTTTAAACTTTAAGAAGAGCAGTTTAAGGTTCAAAATTCATTGTAGATTTTTGACAGTTTTGTATAGCTTGATATGCTGCTGACTGTACATACAACCATAATCTTCAACGGTGCGTGACGGGACTCGAACCTTGACTCCAAGTAAAGTAAGTAAACTATTGTATGGTTAACGGTCATTATTTAGAAGTCACTTTACATTTTTTGTAAACGTCAGCTGCGTTTTGTTACGTTCTCATACGTCTATTATAACTTATGCAATTTTATTTACTTAATCGCGTCCACGATATCTTTACAAGTAGGTAGGTACCCAGGTAGATATTTATAAGTTGTCTTTAAACTGTGGTAATGCTATGGGATGGTAAAAAATTACCAAAAATGTATCATCTCAAGTTCCTCAGTTCCCCCCCCCCGGCTGCATTTGCAGTCGTTTTATTAACCACCAATCCGCACTGGGCCCGCGTGGTGGGTTATGATGACCTACCTACCTATCATACCACCCATAAGGAAAGGCCAGGGCCCCTATTTTTGAATCGCTCGTCTGGCGTCGAGCGCTCTTTTCTACTGATTTTCGTTCGACATTCGACTCAAATGTATGGAGATCGAGTCGAATGTCGAACGAAAATCAGTAGAAAAGAATCAAAATCAAAATCAAAATCAAAAAATCATTTATTCAGTCTAGGCTGTTACAAGCACTTGTGAATGTCAAAGAAGCTACGCCATCGGTTCGCTAACCCTGAGCGGGAGACCTTGTAACGAGAAGAACCGGCAAGAAACTCGTCAAGGGCTGCTTTTTTCTCCCTGTATATTTCATACAGAGTCGTCAACATTGAAAAATGAGCTCCACATTTAAAGTGAGGTCATTTTCCATCACAATAATCAACAAAAGTTTGTACACAATGGGTAGGTAGGTTGAAATTAAATACCTACTACATATCGGATAGGTAATTGTGAGAGTAAATAACTTTCAACTAGTTGAGAAATCAGTAATCACTATGTCTGCTACTCGAAAGTGCACCTAAGTAGGCAAAATTTACCAAAAAATACTTGAGACAAGACATAAAAAATAACAATAAAAAACGCAATTCTTACAATTCAATATGCGTTAAGATAGGTACTCAGAAGCAGACCCATTCCCACTGGCAGCACCCGTTCACGAGCATGACGCGTGGACCAGCTATCGCTTCGCTCAACCATATTTGAGGGAACGTAACGACCCGCCCCACACGACACCACCGCAGAAATGATTAAAGAGAGCATGACATACTTAGGCTACCCATCCTAAGGCACTGAACGCTCGACGCCAGACGAGCGATTCAAAAATAGGGGTCCTGTGCCGTGCGCGTGCCCGATCAGTGGAGAATAATTATTTATATGTTGTAGTTGCCCATTTTCCCAGACATGAACATAATGCAGGCTGCTTATTATACGGGAATGTCTGGCCCTATAAATACAGAGATAAGCCCAATCGTGATAACAGGCAGTACCAAACAAACCACGATAAATAAATAGTTATTTTGGGAAAGGTCACCGTACTCCTTTAGTTAACTTCGAGTTATAATCAAAACAAGCAAGCTTGACAGTATTATTTAGTTAAGTTTATAAACTGATAAAACTACAGAATAGGGAAACCAAGCGAATTTTAGCCGGTTCGATTCTTGGATGTGGGAAGCATATTTTTTTAATATAGTAGGTAAGTATAAATGAAGTTTTGTTTCTTTTCAGAAATAAAGGAATGTTTCCTTCGAATAAAATTTGCTGTAGAGTAGCTGCTTTAGAGTAGGTACTTTCCCTCGTGGCATTAAAAAAACCATCCTGTATACAGTACGAGGCATATATCTTGAAATTTTTTCGACGGACTGGGGATAAGTTCGCGCATGTGCTCGCAAGCGACCAAATAGCACGCGCCGCGCCCCTCTCCCTCCGCCCGCGCCCCTTACCGCTACGCTACGCATGCCCAAAATACGCTTTCCGTTCCGCGCAATCCCCACCCGATTTTAAGATATAGGTATGCCTCGTATTACTTATTCTGTGCTCGTACTGTAATAATATGAAATTAATTTAAGGACTGAAAGAATACACGTGGCTATTATACAAATAAAAGCGCTTGCGCATGCGCAATGACCGCCACATCCTTTGATTATTGTAGGTTTGAGTTAGCGTAATTAAGTAGGTATATCGACTAACATCATTTTGCATTCAAAAAATCATGAATAAGTATATTATTTATATTGTTATTTTAGTGCAAATTTTCAGTAGGTGTGAGTTAAACGTTTGTATTCTTAACGACCGTAAAAGTTGCATAGGTTCCAAACAAAGGAAACAAAAAAATTAAGTCCTAAAGTCCTAAGCAACTAAAATTCAAAGCTTTATCTGAGATTATTTTAATCTTCCGTGAATGAATTAATATAACTTATTACTATTATACTTGATACACGACGAAATGTTATAATATAACATTTCGTATATTATATTATACGAAATTAGCATATTATGCCCTCGCACAAATGACCTTTTTTAAAGATACGGACTTAAAATTATCAAAATCTCGTTCAGACACAAACAATACTTTTTGGTTCAGACCACCTCTGCCGAGCACGGTATCTGTGCGTTTGTTTCAGATTGATAAATACATTATATCTTTGTTTTTAGTAAGTAAGTTCATTATGTTATACCTACTTGCGTTATTTATAATAACACTGTAAATTAATGCCGTTATACAGGGTGTATTTGTAACCACTCTCAAAATTTTAAGGATGTGCTCAGTCCATGAAACTGAACAACTTTCTCCATGGAAACATGTGTCGAAATACGGCAAAAAATTTTTGGTCATCCCATACTAAACTAATCACGTCATCTCTTTGATTTGTATGAAAGTCATTTTTTTTTTACATATTTGAACCTATGTTTCATGGAGAAAGTTGTTCAGTTTCATGGACTGAACACATCGTTAAAATTTGGAGAGTAGATACAAATACACCCTGTATAACATAAAAGTTAGTCTAATAATTACTATTAAACTGAACTTTCTAGTCATCATGATTTTGGACTTGCTTTTTTTATGTAGGTACCTACCTCATATGTTAATATTTTATTAAGTACATAATAATTTGTTCAAATTATTCAGAATCTTTTTATAGGTGTAAATAAGTCTTTTAGCTTGTAATAATAAGATCTTATGAACGTTACAGTTTTCATAATTTATCGCAATGGGTACCCTACCCTAACCTACCGCAAAGCCAGGAGAGATCCGTCTTTGTGTGTGATGTGAACTAATAATACAATAAGCGCCCTTCACAAAAAAAATGCCTTGGAGCGTTGACTGTCGCTTCCCGACCGAACCCATTTTGTATGGGTAGCGGACTAGCGGTACATAGGTAGGTAGCGTCCCTTCAATTTGAACGCCAGATACTAACGAATTTTGCATGGGTTTGATGACGCTCGCGCTCGCAGTAATTATTATAACATGTTGATAACACGGATATATTTGTGTAACATTTTTTTTTGCTTCAATGTACACGTTAACAGTCGTAAACACTTTTAAACTTTCACGCAGGTCTGTATTAATAATAATAGAGGTAATAATAATACAGGCATAAATGTTTCCATGACGTTAAGAAAGGTGCTTTAAAGACTCGGTGATTGTCATTAAATTTTTGATGTTTTTATTTCCCTAAATATTAGCACGCGTCAAGCTGCGTCACGTAAGTATTAACTTTAAAATCCACAGTCACGCAATGCAGCGTGTCAGTGTAATACGAGGTACGTCTATTATATTTACTTCAGTAATCATTACGAATCGTATAACAAACAAATTCTGTAATATGATACCAATGCAATGCGATTAAATTGACAATAGACAGTAATCGACTGCAACTACACTGGAGAACGTATGGCAAAGAGTAAATTTTACCGTTTTGTACCGCAAGAAGTTAACTACTTCAGTTGTACATTTTTCTACGATCTGATGAAAAGATTGAATTCTACTTCACAAAAATTACTGTAGACTGAAAATGAAACAAAAGAACCACAATAACCGAAAAAAACATTGAAAAATGGCTCTGTAAAAAAATCCTGAACAACACCATAAAAACTTATAAAAATAAATTTCCAATCGTCAGTTTTCGTAATTTTCAACGACAGTGATATGATTTTTTATGCAACAAAAAGGATTGCTTTTTTTATCGATCTAACACAATAACCGAGTACATTTTTAATAAATGATCCAGTATTTCAGAAATCAATAAAAATGTACTAAATTTCGTCAAATTCAACCTTATTCTAAAGACATAGTGAAAGAGTAAATTTCGTGAACTGCCTCGCCTTAAATTAATCGCATTGTATACTACTTATCGTTCGGGACCGAGCGCCGCCGGTGGCGTGTCTTATTTCAGTATGTTAAAAACAATAGGGAAGTAAAATATAGCTTACTTTTGAATAAGATGAGATAAATAAAAATCGTACGCTACTAAAACAAATTGTATAATACTTATACTATACTTCTACAATTAACATAATACGATTCTGATCATGAGCTTTTATTACAAGTACTTGTAATAATAGCTCAATGATTCTGATAGAGATTGTTCATATCCAATTCAATGTCTTTAGTTATCAACAAACACACTTAAGATTTTTTTAGTAACTAGACATTGAAGTTTAAAAAATGAGTTAGAATATTTATAACTAGTATAGTATTATATTATTTGTGATATTGATAACACGATGAAATTTAAAGTAAAATTATCAAAAAATGAGTTTTAGTGATTATTTTAATTATTTGACACTGCAGTCTTCTTCAGTTTATTTTTAAGTAACTTAACTCATATTTCAATACTAATTAATATTTACAACTGATCAAAGATAGATACGCTTTTACTGGGAATGGATTAAAAATTATCACAAATTACAGTAGGTAGTACTTACATATTTTAACATCAACGAAAAATTGCAATAACTCGAAACATTGCTAAAACATACACAGCAGAGAGGTAAGCAAACGAAAATAATAATAATAATAAAAAGGGTTTTTGGTAATAGCCTTCTTGTAAAGCCGAATATGGTAGATAGGGTACCAATGTACCATGCATACAAACCTAGAGGTAAAAAAGAGAGAACTGTTTTCGATAAACACAATTTCGGTATTGGCACCGTGCACGCTTTTAGCGCCACCTAGCGTTCGCAACTTTGTTGGCTCTGACCTGCGGGTCTACCGGCTAAAAATAATGAAGTTAATGTTAACTGTAAGTATGTGATACATTGCTTCTTTTCTTTGGTAAGTTTTTATTTGTGCCAAAAAAAAGTAGCAATGTATCACATACTTACAGTTAACATTAACTTCATTGTTTTTAGCCGGTAGACCCGCTGACCGTTTTGATATGAAATGGCGGCATCGTGACAAAATGATAAACAATACTATACATAATTATTGTGTTATTAATGTAAATTTCAAAATTACTGTGATTTGGGTGGACAAAGTGTTGTGAAATCATTTTGGGTCATTTAAATTAAATATGGCAAGTAAAATCTATTCAAAAAGAGTGTTTTATTTTGGTTATAATCAGGGTTTGTTTAGTTCTTTTTTAGTTGTAGATTTTGTAAAACAAGAGGATAAAGCCACTTTAATAATTTCATTAAGTGATAATAATCATTTCATGTATCGCTAGTAATAAATTAAATATCGTTTTCAAACAGATTACAGAGCCTACATTATTTCTACTTTTTGCCACCATGAGCGCTGCGATCGATTATTATACCTATATGCATTTTATCATATAAGTTTTTTTTTTTCAAAATTGGTGTATTTCAGAGTTTATAAAATTTTCCAGGGTTGTATGCATGGCACCCATCTACCAAATTCGGCTTTATAAATAGACTATTATAAAACATCATGTAAACATGAATAAAACTGAGGTTATCTTGGGAAATTGATATACATGATGGGGATTCTTTTCCGAGCTAAATCGTACAAATACATTATACAATAATAATTATTATGAAGAACAAATAATGACATTTTTAAAATTTATTCAACTCTATACATGAAAATTAAAACGTTCAAACTTCAATAATGTTCTGTAAAGCAAATTGGGCCATGAGATTGATCCAGCTCCTTCAGCATGACGAGCTCGAGAGCGCTTTTACCTCTGTTTGAATGGCAAAAATGATATCACAACGTTTTGTCTGTCAAAAATTACATTTAGATGTAGCCAGCAACATCAAGCTATACAAAACTGACAAAAATCTCCAATTAATTAGAACCTTAATATATTCGGCTTAAGGGGATTGTCAACCACGTGGTCTCCATACAAACGGCGATAACGTTTCCCACCCTCTAAACCTTAACCTACAGTAATTAATTTTTGGTATTTTTTTGAAATGCCTAAATACTAGAGCTGTACGTTTTGATTTTTTGAATATCTATAATAGATTTAGAAATATTTGCATTTTAGTGATTTCATACAAAACACAGAAGTGCCAATATTTTCAAATCTACAACGAATATTTTAAAAATCAAAACGTACAGCTCTAGTTTTTAGGCATTTCAAAAACATACTAAAAATTCATTGCTGTAGGTTAAGGTTTAGAGGGTGGGAAACGTTATCGCCGTTTGTATGGAGACCACGTGGTTGACAATCCTCTTAAAGTTTAAAATTGATTGGGTACAGACATGTTGTGGTAGCGTAGCGTGCCGTTGACGGTACACATTTTTTTGTCGGGTTCGTCATGTCGTTACGTTTGTGGAATACAAAACTTGCTAAATACTATGCATTAATCGCTTCCGCTCCCGCTGCCGCTGCCGTCGCCGGAGCCCGCCGACGACGCCGCTTCGGACGATGAACTTTTTTCTTTGCTCTTTTTCGTGTCTTTCTCTTTGCTCTGGAAAGAAGACATGCGATTAAAACCAGGTACTTAATAATGTTTTTTTTGGAAAATTTCGAAAAACTAAATCGACAAAAAGTCAATTTATTATAATTATGTAGAACCTGGGTACTTATTGTCTAATTTTCTAAACCTATCGCAAAAGCTTTCATTTGACAGAAGGATGTGACACATTGCTTTATTTCTTTGGTAAGTTTTTATTTGTGCCAAAGAGAAGTGTCTATGTATGTCAATGTATCACATCCTGAAAGCGATTGCGATAGATTTTGAATTTAGACAATAAGTACCCAGCTCACAAAATGACAAGGCCAGTTTCTGTATGGGCGTTTGCATAGTTATCTTTACTTTACACCTATGATTTTTGGTGTCTTATATCTATCATTATCATCATTATAGGTTCAAAACTACCTATTAATTCATTTTCTATTTTTATTTTTCAAAATTATTTACTATGTGTGTGCAAATGGAATGTACTTATGTGGCCATGTCCTTTCATGAGAATCGGTTGAGAAATACGGTTTGTGGAGCTTCCGTGCTTCGGAGGGCACGTAGCGCCATCTAGCATAAGCTTTGCGTCACAGCGGCGACACTCCCCTGTACGTGTAAGCTCTGGCGGCGGTGACTTTGAGCTGCGGCGGTGAGTAGTTTTGTTTCTCTCTATTTTGTGGTTTCGTGTACGTCGTTCTCATCACGCGTCAATTCCACACCCCGATGGCTCCGCGGCACCCCCGCGCCACTCACACATAGCAGATAGATAGATAGATAAAAAGTTTATTTGCTAAAACACACACATTCATACAAATAACAATACATAGGTTAGGTACATTAAGTAAATAACTCATAAAAAGAAAAAAGGCCAAACAAAATGGACATATAAAAGAGATAATCAGAAGAAGGCATGCATGTGTGTGCAGCAGCATGAAGGGTCCAGTCTCGGTGTGTGAATTTTGCCTTTCGGCAAAACACTTATTTTCAGCCATCACCCAGATGAAACGCGGGTACCAGCAGCTGCGCTCGGTCGGGAACAAAGTGTGTGTGTGCTTGTGTGTGTGTGTGTGCGAGTGTGTGTGAGTGCACTGTGTGTGTAAAAATATAAATATAAGCGAGCACTTTAAAGGTATGATTCCGATCTACGCGACTGCACAGCTATGCGGTCACGACACTTCTCCGCTCACTCCAAATTGAACAGTAATGTTAATAAAAGGCGGCTCAATTTGAAGTGAGCGGAGAAGTGTCGCTTTTCCGCTCACTTCAAATTGAGCCGCCTTTCATTTTAATCATAACATTACTGTTCAATTTGGAGCGCAGTTCTGCACTGCGCAAGCATCTGTCCGTCAAAAACCAGCAATCTATATTCCCGGGCCGTCTACCCGCGGCGGGATCCCGCTTAACGCAGCAGAGGGCCTTAAAGTACACATGCGTACAGCTTGACCATAAAGAGTTAACTAAAATTGAGGGAGCCACTTTGTATGTAAACACGTCAAAATCACGAATAATTTGGCAACACCGACTATATTTGGTACTGAAAAATTTTAGTTCCATTTTATTTAATTTCAACTCTTTATGGCCAAGCTGCAAGTGTCAGTTTTATTCGCGTAGTATATATTTTCTTTGTTTCCGTGGAGATCCCCGTTACCTCTTGCGCGGGCTTGGGCTTGGGCTTGTCGTCGTCGGAGCTGGAGTCGGTGTCGTCCACGTACTCGCGGCTGGTGAACTTGCCGCCCGCGCCCGCGCCCGCGCCCGCCGTCGCCGCTGTCGTGGACTTGGCCTTCTTGCTCGCCGCCGGCGCCGGTTTGCTCTTCTTCTCTGACGCCTGCAAAAAAGGAGTAATTTGAGGCATATTCGGCTGCGATCAAGTATCTTTAGCGATAACAGTCAATGCGCAGTAATTTTTGGGTCTCTGTACGAGACACCTAAAGATGCTGTGATAAATAACTAAAAGATGATATTAATTTAAACTATTTATTATTACACAAATTGATAACTTAAAATGACAACTACTATTACTATGCTAAATGATTGATATATGAGCACGCGTGACGTGAACTGTTGCAAAATTATAATTATTTAGTACATTTTATACAGGGTTATTTGTAATACACCAACAACTTCACAGGAGTAGATTACTAACATCATAAACAACAACATTTATTCTACGACTTTTCTGAAAACAGACAAAAAAACGACTTTCCATACAAAATGTCCGAACTGTATGAAAAGTCGAATTTTATTTGGCTGTTTTTTAAAAAGTCGTAGCACAAATGTTGTTGTTTATGATGTAAGTAATCTACTCCTGTGAGGTTGTTGGTGTTTTACAAATAACCCTGTATAAAATGATGATTCTGCGAAATGCACAGCTGCACCGTACAATCCCATTGGCGGGAGACGTGGTGCGGGGCGACTGCAAACATAGCACTTTAGAATAAACAAATAAAAAATTAAATAAATAAAATAGCGCTTAACGTGGTAGTTCACAGAAGCATCCACAACAACCTACGTTGACCCACCCACACAGACCTACCTTCCGTTCCTTCTCGGCTTGCTTCTTCTTCTGTTTGAACTCGTCGGCGGCGCCACTTTCCTTATATTTCGCCATCGCTTGGTTGTATTCTTCTTTGGACTTATTCGCTTTCTCCTCCCATACCTATTATAAAAAAAAACAATAAATAAATTATTTCCGTGCCGGTCACTGTGACATGTTGTCTGAAATCAATCGGTAAAAAATATATTCTACAAAGTGTTCGATCCAAATTAGAAGCGTGTTTCTAATACACAATCTGTGTTGTTACAAAAGATGTTTAAGCACTGTTTAGCTTAGACACCTGTGGCCCTACCATGAGTTGATGCAAACTGTTTACGTTACCGTAAACTATCGTTTTGTCTCTTTCACTCGCACTGACTGTGAGCAGTATATCCGATAGTTTACGATAACGTAAACAGTTTGCATCAACTCATGGTTGGGCCACTGTTAAAATGATGCTGATGCGGTCTCTTTCAAACAATGTTGTCAAAAAAATTACAGCATCACACATTTAAATAGGTGTCTAAGTTAAACCTTTCACGCTTCGATCATCAAATGTCAATTTTATTGACGGCGTTCAAAATGCCTGTAGAATGGCCGGGACTCTACCGCAAACTCAAAGCTATAGCGATAGCAATGCGCTGTCCTGTCCATCCTTGTCATATCATAACACAACGACGAGGACGGACAGTGCATTGACATCAAGCGGCGTATGTGTGGCTGATAATAATATGTTTTAATCTTTATTTCTTCTTTCACATACGAGTGTAAGGTGGAACTAAATTGTTTAACAATACTGAAACCGATGATAGTGTCACTTTCTCCACGGAACATAGGTCGAAAAATGAAAAAAGAAAATTCATAGGTACTCCCATACAAAATGTATTGGTCAGCTGACCGACTAACTACTATGAAGTATTTATATATTTATAAGTATATGTATGTGTATAAATTGACAAGTTTTATTTATCTCCATATTACTATGCACTTTCTGCTTACTTAAAAATCTCAAACAATGCTGGGTTGGCTGGAAGAGATATCTTTTAGAGATAAGCCCACCTTTGTTAACAAATTTCATATTTACCTGTGTTACAAGTGCAATAAAGAATATATAATAACTATGGAAAGGCGAAAACAAATTATATTTTCGACCTTTGTTGCTTGGAGAAAGTTGTTCATAATTCATCAACGCCCGAGCGGTCTCCTGCGACCGGGCAACAATAGAAAATCTATTGTGTCTCGTTTTCCAGGCGTTGCAACACTATCACCTGTTTTACTATCGTTAAATAATTTATGGTTCCACCTTATACACACCGTCAATTTTTAAGTAAAAATTATATGGGGATATCAGACCACGTTTCTGAATATGGACGTGCAGTTAAAAGTAAAAAATTAATAGTTTGAAAATATCAGAAAAAATCTTGATTAATCGGCAAACACACAAAAATAGCAAGACGCGTGCGTAGATTCTTTCTTTTCATTATTTACGTAGGTAAACAAGATAGTCTCTTTTGGTTACGCCCGTTTAATTCTATGAATGAGCTCTAAATCCAGAAACCAGTTACATTTTGGGACATAAACAAACCTCAAAATCTTGACCAATTATTAAATATTGAAACTTTTAACTGTACATATTCGATTAGAATAGGGAAGAGATACACTCGTTTCATTTTGAGATATACTTAAAAATTAACCGTGTATACATTATAGATGAGTCCCCAATAGACCTAAAGTCCATTTCCGTGGGACCCAGCTCCGTTATACCGAATACAGGTATGTACTTGTTTGGTATGTTTTCCTGAATACAAAAAGTGTGGTAATCTCTTCCTAGGGGTATGGAGGGGGGAGCTGTGACGTAGCAAAGATGGCGGCCGGCCCATTCTGGTAAACGGTATTTCTAGATAACTACTGAACCGATTTACTTAAATAAGGTGTCGAATGAAAGATACTGTAATGCACATTATTTGATTTCATACATACGTTTATGTAAAGCTAATATCAAATTAAATAATAATAAAAAACCAAAATTTGGAAAAAAAAAAATATTTCTTCATATAATAGTAAATATCTCGGTATCCGTTAGGATTATGGAAATGTAGCTTATTCTTCTTCTTATCGAATGAGGAATAGTGGCCACCTCTGGTGTTAGAGTTCATCAAGCCGCCTGTAAGGCCTCTAACTTGGCTTAACGACTGTTATCAGATGACAACAGCCGGGACCGACGGCTTAACGTGCCCTCCGAAGCACGGAAGCGCTCAGTTGTAATGCCACTTAACGGTCACCCATCCGACACCTGGCCGGACTGAGCGTTGCTTAACAAACGTGATCGAGTACGATCAGTCTGTCAAGTTCCGCCATGAGTGCTTCATTAGCTTATTATAAAACGTATTGTTGCTTTTATCAGCTTTTTAATAAATCTTAAATCATTATAATCGATTAATAAACAACGAAGCTACAGTCGTTATAGTGATGGGAGGGAGTAATAAAACTACTTTTTTTTGTATAGAAATAAAAAAATATATTCCAAAACCCATCATGTTTGGTATCGAATAAAAGGGCTTCTTGAGCTGATTCCAAATATATATATAGTATTATTACATTTCAGCTCCTGGTTTAAGAAAAAAACAGAAAAACATTTTCCAAACATACTGAGTTTGGGCTCTTGCAGGAAGAAAACGGTTAATCGAAATCTTATGAAACATACGCTAAATAACTCATAATATACTCTTGTCTAACATCTTGAAAGCAATTCGAAAAATATTAGCATTGAGTATTTTTTTTTTGTTTTTTTTATTTTAACTCCATCAGTTAGTATTTTTCAAAAATTACTACAGTAATAGGTAATTGCAGTGACATACATCGCACTGGTGCATGAAAACGCGGAAGAAGAGGGGAGGTGACCTTTTTCACCCCTATACTGCACCCTCCCTCCCCAAAATCAGTTCATTTTTTGTCGATCCCAGCTAGAGTTAAAAATTAATCAATAAATTTCATTAATTTATTTAAAATTAATGAAATATACCTAATAAAAAAAAAAATTAATAAAAACTTGTGGAATATCTTCTGCAACTGTACAATAGTTTGCGGTTACCTATTACCAATTATTTTAAAGTTCTTGCCTAATAAGTTTTGAAAAATACTAACTAATTAAATTAGAATAAAAAAAATACTCAATGCTAATATTTTCCAAATTGCTATCAAGACATTAGATAAGAGTATATTAAGAGCTATTTCGCGTATGTTTCATAAGAATACGATTAACCGTTTTCTTTCTGCAAGAGCCCAAACTCAATATGTTTTGAAAATGCTTTTCTGTTTTTTTTCTTAAACCAGGAGCTGAAATGTAATATAGTATTATATATATATATGGAATCAGCTCAAGAAGCCCTTTTATTCGATACCAAACACGATGGGTTTTGAAAAAAATAAATTACTTCCATACAAAAAAAAGATAGTTTTATTGCTCCCTCCCATCACTATAACGACTGTAGCTTAGTTGTTTATTACTCGATTGTATTGATTTAAGGTTTATTAAAAAGCTGTTAAAAGCAACAATACGTTTTATAATAAGCTGCATTTCCATAATCTTAACGGAAACCGAGATATTTACTATTATATAAATAAATAAACAATATTTTTTTTCAAAATTTTGGTTTTTTATTATTATTTTATTTGATATTAGATTTACATGAACGGATGTATAAAATCAAATAATATGCATTACATTATCTTTCATCCGACACCTTATTTAAGTAAATCGGTTCAGTAGTTATTTAGAAATACCGTTTACTAGAATGGGCCGGCCGCCATCTTTGCTACGTCACAGCTCCCCCCTCCATACCCCTAGGAAGTGACTACCGCACTTTTCGTATTCAGGAAAACACACCAAACAAGTACATACCGGTAGTCGGTATAACGGAGCTGGGTCCCACGGGAATCGTTATTTGAAGACTTTTTTACAAATGGGGACTACACTATTAGTAGTCATTCACCAGTTTAGTCTAAGAACCATTATTCTCAGTGTACATACCGCCTTGTCCTTGAGGTCGCGCCAGAGCTCGCCGCCGCGCTTGGCGATCTCCGTGACCTTCAAGCCAGGGTTGTCCTCCACGATGCCCTTGCGGCTCTCGTTGAGCCACAGCATGAACGCGGTCGCTGGCCGCTTGGGGGCGTTCACGTCCTTCTCGCGTTTCTTCGTCTTCTCCTTGCGTTTGCGGGGTTGTTCCGACTGTAACACAAAAGTATTGAAAGATTCATTTGCTATCGAAATTCATTATACATAATTATAAATACAGCTTCTTTGATTTTAATTTCTTTTTCTCACAGATGCTTGAAAATTCGTATATTATTTTGACAACCTTATTCATGATATTGCTGTGGTCAAATTCATGCTAGTAGCGGCCGGCAAAGTCAGTATGATAATCCATAATAATGTGTCGTGTTTTGCGGTCGGCAATGTAATTAAGTAAATGAAAACTCATATCTCTCGAAGTCTCGAGTGAAAAAAATAGAATAGCGCAATACTGCAGCGGCGGCAAAACAGGCATTGATGGACAAACATCAAACATTACAAACTTACAATAGTGATAGTCTTCTTTGGTTTCTTCTCTTTCTTCTTTTCTTTCTTGCTATCATTGGACGCGCCGGATGCGTCGGAATCTTCCGAAGATGAAGGATTGGTATCATACCTGAAATAAATAGAATAAGTAAAATACTGGCCGCAAAAAATAACCTATAAAACAAAATAAGGAAATGGTTGACAAGATGTGTGGAGAAATATAAGCCAAGCAAATAATATCTCAATACGATCTTAAATAAAACTTAAAATACTACACGGCTAGATACCCGCGAAATAAATTAACTCCTCTCTGCCCACCGCTTCGTAAAACAAAGTTTGGCTCCAATTCGCCCATCCCAAGACTATGCAAATTGGTGAATGAATATAGCGACCTATTCGATATTAACTTTGACCCGCTAAGTAAGCTACGTTCTTTTATATTTGGATCGTACAAAACGCAATGATGCTACGTGTACCGTTGCTTTATATAAATAACTCTAAAACAATTTATTATTTAAATTTTAAACTATTTTTAAACTACTACCTACATCTAGAAGTATTTGAACAAGCTGTATTTACCTATAAGTGTTTGTTGCGCCTAGATATATTATAATTTAAGTTAAGCTAGTTATTGTTTGAATGTATTGGTGTATACAAACGTTGGTGAATCAATAAATAAAAAAATAAAATAAAAAAACGGCTGAACAGATTTTCATGAAACATGGCTAGGAACACTTTGGATAAAATCATCTATGACACAAAAAAACTCCTTTTTTATTGACCTTGTGTGGTTCGTACTCCATGACAGAATGTTGTTTTAGGAAAATTTGCAAAATAAATAGTTGCCGTACTGTCAGGACCCCACTCTTGTCATACAGGTCAGAGGTCGGATGTCGGTATGGCAGTGACACAAAATAACTAATAGTACAAGTAGGTACAGAAGCAGCACTCCGCAAAGTCATTTAAATAAATAGTGACTTTTGCTCCGACACAATAAAGTGCAATTCAGGTCGCGCAGCGCTAATGGCCTAGTTATATTCACCTAGTAGTTGCCTCTCTATCGCGCTCTTACCTTTTCTAACGACGCAACATTAGGGTTGTCTTCTTTTAAATGAACTGCGTAGCATATAATGTCATAATGTGAAAAACGACAATTGTTTATTGTTTTTTTTTTATTTTGACATCCGTACACGGCACAGTCGATTCGACATTGTTACTGTTATAAAGAGACAATACCTACGCAGGCAGTAAGATGCCGCGCTTGTACGGCGGCGGGCGTGTAGCGGCCCTCTGCTCACTTGTGCCTTCGAAGGCACGGCTAGCGGTAGATGCTCATCGCGCGACCTTAAGCGAGTGAAGGAGGTCTGGCAGTGATACGTACTCCTCGGCGACGTCGCTCTCCCTGGCCTTGTCGGGGTTGAAGTCCTCGTCGGTGGACTCCTCGTCCTCGCTGTCGGAGGCGCGCTCCTTGGCCTCGGCCTTCACGCGCGCCAGGTACGCGTCCGGCTCCTTCTCCGTGTCAGAGTCGCCGAAGTCGTCGTCGTATAGGGCTTTGTCCTAAAACGATACGTTTAGGTGAGAGATGTGTGTGACCCTCACGGCCAAATACTCAAAATAATCTTAAATTTAAGGTCACAATTTAAAAAAAAACTGATTTGTCAGAAACTTTATGAAACTGACAGCTTCCTTAAAGTTAAGGAGACCTTAACTTAAGATTTTAGCTAAGAAGCCTTTGAGTTTTCGGTCGTCAGTCACCCCAAATTCACTCCCAACTCGCTGTCACACCAATGTGACACAATAGCATTTTTTCCTTCACAGTCACACCAGTGTGACACAGAAGCATTTCTTCGTGACAATTACACTATCATATTTTGACCCTAATTTTCCGTATTTTTTATTTTTTTTATGTTCTTAGTAATAGGTACGTCACAAAAATACCAGGGTAAGTAGTATAATATGGAGAAGATTAACCTATTGTATGCGTAATATGCGTCCACGACAAAAAAAATAAATCTCGTCTCGCGATATAGTTATGATAGAAATGCTAGGCCATCGGGGGCCCTACCGCCTAACTCAAAGCGATAGCTATGCTCTATCCGTCCTTGTCATATCATTACACGATCATAAGGACGGACAGTGCACTGACGTCATAAACCAAAGCCAGAGTCAAAGCGATAGAGTTAGGCGGTAGACCCGCTGGACTTTAACTTAAGATGGGTTTGTCTATATCTCAAATCTCATCATCTCTATATCAAATTGTCAAAAACGATATCCCGATGTCGATTGCCTACTTTCTTATTTTTTATGTTAAATTTTTAACTTCATAAATTTATAATCATAACTTTTGTTTGGATATTTTGATTAGCGACATTCCCGTGTGAAAATTTTAACGGCAGTACTTGTACAACGCCAGGCCCTTACTTAAACTTTCAATTTTTCTTACATTTTTGCCAGTGTTCTTGACATGAAGTTTCTTCGAGGTGATGTAATCAAACAACTTGTCGTATTCTCCCTTCTCAATGCTGCTGAATGTGTGAATGCTGCCTGACTTCAGCTCGATCTCGAAGTCAAACGATCTGGGAAGTTGATACTCTTCTAAAGTTTATTTACACAGATTAGTCACGTCAACAGTCAGTCAAATAATACAAGTTTTAACAGTCACGTGAGGTCGTGTCGCGTCATCAGTCAAAACTTGTATTGAAAACTTGCGTGACCATTGACGTGACTGAGATATGACTGAGCTGTGTGAATGATCCATTAATTACATTAGAAACTGCGATTTTCAACTATTTGCTTAAGTGAACAGTAGATTTCTGTTTCAAATGTAAATAATGCAAACAGCTGCAAGCTCCACAAAGTTTTGTTTATGATTGACCAGAGGGCTTAATTCATCAATGCCCGCGCGGACGCAACAATAGGAAATCTACTGTGTCTCATTTTCCGGGCCTTAAAGTGTTTAAATAAGTAAAAACAGGGTAACAACTCATAATAATATGTTATATCTTTGGCATGAAACAACTATTAGTAACAAGCACAAGTGTAGTCACTACTTACCATCAACCAGTAAGCTTATCTGCAACATTTTATGTCAATTAAAAGATAAGGTTGGCTACTTTCCATCGATCCATAAATTAGCCTGCAAAGATCTATTACTTAAATAGTAATGTTATTATTGCTGACATGTGGACAAAGATGAAGCTCTTCTCCAGCGGATGAGCTATAAACTTGCCTGCAAAGATTACGTCACTAGGAAGCATGTTATAATTGCACTGACTTGGTAGAAGAGGCGCCTCCCCTGGCGAAGTTGACGGAGGCGATCTACTCGAATGTGCACGGGCGGCTTGTGCACGTAGATGAAGCCCTTCACCAGCGAGTGAGCCGTAAACTTGCCTGCAAATACTAGGTCACTAGGAAGGATGTTATAATTGCACTGACTTGGTAGAAGAAGCGCCTCCCCTGGCGAAGTTGACGGAGGCGATCTCCTCGAAGCGGATGTGCACGGGCGGCTTGTGCACGTAGATGAAGCCCTTCTCCAGCGGGTACAGGTAGCCGGCCGCCGCCTTGTAAGAGCAAGCGATCGCGGGCGTCTTGTGGTGCCTGCAACCAATCACAATGATGTGGTTGGTAAACTTTTCCAAAACTGTTGTGAATTATATATTTTCTGGTAGCTTTTGGCTTTGGAGTCAGGAATAACAAATTGCGGAATTATATAATGCTTCATTACAGCATAGTACAATAAATCACTATTACGGCTGTATGCGTAGGTTATGCCTTTGCTCCAAAGACTTTCTATGTTGTTGGTCAAAACAAAAAAAAAACAAAGGTATGATTACTCTTTGTCACTGTCTGTCAAATCTGTCAGTCAGTTTTTTAAATCAGTAAATGCGAAGGAACTTCGTGTTCAGCCGTATATTTGATATTTTATCGCGATAATAATATAAAAAATATATTTAGTTAACAAGATAAAATAAAAAAATCATAATATTATTTACTTTATTCTTCAAACTTGTGCTATCAAAAAAAAATATAAAACAATTCTCTTCGAAAAAGTTTACCAACCCCATTAAAGAAACATTACAGCTCTTATATTACACCTGTATTATAGAAGGATAACTACAACGTGTTAGGCTCTCCGCTGCGTTAAGCAGGACACGCGCGCGGGGCGACATAGATTAGAGCTTACTCATGCACTGCAAGCATCTGTCCGTCAAAAAACCAGCAATCTATATTCCCGCGCCTTGTACCCGCGGCGGGATCCCGCTTAACGTAGTGGAGTGCCTTAATGAATGAACCTAAAATGGGAAAACCATATCTTCAGACCATCCAAATGAACAACTTTTACTATGGGACCAACTCTGAAATCGCGATATAAGACAACAAAAATTTATAACGAAAATATCAAAATGTATGAAACAACAGGTTTTTTTCGCGATTTTAGAGTTGGTCCCAGAGTAAAGGTTGCTCCAGTTTGATGGCCCCAATAAACGGATTTCCTATTTTTGGTTCATTCATTAACACCCTGCATAAATAGATCTTTAGCCAAAACAGTCTCCAACAATGAGGTTTACATAGCAAAGATTATAATGAATTTAACTCAAAAAAGAAAAAAATTACAATGGAAGAAAAAAGGAAATCATGACAATATTTCATTTATATAAATTTGCTACTCATGACAACGATTTATTATTTACTTGACAGTTAATTTCATACAAACCCAAACTAAAAGATTCTCTTTAACAAAGTTTATAGATTTTGAAGTGGAAATAAACATACATACATACTTATTTCTCCTTTTTTATAAGGATATTGCTTTTACTCATCCCACATGATTAATACATACCCTAAGAAATCTCCAGGCCCTGTCACCCTTCTGTTGATGATGACCTTCATAATTTTGGCCAGCACCTCATATGTAGGTCCTGATAATTCCTTTGATATTTTGCCGTCATACTTCTCTTTGAGTTCCTCTCTAAAATACACAATTTCATTACATTTATTCAAACAAATTAGGCATTTTCTTTTAATTTTCCAATCACACTAGTTTAACTCATTTTCTTTAAAAAAATAATACTTGCTCTGTAAAAGGTAACTCCAGGCTAGTTTCCTCTTCAATACCAAACAGTAAAACCAAATAATGGTAGCGTGTTTGACCTTGCTTGATAGGAGGGTCTAACGACACTACAAAGAACATCTGCCTGGTGTCCTTATGAGGCAGTAAAAATAGTCGGAGTACTGTCGACATTGGTATCTTGTAGTCAAATGTTTTACCGTGAAGTTGGAAGAAGGTTTGGAACACCTTGATGTCATAGCGACCACTGAAATGAAAAAGAAATAAAAAATGTGAAAACATATTTCAAATGCTAATGTAGTTAAAATGTGCATAGAGTAGACCATAAAGTTTACTTTACTATATAATCAGGACTTTGATTTCACAACATTTAAAATTATTGTGCAACAAAGCAAATGGTAATAAACATGTCTATCAGCCATTTTTGATGTCCCCACTGCTGGGGCACAGGTCTTCCTTATGAGTGGTAAGGAGCCATAATCCACCACGCGGGCCCAATGTGGATTGGTGGGTGTTAACAACTGCAAATGTAGCCGGGACCAACGGCTTAACGTGCCTTCCGAAGCAATGGTGGAGCTCCAGATAATAAATTTTTGGTCACCCATCACATGACCGACCCATGCGAATGTTGTTTAACTTCCGCAATCGCTGAGCCAGGCGCTAAACAACTGCGCCACCAAGCTCTAATAAACATACAACATACTTATTAGCACATTTACTGACCGAGGTGTGAGGCACTGTAGCTCCCTGAATATGGCAATGGCGTCACCCGAGACAGAAATGACACTGGCTTTGTTCATCACTTGCTGGTGGAACGCCTCCACTGCGTCCATGTCTCCTGCTAGCTCACTGGTGGGGATGTGGAACCTTATTTCCATTAGAGACACTGGTGTGTCATCGTTCTGTGTGAAAGATCACATAATGTAAGATAACATTTATGGCGGTACATTGTTTTTACAAAAAGTACATATTCATAATGGGAATATATAAATGGGAAAAGTCATTCGTAATATGTTCAAATTATATAGTGGTGGCCAGATAATTAAGGACACCAGGCGATTTTCATACAACTGAGGTAACTTTGTAGTCTTGGTTCTCCGCCAGGGATTGACCTAGCTGTGATCTGATGATGGCTATCCAGGAAGTGAATGCAGGAGATTCAGATCACTCTACACACCTAACTGATCTGACAAAGATGAGATAAAAATGCGCCAAGTGTTTCTTTTGTCTCATCTTTGTGTTGCCAAGTTATGTGCCAGTATCTGTAATCACCTGATGAAACTCAAGTGTGACTTCATTTTTGCCAGTGTTGCACTGTGACACATAGTGTAATGGGATCTCAAAAGCTGTGTTTGACCCGACATTGTAGCTCAGGACAGCACCGTTAAACTTTGCAGTACCCCAGTTCCAACCTTTCAGAGACAGTTCTTTCTCTAGCATGTCTTTGTTGTAATTTGTCTTGAAAAACTTAGCAACTTTTTCTTGTTCCTACGAAGAGTAAATAATTGTTAATGAAATACTTGTAATAAATTATGATTTTATAGAATTGTTGATGAGTCTCCGATAGTTTGTGATTTGGATGAACTTACTCCTTCTTTAAAACCGCCATATCTATGTAATGTACCGTTCTTCATAAAAACTCGGAGGCCCCAAGAACCAATGAATTTTTGAAAATTTACGAGCTCAATATCATTCGCTGATATCTGTTCTACTTTACCAGTTTTACTGTTTTTGAATATGATATTTTGGTCCGTCATTTTCAATCTGCCTGGAACCTGTAAAAACGACCAAATGTGAGTTATTTCGACCAAACACAGCTAAAAGCATCGAGGTGCTAAAAGTAACAAAGTGTAAACAAACCATATTCATAATGATAAGTACTAGAAAATACACACCATAGTTCCTTTGATTTCCGCCGAAACATCATTATATTCAAGAAACTCCATTATCTAGAGGACGAAGAATAAGTTATAAGAGAATCTTATCTTAGTTAGTATTACAAAATTGAAAAAATCTTTATTTATCTTACTCTATAGATGCAAAAATCCACGCGGAAAACCAAGTCCAACTCCAAGCAATTTCAAATTGACATTGACATTTTTGATTAGGGGTGCATTCCGAGGCCGCGTTCCCTTTTGCGCCAGATAATATTAATATCGCGCTCACACTTCGTTCCGATTTGTTGTGAGCGCGCCAACGATAGCAGTATTTACGTCACGGATGACGTCACTAACGCCGCCATTTTGCGATCACGGTGATATCGTTCTCGAGCGTTAGCACTGAGAGCAGTCTGTCATATTTGACGTTTTGAGATGTTTTGCATTGACCTATTGTTTTGTATATCTTATAGTTTATTATTTATTGGATTCTATAACCCGAAGCTGAACAGCAATAATACAAAATGATAGTGCTTATTAAAGACGAAACTACGGGTAGAGATATTTCTCTAAATTTAAGCACGGAACAGTATGAAAGAGCGCAACAAGGAACCTAAGCTTATTTTCATCTACCAAATACAACTTTTCTTGTCCTTTCACACTTCTGATTCGTTATTTACTTTGTTTTGACGTTACAAAACGTCAAAACAAAGCTCGGCGCGCGATGTGTGCGATAATAGCCGTTCCGTATTGAAATCGCGTCAACAGTGCTGTCAGCGCGATAATCATAACGGAACAGCTTTTAGCGCTCACAGCGCCAACAGTACTATTGGCTCAAAAGGGAACGCGGCCCGAGTCGTGCTGACAGCGATGTCATCGCGCTGATTTGAGTACCGAATCACCTTAAACGCGCTAACGACAGCCAGTGTGACGTCACTGATTGCGTCATATCCGCCATCTTGCGCTTACGCCGCCCATGCTCCGAAGCATAATCTCTGTGAACCTTCTGTCAAAGTGTGACACTTGTTTGTTTTGGTTTACCTCAGGGGCCTTAAGCAGCGCTTATATAGAACTGCCTTACTTTTTCATACTATGACCTCAACGGTTAGTATGAAAGCAGGCCTTAAGCAGACAAGGCCGGCTTTTGAACTGGGGGCTTACCTTCAGCAAATAAGAAACCGTTCAGTTCAAAAGTAGGCCTTAAGCAGGACTGCTTAAGGCCTGCTTTCATACTAACCATTGAGGTCATAGTACGAAAAAGTAAGGCAGTTCAATATAAGCCCTGCTATAAGAGCTCATAGTAAGGCCCCTGAACGGTTTCTTATTTGCCGATGGAAAGCCGCCAGGTGCATTTAAATATATTTTGAAAATTCTTTTCGCATAAATGGAAGTAATTCAAGTAATAGTCGAAGATATTATACATTTTATGAACACAATCATATAAAGCAAAAAGATCCAAATTCCGAACTTTTTAATTTATATTGACGTTATGTAGGTGAGCGCGTTCACGAGCGAGCGTTCCGAATCATTCATACACACAAACACAACTGTCATAGGCGCTTTTCGTCACGGTTTAACAAAAAACGAATGAATGAAGGCTTTTCAAAGTGACATTTAAAAAAAAAATAGTTACTATTTTCCTCTCTAGATGGTGTTGATACTCTTCGAACCTTAAAAATAGTAACTACTTGCCTCACTAGATGGTGTTGATACTCTTCGAAGCTTAGTAAAAAAATCACATTGACACACATTTTTATCAACGCCATCTATCAAGCCTATAGTTTTTTGTCATTGTGAAAAGCCCTCATTTAGGTTAAACCTTAGAGTAAGACGGGCTTCTGCGCGATGCTCGAAGGGTTAAACTACTTAACTTATTATACTGATATTTTGAAAAAAAATACTTACGACAAATATATCTGATGAGAGGCAGTATGGTCTATGACTTTAGCCTGGGGGCTTACCATCAGCAAATAATAAACCGTTCAGTTCAAAAGCAGGCCTTAAACAGGACTGTTTAAGGCCAGCTTTCATACTAACCGTTGAGGTCATAGTACGAAAAAGTAAGGCCGTTCAATATAAGTCCTGCTATAAGAGCTCATAGTAAGGCCCCTGTTCAGGCGCGTTCCAAACCTACACTCCGAGTGCAACCTAACCACAACCGAACGCTCTAACGGGCGCGGCGTTCCAAACATTTGAGCGTGACGTTCGGTTGACACAACCGTGTCGTTCCAAACGTCAGAGCGTTGCAACCAAACAACCATCAAAAATGATGGTTGTAAATCGCTCTGACGTTTGTCTATAGAAAAAATGTCAATGTCATTTGACATTATTTTGTATTTTTGATGTTTTTATGTCTAATTTTTAAAATAATCATGGTAGATCGTCAAAAAACGGATTTTATTTGATTTAGTATAAAGAAAAGTTTAAATTTTTCGTATTCCAAATGGAAAATGAAGAATTTGTATTGACATTGACATTTAAAGTTCTTGGTCGTTCCAAACCTTAGAGCGAGTTTTAAAACAACCAAACAACCGACGCTCAAACGTTCTGGGGGCTTACCATCAGCAAATAAGAAACCGTTCAGCTCAAAAGCAGGCCTTAAACAGGACTGCTTAAGGCCTGCGTTCATACTAACCGTTGAGGTCATAGTACGAAAAAGTAATGCAGTTCAATATAAGCCATGCTATAAGAGCTCATAGTAAGCCCCCAGAACGCAACCCGCCGCTGTACCGCCTAACTCTATCGCTTTGACTCTGGCTTTGGTTTATGACGTCAGTGCACTGTCCGTCCTTGTCATCGTGTTATGATATGACAAGGACGGATAGAGCATAGCTATCGCTTTGGCTATCGCTTTGAGTTAGGCGGTAGGACCGCGGACCGGAACCAATCAGAATTAAAAAAAAAAATGACACAAACAGTATTGCTTTTCTCTGTGACAAACATGACATTGACAGTGACAGTTGAGTTGATGTACTTTTTGCTTGTAAGGACGGACGGACGACTCTTGATAAAATCATGATAAAATATTTAATTTGTACCTTATTTTAATTTTTTTATGTAATAAAAACATAAAACTCATTTTAAAAAAAAGTTCTATTGAAACATAACTCCCACGCAAATTCATCACACCGTTCGAGTGCAAGTAGTAATTTTAGTCGGTCGGCCTCATTTGAAATCTAATCGTGGTCGCAGATCGTAGCAATATTTTTTGTGGGTGTGTTTTACATGTGTGAAACTTATGGCGTCGTTGTCTCTACCTCGAGTTCTTCAGCTTAAGAAGAATAGTCTGGACGCCGAACGCGAGCAGTTCGAGAAGTTTCAGGTAGGCTTAGAATCTTAGTTATCCTTGAGTTACCTACCTAGCCTCTAGTAGTTATGTTGAGATGATTCATGCAAATGGTTTTCAGAATTTCAGATAGTTTGTTTATTCATTGGACTCTTAGATGATCGAAAATTGAACTACACAACAAACATATTCAACTTCTTGTTTTCCTCATTATTCATTAATTTTACAAGTTCTATGTGTTTTACTTACTTACTTTTATAGTTGTTTGTAATTTGAGAAAATCAAAATAATATTATGTACTTTATTAGCAAACCAAGATTTAATTACTTTATCTTTAAATAATATAAAAATGGATCCCTATTTCCCTTGGTCAAGCCATTACACATGAAAGGCTGGACCGATAACACTAATTCTTTTTTTATTGTGTTTGTAAAGAAAAAATTAAGACAATTGCACGGAAAATTAGAAAATTTAAGAATACTTAACCACTAGGTATATAAAATAATTTTGAACTTTTCAATGTAACCATATGATGTTTGACATAGAATTGTCAGAATGTGTGCTGCAAATATCGTCATAGAGGATGTAACTGAATGTTGTTTAAAACAACTAGGACAAGATAACGTCTGTTAGGTCAGCTAGTTAATATTATAAATGTGAAAGTCAGTTTGTTTGTTACACCTTCACGTCTTAACTACTCAACCGATTATAATGAAATTTTGCATACATATTGTCAAGGGTGCAGAAAAGGACATAGGGTACCTTTCATCATGAAAAAAGGAAATGTTCCAAAGGGATACACAAAATACTATTCAATTCACGCAGACGAAGTGGTGGGCGGTTGCTAATTGTCAATAAAACTACTAAAATATTTACTTAAAATAACTGAAACTGAATTTTGATTATTTAACTTTTCTAATTATTGTTTAACTAGCTGCTGCCCAGAACGACATTTCCCACATCACTCAGTAATTTTTTATCCCTCGGGAATCATAGACTATGAAAAAAAAAATATCTCTCAAAAAAACTAAGCTGATCATCTTATGTGCATTTTTCAGCTATAGATTATTTTAAGTTGCGTATCTCATATTTTGTTTCACCAATTTTTTATTCAAACTTTTCTGAAACTTTGACTGAACTACATTATGTGTATATTAACGCTTTTGAATGCAATATAACAAAATGAAAAGGTGTATTAGGTTTTCACACATTTTTAAAGATAAACAAGAGACTTCATCTATTGACTACCTTCTTTTCCTGATTGTAGTAAAAAAAATCATTTGAACAAGCATAACCGCTCAGGCGATGGCACCAAGCGATAATTAAAAGACTATTGACAATGAAGTCTGTTAAAAATGAGGAAACATTGTTCAAAGCCTAACTTACTTTCAGTCTAATTTCCGTTTTCTGCTTTCAACATAAAATTTGAAAAACAATTAGTGGATTTTCAAAATACTTTCAACATTAGCAATTTTCAAGTCTTATAAGTATGAATATAGTTTTTTATTAGCGACAATCTAGTTCAACGTATCGCACCACATGGGGTGGGCGGCGGCGGCGGCAGGGGAAACGGCTTGTTACGCCACATTTACGGGTGGACGATGGACGCGTGTCGCAAACAGTTGCGTCTCACGCGTCATTGAACGCCGCGCTAACATCCACCTGAGTATACTTATGTACAAAGTATGAACTTGAATAATAGCATTGTAATAAATTATAATTATAATTTTACTATGCCAATATTTTATCAATATATTGTAATATATTGTTATATTGTATGCACCTACTTCATTAACATAATATCTTTAAAGTAACATCCCATTTTTAGGGTTCCGTACCAAAATGGTAAAAAGGAACACTTATGGTGTGACTCAGTCTGTCTGTCACAGCTGGATATCTCGAGAACTACTAATGGTATCAACTTGAAATTTGGAATAGTTTAAGATGACGTTTGCCCAACAATTTTACATATAAGAAAGAAATAAAAAAATAAATATTTTTTTTACAACAGGGACTGAAAAGGGGTCTTAAAAATTTTAAGTGGGGCGACTAGGGCATGTGGGGTATCATATGAAAGAGCGCTGTTTGTACATTTTAAATCATTTTTTTCTTTTATTTTAGGCCGCATAGTTTTCGACTTATGATGTAAAAAGGAAAAAAAACCGTTCCCCCCCTTATCTCTGAAGTTTGCAAAGAGAAGAAACTGAAATAATTATATGTAATAGTAGTTTATGTAAAGATTACAGGAAAAATAAAACGATGTCTCAATATAACACACTTTTTAGAAATTCAAAAAACAAACAAAAAATTCATATGTTCCTCTACCAGTCAACAGATGGCCCGGACCTAAGAAAAATTAAATTAGTTCCACTATAGGTCAAAAGATGGCGCTGGCCTAAGAAAAAAATATAGTTCCACTAACGGCCAAGAGATGGTGCTGGCTGACCTAATACTGCAATAATAATTTTATTATTATTCAGCTCTGCAGTGTATTTATTATGATGGTACGGAAACCCTCGGTGCGTGAGTCCGACTCGCTCTTGACCGGTTTTTTTTAGTTGGTATAGTTTGCTCCAGTATTGTTTATTTGCGCGTTCGTAAATAACATACCCTCACATTTATCCAAATAAATTTTCTGTATGTGGTACAATTCAACAATAACCCATTTTTAAATTGCTGCTATTTTTCGTTATCTACATAAAAAAATATACAGACGAACAGAGAACATCCTCCTTTTTTGACGTCGGTTAAATACGCAACGTGATATTCGTTTCGTACATTAGCTACTTAATTTTATTGAGATGACGATCCCAACTTGTGCTAATCCAAATTCATAGTCCGATACACTGGTTGCGTTATCATTGGCAACGCTGATAACGATGTTGTGAAGACTGTCGCTTTCGATAACTTATCTGTTTCAATGTATTATGGTGTGAGTAATACGATACACAGTTTTAGCGACGCTGAAGTGTTAAAAAAGAAAATTCGGGAAAAAAACCAGATCATTATCCGTTAACTAACAGTGTCTATAGTTTTGGCGCACTTCTTAATTTTTTCGGTAAGTTATTTGAGTTTTTCGAAAAAATTATAAACTATTCGTGCTAAAGAGAGAGAGTTTTAAGTAAAATGACGTCAATCAATATCCTGTGATTTTTAATCTCTTTGTTTCATTATTAATTCAGAATCTGATGGTTTATTGTATGTTTATTTACTAATAATAACCATAAACATAATAGATCTTGGGAAATCAACGAACCTATTTTTATGCACTTGAAAATTTAAAGTCGTAGTTTTCCCTATTAATTATCATGGGCTTGCTAGCCCACATGATGGAGAAAACTGACTAGCCGCTAGTCAAAGATAGCAGCTAGCTATTGTTACATTGTTTGTACCTTTGAACCGATTGATACATAGCCATCCACATCAGTAATGGAGTCGGAAAGTTCGTAGCAACAAACGTTTAAAATAGTATATTTTGTAAAAAATATTGTACAATGTACAAAATTATATCCTACTTCCTACTAATATTAGAAATGTGAAAGTTTGTGGGTTTGGATGTTTAGATGTTTGTTCCTCAATCACACAAAACCTACTGAACGGATTTGGTTGAAATTTGGCACACAGATAGTAAATAGCCTTAGATTAAAACATAGGATACTTTTTATCCCGATATTCCCACGGGAACGGGAACCACGCGGGTGAAACCGCGGGCGAAACCGCGGGCGGCCGCTAGTAGTCGATAATTTTGAACCCTAAGCAATAACCTGCAACTCGAAACATTTTCAAGTGATAATGAAAGAAACATTGGTCTTGAAATAGCGGTGTTTCTTGGGTAAGAATATCGTAGGTAGGGGTCGCAAACCGGGATCCCGGATACCGAAAATACCGGGATACCGGACCGAAAGGAAGCCTTTACAATACCGGTATTGAATTTTTAAATACCGGTATTTACGATATTTTCGGTATTCATCACAGAACGACGCAAATCGCAAATCTCGTTTAAATTCTCGTTTTATTTGATTTAAAATGTGATTTTTCTTAACTTCCTAAGGCTCAGACATTAAATGGTGTCCTAATCATTGCATCCCCAACGTCCTACAAGCTAGTAGTACTAATATTTTATAGTCATTCAGTACCAAGAAATTCAGAGTTGTTTTCTTATATGATAAAGTAATCCTATTGAAGTTATAAATTCAGGGCTTATGGGGGATATGGTTTTGGGTCATTTTTTAAAAAAAGTATAATGGGTACACACTATGGGTAGGACACAGGCATTAGTGAGGTACCTAATATTATTTGTTTCATAATAATCTTCAAATGAAATTAAACAACCAATTTATTCGTATTACCTACTGGTAAACCCTTGAGTCGTAATAACTACACTACATTGCGTCTAGGAGGGAAGGGTCTGAATTACTTTGGTAAATACCTATAAGTAAGTCTATTATTATTATTATGTGTAAGACCGAGGGCCTTACGAGGTTAAATCCTCTTTTATTGTTTAACTTGGTTTAAATAGGTACTTAAACTTATAATACCTTTTAAATTTTGGATTTCACTATACTATAATGACTTTCATCATCATCATCATAGCTGCACGACACCCACTGCTGAGTATTGGTCTCCCAAAGGATCTTCACGATGATCGGTCTAGCGCTGCCTGCATCCAGCGGCGCACCGCGACCTTCACCAGATCATCGTCGGTCCACTTTGTTGGGGCCTACCCACGGAGTGTAGTCCGGTGCGCGGTCGCCATTCCAGAATCTTTCCGCTCCAACGGCCATCGGTTCTTCTCGCTGTGTCCCATCCACTGCAACTTCAGCTAAGCGATGTCGGTCATTATTATACTTTAGTTCTCTAAGGATCACTTGGGGAAACGCCGAGCATGACTCTCTTCATTGCACGCTGGGTGACCTTGAGCCTTCTTATGAGACCTATAGTTAGCGACCACGTTTCACTGCCGTAAATCATCACAAGCAACACACACTGGTCATAGACTTTCGTCTCTTGAGACACTGAGGTAATTTGGACACGAAAAACGAAGCTTCCTGAATCTGAGTTGGATTCGACGAGAGATCTCTTTCTCGAAGCTGAACTTACTTAAATCCAGTTGGACAGGCAGTCGCCGGTCCAAGGTAAACGTAATAGTCAACAACTTCGAGTGTAGTGTTCTCAACATGAGCTAGAGTGGGTACAACATGGGCATTCGACATGACTTTCGTCTTATTCATGTTCATCCTAAGACCCACTTTTTGGGAAGCACTACGGAGATCTTAGAGCATTGTCAGGTCTTCTAATCCAAGGTCTCAGCCATAAGAACTGGTATATCGTTGACAAAACGAAGGTGTGTTAGGTACTAGTCATTAATGTTAATATCAAGTCCGTTCTAGTCCAATCCCCGTCCAAGAATTTAAAAATGTCCTCCAACGCAGCTGTGATGTGAACAGTTTCACAGTAATAAAATAAATCCCTTTATCACACCTCGCTGCAGTTGGATGGGATTTAAACACTGATTCTGTACTCGGACCAACACATGGTGGCAGTTTCGTATAAATACCTTTACATTTCGAAATACCTGTAGTTTTTTGGGCACATCTGGAGAGACTACAGCACTGGCACCGCCCTGGTCCCTATCGAATCAAAGTCTTTCTCATAGTCCCCGTACGCCAAGCAAAGAGGCAGAGTCCATAGTCTTCTGTATAACCTGCCGCAGCGTATGGATGTGGACTAGGTACTAAATCCTTTTAGGAACCCGGCTTGTTCGGGAGGTTGAAAGTCGTCGACGATTAGTAAATCATAACAATGACTTTAACAGAAAGAAAAACTAAGAAATTTCAATATATTTATCTAAATGTCGAAAATACCGTAAATACCGGGATCCCGGTATTTGCCTAGATTCGATACCGAAAATACCGGTTTTGGAGAGAGGGGCCGGTATTGCGACCCCTAATCGTAGGTACTGGATAAGCTTCTCTGAATTGGAGCGTTAAATTGGATGGAGATCAGTAAACTGCCGTAACTATCGGCTTCCGCTCGTATCTCGATGATGGACGAGATTAGATCTTTCTGTTTGTGAGACTCATTCACACCAAGATCAAAAAGGTAGCAGTTTAAAATCAATATTAGGAATGTGAAAATCCTTGAAAATCTCTTGGCATTGGCACTGCCAACACCCAACGTAAAATAATTAAATCGTTGAAGAAATAATATAGTGTCCATCATTAGAGAGATACCTACTGCAACGATTCAAAGAAGAAGAGAGAAATGGACACCTTTGTATAGTATAAACGGCTATTATGTGTCTTATCTTGCAGCAACTTATGATGAATATGAAACTTCTAGGAAGGCCGGCAAGCCTTTCGACAACCGCAAAGATAGTTTTGTGGGAGTTCCATTACAACCGAAAAAAGGTTTCTTGATATTAAGATGTCCTGGATGTCTTCTTCAAGACATCCAGAGAACCTCTCGAGGATCTCATCATGCCACAGAGGCCGACCTTCCAATTCCATTCTTTTCCGGTTACAAAAACACCTAAGGCGATAGTTTTGTTTGTAAATCGAATTGAATCCGAATTTTTATACAAAATAGTAAGTACAACAACTAGCTAGCAAATGTTTTTGCACTCACGCGACACACACGAGTGACTTGAAGTGACATATACACGACAAGTCTCGAAGGTTACTGCAGACTTGCAGAGAGGGAAAAAAAGGAGGAGCATTCTGGGAAAACAGCTACTTATAATGTAAACTTTCTAGAATTAAGATGTTTGAAATATTCACCATTACCCCAAAGGTACGTAGGTACAAGGATACACAGTACCACACAGTACACACTGTCTGTTGATTGATTGATGATTGTGAGATTACAGTTAGAATACATACAATCTACTATCAGCACCGCAGTATTGTTTACACCACAACAACACAAAGAAACCTTATTGCGTTGCATTTGCGTTGTTTGCCCATGATTGAGGTCGTGACATTATGCGGGCAGCTTCGACTTCATCTCGAACTCCTTTAAAGTAAGCGCTAAGTAACCTCCCCCCCCCTCCCAAACTGACTCGGTTATCGATTCAATCTCAACATATCGATAAAGAAAAATAAACATTTTCAATTTGCATTATTTGTCATCACAACTTGACGTAGCAATATGATTGCTTATTGCAGGTAAAACAATTCGCTAATACCTAGTCCGAGTTAATAATTAATAATATCGTTAGTAAGAGGAAAACTCCTTCACGTGCTTATGTGATGACTAAGCTTACGTTAACTTGAGAGCTAAGACTTGGTATTTATTTAGTAATCTGTGGCCAAGACGCATTCAATATAACGCAACTTAATTTGGTCAACTTCTTAGGAATTGATTCTTCTTTCTTCGTTCTTGATTAGGTAGCAGTTTTATTCTGTTTGTCTAATCTGAGATTTTCCGGTTATTCCGATCTGTTACTACCCCAATGAATCCACTTGTGGTGAATTCTGGCATGGACGAAATATATTATAAGGTCCAACAATCACATTCTTCAAAACGTAAACTGATTTTTAATTCCAAAAGTTGTGATAGATATTAGATGCCCCCACGTGTTCCGTTTGGAGCAAATTCGTGACTTTTTTTACCGCACGCATGGACGAAATACGATTCTGGTAAACCTATGTCCGAGAATTCTCCCTATGCTAGCTCCCTCCCTAGCTTAGGGTAAATTTTCGGATATATGTTTCCTAAAATTCACCTCAGGGTGGATTCTTTGGGGTAACAGATCCGAAGTTTCACGTAGAGAAATCTTAAACCGCAAGTTTTTTCTAAACTTTCAACTAAGTTTTACGATGAGAAGAACTTGAGGAGTACCTAAATGAAACAATGTTCCATCTGTCCGTAGTATAAAAATACTCATACACTTTCTTGCAATTTCACATCAGTGATGTTCATTATACCATATAAAGATCTTAGATGGTTTGCTCGAGCTTTCTTTCGTTGTTTCTAATTATGGACGTTTCCATAGTGTTATTCGCTATATCGTCCCAGTAAAGCTGTGTTTTACTGTTATGTTGCAGTCTGCAGTTATAGCGAGCAGGGTGCGTGTCCGTTTGTTTGTCGATTATTATCGTGGTCACTGGTCCGAGTGGTTATCCAGAGCACCCATTTCATGTAACGGTCTTTTAAAAATACCAATTTGACATAAATGACATTGTCTTCCGAGTGTTCAGACGAATATATAGGCCAGACGACAGGTGGTTTCAGATAGAAAAAGGTCGGAATTTAATGAAACTTGGAGATGTTGTTCAGGGATGGTTAATTAACATTTTGTCAAGTTTTGGACCTCGAGGACCCTGTGCAAAAAGAGGAGGGGGGGGGAGAACTGCAAAAATCTCGACCTTTCGTCAGTTTTTCGTCAATTACCTTTTTTCCTTACATCCTACGACAAAAGCGTTCAGAAACATTTTGTAGTCCGTGAAATTATCTACAATTTGAGTACTCACATATGTCTGTATGTCAATTCCTTACTGAGATATGGCGCTTCGCAGAAAATATTATTTTCCGAAATTCGCTAAAAATACCTTAAAAAAGCAGAAACCAACCTTATTTCTTATTTTAATAATAATAATTGTTGTTATTATGGTCTCTTGTTAGAATAACTAATTTTGAACCCCCCCCCAATCCCCCCTCCCTTCCCCACCTAACCCCAATTCTCAAAAGCTTATTTTCTACTGTAATTTCATATCAACCATATATCATGTCGGTAATATTGGTATTGACATTAGTTACTTTTTAGACCGATATTCCCTCTCCCTCTCCTTCCCTCCACTACATAATTGTTCCAGGGTAGGTAAAAAAAGACGTAGTCCTTTCGTAAACAAAATTAATGATATTAACAAAATTAAGGTTTTGACAAAGTTTACAAGGCAACAGAGATATTGTTGAAAGGTCTCTCATACATAGTAGGTACGCATTTGTACTCATTACAGTTCCTGTCGAGATTTTTTAGCCGTTGGTTCTGCTTCTAATTGCTCGTCGTCCTCCTGCACAATCAGGCTGTTAAGGACGTCCTCGCCGTCGTCGTATTCGTCGATTATGTCTGACGAGTCCTCCTCGTTCAAATCAGTTGCAGGGGCGTTTTCGCAGGAGTGGCCTGTGCAGTACTTGCACATAGCTGAGCATCTAAGACCTGCTTTCTTGCAGCTGCAAGCTCCGGTGCTACAGCCTTTGCTGCACTTGCAGGAAACAATTTGGAGGATGTTATCTGGCGCAGCATTTTTCGTTGTGGGGATTGGTAGTACCCCTCGCGTGGTTAGGCTCCAGCCCCAAACTGATGGGCGAAGTTCATTACCTAACCACGCTTGTACTTGCTGGTAAGTGCGGAGGGAGTGGTAATTGGCAGCGTCCCTTGTCGGTGGTAGGCGGGCTAGTTCCAATTTACCCTTGGTTGGTTGGTTGGTTTCTGCTTTGGTTTCTGCTTTTTTGAGGTATTTTTACTGAATTTCGGAAAAAAATATTTTCTGCGAAGCGCCATATCTCAGTAAGGAATTGACATGCAGACATATGTAAGTACTCAAATTGTAGATAATTTCACGTACTACAAAATGTTTCTGAACGCTTTTGTCGTAGGATGTAAGAAAAAAGGGAATTGACGAAAAACTGACGAAAGGTCGAGATTTTTGCAGTTCTCCCCCCCCTCCTCTTTTTGCACAGGGTCCTCGAGGTCCAAAACTTGACAAAATGTTAATTAACCATCCCTGAACAACATCTCCAAGTTTCATTAAATTCCGACCTTTTTCTACCCAACTCCACTTCTTGCGACTTGTCGACCGGACTAATATTCAAAGTAATGAATGCTGTTGAATTGAAACCGATGCCCTTATAGGTCGCACCTTCACCTTGTCTTGTACGTGCCACATTATTGTTTTCTTGATTCCCTCTGTAACTTCTGTAGTGACATTGAAGACATGAGACTGTTTATTTGCCATCAAGCGGTTGGTGCGTATCATATTACTTTACTTCTTACTTCGTATCGTATGCATGTGTTGTGTGGTACCTACGTAATGGCGCAGAATACATAATTGGTAATGGTATAATTCTTGACCAAATTAGGACGCGTATTATTGACTGCGTCCAACAATGTCTATTACTCTTTATTTTCCTTGTGGAATTATTCACTTTACAATGTATTTGGGTAAAATACTTACAATCATGCGAAATATAGGTTAGGTTGTTTAAAATTATACTAAACTTTACTATAAGTTTATTTTATTTTCAGGGACATATGAGTTAGTTAACAATTTGATACCTTATTCTTAAATCTGCTGCATGCCAGATTAGTGGAACGTTAAATTAAAGTAAAGCGTGCGCCTACTATTAAAGTGTCATATGAAGAGGCGTTTTAGTATTATGAATGTAAACAGCAGTGGGAAGTGCGCCGCCGCCTGCCGGGGGCAATCACCGCCGTATCCCCTTCCGCCCAGCCTCGCTAATCTCTAACGGGCCCTCCACATGCACATGTCCGGCCTGCAGGATCGTACGGAGAGGCACCTTTCTGTATGGAAGACTGTACTACTCTCTAGTAGAGGTTTGGCAGGAAGGCCGGCCTCCGTACGATCCTGCAGGCCGGGCCTATGCATGTGGAGGGTCTATAACTCTACACTCTACATTCCAATGTGTTGTGTGTATGTTTGTTGGTAATGGTAACGCCGCGCCAGGTGAAGCTGGGTTTTTGGAAGTTGTTGGAAACAACTTTTTAGCTTTTTAAGAGAGCATGCGTTATTCTGTATCTCGGCTGGCTCCCTAGCCAATGTCACATTTGCAAAAGCGATAAAGAACTTCGCTATCGAAACATGTCCCGGCAATTTTCTTGTTCCCATCCTTAGAGCAACGCCGGCTTCAGAAGCCCGTCTTGCTCTACGTTCCCATCTAAAATGGGAAGAGCTCCAAAAGGTTTTAAAGTTTTCATTCATATCAGTTCCAATGAGTGCCCACATGTCTATGGCCGAAAGATAGTGAGTGTGTAGTTTTTTTTGATAATTATTGCATTGTTTTTTTTGCATAATTTCTTTGCTATTCAACTTAATAAGCTAGAATCGACAGAAATATTCAAGGTTTCTGATTAAAATTCGAGTAGGTACAGTACAGTTGTACACAATACACATGGGTTCAATGAAACTGTAACTAATTGATCCGGTATAATAAAACATATTGTTGTAATACCTAGCTAAAGCTTGCAAGTAAGCAGACCGTGAATGCATATTAAAACGAAATTAAAATACAAAATGGTAACGCATAGAGGCATTTCGTTACTACACCGCCAATAACTGTACTTTAATTTATCGCGAATTGTAAGTCCGAGTTATTTGATTAATAAAATTAAATCAAACCTGGATTTACAATAGGCTATATTTTATCCCTTTTTATTTTCTGGTCCAAGGTTGTTTCCCTAGGGTCCACGCGGACGAAGTCGCGGCCGCTAGTTAGTCTATAATTGGTACCACAACAAAATACAATAATTCATAGTGTACAATAGGCTAGAGTTGTGAAATCCTGAGCTATTGTGTTGTGTGCGTACTTGCGTAGGCCGCCGCCCGCACCCGTAGAAGAAAGATTAAGTTTAAAATAACGATAGTAAAAACGTGTTAAGGATCACCTTTCTTAATGCCTGCCATATTTCATTCATCTTGGAAACGTTGCTAAACCTGGCGATGTTATGTTTGTCATAACCATAAACCAACTGCGCTTTAGTGTTGATACGGACGCATATTTTATAACATAAACAAACCAAATATAGATGCAACCTGGATGCAACTCAGATCAGGGGCCTTACTATGAGCTCTTATAGCAGGGCTTATATTGAACTGCCTTACTTTTTCGTACTATGACCTCGACGGTTAGTATGAAAGCAGGCCTTAAGCAGTCCTCTTTAAGGTCTGCTTTTGAACTGAACGGTTTCTTATTTGCTGATGGTAAGCGGCCCCCAGAACTATATTTTTAGTTTACTTTTACCGCTCATGTTCAAAATGCTGTTTTTTGAACATGAGCAGCAGTAGTTAGTTAGTTATTTATTTAAGTAAATTATTTTATCGGTTTCAGTGATTTGAGTTCTTTCGTCGTCGTCAAGTAAGCGCAATAATAAATTGGTTTAGTCAGCCGCCTCCAACCGCTTCGACAGTTTATTTCTGATTATGTTAGTGCAGTATCCTGATTTAGCCGCGCTGCCCCGCGTGGGATAGTATGAAGGGCAGACGCTGTGTTGCGATTGTGACCACATTCACGTGCTGTGGAATCATTGACCTTACATAGAAGTTAAGAACCATTATTATCTCATTTAAAAAAGAATTGAATGGGAATAGTAAATATAATGTATGTAGATTTTGTATACAGACCTAACAGGCTTGTTCGTTTCCCAGTACCTTCATCCTGTCTCATTTTCATTGAATAAGAATAAAATAATGTAAATATACGAGTTGATTGTAATTAACACACCCCACAAACAATGGAGCTTATCCCATAATTGTTCGTCCAAATGAAAATGGAAGCCATACCGATGTTAGTAACGTAAAACTGACGCGCACTGCTCTATTGATTTTTGCTAACAGTTTTTTAACGTCTAAATAATGTAGAATAATATTTATTAAGAAAGTTTTGAGTAATAGCACGTAATAGTTAACTAATTAATGTAACCCCCTTTAAGCATATTTGTGTGAAGCAAGCTTCAAAAATGTTTTTTCTACATATTTGGTTGTAACTACATTGACCTCACACGGTTAATTTGAAGTTAGAAATCATAAAGAGCTAGCACATAAAAACACATGGAACAAATTGCATAAGATTAATGTACTTACCTACTTACTTATTACTAAATGTGTTTTGTAATTTTCTGCGAAGTGCAGAGAGTATTAATACAATTACCAGGTATTTAAGTAATTCTTCCATATCTGATTCTCGTGAACATAGAAACATTGGTAATTTATATAGTTATTAATAACTTTTTTTTTGTTACAGGTAATTGTTCAATTCTCTTGGGGAGGACCTTCATTTAAAGTATTGAAGCATGTCTTTTAAAGTTACCTATTCAATGTTCACACTTTTTGGCTAATAACAGGACAGGGACACGATACGAACGATTCAATACGATACAGTCACATAGACAAAGACTTATCGTGTTGACATTGCAACTAGTTCAGCTATTGTTGGTTTTTATTTAAATTCCTTTTGTTACAATTACTATTCTTATATTGTTTTGTTGCCATTGAAAATGTTTAGAAGCAGATGTATATCTATCTATTATGCTAGCTTTGTAATTAAAACTGCAGCATAACACTGATTACAGTGTGTTTTATAGTTGTAAAAATGTACAAAATTATATTTTATAGAAAAAAGCAATAGTTAAGGCCATCGTTTCTCAACCTTTGTCAAATTACGCAATGAACTCAGTTCACAAATCGACACTTTATAGTATTGTTAAAGTTGTTCTACCACATTGCGAGCCTCTTAATCATTAGACTGAGTAACACTGCCACCCATCAAGTTACACCCAGCTGACTGCAGATTTCAAAGTACGTAAAGCAAAGCATTACGGAGCTTTGTTGTGCCCAGTTTGAATAGAAATCACGCGTGTGGTGTTACACCAACAACGCATCAAGCGCGTGATTTTTTCTAATAAATACTAATCCAGAGTCTGGGGCCCTATTTTTGAATCCTTCGACTGGCGTCGAGCGTTCTTTTCTACTGATTTTCGTTCGACATTTGACTCAAATCAATGAGATTGAGTCAAATGTTGAACGAATATCAGTAGAATAGAGCGCTCGACGCCAGCCGAATGATTCAAAAATAGGGCCCCTGATCCGTGATCCGTTATTGCAACTCTTAAGTTAAGTTAAGAAGCGATGGCTTTTATCGTCGGTAGTCGGCATATGCGTAACTTAGCCTGTCCCTCTCAGTTGCCACCTGTGGTGCTGGATGGGATTACTATTCCATATAGTGACAACGTCAAAAATTTAGGTATCACCTTTGACTCCTATCTTTCCTGGACGACCCATGTCGCTGATGTCAGTCGCAAGGTCTACTACTCGCTACACTCCCTTAAATGCCTCCAAAGTTTTCTACCCTTGCCCACCAAAATCACTCTTGCTCAATCACTTATTCTACCTCTTCTCGACTATGCTGATGCTTGCTACTTAGACGCTACAGAGCTACTTTTGAACAAACTTGAGCGCCTTCAAAATGCTGCTATACGCTTCATTTTTGGTCTGCGTAAGTATGATCACGTTTCTAACTTCCGGAAGGATCTCAAGTGGCTCCCAATACGTCTGCGCAGGAATGTCAGAATCCTCTGTCTCCTCTTTAACGTCCTTTTCAACCCTGCCTACCCCTCTTATCTCCGTGAACGTTTCTCCTTTGTTCATCCTCCCAATACTTCGTGCAGATCCCATCTAAAATCCCTTCTTAAGTTTCCCTCACATCATTCCGACTTTGCTTCCTATTCCTTTTCCGTACATGCCGTCCGTCTCTGGAACTCGCTACCAGCTGAGATACGAGACAGTGAAACGCTTTCTCTTTTCAAAAAACGTGTAAAGGAGCATTACCTAACTACTTGTTCTTAGCATAGTTCGATTTAATTATATTTTCATCTGTCCTCATCATAATTATTATTGTGTAGTATATTTATATGTAGGTATTTATTATTATATTAATTATTTGTGTATGTGTATTTATTTATAGATAATATTATGTATATGTATGTTTATAATATATATACTTATCATATATTTTTGAGGTACACACTGTCTGCCCTTCTCAATGTTTTTCCTGTCCCGGGCCTGCTGGAAGAAATTTCAATGTGAAATAAGTTGTGCCCTTGTACAATTCTTCTGTCCATTTCTTTTCCGTTTGTAATTGTGTGTGTACAGAACTAATAAATAAATAATAAATAAATAAATAAATAAACCCATGGAATGTTTCACAAACTATTCATCAGTGTTTGCATGTGATCATCATTTCACTAACAGTACTAAACAGGTGTGGCGGCCCACTCTCTTTCAGCACACCGCACTTAACTAATGCATGCCGGCTGCGCGTCCGACCACTAACCCGCTATGGCCACCACCACCACCGACAAACGATTCTTCCAGCTGGTGAGTAGCATGGACTTTACTACAATGCACCCCACTGGCAGAAATTTAGCCTTTTAGTTTAGAAAAGGAAGGCAGTGGACCCCCACAGTAAATCCTCAGTAGACGAAACCTTACAGTATGTTAAAGTATCATAAATGAAACGTATTTTTAAAATTATCCAAATACTTTTTTTTGTTTCGATATTTCTACATAGGTTTTGGTTCATACTATATTACATCCTTGCAAAGTTTCATCGACTGAGGATTTAATGTTGGGGGTGGTTGGGGTCTCCATACAAAAGATCGCTTCATTTCCTTCACTATTTGATGCTTGAGCTTTGCTTTGCTAAGGCGTACAAGCCTCGGCACGTATCTTTAGCGCTGAGAGAAATTGGGGGGATTACTGCGCATGTTTGCAGCATACCACGTCTCCCGCCCCCGCCAATGACACCCAAAAATTAAATCTGCGCATTAACTGTCAACGTAAAAGTTATGTTCCGAAGCTTGTACCGCACGCACTTATTAATTTACGTCGTCGATGGTTTTCAGTACTTTATCAGAACCTTTAGATCTCATTGCACGTATATACCCCATAATATCAGAAAAACGGATGAAACGAATTATGTTAATTAAATTAATTGAGAGTAGCATTGGATCCCCAAATTACATGGATTACATTTTGGTTAAACTTGTTGATTGTTTAACCAAAATGTAGCTGTTTAAAGTTTAATTGATCAATAATTTAGTAAACATCCCGCGAGTTCTTTATGTTATTGTTGATATTGTCACTGTCTGTCCCAGTTTAAACAATGTTTAAACAATCGGAAAGTGTGTCGATGGCTAGTAGGGCAGCACACCGCAGCCGCGACCAGCGTCTGACCTGCGGGTTGCACTGCACTAATTAACATAAAATAAATTCATGAGCTGAATGCTTCTAATGAGCATTCCTTTCCATACACTGAAGTAACAGTACTTACCGAATATGTTCATCTTATAAGCAAACTTTGTAAGACGATTTGGCACGGTTTTCATAACATTTGAATAGGATCAAAAAATCGTATCAGTAATACTAATTAACACGTTCACGGACACTCCGTCTGAGGACGTTGAAAGAATTAATTTTGATATGACACACCGTCTGTAGACGGCAAGTTTTGTTGCTTTGAAACTGACGTCCCGTGAGCAGACGACCGATTTACTAAGCAGCATAAGGGATCACGTGACCCTGTGTCACAACACGAAATATTTTATCTTCCTAGTGTCACTGCAAAAGATTTTATGTCAAGTTTTAGGAAGGTTTGTATGTGTGTGTTGGCGCACTCATCGAAATGCGTGTTGTGACATGTCGTCGGCAGCCGGCCGATTTCCGAACACGTTCGTTCGCGCAGTCGCCCGGTGTCACAGTACGAGAAGGTCATGCGCATCGCAATCGGAGCGGCTACAACCAGTTTCTAGATGATTCTAAGCTGAGTTATTTCAATAGTTTTTCAATTAGAGTGATGTTTAGGTACTTGTAAACATAGTAAGTGCCCTAATATTACTGTTCTGTGTTCATATATTTCAAATTCAATAAGGAAATGAATAAAAGTAGGGTTGATAGCCAGTATAGTACCTACCTCGATATTTGTTGTGATCTGATTGTTTTGCTTGTAATATTTAGCAATATTATGGAAGTAATAAGCATACGGTGAGTAGGTACAATATATCAAAGTAAAAGTTGATAATTGTATGTATTTGTGGTTACTGACTGATATATGATCGGGGTGTTTTGTTTGGGTTATTTATCGACTTTGGGAGACGAATAGGTATACTTACTTAGCGTAAATTCTGCCCCTTTTGCAGATGGCTTATGATATAGCAGATGACTGATATATGGTGATATATGACACATGTTTTGTAGTATGAAGCGTGACGGCCCGTCCGCAAACGTTGTCGTTTGTAGCCGGTATCGTCATAGCACATATGTACTTCAAGTCAAAGCGTGACGTTTCGTCTGCAGACGTTGACGTCCATGAACGAGTTTGTCACAGCACATGTGTAGAAGTATGGCATAGGTGACATTGCGTCTTCAGCCGTCATGAAAAAATGTATGGGATTTCGAAGTGTCATATTTCAAATTATTCTTTCAACGTCCTCAGACGGAGTGTCCGTGAACGTGTTAATAAACATAGGCCATTAGATAATATCAATCGTCTCTGTATTATTAAGTCATTTGATTATCTACTTTTTATTGTGATTTAAATTACGTCTCCTAGTGTTCATTTTCATTCGTAGCGCAGCGCGATAGTGCTTTAATTACGCTACGCGTTGCTACAAATACCGTATCAAAAACATGGCTCGTGATAAGCAAAATTTAATTTTAAAAAGTAATTTTTATTTTCCGATTTTATGGATTAACCAATTTGAAAATACATATCCATTTTATTATAGCTGTGAATAATCTGGCCTTGCGTGTTCCGTCTAGCTAGCTAGATGCTTAGTTTTTTGTTATAAGTTCTTGCGTTGAATGGCCTTGCATACGTTGAATGTATGTTAATACTATTCATGAATGCATTGTAAGTTAATATGCTGTGTGAATAAACAGCTCATTAAACTAATGTGTTCAAACGGAAATGGAACTATTTATTTATGATATTTTGGAGTAGATGTAGTAAGAGTCAGACCCCTAAACGAGCTCGAAAACACAGAGATGTTCATGCTCACACACATATTAAAAACGTCAAAATAATACCGTTAAGTTCACAAGAAATTACAACAAAGATGGTTTTGGTAAATTAATTTCACCATTGTATATTTGTCCTGATATGGTACGTTCGTGAAACGAATGCTTATCCATAAATAGTTTCGACCATGCAGTTTTATACACAGATACGGAATACAACTAACGCGAGATTTATTCCATAATTTATCGTCCGTCAGTACAGTCTTTGCTTATGTTTGCTGTTTATGTTTATTCGGTTGGTGTATCAAGAACATAGCGAGCATACAGTGGCGGTCACATAATTAAAGACACCAGGGTGGCGTTCAGAGCCTTAGAGCGCGGTTGTTTGGTTGTTTTTTTAACTCACTCTAAGGTTCGGAACGACCAAGAACTTTAAATGTCAATGTCAATACAAAGCCTTCATTTGGAATACGTATAATTTAAACTTTTCTTTAAATTGATTTTATTCTAAATCGAATAAAATCCGTTTTTTGAGGATCCATGATTATTTTAGATATTAGACTTAAAAAACATCAAAACACAAAATAATGTAAATTGACATTGACATTTTTTCTATAGACAAACGTCAGAGCGTTTTCCAACCACCGATTTTGACATAGATATAGTATGGGGGATTTTGATGGTTAAAAAGTTGCAACGCTCTGACGTTTGGAACGGGATGGTTGTGTCAACCGAACGTCACGCTCTAATGTTTGGAACGCCGTTCGAGCGTTTGGTTGTGGTTAGGTTCCTCAGGTGATTTTCATACAATTGAGGTATCTTTGAAGCATTGGTTCTATGCCAATGATTGACCTAGCTGTGTTCTGATGATGGACATCCAGGAACTAATATAAGGATGAGAGTTTTCAAGATTTCCAAACACATTTATCTGAATATTTAGATCTGAATATTCTCCATTCACTCCCTGCATAGCCATCATCAGATCACAGCTAGGTCAATCCTTGGCGGAGAACCAAAGCTTCAAATTTACCTCGTTTGTATGAAAATCGACTGGTGTCTTTAATTATGTGATCGCCACTGTATGTGTGGGATGACGTCATAACAGTACCTTCTTCTGTTTTTCATCAGCTTATCATGGGTGATGGATGTCAGCATTTAGCAAATTATAATCGCTCCGAGAAAGGTATAGGACGGGCACAGAAATTTAGCTTACTAGACTAGAGTGACCCTGTCTTGCTTTCTGATGTCGTTTTAATTGAGGAATTCTCTGTGTCTGTTGCAGAATGTCGCCATCCAAAAGGCGATCAATTCCATAGAGACTCCCGTAAAAGAGAAACATGTCAGAAGCACCATCATCGGCACCTTCCAGGAGCAGAGCGCCATCACCTATTGGGTATTGGCTTTTTTATAACATTCAGGAAATTGTCAGTAAACTAAAGAGCAAAAATATCGGGCCACTGTGTAATTTTTCGTATAAACATGCTCATTTCACATTCTTATAAATAAAAAGTACATGTATATGCAACGCAATTACTTTTTATGTTTATGGATAGACCAAATGTCCATTTTTTAAATAAGCATTTCAAATAACTACCTCCATTTCTTCAAACATACAAAAGAATAACATTGATTCAAATTCCGAACAAAGTTGTATGGAATGCGAAAACTGGCTATATTTTTTTCTTTTTTGAGAAAATTGAGAGGTTTTTGAAGATGGTTGAAATGCTTATTTGAGAGATGAACAATGATTAGTGAACACATAAAAGTCATTGCAGTAATACATTAACTTTTTTATTTATGAGAATGTGAAGTGAGTACCTATGTATGTATGAAAATCACACAGTTGCTCGATATTTTTGCTCTTAAGTGTATAGGTATAATAATATGATTTACATAACTTTTGGGTGACCAATTCAAAAATATTAATACCATCGATATCCAAACTACATTATCAGCGACAGCACCAAACGCAGCATTTTAAAACCGTACACTGATGATTTTTGGGTTTATTTTATATTGCTTGTGTTGTATCGAACGATCTTGTTTCTAAAAAAACTGGGATCTTATTATCAAAGTCCCGTAATCCTATAGATAAGCTACTTTTCACTCAGAAGATACTATCGTGATTATTTGGGTATCATGACACGAGTCTAAAACCATTATTAACTCACGGTGCTGCTATATAGATGGTGGCGGTGCGCCTCCCGCTGCAGGACAACCGCATCGTGGCGTGGAAGTTCTGCCACGTGACGCACAAGCTGCTGCGCGAGGGGCACCCCGCCTGCCTCGACGACTCGCAGCGGCACATCAACATGATCGAGAACCTGGGCAAGCTGTGGGTGAGTCACGTACACAATATAGCGATACCCACTTAGGTTCGCGGACCTCGTTCTCCGCGATCCTATGTTGCAGGTTCGCGGAGCTCAATGTGGACGCTATTGCGAACTTCTACTTGCTCCTCCTTTGTGTTTGTTCATATTGGATCGCAAAATGCAGAGCGCGCACCGATGTTCCCACACGTACACACTATGGCGCATAGTTCGCAGAGCGCGGAGGTTCGCGAACCTAAGTAGGTAGGTAAGGTACCCACCTATATAGATAATGTGACGTACCTACCTATACTACCTACGTGTCTCATAAGATGACGGTTGTAAGGATATAATATAAAAGAAGGATATAAGTACTCGTACTAACTACTATCTATCTGCATAGATCCCAAATAAAAGCAAGGGCAAGGCTTCGATCAGATACCAAAAGCAAGGAGATTATGATGAATGTAACGTAGCGTACTTACTTACTTAAACCATTCGTCATTTTCAGCATGTAATTTGTTATTATTCGTTACTGTAATTCAGACAAATTCTTTCTGTCAACTAAAAGTATTTAGTGATAGAAAAATATTGACGACGAAACAAATTATATTGACTTTGAAATTAACTCGTTTGACATTTACATTAGTTGTATGTGTTTGCACGTGTCAGGTGCACCTGCGCGAAGGTTACGGCAAGCTGGTGCACCTGTACTGCAACCTGCTGGTGTGCAAGCTCAAGTTCCACGCGCGCAACCCGCGCTTCCCGGGCAACATGCTCCTCACCGCCGACGAGCTCGACGCCATCGCAGAGAACGACGTCAACAACTAGTACGTACCGATTATTACAACTAGCATATAGAAGAATATATCGAATAGCTTAGGGTCGATATAGAAGAGTTTTGAAAATGCTTTGCGTGGTATAACTACACATATGACAATTTTTGATATAGGTATTAATGTTAATGTTTTAATTTCAACTCAAAATAGTTTATGGTATTTTCTTTTCTATTATTTTGTTTTTTTTGTTTTCATGAACTTGTTATTTCAATTTTCATAACTTCTTCATTTGTGTTTGGACTGCTCTATAAGTGAAAACTGTCTAAGGCATGTTCATTACTAAAGTCTTGTTTTTACTGTTATTACTTTTATATGCTGTTTGTTTTCCGTGAATATGAAATAAAGTAAATAAAATAAAATAAAATATTTAGTAAATAATTGGTAGGCTACATAGTACTCTAACTTTTTGACAGGCGTGCTATGTGCAACAACATAGGCTCAAAATTCGTGTGCGCTTGTATCGCCCCTGCACGAACTAAACGTACATATGTTGTGACGTTGCCGCGTGCAAGCGATTTTAACCTTAAGAACGGTTAAGCGACGCTGTTGCCCATGGTACACATTGTATCTTGTCTTGCACATTTTATTGTAAACTCTAACTAGATGTTTAGTTAAAGCTGCCATTGCTTTTAATAACAGTTTTCCAAAAAAATTCCTTTCTACAGTTTCCAACTTTGCGTCGAGCTGTTCGATTACATGGAAGACATCCTCAACTTACAAGCGTCAGGTAACGTAACGATTCGTTTATATTTTATTATGTTAATTTATTAAAAAGTAAAGATATTACTAATGAATATTTGTATGCAGTGTTCGACAGCCTGGGCAATGCCCGTGCTAACTCGATGACGGCGAGCGGGCAATGCCGGCTGGCGGCGCTGATCCCGTGCGCGCAGGACGCGTCGCAGATATACGACTGCAACGTGCGACTGCTGTTCCGACTGCACGCGTCGCTGCCGGCCGATACGCTCGCGGGACATAGGGAGAGGTAACACACAATGATGGCGCGCAGGACGCGTCGCAGATATACGACTGCAACGTGCGACTGCTGTTCCGACTGCACGCGTCGCTGCCGGCCGACACGCTCGCGGGACATAGGGAGAGGTAACACACAATGATGGCGCGCAGGACGCGTCGCAGATATACGACTGCAACGTGCGACTGCTGTTCCGACTGCACGCGTCGCTGCCGGCCGACACGCTCGCGGGACATAGGGAGAGGTAACACACAATGATGGCGCGCAGGACGCGTCGCAGATATACGACTGCAACGTGCGACTGCTGTTCCGACTGCACGCGTCGCTGCCGGCCGACACGCTCGCGGGACATAGGGAGAGGTAACACACAATGATGGCGCGCAGGACGCGTCGCAGATACGACTGCAACGTGCGACTGCCATCACACACATAAGTTTTATTTACGTTTGGAATCACAGCTCAGTGAGACGATAGGCACTGAGCTATGAACACGAGCTTCGACGATTTACTAATAGCAATTTTACTGTTGCTATATCTAAGCAGAAAAACAATCAAAAAGAAGACTAGCTATTACTGGGTGCATAATAAAAATAGGAATCGGAAAATATTAGGCCCGCCACATACAGACGGAATTTTGATTCAGAATTTCTAAACGGAATCATTCCAAACGCAGCGATTTCATACAAATCTATGGACCTGTCACATAAATGCGGTAATTTTTCGTTCAAAATTTTTATACATTATCGATAATTCTGTTTGGAAATTCCGAATCAGATTCCGTTTGTATGTGACGGGCCTTATTGTAAATGTATTCGAGTTTAATTTTGTCTGTTGACACAAGTTTCTATGGCCCGCTCGACGTCTGTAATGCAGCCCTAAACTCAACATGGGCTCCACTGGTTTTAATTCATTGCATTATTGTATATTTTTTCTATTTTGTAGATTCCGACAACAATTCAAAAAGCTGAGTTCCTTTTACAAACACGCAAGCAGTTTACAATACTACAGAAATCTACTGACCCTGCCAGTTTTGCCATCTAACCCACCGAATTTCCTTTTACAGGTAATACTTTTATCTGTAAGATTTTTTTAAATATTAAAATAATGCTGGGGCACAGGCCTTCCTTATAGGTGGATAAGGAGGATGGGCCATAAAATCTGGTGGGTGTTAACGACTGCAAATGCAGCCGGGACCAACGGCTTAACGTGCCTTCTGAAGCAATTAGGAGCTCGTGATAATACATTTTTGGTCATCCATCCCATGACCGACCCTTGCGAAAGCTGTCACCTCCGCATCGCTGGGCCAGGCGCTACCACGACGCCATCGAGTTCCAAATAATGTAGGTTTTGTAAAACAATGAGGATCTGTAACGATTTTTGTTTAGTGACATCAGAAAGCTTATGCCACCACATGATTAACTGTAAAGAATTTTTTACGATATCTCTTAAACCTGAGAAGCTATACGAGCTAAAACACTGTTATTTTGGGGGTCATTATCATGTCATCGGGACGTACGCGAACCTTATGTCGTACGTGATAAAGCACATATTGCATTGAGCTTGGCATTTCCTTCAAAACCCTTTATAACTCAACCATTTCTAAACGGATTTGAAAAATTCCATCACTAACTTTCATAGCTATGAATATGTTTTTATATTATACCAATAAAACTATAGGATTCAAAGCTTACTGATCCTCATTAGAATGTTAGAGAATGCCTTATGGCATTAAGTTCACCGTTTGCTGTAATTTAAGCAATAAAGTTTAAATAAAAAAATAAAATAATAAATGTTCGTTTTAGAGTGAATTCGGCACATACGTGACGCCAGTGGTTTCGATACCAGACCCGCAGCCCGACGAGGTGGACTCGGTCGGAGCTCTGATCGACACATCGGACACCATCAGCCAAGTGAGGGAACTTTTACAATAACCTCGAGTATTTGTGAACAAATTAAAGAGTACTGTTTTCTACTACAACCATCTAAAGACTTATTTGATGAAATTTTCTTTGGAGAAAGATGTTTTCTAGTTTGTTCTTAATGTGTGTACCGGGTATCCGATGCTTTAGTGACCACAAAAGAAATATTTATACTGTAAAATTTGTTTCTCGTTGAATGTGAATTTCGTTTTTATGAGAAATAAACTCTTTGAACCTGTCAAAAACGAACAGGGGGGGTATTACAACCTCTTAAAACTTGCCAGGTTTATGAATTGCTATAGTTACATCTCTTTCTCGTTGTATAGCAAATAAAAGAGATAGATTGATAGCCAATCAGAAGTTCCCGTAATAGTAAATGTTATCTGTAATCTCTTACTTCACTTGAAACAAGTAGCCGATATGTGTTAATAAACACCAATCAGCTAAGTAAATATTTAGCCAGGATCATTCTGGATTTTTTTAAATGCCTCTTACAAAGGAATCATAAAATGGCTACTACTCACATTAAATCTTTAGATTCTCTCCTAATTTACTGTGTAACACTTGTAATGCATCATTGGGTGCATTCCAACACACTCATCGCTGAGTCATCGATCGCGATAGCGTACATTTTAACCATGGATAGTAATTAAATGAAACATTAACGGTCGATTTCAATAATCTATCTTCAGCAAGAGATAGACCTACTATGGATCGGTTACTAGGCAACTGTTGTTATTTCCCGTCATTTAACAGAAATATCTAGGCAACAAATCTTTAGTATAGTAAGTATATCTCTTAGGGTGGATTCGTCCAAACTTCAATATAAACGGGAATAACTATACCAAGAATACATCTATTCCACGATTTTTTTCTCGAGTAAAGAAATGGTCATTTTTCCATGCAATCCAAAGATAAGTTACTCTTGGGATTCTTATTCCTTCATTAGTGAGTGAATATGTGAATGAACGTATTATCCTGCCAATTGTCATTGTTCTATAAACAAACTATTTAAAAGGCAAAGTCTTGTCAACTCTATTTTGTCGCCTTGTACGTATCTGTAGCGGTCAAAGTCAAATGTCAAACAAATGTCACTGACATATGGCACGCGGACGCCATTAAAATAAAAAATAAATAAATAAATACTCGCGGATTAACTCTGTTATTCCCCGCGAAATGGTGGTATAGCGACTATTCCCGAATAGGCAAAATACTCTGAGAATAGTGTGTGGTAAAACGTAATTTCGATTTACTCTTGAATAACTGGTCATTTTATCTAAGAATAACAGTTATTCTCTCTTGGTCGAATCCGCCCTTACTGAGGATATGTTATTGAAATCGGCCGTAAAACTATAATTGCTTGCCAAGGTTAAAATATATAATGTGATGAATGATGGATGACTCAGCGATTGGTCTGTTGGAATTACATTATAATCGGAGCGCTTCTAGGCGACGACCCCCGACCACTCGGAGGCGTTCGAGAGCCGCGGCACGCCGTCGCCGCAGCCCGACCCTGTAGTAGAACGAGACCGACTCATAGACCACCTGCAGAACGAACTAAGAAGAATGAGGTATTTACTGCTAATAATACCAGTGCAGATTTCGGCAAACATCTTGACGCTCTTTCGACGGAGTGGGGATAAGTTCGCGCATGTGCACTTGCGAGCGACCAATAGCGCGCGCCCCTCCCGCCACCCGCGTGCCTCACCGCTACGCAAACTGAATATACGCGTTCTGCTCAATGCCCACCCGATTTCAAGATGTTTGCATATTTTTTTTATTAAATTTTGTATAAAATTCGTAGGTACTACTTATATCCAGTTAAATTGTAGATTTGTTAATTGACAGTTCTGGCGTTAGGTCAGGTGAATTTTAATTTTCTATCATTAATTTGTAAAACATTTTGTTCAGATTATTTATTTTTGTTAACACTCATTTTATTATTGGCATGTCCTACCAGGTCTGAGGTTACAACAAGGGTTGAGGAGAGGAACAACATAATGGGTGCGATGCGGGAACTCTCGACAAGGCTAGAGTCACAGCTTCACGCCGTTAAGGTACGTTAGTTAACGATATGGATGAAAATTAGATTAGGAACACAGGTTTTTAACGCGTTTTTAAACTAAACATAGGTGTTGGACACCTACCTTATCCCGACGTTTCGACCGAGTTGCATCGGCCGTGGTCACGGGCTGACTATGTTTGACCTAAATTTAGTTTAAAAACGCGTTAAAAACCTGTGTTCCTAATCTAATAAAATGCAACGCGAAAGTTTAAAAGTATATATGAATGAAAATGTTGCTATACTTACACGAAATAGCTCATTCACTCATTTTTCAATTTTTAATAATTTGTCAACATTTTATATCATGTGAAAAGTGACAATCAGAGATGTTATTTACGTACACATAACTTGGAAACAAAAGTAGTAATTATAGTTCATCAATTTTATTATCATCTTAGTTAGTACAATTAGAAAGATAGATAACATCTTTATTTGACATATTGTAATATGTACAATATGACCTTTCCTACAGACAGAGTTAGAGCGAGAGAGGAACAAGTCAGAAATGTTGTCTGCACAAACGCCAGAGATAAAACGTGGGTATCACAACAAAAAATTAAAATTACTACCTATTTTATTTGTTTTCGAAAGTATCATAAAAAATCTTTACAGAAAAGCTCACTGAAACCGAAGAAAAAGCCAAAGTAACAGATGAAAAGTTCCAAAAACTCAAAGGGGCATACACACAGCTGCGAGAAGAACACATCAATCTAATAAGACAGGTAATCTAGATTATCTAGAACAACATTAAAGTTTTAAATAAACATCTAACAACAATATCGATATACCCTTATTACAGTACTGAAACCCTTATATTCTTTATTTATACATTTGCACTACATGCGACTTAACCACTAGACTAGACAATTCAAAACAAATAAAAAAAAACTTTTCAAAAATTCAGATGATATTGAATTTGATCATTTATTGATGTTGGTTTTGTGTTTGTTTTCCATAGAAAGCTGAAGTAGATAAATTCACAGCCAATTTACGAGCTGCGTCCGCCCAACACGAAAGCGCAAAAGTAGCCTTACAGCAACAGCTTAACGATAGGATGAAGTAAGTGCATATTTCCATAACATTATATCGTTGAAACTCTTTAAGAAATATAAAACTCACGTATTTTTCAGAGATGTTGAATTGTTGCAACAAAGCGCATCCTCTAGCGAAGAGGTTGATGCTTATAAAAGTGAATTATTAAGTTTACGAGTAGAATTAGAGAATTCCAGACAAAAAGAAACGGAATTAGAAACTTTGCGAGCATCTATGGAAGCATTAGAAATAGAACACAATACTGCCAAGGCTGAACAAGAAGAAAAACTAAATACGATAGCCAGTGAATTAAAAGAGACTAAAGAAGTTTTAGAACAGATGAAAACAGAGAAAGATGAACGAGAAAAGGAATTGAACAAAGTAAAAGAAGAATTAATAGGTCTACGGGAGAAAAGTGGAGATGAATATAATAAAGTAGTTGCAGAAAAGGAAGCGGCACTGCGGCAAGTTGAGGAGTTAACACAGCAAAATCAACAAGAGAAAGAGGTCAGTAAATCAGGTTTACGAATGTTATCAAAAGGTTAACAAGGTTGATGGAACTTCATAATTTTAACTAACTCGTTTCATCGTGACATACTAAAAAGCATGAAGTACTAACAGGACTATCTTGCATGTTTTGTTTGCCAGCTTGCATGCAGTAGTGATGCGAATAAAAGATTCTTACATTAGTTGTTTTTTGTACTTGTATCATATTTATAAATATTTCATTTTATATTATGTATTCATACAGTTTTAATCCCATTAGGAACAAATGCTTTCCACTAACAAGTTTCGTTCAGAGTTAGAAACCTTACAACGTAGGTTAATCGACGCAGAAACAGAATTTTCTCATCAGTCTGAAGTTATCAAAGAAAGCATGCAGTTGAAAAATAAAGAATTAGAAAATGTTGTCAATTTGAAAGATATACAAATAGAAGAAACTTCAAGCAAACTTGTTGCTGTACAAGCTGAAATGGAAATGTCTAAGAAAGAATACGAAGAGAAGTTCTTTCAACAAAATGATGAAATTAAAAGTCTTTCGGAAAAGATTGATAACTTAAATCAATGTAACGAAAGCATGTCACTTAATTTGGTTGAAGAACGGAATAAACTGCAGAGTGAGCTAAATGAAGCTATTAAAAAAATTGATGCTCTTGAAAAAGACCTAACAGACAAAAATAGTGCAGTAGATAAATATGAAACGTTATTGTCTGAAATTAAAGTTGCAAACAAAAGTGAAATGGAAGTATTAGAGATAAATAAAAATGAAGAAATATCAAAGTTACAAAATGCTTTATGTATCAAAGACGATGAGAAGGCAGCGCTTGAAGCTCAAATCCTAGAAAGAAACAAAGAAGTTGAGGAACTTCTATGTAATTCGAAGGATACCATATCTACATTAGAAAATAAAAAGACTGAATACGATGTTCAACTTAAGGAGAAAACTATGGAAATTACAATATTAGACGAAAAGTTAAAGAATATTATTGAATGTAAAGATGAAATAATAGAAAACTTAAAAAATATTGTAGCGGAAAAAGACAGTCAGGTTATTGCACTTAATGTTGAAATGACTAAACTATCAGAAAATGTCATAAAATTAAATGATGAGCTAAATGAGTCCCAAGCTGAATTAGAAATAGGTAAAAATGAGTTTTTAACATTAAAAGATGAACATGACATTATTGTTGAACGAAATGAAACTAATTTAATTTTGAAAAATCAAGAGTTAAGAGAACTTAACGACAAAATTTCCAAACTTATTAGTAATAAAGAAGAATTAACTTTAGAGAAAGAAACAATGTCAAATGAGTTTAGTTTAGAAAGGCAGGTTAGTTTGCATTTTCGTTTGTGTCGTCCTTTTTAAATGTTCATTAATTTCATCAAAATGTTTTTATTAGGTATTCGAAAAACATCTTCAAGAGAAAGAAGAATCTATTGACAAATTACGAACTGAATATCAGGAGACACTTGCTGAGAATGAAGAAATAAAAAATAGTCTTATATCTGAAATTGAGAAATTGAAACTTGAATATGAAAACTATAAAATTAAAAAAGAAAATCAATCGTCGAGTTTGTGTGAAAATATCGAGAAGCAGAAATCTACTTTTGATCTTCAAATAAACAAAATGAATGTTGATTTAGCAGAAAGTCATAAAAATGTTGAACATCTGAAAGCTGCATTGGATGAAATGCAGACTCTAAGATCAAAAGAAAAAGAAGAAATGGAACAGGTCCTTTTTGAAAAAGAAAAAGATAAACAGGTTAGGCCTGCAATGTTTTTAAAGTGAAAATGTCCGTTCAATTGTTTTCTAATCATCATAATAATCAATCATACCATTCATGTGGTGATGGTGCTAATTTAGTGTACCTAATTACATCTGTGCCTGTGTTAAGTTGATGAAGTATTTGATTGACATTAAAATAATTTATGCCGAATTAAAATGCCTAGGTTTATAGTAAACCTTGGCACATACATTTCAAATTATAATGTAGATTTTCATTTGTTATTTCTTTTTGTCGTCTATCTGCTGTGGAATCGAAAAGCACAAATTAAGGTTTTTTATTTTAGAATATGCTTTTAAGTATGAATGTTATTCTAATTGCATGTTTTATTTTTCCTTTCCTTCCTACCTGTGCTACCTCCGCGGCTTGAATCTGCATCTCTGAAACTGCAACTCTACAATATTCTGCATGCTCTCCTGGATTTCTGTCGGACTGTAACGGATCTGACCTATCGTTAAGTATACCTATCTTATTTTCTTCATACTTTATTGCGTGGGCGCTTAGATGTTGCAAGCTAAATTAGATGTTTCTGACAATAAGCGATTGAACGCCGAATCTGAATTGCAGGATTTACTGCAACATAGTACAGTTCTCGAAGCAGATTTAGCAACACTCAAAATTCAGCTTGAGGAGACCAAGAGAGAATTAGAGAAACGTAAGTTTTATTTTTATCGCGTGTTTGTCATGATATAATTAATGAATAGTTGATAAAATTTAAGTTGCAAAGTGCGATGCAAATTTTATTGCGGCGCTCTGTAAAGTTAGGCGCAGGTCGCTGCGCAATGCATAATTAAGGTGATGGCCTTTATGTGATTTAGGTGTTGATTCACACATGCTATGACCTCGATCTATGCAAGCTCAACGGCAATACGAGTATGTTAGCGTTCGAGCGACTGAGACAAGCCCCCCTAGCCAAAGTAACATTTGCAAATTTTCGTTATCGCTTCGCTTCGAAACATGTATGGATTTGGCGTTTTAAAATTCGATTGTTAACTAAACCTTATGTCAATCCCATACATGTTTCGAAAGCGAAGCGATAACGAAGATTTGCCAATGTTACTTTGGCTAGGCCCTCTGAATAGACGGGTCATGGTACGAAAATCTTCAAGCTCCGCGACCGGACTAACTTCACAGTCGTTTGTGCTGTATGCGATGTCGTTTTTTTTATCCCCGGCGCAGAGAGTGCGCGTGTGGTAAAATCTGCGGGCGAGGCTGCCGCGGAGGTGACGGCGGACGCGACAGCCGAGCTGGAGGGCGAGCGCGCGGACGAGCGCGCCGCCGCCGACCTCGCCGCCGGCGCGCTGCGGGAACTCGCCGCGCTCACGCAGGTAGAATTCTAATGCATTTATTCACTTTAGCTAGGCTGTTACAAACTCTTGAGAACCCCTGCCGAACCAAGCCCCTGCGCTCGGTTTCGCGCAACCTTCACCAGACCGACACGACGGTCTATTATTTATATTACAATTATTTATAGGTAAGGTATAGTAACTCTATATTTTACTTGCATTTGAGTATATGACGGTTTTTTTAAATATTTTCTCTTGTACAAATAACTTATAATTATTAATAAATTAAAGTTACTTGTATAAGACAAAAATAGGGCTACCAGGTTGTGACGTCACTATGTAGAAGCGCTATACAAGCTCCATACTAAATTTCGTTTTAAAAAGGGACAGAATAACCACTATCAAACAGCACTTAACTTACCTGTCCTTTTACTCATGTCATGTTTATTTTATTATTACGCACGTTTCCATCCGTTTTTCGATCTTGGCGTTATTATGCCGTATTATTTTTAACGTAGGTGAAGGGCAACGAGGAGACGGTAGTCCGGTCGGCGCTGTTGGCGGCGCACAACGCCGCGCAACTCTCCGCGCAGCTCGCGGAGCTCTCAAACACGTCCACTGACTTGGAGCTCTCCGAGAGTGAGTATGAGTTGATATATCAACTACGTATACGGACAGAATGGTCACTTCTTACATACCACTTTCCACCATTATCCAGGGAACATTTGCATATACGCAACATTTGATTGTTTGTTAAGTACACACCACTATTTTTTTATTTAATTTATTTAAATAGGACCACAAACAGGTTTACAATATTCCTTAAAATTAATCTTAACTAAGCAAACATTACTCATTACAAACCCAACACAATGGTCACGTATTATTTCGTGAACTAAATTACATGTGGGACTTAATTATCCCAGACATATACACATCATCTACATACTTATATCTATATATTATGTTAAGCTAAACTTTATTGTAAATTTTAGAATATAAACGTAGACGTGCACGTGCAAGTTGTAATTTGTATTATTAACTACCACTGCGTTGTATTATCATTATCAACAATATATGATAATTATGAGAGATTGTGGACCGCGCTACGCACACGTGCGCGTCTACGCGTACACATCCGGTTTCGGCCTATAACTTATTTTCAGCGCTGATTTATAAATAGGTTACAGTATTAACACAAAACTTACAGAACTGAACGCCGAAAGCCGCACAATGTTGGCGGCGACTAAGACCTGCATGGAGAGTATAAGGACTGGTTCTATCTCCAGTGCAACGTGCACGGAAGCGTGCGAGCGAGTACAGGCGGCCGCGAAAGCAGTCGCCGCCGCGAGACGCAGCCGCGACGGGCCTAGCGTCGACGACGAACTTGCCACTATGGACCAGGCTATTGAAGAAGCTGCTGCACAGATTGAGGTAAGTTTTTGTCGCAATGGTGACTCTATTTTTCTCTCCATAACGTGCACGGAAGCATGCGAGCGAGTACAAGTGGCCGCGTAAGCAATCGCGGCTGCGTCTCGGGCCTAGCGTCAACGACGAACTTGCGACTATGGACCAGGCTATTGAAGAAGCTGCTGCACAGATTGAGGTAAGTTTTTGTCGCAATGGTGACTATATTTTTCTCTCCATAACGTGCACGGAAGCATGCGAGCGAGTACAAGTGGCCGCGTAAGCAATCGCGGCTGCGTCTCGGGCCTAGCGTCAACGACGAACTTGCGACTATGGACCAGGCTATTGAAGAAGCTGCTGCACAGATTGAGGTAAGTTTTTGTCGCAATGGTGACTATATTTTTCTCTCCATAACGTGCACGGAAGCGTGCGAGCGAGTACAAGTGGCCGCGTAAGCAATCGCGGCTGCGTCTCGAGCCTAGCGTCAACGACGAACTTGCTACTATGGACCAGGCTATTGAAGAAGCTGCCGCACATATTGAGGTCAGTTTTTTTCGCAATAGTGACTCTCTTTATCTCTCCATAATTTGCACGGAAGCGTGTGAGCGAGTACAAGCGGTCCATCCCATTCATCGGTACATACAATATGTCCGTTTGCGGACCTAGCGTTGATGACGACTGAAAAGAAAAGGCTCGGTTACGCTGGAATATTTGTCTCTGACATTTCTTTACATGTAAAGTGTAAGGAAAATAACCTCAATTCTGCGCTTTTCGATGTTTTTCGTTGTTTTTTCATCATTATCATTATGACAATCATCTTCCTTGAATATAAATAATTGAAGCAACTTTACAGTACGTTAAAGACAAGTGTATTTTGATGTAGAATTCAATACGTTTCCTCTTTTATTTACGCCAAAAAGATGAACCTACGCAAAAGCATTTGGTAATTTTCTATTTTTTTTAATCATCTGTGAGGCTTATACGCAATTTAATATTCGTAGCAACTAGAGATAAGCTTTAGCTTGCCATGTGTTTTTTTTATATAAAAATAGAGACTTCCCACACCATGTTTTCCTATTACGGATCCTTAAAATGATCAGAAAGCAAAGTCAGTATTAGTTAGACATGATGATGTAATACAAATTCCTTTCATTTGTACAGTCTTTACTCGCGGCGAGTCGCGCAGGCGATTCAGGCGTGAAGTTAGAAGTGAACGGCAAGATCCTGGACGCGTGCACGACGCTGATGGGCGCGGTGAAGGTGCTCGTGCAGGAGTCGCGCACGCTGCAGGCCGAGCTGGGGGACACCGCCGCGCGCCGCCACATGTACCGCAAGAACCCGCAGTGGTCAGACGGGCTCATATCCGCCTCTAAGGCGGTCGTGTTCGCCGCCAAGCTGCTCGTGTGAGTACACCAGTTGTGGGTCTGTTTAAGTTTTTGATTTTCTTGTTCTTTTTTGTCGTTCTAATGCTTCATTACAATTCACGCCAAAAACACCCGAGAAACGTGAATTTGAACAGTTTCTCGTTTTCGCTCCCGTTTGTTTTGTCGGTTTTTTGCCCGCTTCAAAGGGTTTTCTCGGGAGACGAAAGAGAACGAGAATTCTCGCGTAGAGTGTAGATGCCTTCTCGGATGTCTCGAGCGAACCTTCAGGCCGAGACTTCTCTCATAAATCTGTATGGGGTATAAAAACCTTCGAGCAGGATTGCTAAATGTAGTCTGATTTTAGGACGTCGGCGGACGAGGCGGTAGGTACGGCGGGGCGGCTCGAGGGCGTGTCGGCCGCGGCGCACGAGGTGGCGGGCAGCACCGCGCAGTTGGTGGCCGCGTCACGGTCGCGCGCGCCGCCCGCCAGCGCCGCGCTGCAGCGGCTGGGCGCCGCGTCGCGCGCCGTCGCCGCCGCCACCGCCGCGCTCGTGGCCGCCTCCAGGCACGCCGCTGCGCTGCGCAGCGACACCGGTGAGACCATATTATGATACGACGATTGCTCTGGCCGCGCTCGTTCGTCATACTTTTGTATTTATATTTTCGCAACTTGTTCACTTTATTATAAAGTTAAACAATAAGAAAGTTAAAAAATTAAAATGCTTCGCGAATTTTTTTTGTAAAGACATAGAAAAAACATTGAATACGACATCAAATGATAAATATGTATGGTAACAGAGGCGCTGGACACGTCTAAGCTGACGCTGACGGCGACGCGGCGCCTGGAGATGGAGAGCAAAGTGCGCGCGCTCGAGCTGGAGACGGCGCTGGACGCGGAGCGCGCGCGCCTCGCCGCGCTGCGCAAGCGGCACTACCACCTCGCGCAGCAGGAGGAGGTAACGCTCTACTTCCACCCATGATACAATAATATACTGCGCCAAATATAACACTCCGAGACAGGGGAACTGACGTGGGTCTGCAAGGCATACGTCATCTCCTCTATCGGTATAAAAAAAAACGTTCATTCATCTTTAATTGAACTGTTTCGTTTGCTAAGAGAAACAAAACAAATCACAATCGAAATGCACTATAATCATTTTAAATGAGTGTATTATAAAAAAAAATCCTTCATTCTTTGCTTGTTACAAGAAAGCAGAGCTTGAAACATTTTTTTTTTCAGTTTGATGGCAATCTATATTCGGCATTAGGGATTTTTTGTAACACGTTGTATAGTGTATGTATGTATAACGAAACTTGTCTCACTCGCGCGTAGCCTGGACAGGCTTAGCCAAAGATTTAGCTTATATGCGTTTGATACATACTCATAAGAATAGAATAGAATAGAATATTTCTTTATTTGCTTAAAAAGTGGTAAGTATAGAAGATGTTACAATGTATATGAAGCCGCACACTTTTCTCCAGATACTGGCATGCAAATATAATTAATCACATATTATTATTATTTACTTAAGAAGCAATATAAACATTACAAATCAGTGTGTGTCATTACCGTCGTCTGTTAAAAAAGTCATTAATTGCAGTCATAGAATTGAATTGAATTGAATATGTATTTTTGTTTCAGAACGGCAACATGACAAACGGAAAATAATCGTTAAAGAAATTATCGGCGTTAGAAACTAGAATATTGACTGATACAAAATATATTTCATACCAAGTTGCTTCAATAATATTTGCCTTTTAGAGGTATTTTATTTTGACCTCTTATTAACGAAACATTCTTTTATTTGCATTTTATTTACAACGAATTGATAAATTCCTTTTTTTAATGATTGTCTAACGAGAGAATGTAGTCTTCCTGCCAGAGGGGGCTCAATTGACTAAATAAATTTATTCTTCTAGCTAGGCACATGTGATTTAGGTAATCTAACGTAAATTAAAAACGTAGTTAAACAAAACACCTACTTTAGTGTGACATGATTATGATGTTTGTATTTAGATTTATAGTGACGTGTAATGCCAGTGACTATTTTAGCTTCTGTGTAAGCATGGTTTTATTAAAGTTAAAAAATATCATATTTAACAATTTTATTAATAAGTTAAGTTAGAGTTTTGATATTTCATAAATTGTAATTTGGCTATCAAATAACAGACGACAAAAAATAACGATCCGATTGACAATTACACTCCATTTTTTTGGGCAGTCGTGTAAAAATTGAAACAGATGTGAGTCACTGTTGTGTATAGTATAGTATAGTGTACATAATCAATTTACAATAATAAATACAGAAGCTGGAATTTTCAAAACGAGGCGTAAACGTATGCCAGGCGGACAAGCCGAAAAACTGTATTTTATATCCCCACGAGAGATAGGCGATAAGAATAAACAATCACGACACATTAAGCTTTAATCGGTAAGACTTAAGGTTAAGAATCGTTAATGTGTTTCTATATTGTAAAGATATATTTTACGTATTGGGTTCGAATGTACTGTGTAACTTACAACTACCTGAATTTAGTTTGAAGTGCAGCATTATTTTTTTCTATCATATGAGTAAGTATCGAGAAAAGGTTAGACGCAAGAATCTTATATTCATATTCCACGTTAGACGTCAAAAAATTAACGTTTTGAAATTACGATGGATTTTCGATCTTAACGTAATTCTATACTGTGCACCCCTTTTGAAGATTACGGTACTTAATCGATGAGAAAGAAAGACGAAGGGATGCTGTACTTAAATTAATTGTCTTATCGAACCTAATATGTATTACCTTCACTAAAATACATACTAATTATTATAATGACTTTTAGTGTTTGTTATTCAATACTTTACAGTTGTTAATATGTGTTTTTTTTATTACGATCATCACTTTAAAATTGTGCATTTGTAAGGTGTATTTATAACATTTACTAATAAACTTATACGGTTAAATTCGTTTTTATTATTTAGCTTTCCCTAGCCTTGATCATAATGTAATGACGGACCACGAAAGCGTGGTCATAGAATACTTTGCAATATATTTGAGTGCGTAATTATGTTAAAAGCTTTTTACCTACTTTAAGCTAACCTGACGCGAATTTATCGATTTGTTGTATTGTTGTATCAACTAAATGAAACTCCCACGCGCATCGCATATAGACTTAGAATTGAAGTCACTTATTTAGTTTTACATACTTACATTAATTTTACATTGGAGCCCATAACTTTTTTTTTCAAATAACACATTAAGTTTTGATCCCAATGTAAGAGTTTGTTTTCTAAACTGACCCAGCCGCCGGGGATAGGTACTTATATCGCCTTTGTTTGCCAAATATTAGTGTCCTACATCTTGGCATGGACCACTTTGAAAACCGCAATTCTGACTACATGGAAAATTTCTCCCCAATTAGTCCCAACTAGTCCTACTTTTTCGGAATTAGTCCCAAAAAGGACTGAAAGATATAAGCGATTTAAATGGTCCATGCCAAAGCAAACCTTCATTTTGGCAGGGACAGGCTATATCTAGCGAACCTAAACACCTAGCCAGGATCTGATTATTCAAAAAAAATCTCCCTTTTTTATGGATCCCGCAATGCCTAGAATCAAAACGAAATGAAGCGCCGTTCAAAAAATATAAAGGAATGATTTGGTCCCTGCCAAAATCAACCTACATCTTGGCGAGGACTTTTGAACCAGGTCACCTAGAGAAAATCTGATTATTGGAAACGATTCGTGTAAATTAGTCCCAATTAGTCCTAAAGCCACAAAATTAGTCCCCCTTTAGTTTAGGAGATAATCGGAATTAAAGTTTGGTTTTTATAGTACAGGAGCCGACTTCCTATTTAGTGACGATGTTTGTAACTTGTTTTATTTTTGCGTGTTTGTGTTAAAATAATGAAGTGTTATTAACGTATAATGTAAAACAAAAGTATAACGTAAAGTAATACGTAACTTTTATGCATTTTCGAAACTCAAAACCTTAATTTTTAAGTCATAAAATAAAAATGATTTCTTAGAGGTATTTTGATCCCGGGCTCCTGGACTACATCAAAAACATGTACAGTCGCGTACAAAATAATTTCAAAAGAAGTATGAAATGGTCATGTATAAAATTGAATTTTAAAGTTATATTGCTTTTCTTTCGAAACTATTCATATTTGGAGTAGAGAGTGATTTTCTTCCTTCAATGGGTTCACTTGAAACTTTGTACCTATACAGTGTTATTTGTAATTAATTTAAAACCTCTCTTGGGGCTGATCACACCATCAAACTGTACAACTTTCATTATAGGACCAACCTTGAAATCGAAAAAAAACAGCTGTTTCATACATTTCGATGGAGTACCTACCTACGCATTGTACTTATGTATGGAACAGGTGTTTTTTTTCTAGTTTGACAAGAAAATAACAATTCAATGTTAAAAAAATAAAAAAATACAAGATGGCGGCCAACTTTTTTGTTTGTAGGCTGATTTCGATGAAACTCGGTTTTTGCTACTATTTTGACAAGAATACAGCAATGCAATGTTAAAAATATAAAAAATCCAAGATGGCGGCCAACTTTTTTGTTTGTAGGCCGATTTCGATGAAACTCGGTTTTTGCTACTATTTTGACAAGAATACAGCAATGCAATTTTAAAAATATAAAAAATCCAAGATGGCAGCCAACTTTTTTGTTTGTAGGCCGATTTCGATGAAACTCGGTTTTTGCTACTATTTTGACAAGATACAGCAATGCAATTTTAAAAATATAAAAATCCAAGATGGCGGCCAACTTTTTTTTTTGTACCTACGAAAATACGTAATAGGATTTCATTTTTCACAACTTTGCTTAAAAATATTAAAATATATTAGGTAAGTTATACTTTTTTAGCGACTAAATTACAAAAATATTAAAAAAATCCGCTAATGTATGACAAAAACGAACTATTTTTTGGGTGTGGTATGGCTTGGTTAAGAGCCATTTAGACAACATGTTTCGCAACATTTAGGTACCTGTCTCGTCCATTTTGCTTCAAATGGATGACACAGATAGATATTTCGGAAACATTGAATTGAAAACATGTTTTCCAACATGTTTTTGTGTCTATTTAAACGCGGCTTTAGCGCGTTTTTCCACGAACAACGACACGACACGATTCACAAGCTGATAGTGCTGACAACTGTACTTTTTGGTACGTTCTGGCAACACTGTTGACAATCGTGTCGTGTCATTGTTTGTTCGTAGGAAAACGCCCTTACAATCCCTCTCTCTTAGCCTAGCATGACCACCGAAACGTGATATGGTACCTAGTGATTTATCACGTTTAACTAGGGGGAGGAAGGGCTGCCCCCCTAGCATGACCGACAATACACGATATATATCGTTTTGTCGACACTCGACTGTCAAATTCCATTGTTTTATGGCAGTTAAACGTGATTAAGCTCTATATCATATTATCGCGTTTCGATGGTCATGCTAGGGGGGCATGAGCATATTACACTATCATATATTATTTATCGGATGCTATCTCCGACGAAGATAGTAAACATATATCTCTGATGATATATACATGATAGTGTACTATGGGCCTAAAACTTTATTCCGTTCCGCAATGCGCAGTGTTCCGATTGTAAAACTTATGTTCACAGATACTGTTTGTGCATTCCTCAATCTACGAAAGTTCGTGCTTAATGTTTTACAATCGGAACACTGCGCATTACGGAACGGGATAGTTATATGTAATTATTTTTTACTGTACGCTTTTGTACATGACTGTACTTATATAAAAAAACGGAATTTCTCCTAAACTAAAGGGGGACTAATTTTGTGGCTTTGGGACTAATTGGGACTAATTTACACGAATCGTTTCCAATAATTAGATTTTCTCTAGGTGACCCGCCCCCCTAGCCAAAGTAACATTTGCAAATTTTCGTTATCGTTTCGCTTCGGAACATGTATGGATTTGACGTTTTAAATTTCGATAGTTAACGAAACCTTATGTCAATCCCATACATGTTTCGAAAGCGAAGCGATAACGAAAATTTGCAAATGTTACTTTGGCTAGGCCCTCTGGTTCAAAAGTCCTCGCCAAGATGTAGGTTGATTTTGGCAGGGACCAAATCATTCCTTTATATTTTTTGAACGGCGCTTCATTTCGTTTTGATTCTTGGCATTGCGGGATCCATAAAAAAGGGAGATTTTTTTTGAATAATCAGATCCTGGCTAGGTGTTTAGGTTCACTAGATATAGCCTGTCCCTGCCAAAATGAAGGTTTGCTTTGGCATGGACCATTTAAATCGCTTATATCTTTCAGTCCTTTTTGGGACTAATTCCGAAAAAGTAGGACTAGTTGGGACTAATTGGGGAGAAATTTTCCATGTAGTCAGAATTGCGGTTTTCAAAGTGGTCCATGCCAAGATGTAGGACACCAAATATTACATTCTCAAAATATTAGACTTTGTACAATCACAGTCAAAGTGGTTTCTGCTTCTACAAATGCCAAACTCTAAAATGCCAGATTCTGTAAATGCCAGATTTTTTAGGATTAATTATTTATTACTAGCGACCGCCCGCGACTTCGTCTGCGTGGTCAGTTATCTGTACCTCGGAAACTTTTTTTCGGGATGAAGAGTAAATACCCTATGTCCTTCTCTGTATTCTTGACAACGTGTAGGTAATATTTCATGATGATCTGTGGGTCTACCGCCCACGTGGCGTCAACTTCGCCTTCGGCTTTTATGACAGATGGATGAGATACTTTTTGATTTTTATAATTTTTTCGTAATACCTTTCAATAACTTTTTTCATTCCTTTGTAATACACTTTATTCCATTGTAATACGTCACAAAAGTACCAGGACCACAAAAATATGGAGAAGGTTAACTTAGCCGCGTTTCTTTTATATATCAAAATGTTGCTTGGAAGGTAACCCTTGCCATAGGTATGGTGTTCCAGGAATTTTCATGTTGAATTACAAAGAAAAGAAATACAACAAAAATACTAAATACTTACTTTATTTTGTGTTTGATTGTATTTAAAATATTTTGATGATAAAATATTTTGCGAACAAAAGTTATATCGAACCCCATGGCCAGCAGGTACAGTCGCCGTCAGATGTATTGTAGCATTCAAGGTGACCAAATACTTCTGAACAGTTACAATGTCACTATGTTCCATACACAAAACTATTTGTTTGGTTTTTTGTGTGTGTTGTGTATAAAAATTATTGACGTGCATCTGCTCAGATATTAAAATAATAAATGCTAAAAGTACCAACAATATTATTATTGGTGGTAACTTTTAGTGTATGGAACTAGTGACATTGTAACTGTTCAGAAGTATTTGGTCACCTTGAACCTCGTCTGGTCTTGGAATTCATCTGACGGCATCTGTACTGGACTCCCTTCGGGGCCGTGTTTCCCTCAGTGTCACCCCTAGGGAAGACAAACGGAAGTTGCTAGTGGTCGTAGCTCCCCTGAATGGGGGACACAAAGCCCCTCCCTCCATTAATTCAATAATTTTATGGTGGTTTTGTCTCCCTCATGTTTGAAAATAACAGGCCAGTGAACTTCGTAGCCTCTGAAGCGTTTGTTACAAAACCGGCAACGCACGATGAATTGTACCATGCTTCATGCTTGGCGAATATGTAGTGCCGGCATTAAGCGAGGTGAGACTAGCAAGTTATTTTCCTACCAATTTCTTGAGCGAACAAGTTTCACAAGCTGCAATACTATTAGAATTTAGCTTGCCACGCCTGCTTATAGTAAGCAAGCGTGGCGCATAGCTTGCGGAAGTCAACTTCTGCGATTTTTATTGCTAGTCTAAACCTCGCTTAAGGATAAAGCCCAACCAAGGTCAATCATTTAAACACAATGTTGCTTACATATAACGTTTCACTTTATTCGCTGTATGAATAATATATAATATAATACTGCTAATACCAACTAAAGTAAGCATGGCAACTTGTTAATGATTACATCATTACACATCCACATAATCAAGAAAATATAAAATATGAGACAATATACTCACCCAGGAAAAGATGTACCTACACAAACTCATTTATATTCCACCCAACTTACGGAAAGAAACTACGGTTACAAACAAACCACCCATACTTAATCTCAAAAGTACTTTTTTATTGCATAATATATTGGTAGCTTATAATATAATGTGTTGTCCATGGTAAGATGGCTGGAGTATAAAGGATTTTACCGACAATGAACAAACTAAAATGCTCCAAATGCGGAATGATAAATTAGGACCATTGTATGTACTTATAGCTTATGGAAACAAAACAGTTCCAGATTATTTATACCAATGAAACCATAATTTTACAGACACCAGTCGCATTCACCACCTACATTTGCATTTAACTTTGTGCAAAAAATATAATCTAATGCTAGAACTATTAAGCAATCACTTAACTTTAATACAGTTAACATAGAACATTAGGTACAATTATTTAAACTTTAAATGTCTAGGCCGATCAATCATATATTTTCCACAAACAGCTGATTAACTCCGAGCGGAACAATAACTTCATAATAAAAAATGTGATAACTGTTAACACACCCTAATTCATCAAATCCGAAGTGGCCACATGAGGCTCAACAACAATGAAATAGGTATCTATTGTGTCTCATTTTCCTGTACCTACATGACGTGTTAAAATATACAACAGTAATACAGTTGTTCAGTTACACAGTTTCAACCAAAAATAGCAGATTTTCGCCCGAAGTTAATCATGAGTATAATGTGTAAGAAGCCATCATCCATCACTGCCCAACTAGAACTGGTTACAAAAACCTTAAGACGATGGTAAATCCTTCGAAAATTTAGCACCACATGTTGGCTTCTCACTTTCAGTAAAAATACATTTCTTTAAAAAATACTTAATAAGTACATAATTATTCATTAAGACCTGTTTTTGTTAACCAGATAAGACAAGACAGACATCATTTGATTGATCTAAAGCTATCCCACACAAGTCATTAGTTTAAAATCATATCATACAAAGGAAAATGATAGAATGAGTGTTATTTTGTTCCATTAGATTCATCTCATCAACTATTCAAGGAAACTAATTGTAATTAAAAAGTAAATTAATAAGATATACAATATAGTCACATACAGCCTAGTTCCATCATTTTTTCAATGGTTTTTAAAAGTTTATATTTACATAAACAAGTTCATATAAGTATGTTTAACTTTAATTGCAAGACCGTACTGTTAACTAAAAGGTAAGTAAGATGGCTAATTTTAATTGTAGAAAATATATGGCGAATGATAGTGGAAAAGATAGATTGGGCATTTAAAAGGTAGACTGTTACAGAAGAGGTTCATCCCACTTCAGATGCTTCTCGGGAGTCAGGTGGACTATACGAACATGGACAGCTTGATTTTTTTCAAATTTGGGTGGAATTGGACAGAGTCTGTATATCACTTCATCTCCAGGCAATGGAACATATTCGCCATCAATGCTAAAACAGAAAAAATTGCCAATTACATTATTTCAGTCAAGTTGATTATTCCCTACACCGTAATGCCAAATAAACTACAAAATAGATAACAGTCTAATCTCAAACAATTTATACATCTCTTTTTAAACTGTGTTATCAGCAGTCATTTTGATAGTCTTCAAGTTTTTATTAGATAAAATAGCTAAACAACCAAATAATGCATAAGCTGATATTCAATATGTGACAAAGAACATTAACAGTTATTTTGACAAATTTAGGGACCAAATCATTCAATTCAAGGATGGTAATTGGAATATATTAAAATAAATAACCACAAGAAACATTAACTACACTCCAGCAGATGTTGCTCATATTGAAGTTTACATAAAATATTTGTGCCTGGAAGGTGCCTGGCATTGGTTGGTATAGCTTATTAAGTTTTTTCAAATGGCATGCTTTTAACGCTATTTAGATCAATAGCTGACCTTGTTAATTCACACATCAAACTGAAAAGCAATTGGTATCAAGACTAAATGGTTGAGTTTAAGTTTTTAAAGTGATAAAGTAACTAAGTTGATCAATTGTAAAATATTTAATAATGACCGTATGAGCCAATTCAATGAAAAAAAACCAACAGGATTGGGCCATAACATAAAAATAGGTCAGAGGCGTTTTTCAGATAAATATTGAAGATTCAATCCCAATATGATACTTACTCAGAAATGTGAACAAACAGATCTTCGCCTCCTTTTTCTGGTTTCACAAATCCATGCCCTCTTTCCCGGCAAAATGATTTTATTTTACCACTTTCCAATGGATTCCCTAAGGCTTTCTCGGACCTAAAAAATTTAAATAATACCATAAATATTTAGTTAGTTACATATTAAACAAAGATATTAGAATTTACAAAACAATTAAGATTGAAAATAACTTACGTTGACGCAGTTCTATTCCGTCGTGTAATTATTGGACTTGGAAGTTGTAGATGTGAATTAGTCTTGTTAGGAGAATCGTCGCTATTGAAGCCATAGTCATTTGACATCTTTAGAAAATGAAAAGGCTGTTCGATAGAGTTAAAAGTAGTAGTAAATTAAAAAAATGATCTTTTCAACTAAAATCAAATGTCACAGTCGACGGACATTAATCGACAGACTAGAAAAAAAACAGACTAATATAATGGGCCCCCTAGACGATCAAAACTGCTTGTCAATCATTTACATTGCATTTACGTGCTAGACAGCAATGCTTAATCGTTTAGGAAGCGGCCCGAAACATTGGCGTATAGTTGGCAGACTCACTATGGAATTAGAAGGTTTTGATTATGTCAAAAAATAGTTAGTAAATAGTGATAAATAGAGCATATAAATAGTGATACTATGGTTTAGAAGATATTTGAGTATCTTGGTGAGGCTGCTAACTTGACGTCAAGTTAGCAGACACCTTAAGAAATACAGTTCGTATCAATATGATTTATATGCTGAAAAATTGTTAGAAAAGTAGTGAATCGTATACGCAAAATTTCAATAATATTGCTTCAATACAAGCTGAGATATTACGGTCTCAAAGTGGGCTGCTAACTTGACGTTTCTGTCGATGGCGATTCCAAAGAAACGGGTACAAGTTTTATACAAATAAATATATCAAAAAATGGTTAGTGAAATTGTGATTCTTACGATATAAATAAAAAAAGAATTCATCATTGCTATTTTCTAAAAATCGAATGTTAACTTCTACATAATACTCTGAATATAGGCTGTCAATCAATATTGAACTTTGCTCCACAGTAATAAGGTTTAAACTTGATTGCAATCATGAGGTAAGTACAGCTTGACCATAAAGAGTTGACAAAAATTGAGGGCGCCACTTTCTATGTAAACACGTCAAAATCACGAATAATTTGGCAACACTGACTATATTTTGTACTGAAAAATTTTAGTTCCATTTTATTTAATTTCATCTCTTTATGGCCAAGCTATACTATCAAGCAAAAAGTGAATAGTACTGTAGCCCGCGGACATCTAAATCACCAAAAAGGTTACCGCTTGTCTTTTTGTTATTGTTATAGATTTTGCAATATTGTATACTAAATAAAACCGAAGTCTTAAAGATCGTAACCCGCCGTAACCATAGACAGTGATAAACCTAAAATCTCCATTTATGTTAGTTATTTATTTTCGAGGTTACCGCATTGTTTCACTATTGTCATGGTAAACCGATTTGTTCAATTACTACACATATCAGTAAGACTATGGAAAGTCGCCATACACAAATTTAAACAATGAATTTACACTACTGACGGGGTATTGTAAGATTTGTAAGTATAAGATTTTTTTTCGATATTCTCTTTGGTCCGGGCAGGTTCGTACAACCACAGTATGCCGGTAAACTGGGGTGATTCGCAACTGGGTGGTGGAAACAACAAACAAACATTAAAAATGACCTTTTCTAACGTATTTATTGATAAAAAAACTTCTTTAATCTTCTTTTTTCAAGTAGGCAATACATTCTTAGACCAGATGTAGTCCGGCCATTTTGATAATAATTTACATTTTAGAGTTACCGTTTCAAAATTAAGTCCACTGTTGATCTTAAGCCCACTAAGCCATGTTGTAAAAAGCTAGTTTTATTCTAAACAAAGGCGCTTTTTCTCATAGTAAGTCCATAGCTAGACATAGGCTTAGTTTTAGATTGGCATAGTTTTTGATATCCAAAATCCAAGGTAAACTCAAAATTTATTGATACCAATTTAATACTTTTTAACATACCTACGACATAAAATTTTTGTGAGTTAGGAATAACCCGCGCTTCGACGTTTGTGTGTGTGGGGTGGTGTGTAGACAACAGGCGCGTGGCGCTGGCGCATGGCGGTGTCTTTGAAAGCGCCGCGCGCGTCCGCGGTCGATGGCCCGGCGCATGTGTGCAGTAGGCTAGTGTGTGTAAATCGTTGAATGTAGTTGTTGCTCAGCTGTAAAGGGGTGATGTTTTTTGGGGTTAGATGACCAAGTTGTTTACCTTAATATCTCGCAAACTAACCTGCAAATAGTACCCCATTTTTTGCTGACCTATGTATTATGACTTGCATGTTCAGCCCTGAAAATATTTGACACTAATTACATCGCACCTTATATAAACTCATTACAGTACTCCAATAAATCAGTTATTGATCGCAGTCAGATCTTTCATTTAAACGTCCCGAACCGCCAACATCGCATGGCGACCCTGCCAGTGCTGCCTATCGGCGGCGCTGCGCAGACGGTTTTTTTTTAACAATATGAAATAATAAAAAAAAGTGGTCAGATTGGACAATTATTACACTATATGGAGAAAAAGTGACGTGGGTGCTTAAAAATGGACTAAAAAAAATGATGAACTCTAAATAATGAATTATCTTTAAATATTATAATACCTACTGATATAAAATGTATATTAGAAAATAAATTCTTCAGATGTAAGGGAGTAAAAAAAAGGCATTAAATGAACATTCAAAATTAAACAACGTGAACTAAAGGTGATCGTCGCCGCGAACTTTGTTGCTGCTGTGATGCTGCTGCTGTGGAGATGAATAGCAGGGTGCCGGGAGACGTTGGTGTCGGAAGTGGACGCTGCCGGCCGATGATGGAGTCATGAGAGGACAAGGAGCTGGATTTACTGACGGAAAGTCGCCAGACAGAACAGCGTAGAGCAAGAACGAAATTACTTCCAAAGACTTTTGTAGTTTGATTTTTGAACGTTTTGGTTTTAAGCAAACTTAAAATTACAATTACAAGATTAATTCAGAGATAATGTCATTTTTTTATATATTTTCATACGGTAAAATTATAATAACATGGGTAGATTAAGAAAATCAATTTTAACTTGACTTCTCCAACATTTAAATATGTGTTTAATAATTAGAAGAAAAATAACTTAACAAAAAAAGAATAGTTATTACTATTTGAAGGATTTATTTTAAAATTATATACTAAGAATACTTTTTTCTATTAAAAAACATTAATCGTTGTGTTATTATAAGAAATTTTGTTTGTGACTATTGTCACAACTTATTAGTTTAAAAATTGAGGCACCTAAACAGAAAATTTTATAGGAAGTATTATAGGAAGTGAATTTTGAAAAAAAAAAAGATGTTAGTGTTAAAAAATGTATAAGTAGATAGTTTTAGGTTTTTTTTTCTCTTAAAGGAAGTTTCCGATTTATACTACGATTGCACAGAAAAAGAAAGTAATTAATATTATTTTAGAGGTTGATTTATGTTTGGTTTTTATTTTACAGCTAGTTTTCCAGAAAATCAGTGTGGTTGATAAAGGTAACTCTTTAAGTTTCATATATGAAGTTTTAATTCTTTTAACTTATGATATAATTTTAGTATGAAGAAGGATTATTTTATTCCTTTTTCAAGGTCTTATGTTTTAATTTTGCCACGGTCTTTATTCAAAATCAAGTAAGTATTTTTTTAATAACCTTTTCTGAAATACATTTTTATATTACTTTATCGATGTCAATTGTTATGATTTGCATAAAAGTTTGGATTTCGTAATGCGATATAAATAGGTGAACGACATCGTAACTGCTGACATAGTGACACATGTGATATTGTAGCAGCGAACTAAATAGGTATCATTTTTGTTATGCCAAAAACCGACTTCAAAAAACCTGCCTCTAAAAAAAGTAAGAAATAATATACAAATCATTAGATACGCATTATCATTGTTATAATAAAACACGTCTATTAAAGTCGGGTGGGGCTGGAGTACATTTTCCTTTTTTTATTCTAAAAGCCCCACCCGACTTCAATTGACGTGTTTTATTATAACAATGATAATGCGTATCTAATGATTTGTATATTATTTCTTACTTTTTTTAGAGGCAGGTTTTTTGAAGTCGGTTTTTTTGTTTTTTAAACAATTTTTTATTTTTTTTATTTTTAGTGTAAGTACATGCTGTATTAGGTAGTGTAGGTATATTATTTAGGTAGAAAAATCGGCTCAGCCAAACGTGAGATATCGCGGAGAAACATATATACATGCAAACTGAATACCTCCTTTGTTTGAAGTCGGTTAAAAAGACTACACAAAGGTATCCCTTCCCCAACAAAAAAAATCATCTAATTCGCTTCATAAATAACGAAATTGTCAAGTTAGTTGATTTAATATCATAGTATTTGCGGGATTACTTGTAAACTACTGAACCGATTTGAAAAAAAAATAAATGGGACCATCTCGCAAGAAAACTTAATCGAACAAAAAAAGAATTATCTAAATCGGTCCATAAATGTCGAAGATAAGCGCGAACAACGATAAAAAAAAAAAAAAAAAAAACATACAATCGAATTGAGAACCTCCTCCTTTTGATGAAGTCGGTTAAAAAGAAGTTAAATATCGAGTTTTTTTTCCATCGTAAATTAAGTATAGCATAACGGCATGAATAGTAGTTTTTTTTTTCTTAGGTAGTAAATAATCGTCTCTTATCTTTAAATAAATTCTTGACATATATAAATTATTGCTATTCATTATTTCTACATAATATTATTATTAGTCTATGAAATTCAATTATATTTTTCATTATGACGTACCTAAATACTTATTTTATTATTTTAATTATTCTTTAATAGATTTGGAAAGCATCATCAAAACATTGTATTTGACTTGTGTATTGACTTGTATTTGAAATCGCAAACTAATTAGGAAATTAGCTAACTTATAGAAACTATCTTTTGTCTTTAGTACATCTTTTTTTTGCTAGGTATGTGTAAGTACTTATATCATAATTATTTATTTATGTAGGTACAAGTAATTTATAAATTAATTCTATCTTATGAAATAACTACCTACTTAATTATGAAGAAAGGGAAGTTCGAAAGACCATTTTAGTTTCTAAGTCTGCTTGACAATATTTTATGTACGAGTTTGATTTTATAATTTTATTCATGATATTGACAAAACAAAAGTTAGATTTCATTGGTTTTGCGCTTCGAGCAACTTTTGCGCTTCGCAGCGCGTCCCCACTCTCAGGTTTTGCGTATACTTAATCATAGTGTCAGATTATATTCCGCTCTATTTTTTTTTACGAATAACATAATCCACTGAGGAACTGGCTATCTTACATCTAACTGCCGGAACACAACTAATTTTAAATTGTTGTTATGGCGTCACTTGGGTAAGTTGGTGGTAGCTAGCCAGGCAGACTTGAAATAAGCCCTACCACCAACCAAACCGAGTATAAATTGTACCCCTGGGAATCGAACCCGAAGTTACGCAACCGAAGATCAGCGGCAACGCTTTTATAAGAAAAAAAACGCTACGTAATCTTCAGCAGATGTGTTGCTAGCCAATCACAAAGCAGTGGTAACTAGGCCGAACTTCGAACGCGTAACTTAGGCAAAGTGTGTCTAAGTTAAAAAAACAATGTGGCAGGATATTGTATGTAATGTATAAAACTAGAATGATACATATTATGTCGTTATTTTATTGCACATGGTTTTTGTAAATAGGTACAAGCAGCCTACTTTGGGGTTGCCTGATTAATATTAAATGACTTACTTAAAACCACAGATAATATAATACAAAACTAAAACAGAAATTGCTAGTTATCATAAGGCTCTGTTAAGGCTTCTGTCAACTCATAATTATGTCTTAAAATATACGTCACTTCAACTTTAATTTGTTTTTTTAAACTGAGGTGACAAACAATTCGACAATGGTAAGCGGTTACTATTATGGATGCATGCAACACAAGCGCTTTCGTTTACTTAGGCTTCAATAAAGGCATTCAATGTATTCACTGGCAACCCTTAATACATAAAATTAGCACCATTAGGTTCATTGACTAAAAACAAACTGTTTTACTTAACTAACTCCTTTAAAACAATTATAAAACTATAAAAAATAAATAGGTCAATAGCAAGACCACTTTAGTGCTACACTGTAACAACGTGTCTAATTATTAAACCTTAACTATGTAGTAAAAAAACTATTTAATACTGCTTCAGAGACGGTTGCCTATACATAATATTAAAAATATAAATTCGTTTTCTGATGTAAATAAGTACTGTGTAAATATTAAGTCACTGTATAGTCTGATGTGCCATCGTCTGTACCAGACAAAAATAATTCATTATACATTCTGTTTTCATAATTATTACTCATAAAAAACCTCATGAGTTTTTCTTCTTCAGCCTTTTGTTGTAACTCTGAAAAAAAAAACAAATTATCTCTTGCTCAACTAACTCCTTATTAAAACAAACTGGATTGGATTTATTTATATCTATAGCGGTGACATTTTATGCGCAGAAGTAATTTTTGTGTGTCATTGGCGGGAGACGTGGACAACTTCTCTCAGCGCTAAAGATACGTGCCGCGGCTTGTACAGGGCCGGACGCAGCCGTCACCGGGTCAAAATTGCTTACTTAATGTCATAAAATTAGAATTCAGGGGGGTTACTCCCGAAACACGAACGAGGTTCTGAGATCGAATTAGTATCGAGTAAACGACAGAAATCTGTTATTTTATTACGGTAGACGGCACGCCGGGCTTCTACAACCTGTCAAATTTCTTCAATCATTTTTAAACTTTAAGTCGAGCATTTCAAGGTTCAAAATTCATTGTAGATTTTTAACAGTTTTGTATAAACGGTTGCAATGGTTTACATTGTACTGTTTTCACGTTTACTCGATATCAACTCGATCTCAGAACCTCGTTTGTGTTTCGGGAGTAACCCCCTTATAAATTATAAATCAAGATGACGAGACGGGTTTTCGGTGTACAGGCTGTCATAGTAAATGTATGTATGTTTCGCTATATCGGCGCCGTCACTCCGTCCGTGACAGCCCGGTGACGGATGCAGTGGACAAACAGCGTTATTATAATATAATAAATTTCTCCAATCGACTTTGAACATAACGGTCGAAAGATAAGGTTTAAAATCAATTGGAGAAACAAACATAGTTTTGGATAACCTGCCGGTATAGCATGACGAACCCGATAAAGACTGTCCACGGTGTCCACCCCTAAATGTGATTTTTGACAGATGAAAAAGAGTTGTCTATATCGGGATGTCATTTTGACATTTCAATGTAGAAAATACCGATTCCAAGGTCATCATGCTGACGTGATTGTTATCTAATTTCTCTATCTATGTTTTAGGGAAATAGCTTATTTTTCTTAACAAAAAAATACCTGTTTGCAAGTTAATTAGAATGAATGAATAAATTATTACCTCTTCAGCCATTTTGTACAACGTAGCTGAGGTTTCCTTTCCAGTTTGTTCTACCAGTGCCTTGAATATGCCATTCACTGGCTCTGTCTGAGAACTAGAACAAAGTAAGGCTATGTAGCAAACAGCTAGTTTGTATATTTGCATCGCAACCACTTAGCAAACTTAATTTATCTGATAAACATGAGTCACCAATCACCTTAGACCTTATTTACTAGACCATAGAGGCGGTGGACTCATTCAACTGCGCTGCTATTTAAATTATTTAGTGTTTTATTCTGTAAAGTTGCATTTGTGTTAAAAATGTTTAGAAAACTTACTTCTTGGAATATGTACGTGTTCTTCTGGTAAGTTTGGAGAATTCATCACTCAGCTTATTCGATGATTCGAAATAAAAGTTTTCAGGGATAGCCAGAGGTGCCTGAAGGAAATAAGGAAATATTTTATTCAAGTCCACGTTTCTCGTCATGACATAGTTCTACTATTAATCAATTAAATTTAAATGTCAAAAATACAGCTGTGTTTTGATAAATTTCATAGATGATCAATTTTTGACACACACCTGATGATTCGGAGACAGAGTATCCTTCTTCGGAGTGTCAGGTGTTGTGGTAGAGTTGATTTGTGTCAGCAGCTCGTAAGGGTGGCCAGATTCTACAATGCGGCCTCTGCAAAAAAATATTCCGTGTTATTACAAAAGATTTTTAAACACTGTTAACAGTTTAACTAAACACATGTTTAAATGTAATGCTGTCTCTGTCAAACAATATTGTCAAAACAGTGACAGCATCACATTTAAACATGTGTTTAGTTAAACAGTGTTTAAAAATCTTTTGTAATAATACGGACTATGTTTAAATCATAATTTTATTAGTTTGATATACAGGATTTTATTTTGGCTACATTCTTATGATTTCTTGAAACTCTTGAAAATTTGTGGATCCTTAGTGGTGAGGATTCCGGGCGTAGTGCGCTTACACTTTCGGACTTATCGTCACTTAACATCAGCCCCCCTAGCATGACATGACCACCGAAACACCATATATGTCGCGTAATATAGCGTTTTATCGACACTCAACTGTCAAAATACATTATCTTTTGACAGTTAAACGTGATAAATAGCTATATTATATCGCGTTTCGGTGGTCACGCAAGGGGCAGGTAAGGTGAAGGACAAGCACTATCCCGTTGTGCAAAATAAAATAAAAATACCTTATTTTTGCTATTGTGAAAGATTGACCACTGCTTGAATCGTTAACAAAACTATTGTAACTCCCTCATTCACAAACAGTATAAAGGTATTGTATAGTTTTAGAATGTCTTGTTGGTTCTACATCTTTATTTTTCATTGTAGTATGTGCACACGCACACTACAGTATAATTAGGTCATGTCGCAAACGACATAGGTACGTTAAATTAGCAAGTAAGCACTTTTGATTTATTTGAATTATAATTGTATTTTTTAAAACAAATTAAATGGACTTCAAGACATAACATGATTCAATCTACCGCCGGCTCCCGACTCTTATTATACCATAATCAGGGCTTGGATTTTACGCGGTCATCCAGGGTCGAACTCAGATTTTACATTAATTTCCATAGGTAATTAAGTTCCATTTATAAAAATGAAGCGCTCACGGCGCTTCCGTGCTTCGGAGGGCACGTTAATCCGTCGGTCCCGGCTGTTGTCATCTGATAACAGTCGTTAAGCCAAGTCAGAGGCCTTACAGGCGGCTTGATAAACTCTAACACCAAAGGTGGCCACTATTCCTCATTCGATAAGAAGAAGAAGAATTATAAAAATGTCCCCTTGTAATGAATATTTATCGTCGCTGTATCATATTAAAAATATGTAAAACATACAAGTGCATGGTTATTATAGGCATATTTTATCAATGAAATGTTTTTAAAGCGTACCCGAGTGCTGCTGTACATTAGCGCTTTTTTTCTGTAACTCACTTGTCCATTACGATGACGCGGTCGTAATCCATGACCGTGTTCAATCGATGTGCGATAGTGAGGACTGTGGAATCGGCGAATTTATTCCTGATTGTCTCTTGGATGAGCTTGTCTGTTCTGTAAGGCAAAATAGGTTATGTTTACAAGGATTATTTTTTATAACACTGAAAAAAAAATTGAAGCATTTAGCAACTTTAGTCTACTATTTACTTTAAAAAGTGGATATCCAACCAATAAACGAATCCGATCAGTCTAAAGTAGTTTTTTTTGCAAATACTATAAGGAGTGCAATGAAGCTCGAGGAGGGTCCGCCGTTTTCGTAAATGACGTCTAATCGACCTTCTACTAATACTCAACCGTTACTCAACCTTCACCCTGCGCTCTAGACGGGTGCCGGCACCATAACCCTCAGCTCAATATTATAAATATTAAAGTTTTGATGTTAAGATGTTTGTTACTTTAAAAATGGCTAAACGGATTTGAATGAAAACTGGCATAGATAGTTTATACCTTGATTAAAACATAGTAATCTTTTTATCCCGGTCAAATTTTTCGAATATCTACGCGGACGAAGTCGCGGGCAGAAGCTAGTACTGTATACAACGTGTTAATGAATGAACCCAAAATGGGAAAACCGGTTCTTCGGACCATCAAACTGAATAACTTGTACTATGGGATCAAGTAAGCTTGAGAGGTGACGCGAAAAAAAATCAGCTGTTTTATACAAAAAGTAATAATAAAATCAAATCCATCCAAGTCCAACCTCGAGAAAGAGATTTCTCGAGGAATCCAACTCCGATGGGCAGCATTCGGGAAGCTTCGAAAAATCTTCGCAACCGACTTACCTCAGTGTCTCAAGACAAAAGTCTATGACTGTTGAAGTGTGTTGCCAGTGATGACTTACGGCAGTGAAACGTGGTCGCTAACTATCATATGGGTCTCATAAGAAGAGGGCTCAAGAACCCAGCGTGCAATGGAGAGAGCCATACTCGGCGTTTTCCTGCGTGATCAACCCAGAAACAAGGAGATCCGTAGGAGTACTAAACTAACCGACATCGCTCGAAGAATTGCTCAGCTAAAGTGGCAGTGGGCGGGACACGTACAGAAGATCCACGCCGCAAAGTCATTTAAATAAATAGCGACTCTATCCAAGACGCAATAAAGTGCAATTCAGGTCGCACACCGCTCCCTTGCCTACAGTTATATTTACCTAGAAGTTGCCTCTCTTTCTATCGCGTAGCTCTTATTTCTTCTAACGACTTCAGGGTTGTCTTCTTTTAAATAATAATTAATCTGAATACCTAATTTATTACAAGTTATTGTGTTAGCATTGTGAGGAGCTCGGTGGTTTAGCGCCTGGCCCAGCGATTGCGGAAGTTAAGCAACGTTCGCAAGGGTCGGTCATGAGATGGGTGACCAAAATTTATTATCTCGAGCTCCTCCGTGCTTCGGAAGGCACGTTAGGCCGTTGGTCCCGGCTGCATTTGCAGTCGTTAACACCCACCAATCCGCATTGGGCCCGCGTGGTGGGTTATGGCCCATCCTCCTTACCAACCCATAAGGAAGGCCTGTGCCCTAGCACTGAGGAGCTAGGTGGAGCAGTGGTTTAGCGCCTGGCCCAGCGATTGCGGAAGTTAAGCAACGTTCGCAAGGGTCGGTCATGGGATGGGTGACCAAAATTTATTATCTCGAGCTCCTCCGTGCTTCGGAAGGCACGTTAAGCCGTTGGTCCCGGCTGCATTTGCAGTCGTTAACACCCACCAATCCGCATTGGGCCCGCGTGGTGGATTATGGCCCATCCTCCTTACCAACCCATAAGGAAGGCCTGTGCCCTAGCAGTGAGGAGCTCGGTGGAGCAGTGGTTTAGCGCCTGGCCCAGCGATTGCGGAAGTTAAGCAACGTTTGCAAGGGTCGGTCATGGGATGGGTGACCAAAATTTATTATCTCGAGCTCCTCCGTGCTTCGGAAGGCACGTTAAGCCGTTGGTCCCGGCTGCATTTGCAGTCGTTAATACCCACCAATCCGCATTGGGCCCGCGTGGTGGGTTATGGCCCATGCTCCTTACCACCCATAAGGAAGGCCTGTGCCCCAGCAGTGGGGACATCAAAAATGGCTGTTGGACATATTGTGTTTATAATGTGTGCTTTAATGTGAACAATAGTAGATTGTTATACAAGACGCTAAAAGGACTCATTGCATACGAGGTAGTTTTATTCCCGAGCTTCAGCGAGGGAATAAATAGAAACCGAGTTACAATGGGTTTTAGCGTCGTGTGTTACACTATACTTTTCACTACGATTGCGAGAAAATAAAATACAATATTAAATAAATGATTTGTTGACGGCAAAAGATTAAAATTATTTCTTTCCTATTACAGTCACTTCAATCAGTATGTAATTATGGAAAAATTCTAAAGATTTCGCGCCATGGTACCTTTTTTTAATTTCTGCTGTAGCAGCTAAGCAACCCAAACACACATTCTACGATTCACTCTGTGCACAGAGTATAAATAAGTCTATGATTTCACCGAAGAGATGCTTTTAGTTCCATTTTCAAAAATAAGAATGAGAAACAGGGGGCCTATTACGAAAATAACGTACGCAATCACTTGGTCACGATAATCGTCTGCAGTTCGTCGGTTGTGGCTATTAAACACATTTTCAATTTGGCTATCGTAGCCCAAAGACTATTGAATGAATGATGTCGGATACGCTAGAGAAAAAACTTACGCAATCACTTTGCGATATCGCATACGCAAGTGCTTTGTAATAGGAAACAATCATAACGAAGCACGGACGCAGTTGCGTGTATCGCATGAAACTTTCCGTAATAGACCCCCAGTATTAAGTCGAGCGAGTTTTTATTCGTGATTATGAATAAATACTTTTTCGTTTTAGTAGGCTCATTGGTAATAGACAAACATTAAAAAAGAAAAAACTTTAACCCCTAGGGGTTATTATGCTATTTTATCTCGGCTCTTGTACGTTACAATGACGGACTTTTTGAGCAAGAGGAGTGAAAATTACTTTTACCTACTAAATACTGATTAGGTTGGTTGGTATCACAGATAATAATAATATTCTATTCTAGTGAATCTACCTATTACTAGACAAACATTCTTCTTACCTTTCGATGTCGATTAGAGAAAAATGTAAGGTTCGGATCCTTTTTATTATTGTTAAGTCAGCCCATTGCGATGCAATATGCCTACATTTTGGTTAAACATGCAAACGAACGACGCAACAATACGCGAACGCGGCGCGTGAATGAGTATCGAAATCGAACTAATGTTGCTAACGTGCGACCCGGCCGGCACGCGCGGCCCTCTGAAATTAGTCCGACGGAACCTGACCGCCGGGTACTTGTAGCTTCGTACCTAAAGAGCGGAGTGCGCCTAGCCTGACATAGTGAGAAGAACCGATGGCCGTTGGGGCGGGGCAGTTTTGGAATGACTCGCGCGCACCGGACTCGGATCCGTGGGTAGGCCCCCGACAAGGTCGACCGACGTGATGGTTCCTCTCCATTTGCGCGGACACGTCGTGCGACGCGTCCGCGGATGCATCCGCGCATAGTGGAGAGGGCGAAATCTGTCGAGATTTGCCTGCGTGTCCGCGTCTGCCTGCGTCCCTGCCACAATCCGTGATTTGTCGGTTTTTTGGGCACGCATCAAAGGGATCTGCCGAGATCCCTTTTGTCACACTGACGCAGACGGAAGTGAAGAGGGCAGACGGATTTCTAGACACACGCGTGCGCGGACGCGTCGCACGACGTGTCCGCGCAAATGGAGAGGGGCCATGAGGGTGCGCGGTCGCGGTGCGCTGCTGGATGCGGGCCAAGCAGGACCGAGCGTCGCGGCGACCTTTGGGGGAGGCTTATGCCCAGCAGTGGGTGTCGTGCGGCTGATATGATGATGATGATGATTTTTTTTTTTTTTTTTTATATTTCATGGAAAACAAACGGCTATTTATCTTAAACATTAGTACAGTGTTTCTTAAAAAACAAAAAGCCTTAAACAGTTTTCACAATTAGAAGAAATTATTTGTATTACAATCACATTTATACTTTCTATCAACGAACAGTAGTATTGTAACGGTACTCAAATACATATAAAATGTTATGATAAGCAAAGAGTGAAAAAAAGATATAAATCAATAAAGCCACATCAACCACAAAAGATGCAATATTGTTGTTTAGAAAAAAATTTCATTCATCACTTTCGCAAAGTAACTTTTACCCGCCGTAAATAGGTCACTGTCACGAGAATAGTTGCTGTTAAAACTAGTAGTTACACGATTGAAATAAGAATTATGTCTATAATTAGTTGAACAAAAATCGGTATGGAATTTCAGATAGTTACGCCTTGAAACCGTACGAAATGGCACCTGTAATTTAACCTTAGACAGGAGATGACTACAGTCAATCTTGCCGAGTACCAAGTCATGAAAATACGCAAGATCAGCGACTTCTCTCCGTTTCACTAGTGGGAGCAGATGGTGGCGTCTGCAGATATCATCATAAGCAAGATTTTTGTCGTAGTAAATTTTGTACTTATAATTAATAATTCTCAAAAACTTTTTTTGGATTCTTTTGATCTTATCTACGTAAACGTTATACTGCGGGTTCCACACTTGGCTCGCATACTCCAATTGACTTCTCACCAAGGAGCAGTATAATAGTTTTAAGGATTTTACTGACTTAAAGTCTTTAGTTGTTCTAAGAACAAATCCAAGCGTTTTAGAACCTTTAGATGTAATTGAGTCAATATGTTTATCAAAGATAAGCTTGGAATCAAGAATCACACCAAGATCTCTCACGCAATCTACACGTTGCAACAATTGGTTATTTATTGAGTAGGCATTGTGGACCGCGAAAGGAGATCTACTGAACGTTATAGTATTGCACTTAGTTATGTTAAGTTCAAGTTTGTTATTTAAGCAATACTGATTAAGCCTATCTAGATCCTGTTGAAAGAGAAGACTGTCAGTTGGTGTAAGAATTTTTTTGTAAATTTTCATGTCATCGGCAAACAACAAGAACTGAGAGTGAACAAAGCATCTATCGATATCATTAATGAAAAGCGCAAAAAGTAAAGGTCCGAGAATAGATCCTTGCGGAACGCCAGAAGGAATGGTGGAAAAACGTGAGTGTGAAGAGAAACCATTGAGAACCACAGTTTGACACCGATCAGCTACGTATGAGCAAAACCATCGGTAAAGATCGCCGCGTATACCAGCTAATTGCAGTTTTTGAAGCAATATCACGTGATCAATGCGATCAAATGCCTTACTGTAATCCTTACCTTACTGTAATTATGAGTAATGAAATGATTTTAATGTATAGTTACTTGGCGTCGACGTTGGCGGTGGCCTCGTCCAGCACGAGCACGCGGCCGCCGGCCAGCGCGGCGCGCGCCATGCACACCAGCTGGCGCTGCCCGCTCGACAGGTTGCCGCCGCCGTCGCCCACCTTCGAGCTCAGCCCCGCCGGCAGGTTGGCAACCATCTCGCGGAGTTCCACCTATCGGGGAGAATGATATTCAATCGTGGTATTATAGTATACGTATTACGTAGTAGATCTTTTTTCACATTCAGTAAACTGCTGGTGGTCCACTTCGATGTTCGGAGTGGAAGTTTGCAATTCGAATGAAAACTTTGACAATTTAAAAACAATTCGGACGTCTTGCTATTCGAGTCTACTACCTCCACATGCGTGCATGCGCATTGCGCACTTCCACTAGCCGCCACTCATCTCGCGATAGCGCAACACTGTCCCGCTTACATCCTAGCCTGTCATTTATGTGAGACTAGCGCACACTAGTACCACAGTATAATAAAGTACAGTACACACCTGCTCGAGCGCCTGCTGTATGTGCGCGTCGGGGTACAGCCCGCCGGGGTCCAGGTTATCGCGCAGGCTGGCCGCGAACAGCGCGGGCCGCTAAGGTAGCGCACACACTAGTACAGTACACACCTGCTCGAGCGCCTGCTGTATGTGCGCGTTGGGGTACAGCCCGCCGGGGTCCAGGTTATCGCGCAGGCTGGCCGCGAACAGCGCGGGCCGCTAAGGTAGCGCACACACTAGTACAGTACACACCTGCTCGAGCGCCTGCTGTATGTGCGCGTTGGGGTACAGCCCGCCGGGGTCCAGGTTATCGCGCAGGCTGGCCGCGAACAGCGCGGGCCGCTAAGGTAGCGCACACACTAGTACAGTACACACCTGCTCGAGCGCCTGCTGTATGTGCGCGTTGGGGTACAGCCCGCCGGGGTCCAGGTTATCGCGCAGGCTGGCCGCGAACAGCGCGGGCCGCTAAGGTAGCGCACACACTAGTACAGTACACACCTGCTCGAGCGCCTGCTGTATGTGCGCGTCGGGGTACAGCCCGCCGGGGTCCAGGTTATCGCGCAGGCTGGCCGCGAACAGCGCGGGCCGCTAAGGTAGCGCACACACTAGTACAATACACACCTGCTCGACCGCCTGCTGTATGTGCGCGTCGGGGTACAGCCCGCCGGGGTCCAGGTTATCGCGCAGGCTGGCCGCGAACAGCGCGGGCCGCTAAGGTAGCGCACACACTAGTACAGTACACACCTGCTCGAGCGCCTGCTGTATGTGCGCGTCGGGGTACAGCCCGCCGGGGTCCAGGTTGTCGCGCAGGCTGGCCGCGAACAGCGCGGGCCGCTAAGGTAGCGCACACACTAGTACAGTACACACCTGCTCGAGCGCCTGCTGTATGTGCGCGTCGGGGTACAGCCCGCCGGGGTCCAGGTTGTCGCGCAGGCTGGCCGCGAACAGCGCGGGCCGCTAAGGTAGCGCACACACTAGTACAGTACACACCTGCTCGAGCGCCTGCTGTATGTGCGCGTCGGGGTACAGCCCGCCGGGGTCCAGGTTGTCGCGCAGGCTGGCCGCGAACAGCGCGGGCCGCTAAGGTAGCGCACACACTAGTACAGTACACACCTGCTCGAGCGCCTGCTGTATGTGCGCGTCGGGGTACAGCCCGCCGGGGTCCAGGTTGTCGCGCAGGCTGGCCGCGAACAGCGCGGGCCGCTGAGGTAGCGCACACAGGTGCGACCGCCACGCGCTTAGTCCGACCTCCTCCGCCGACACGCCGTCCACGCGGATGCTTCCCGATATACGATTCAACCTACGATACGTAGAAAAACAAAATAGTCAACTCATACAAAAAAATAAATTAAAAAAATTAAAAAACCCACCTGCATAAAAAGAGAAGTCAACTGAAAAGATGGAAACAGGCAACATGTCATAATAACATGCAGTCGGAGGCATGCATAAAAAAAGTGATATTATGAATGATTTGAATTATATGCCTCCGACTGCATGTTATTATGGCATGTTGCCTTTAATATTTAATCTTGTTTCCATCTTTTCAGTTGACTTCTCTTTTTATGCAGGCGGGTTATTTAATTTTTTTAATTATTTTTTTTATTTATCTCTTTTTAGTTATTATATATTACGGTCATGATATACCTTTTTGAAATCCTTATAATATGCCCTTTAATATGACACCCATATTGCAGTATTCTAAAAAAAAATTTTTTTCACTACGTATAATAGCACCGTACACAGCCGCCATGTTGGTTTTTTTATAACGCCACCTTCTTAAGAACACTTGGCCTGACAATGACAAGACAAATCTAACGTTATATTAATCATAGAAATCCGTTCAGCCGTTTGAAAGATATGAGGTAATAAAGAATATTACATACAAACATACTTACAAGATACGCGCGAAAAACATAACCCTTTCTTTGCAGTCGGGTAAAAACACAAGATGTCTCAAAAATCAAGACTTGCAGGACTACAACTGCGCCCCAAAAAGCGTTGGAAATCGGACTTTTTGACTATGCCATGATAAAATCGATAGTTCATCGGAATTCGTCGCACAAAAACCAGAATTTGTCGGTCTTGCGTTTAGGAGATACGTGTGGCGCAGCTGCAGAGACGTCTCGACAGCTGCGCCACACAGATCTCGAGAACGGAAGGTCGTAGCCAAAATATGAATCCTCGTGTGTGTTACCGTTAGTTTGTCGAAGTCGCACAGTCGAAAACCAGCATTTATCCGCCTTCGTTTAGGATATAATTATATCTCCTAAACGCATGATCGACAAATTCTGGTTTTAAAACTAACGGCTACACATAAAAGTAATCAGATTTTCGCTAAGACCTTCCGTTTTCGAGATCCAGGCAGACAGGTCTCTACAGCGTAACCTCACGTATCTCCTAAACGAAAGACCCACAATTCTGGATTTTGTGCGACAAATTCCGACAACTAACGGCTACACATAGGAGTTATCAGATTTTCGCTACGACTTTCCGTTCTCGAGATCCAGGCAGACAGGTCTCTACAGCGTATCCTCACGTATCACCTAAACGAAAGACCCACAATTCTGGTTTTTGTGCGACAAATTCCGACAAACTAACGGCTACACATAGGAGTTATCAGATTTTCGCTACGACTTTCCGTTCTCGAGATCCAGGCAGAAAGGTCTCTACAGCGTATCCTCACGTATCTCCTAAACGAAAGACCCACAATTCCGGTTTTTTGTGCGACAAATTCCGATGAACTATCGATTTTATCATGGCATAGTCAAAAAGTCCGGTCAGAAAGGTCTCTCAGCGTATCCTCACATATCTCCTAAACGCAAGCACACCCCGGACACTGCATACAACCGCCGCGTTTTAACTACCTACTATATACACTGACTACACGCTTTAAGTGTCAAACCGCACTGTCGACTAGTCGCCGAGCGACTGTCGACAGCGACTGTAATTTCTACTAGTTTATATGAACGAGTACGCACTTGGTCGCCCGGTCGCTGGGCGACTTAGAGTCGTCGGGCGACTAGCCACGCCCAGTCGCTCGACGACCGAGAGATACACAGGGGTTTAAATGGAAGCGTACGCACTGCGAGCGACTGTCGCGGCAACTGGACGTCGCGCACAAAATGGCTTTCGATACTGAAATATTTATTTTAGAAATATAATTGCGAAAAGCTATTTGGGATTTATCAAGTAACGAATATTCTAATAATCGGGATTTAAAGAAACAACAGTGGGAAGAAATAGTGGAGTTATTTGGAGGTAAAAGTCAAGTCAAAAGTCAGAATAAGCTTTATTCAAATAAACTTAATTATTAAGTACTTTTGAATCGTCTATATTTTTCTACCACCCGTTCCAGCCTTTTTAACATTCAATCAAGGTGAAGGATTAATAATCGAAGAAAAAAACTTTAGGTAGGTACCTACTTATTACAATGTAATTACAACTACTTGTCTAATGAACTCTGCCCATCTGCCATGGCAATTGACCCACCTCAGTTCAGTCATAAAACAATCAGCAAACATACCTATCTCTGTACGATATACCACGTCGCGTATTGGTATATCTAAAAATGCTGTCAAGAAGCCTGTTTTCAACTGAAAAGTACTGTCATTTTGCTAAAGCCCCCACACTGCTTACGATAACACATTGTAGATATACCTAATAAATTATTATTTTTTCTTGTTATAATGACGTACAAAATTAATATTTCAAGTAAGACGAAAACGCTTTAGTTTTTCTTTTTTAAGTTTTAGTTTTTGATTATTTAAAATTGTAAATGTGGATTTTTTTTGAAAATTTATTATTTATTGCAAAGTTAGTTGATTCTGCACGACTGTACCAGAAACACTACACGTATCGAGTCGCTGGCTTAGTCGTCGGCCCGTGCGTTTTGAGTTGCAGTAGCCGGGAGACCGAGTCGCTCGTCGACCAGTCGACAGTGCGGTTTGGCTCTAAGTAAACTGTCAAAAGACAATGGATTTGGAGGCAGCAATTCAATTTAAAGATACAATTTAAAATTACATTAAAATCAGCTAGCACACTACACTAACCTGAACAGTGCACTAATCAAAGAGCTCTTGCCAGCGCCAGTTCTGCCCACAACGGCCACCTTCTCAGAGGGTCGGATGGTGAAGCTGACCCCGTTTATGGCCAGATTCGGCTCTTCCTTGCTCGGCTCTTCTTTGCTTGGCTCTTCCTTGCTTGGCTCTTCTTTTAAAGGCTCTTGCTTTGGAGGCTTCTCATACTCTAGCGATACGTTTTCGAAAACTATTTCGCCTAAACAAATATAAAAGACATTAACGATTTAGTTAAGACAACCAGAGGGAAAATTACACTACATTATTTTTTCTACGTCCTAGCTAGAGAATCACTTTGGTGTATAATTACAGTAAAAGGTATAATAATCGGTTATCACTAGTATCTATTTTATTACGGAAAGAAGCAAACATTACTAAATAAAGTAAAGATGGAAACACTTTGCACACATATGTAGTTAATCTACCTGTTGTCACTATTTTAATCTATATTTTTTCTTACAACCTACCTTTAGTAGGCCAACTGTCCAATTCCAACCGTGGATGTTTAGTCCGCAGGGCGTTCTCATCTGGCTCCACTGGACTCTCCGCTGGTAGATCTCTGTACTCTAATATTCTTTCTACCTGTATGTTTTAGAATACCAAAATGCAATATGAAAAAAAATAGGGAAAATAAGGATACTAAACCTTTAAAAATGGCCTAGACTATTATTTCATAACATTAAACGATGTATTTATTTCTTGAATGACTATTTAGAAAAAAATACGTAGTACGTATTTTTTTCTTACTTCTTAAATTAATGGTGGACGCAATGAAGAAATACAGTCAGTACTATACAAGGTTATTTTTAGTTCATTGAAAACCTCTCGTGGGGTTGATCAGACCATCAAACTGAACAAGTTTCATTATGGGACTAATCACGAAATCACGAAAAAATCAGCTGTTCCATACAAAAGTACAATGCCTACTCCATCGAAATGTATGAAACAGCTGTTTTTTTTTTTTGCGATTTCAAGGTTGGTCCCATAATGAAACTTGTTCAGTTTGATGGTCTGATCAACCCCACGAGAGGTTTTCAATGAACTAAAAATAACATAAGACAATTAAATACAAAGATGCATAACAAAACATCCAAGAATAACATTGATTAGTTTCAAGGGCTGTAATCTAACTGTAAACACGACCCTAAAAAGTAACCGAGATATCGCAAGATAATAATACCTGTCTAAATTTATTAAAAATAAATCAAAGTGCCTTGTTTTTTCTTGTCGCTATTACAATCAATAGAGTGCGAAGTAGTTGAGATCTGAGGGCCTAGCCAATGTAACATTTGCAAATCTTCGTTATCGCTTCGCTTTCGAAACATGTATGGGATTGACATAAGGTTTCGTTAACAATCGAATTTTAAAACGTCAAATCCATGTTTCGAAGCGAAGCGATAACGAAAATTTGCAAATCTTACTTTGGCTAGGGGGGGGCTTTTGAAGTATACTCACAGATGTCATATGGTTTTCTACTTCGGCAGTCTGCCGGATGCCAAACTGGCAGATACCGATTAAGCCCAGTACTTGAGTAATGGCCAGACCAACGCTACCGCTAGCGGTTTCTGTAAAAATTAAATTATTTGTCAGTAATTTCACTTCTTTATAGTAGAAATGAATTTGGTCGTAAGTTCATGAATTTTAATAGATCTAAGACCTTATGAATCGAATTAGAAAGACTGATTTAATATTTTCTGATCGCGACTTCTTCATAATCGTTGTTGTTTTGCTAAATTGCATTTGTTAGTGGATGTTGTGGTTAGCCAAACACGCGGGGCATCGTCACCCACTGGAACCTAACTAGCCTGACTTCACAGCCAACACAAAGATTGGGTGCATTCCTACAGACTAATCGCTGAGTCATCGATCGCCATAGAGTACATTTTAACTCGTCAACGCCCGGAAAACGAGACACAATAGATTTTCTAGTATAGTAGAATACTTTTACGTGGCTTGGGAACTGTTTGACCACCACTACCGTTTATACAATATTCTTCCGTCCACTACCATCACCAATTAAATACTCACGCTCGTCCAGCAGCATGAAGCTGCCAATGACGCAGGCCAGGAAGGCGCAGCACAGCAGGTCCATCCACCACTCGAAGGCGCGCGACGTCACCAGCACCATCGAACACGCGGACGATTGCTGGTCTTGCAGCTGGTCGAACTCCACGGCCAGGGTCCTCTGTTGCCCGCCGCACGCCCGGATCGTGCTCAAACCGGACACTGTCGCCGTCGCGTGGCTTAGAGTCTGACTGCTTGCTGTCAATATAATACGAAGGGTAAGGCCGCGTTTCTACCTGAGAGAAAACTTCTGCAAGAAGTGTCTCACAGCCTGTCAGACAGTAGCTTACAAGTGTTAACTAATAGCAAATGCTCTGGCGACAGTTTGTCACGCGTTCACAAGCTACTGTGTGACAGGCTGTCAGTGTAAGTTCTCGTAGAAGTTCTTGCAGGTGTATTCGCGGCCTAAAGGCTCATAGTCAGTTTAGTTTCATCCATTTTAATAGGGATGTTGACTAATGAATAAAATAACGAAATACTAATAAAAATCGTAAACATATTAAACTTTTAGAGTAGCTTGTATACCTCTTGGTTTTATATATTGCATATTATTTGTTTTATGACCCTTCAAAGTTGGGTGGACAAGTCCATTTAAAAAGTATAAAATTTATTAAAATAAATAATACCTTTAATTAGTCCGTAAAATGTATAGCAAATTTGTCTAAGAAACTATTTTGATAAACACAATATTTAATATAGCTGCCGAACAAATTTCCTACGCGTTGCATACAAACTAGCACGGCGTGACGTCATAACGTGCAAGCCATTAGTATGGAGCGTTTTTGGGGCGAGTCCATTTGTGTGCATTTCACACTGTGATATCTCGGGCAGTTTTCATGCTAGCGAATTAATTCTTTTACCAATGTTTCTTTTTTTGAGAGGTAATTTATGTAACATAAAATAAAAAAAAATAGTCAACATCCCTATTGTCCCCACTACTGGGGCACAAGCCTTCCTTATAGGTGGATGAGGATGGGCCGTAACCCACCACGCGGGCCCAATGCGGATTGGTGGGTGTTAACGACTGAAAATGCAGCCGGGACCGACGGCTTAACGTGCCTTCCGAAGCACGAAGGAGCTCGAGATAATACATTTTTGGTCACCCATCCTACGACCGACCCTTGTCCGCAATCGCCGGGCCAGGACAAACCACTGCGCCATCGAGCTCCTCAGTTTAGTTCAAATTAAGTTAATAACGCCATCTGCTAGAAAAATAAACTTGCTATGACTTGAAATATTCAGCCATTGTCAATACTAGCGTCAAATTGTAAATAGGCTTGTTTCCATTAAGAATAAATATAATGGATAGGGGTTTATAATGATTAATTATATTATGGAGAAAATAACAAACAATTTTAATTATTAAAAGCGTTAAAGATTAATAATATTTTAAAAAAACAAATTTCGTAAAATGAAACCTTTAGTCACGTGACAGTGAACACCAATCAGAAAGCGTTACGTCACGCCGTGCGAAACTCCAATCTTGTCTTTGACGTTTCGAGTATCACTACCGGAGGCGCGTTCCAAACCTACACTCCGAGTGCAACCTAACCACAACCGAACGCAAGTTTTAGCCACTTTTTCCGTATTTCTCCATTGTTTGGAACATATATAAATAACTGGTTTGGCGTTTTTATAGTCGTGCTATCACACTGGGGCTCTATACAGTACTTATAATATGAGAAATTCATTTTTAAACGATAAAAACTAGCTATAACGTACGAAGACACGATCGCTCTTTTGTTTGTTTTGCACGGCGTGACGTCAATCAAGACGCCATGACAGTCTTGTGCGTTTTGGAACCAAATTAAAATTGGTTTTTTAAAACGCGAAATTTATAATGTAAACGCTCGATTAAAAATAAATAAACCTTTTTTTTCGATAAAATGCCTAATAAGCTAAAATATTAAGCAGTTATTGAAATTTTGTCAACTAGCCTATTGTACCCAAACCAAAGAGAATGTAAAAATACTAGCGAGCTAAAAGGATCATTGTCAAGGGCATAATGTAAAAAAGGAGATAAGTTTTTCCCACTGACTCTGATCCTTCTTTCTCCTTACCCTTCGTGTTGATTATTAAATCAGACTCGTGTCAAGTCGATAAGTGGCTCATGCATGGTGTATCAATTCGATGCAAAGAAAAACGTGAATGTACAAACTCGAGAAAGCATCATTCATCAAAATTATTGTAACTGCATTTTTGTAAGATAAATAATTATTCTATTCTATTCTAATGTTTTCGCTAATTCTATTCTATTATAATGGACTAAGAGCTAGCCCCGGAAATAGGTGGACAATTTATAGAGCGACGAAATCCCTCTTATTAGTTTGCCATACTATCATAATTAACAGATCCGGGCACCTCGCAGATTTTCAGTGGTGGGAGTGGGAGTGGTTGAGCAACAAAGGGGCTGAAAAGCGATTGAAGGTATACAATTTACAGAGCTCTGGATTTGGTGTGGTATAATAGCAAGCCAATCATGTATCTAAATAGAATATAACATTGCCAGGAATTTTGACTGATGGAAAAGTAGTGCCAGACGGCATCAAAATGCGCGAAAAAGTGGTAAAGTTTGATGCCGCCTACTTTTCGATCAGTCAAAATTCGTTGCTTCCACTTTGTTGCTCAACCACTCCCATCCCCACCACTAAAAATCTGCGAAATGCCCGGATCTGTTAATAATGATAGTATGGCTAATTAACTAGAGGGATTTCGTCGCTCTATAAATTGTCCACCTATTTCCGGGGCCAGCTCTTAGTGTTTAAAATTTAATTTAAAGTGCAAATTGATAGGTGAAAGTTGGTGAAGATACTAAATGTCTTACTTATAGACACGATCCTCTCGAGCTCGCGACTGGAGCCCACGTAGAGGCTGCGCAGCACCACCAGCACCACCACTAGTACCGCGGTGGGCAGCAGTAGCCACCAGTTCACCAGGCACACCACTATCAATATGAACACTACTTCCAAGATGAACTGAAAAACAAACCAGTGACGATTCAATAACACATCACACATCAACTTTGTCTAGGGATCAAGGTATTTTTTTCAAACAAACGAGGTAACTTTGAAGCCTTGGTTTCCTGTTAGGGATATACCGTACTGTGATCTGATGATGGATATCCAGGGAGTGAATGGTGGAGATTCAGATCGCTATACTATACACACCCAACTGATCTGATCAGCATTTCACCACACACACATTATAGACCACTTACCGCTGCGCATTCGACGAAAGCTCCAGGCAACAGAGTGTCAGTCTGACCCATGTCGTTAGAGAACCGGTTCAGAATGCGCCCCGAGGGGTTGTGGTTGTAGAACCACATAGGTGCGTTGGTGACACCCCTGGAAAAACCAACCTTATTTAGTATCTGTGAGAGGTTAAAATTGAGTGATACCGTAACACATTTTTGAACGATCACATCAATATATTTTTTAGAATTTGTGTGATTTTTATTTCAGCAATGAGGATCAACACGACAATTGAATATATCAATTTTGTATATCACATCAAATACAATATCAATATCTGAGTAAATCTCTGTTTAAATTTCTCAAATCCATCAAGAAATGACAAAATTATTAAAGATTTAAAAAGTAAGTTTAAAAAACACGGCCGGCCTTTGCGGATCATGCGATGACGTCAAGTGCCACAATCGCCCGAACAAACACCGACATCAGCCAATCGTGAATTGGGGAGCGTTTTTGAGAATGCGACACGAAAATCGCTCTATCTTCGTCATTTTTGGTCCAATTTCAATAATTCTTTCACTGAAATAATTTATTTTGATGTGACTGAAACTCTACATATTTAACTAAAAACCTCGTTGATCCTCATTCAGCATAAATGTGTCCTGTGCCTGTGCCTATTTATGATGAGTTTGCAATACTCTATAGCGACTGTAGTAAGCAATTTCGTATGCAATTTGGCACAGCACCTCTGGTGGTAACTACACTAACCTAAAAGTCAGTCGCTATCAAGTAAAGTAAGCGATAACTCATGTTTAAACTCTGTTGCAAATACAACGTGTTACAAAAAGCCCCTAAAGCCGAATATGGTAGATAGGGATCATCACTGAACAACGTTTCCCATAGGACCGCGATAACTCTGAGATCGCGAAAAAATCAGTTGTTTCCTACAAACATTAATAACGAAAATATCAAAATGTATGAAACAGCTGATTTTTTTCGCGATTTCAGAGTTATCGCGGTCCTATGGAAAAAGTTGTTCAGTTTGATGGTCCCTCTCTACCATGTTCGGCTTTAGGGTTTTTTTTGTAACACGTTGTAGATAGACTTCACGTTTTCTTAAAACTAATTTAAAAAACAAACACAGGAAACATGGAAAATAACTTGATCACTCCAAAACAATAAAAGATATAGATCAAAAGTCTGATAGTTCATCATCAGCCTATCATAGTCCACTGCTGAACATATGCCTCTCCGAGAGCACGCCACTGAGCACGATCCGCGGCTATACTCATCCAGTTTTTGCCAGCCACCTTGCGAAGATCATCGCTCCACCTTGTCTGAGGGCGTCCCACACTACGTTTGCCGATACGCGGTCTCCACTCAAGAACTCGTCTGCCCCAGCGGCCATCGGTTCTACGGCTAATATGGCCGGCCCACTGCCACTTCAGCTTGCTAATCCGGTGGGCTATGTCGATGACTTTTGTTCTCTGTCGGATCACCTCGTTCCGGACCCGATCTCTCAGAGAAACTCCGAGCATAGCCCTTTCCATAGCTCGCTGTGCGACTTTAAATTTGTGAGCCAGCCCTACAGTGAGTGTCCACGTTTCGGCTCCGTATGTCATGACAGGCAGGGCGCACTGGTTGAAGACTTTCGTCTTTAGACTCTGTGGAATAGGCGACTCAAAGACTCGACGAAGTTTCCCATATGCTGCCCAGCCCAGCTGTATTCTTCTGTTGGCCTCTCTCTCGAAGTTGTTTCTACCCAATTGCAATGTTTGCCCGAGGTAGACATATTTCGTAACAACTTCGAGAGGACTACCTTGTACTGCCATCGGTCCTGGAATTACATGTTCGTTGAACATAACCTTGGTTTTGTCCAAGTTCATCCGAAGACCGATGCGTAGAGAGGAATCAGCTAGGCTGTTCAGCATGTATTGTAGATCCTGCAACGTTTCAGCCACAATTACGATGTCGTCCGCAAATCGCAAGTGTGACATGTATTCGCCGTTAATGTTAATACCGCGTCCTTCCCAGTCCAGCGTTTTAAACATATCCTCCAATGCATTTGTGAACAATTTGGGGGATATCACATCCCCTTGTCTCACACCTCGATGCAAGGGGATATGCTTAGTCTGCTGGTTCTGCAGTTGGACGGCCATGGTTGCGGCATTGTAGAGATATCTCAACACTTGGATGTATCGCCAATCGACTTGGCACCGTTGCAGGGATTCTAAAATAGCCCAGGTTTCGATAGAATCAAAGGCCTTCTCATAGTCCACAAATGCTGGTTATACTCTTATAGTTAAAATAATTCAATTGTTTACCTGAACATGCTATCGTGCAATGCGATGGAGGATTTGATGCAAGTGTTGTAGAAGACGACCAGTTTGTTCCACGTAAATATCACGCAGATGACTACCAGAGCGACGTATACGTATATGCACTCTTGTCGAGTCAGACCGAACCGGTTAAGTGAATGCTCCTCGAAAACTACACCTTAAACCGAGGACACAAAGTTTATTATATATAAATTAAAAAAGACAAGTCGACTGAAAAGATGGAAACAAGATTAAATAAATATTAAAGGCAACCTGTCATAATAACATGCAGTCGGAGGCATGCATAAAGAAAGTGACATTATGAATAATTGAATTATATGCCTCCGACTGCATGTTATTATGACAGGTTGCCTTTAATATTTATTTAATCTTGTTTCCATCTTTTCAGTCGACTTGTCTTTTTATGCAGGCGGGTTTTTTAATTTTTTTATTTATTTTTTTATTTATCTCTTTTTAGTTATTATATTTTACGGTCATGATATACCTTTTTGAAATCCTTATAATAAGCCCTTTAATTTGACACCCATATTGCAGTATTCTAAAAAAAAAATTTTTTTTTCACTACGTATAATAGCACCGTACAGCCGCCATGTTGGTTTTTTTATAACGCCACCTTCTTAAGAACACTTGGGCTGAAAAGACCAATCTAACGATATCTTAATCATAGAAATCCGTTCAGCCGTTTGAGAGATATGAGGTAATAAAGAATATTACATACAAACAAACATACTTACAAGATACGCGCGAAATACATAACCCGCAGTCGGGTAATAATTATGTTGAACAAAAGTGCTAAACACTACCATCAATATGTTTTTAGTTTGCCTTTAATCTAAACACTACCATCAATATTTTTTAAGTTTGCCTTTAATCTAAACACTACCATCAATATTTTTTAAGTTTGCCTTTATATATTATCTTGTTTCCATCTTTTCAGTTGACTTGTTTTTTGATGCATGTGGGTTTTTTAGTTTTTCTATTTTATTTTTCTGTTGACTTGTCTTTTTTTAGGCAGGCGGGTTTTAAATTTTTTAAATTTAGTTGTTTTTTATTTACGTCTTTTTAGTTATATTCTCCTTACAAATTACGTAGACGGTCTAATTCTTTAAAAGAATTTTCATCGTGTGGTTTAAATAAGATTTTTTTAGGGTCAAGACAACTGACAGCAAGCCCTGCGAGAGAATTATGTACAGCGCCATCTACCGCCGAGAAGCGAAATGAGATGGGTTTTGCTTCTCGGCGGTAGATGGCGCTGCACGTAATTCAAGATTACTCAGAGGATTTGTCTAATTACTCATTTTTAATATTAATTAAATTTAATTAAGTTTCAATTGAAAAGATTTTTATTTCCTCGCATTTCTTGAGAAAAGCACTATACAAGCCTTGTTCTGGAAGCTACTTGCATTGCCTCGAATGATTAAAGCATCCTCGACAATGCAATCGCTAGCTTCCCGTTCACGGCTGTAATGTACTATTATCGATATCAAAGAGAATGTAATTAATCACTAATTCAGTAATAAGATATTCCTAAACACCCTATTCCTTAGTCCTAACTAAACTAGGTATACTTGCTACAAAACCTAATAAAATCTACTTCTTTAATATTTTTTTCAATATTAATGCAAGTAAAGTAATGCAACACGCGTTCCAATTAGATAGATGGAATCTAGTATAATAAATAATGAATGTACTCTAGCTAGCTAGATGGAATCGAATTAAAATAATTATCAATTAAAAAAGTTTTTCTTCTTATTTCTCGTTATCGTTTCTTTTCTTGTTATCTTTATATTTTCAGTATAAACACAAAAGACCTTATATAATCTACAGAGAGCTAAACCATACCGAGATGTATTTGGCTACAACGCCATCTATTGATATGGTCTATGCAACTAGAAATCTATTGATGATGAATACAAAACCATACCGCGATGTACTCGGCTACAGCGCCATCTATTGATTAACTTAGCCGTGCCATGCGGCATAGCCTGAGGCTTCGATCCCGAGGGATTTTGGGATGATATTATAGCCTATTTTTTCATCATGAATGTGGCTAACATACACAAACAAAATATAAATTTCTCATTGACATGTTTATAGCGGCCGCTCGCATTTGCGTAATATAATTTACTTTTTTTATTTTATTGTTTTTTTTATAATTATATTATGGTCATGATATACCTTTTTGAAATCCTTATAATAAGCCCTTTAATTTGACACCCATATTGCAGTATTCTAAAAAAATATTTTTTTTTCCACTACGTATAATAGCACCGTACAGCCGCCATGTTGGTTTTTTTATAACGCCACCTTCTTAAGAACACTTGGGCTGAAAAGACCAATCTAACGATATCTTAATCATAGAAATCGGTTCAGCCGTTTGAAAGATATGAGGTAATAAAGAATATTACATACAAACATACATACATACAAACATACATACATACAAACATACTTACAAGATACGCGCGAAACACATAACCCTTTCTTTGCAGTCGGGTAAAAACAAGTGTCAAAAAGCTGTAGGTTTTACGCTCTTATGATAATTAAGCTATAACACAAAAAGGCAGTATAGTGTGCAGAGCTGGGTTGAAGCTGGTATTCTAAAAGTAATTTACTTGAATTCCCTGCAGGTGTGGCGTTAGTGTGTGTTTGAAGCGCGGCGCTGTGTTGTTCTTCTATGTTTACCCTGGATAAAAAAGTAATGATTGTACGACTAAATAACACAAAAAGTGCAAACATATTGACCTTTTACGCATGTAGCACACTTCCGCCGCGAAACAATACGCAGTAGGTTTCGCCATGACTTGTCAGATGTACGACATGCGAAACAACCTGTTTAAACGCATACATTTAACTATGATGCTATCTCTTTCATTGGCACACCTCTGCCGCGAAAGCAATGACGCGAAACCGCTACGTAGATGTGATCGTCATATCACCGTCGATAGAAGACAAGTCATGACTTGTCCATTGTAGTTCCAGCATTGATGGCGGAACTACAGCGGTTCCGCTAGTAATGTTTCGCGTCGGAGGTGTTCTACAGGCAATAGTGAGCGGTAATAAGCAAAAAGTTCTTAAATAAAATCAGATTGAAGTTTCAACACCGATGACAGATTCCTTGAGTCAGTAAGTATAAACTAAGAGTAGTTTCGAGTTCAGTTTCGCGGATAGCACTTTGTTATAGTTTCATTCAAAAATGTAACAGAATTTTTATGAAATTATTATCTTTTAAGTGAGTTTATTAAAGCGGGTTCTTAGTGAAACGTCCCGCACGTACCACAAGCACGCGCCGCTAGATACCGACCCGGTGTTATACACAATAGTACAATGTCACTCACCACTCCTGCAGCCACACGTCGGTGGCCGAGTAGAAGGCCTGCGCGGCCACGAACAGCGCCACCAGCAGCAACATGCTCCACTTGGTGATGTACGACAAGTACGCGCCGCTAGATACCGACCCGGTGTTATACACAATAGTACAATGTCACTCACCACTCCTGCAGCCACACGTCGGTGGCCGAGTAGAAGGCCTGCGCGGCCACGAACAGCGCCACCAGCAGCAACATGCTCCACTTGGTGACGTACGACAAGTACGCGCCGCTAGATACCGACCCGGTGTTATACACAATAGTACAATGTCACTCACCACTCCTGCAGCCACACGTCGGTGGCCGAGTAGAAGGCCTGCGCGGCCACGAACAGCGCCACCAGCAGCAACATGCTCCACTTGGTGACGTACGACAAGTACGCGCCGCTAGATACCGACCCGGTGTTATACACAATAGTACAATGTCACTCACCACTCCTGCAGCCACACGTCGGTGGCCGAGTAGAAGGCCTGCGCGGCCACGAACAGCGCCACCAGCAGCAACATGCTCCACTTGGTGACGTACGACAAGTACGCGCCGCTAGATACCGACCCGGTGTTATACACAATAGTACAATGTCACTCACCACTCCTGCAGCCACACGTCGGTGGCCGAGTAGAAGGCCTGCGCGGCCACGAACAGCGCCACCAGCAGCAACATGCTCCACTTGGTGCCGCCGGCCCGCACGTACGACAAGTACGCGCCGCTGGATACCGACCCGGTGTTATACACAATAGTACAATGTCACTCACCACTCCTGCAGCCACACGTCGGTGGCCGAGTAGAAGGCCTGCGCGGCCACGAACAGCGCCACCAGCAGCAACATGCTCCACTTGGTGCCGCCGGCCCGCACGTACGACAAGTACGCGTCGCTAGATACCGACCCGGTGTTATACACAATAGTACAATGTCACTCACCACTCCTGCAGCCACACGTCGGTGGCCGAGTAGAAGGCCTGCGCGGCCACGAACAGCGCCACCAGCAGCAACATGCTCCACTTGGTGCCGCCGGCCCGCACGTACGACAGGTACGCGCCGCTGGATACCGACCCGGTGTTATACACAATAGTACAATGTCACTCACCACTCCTGCAGCCACACGTCGGTGGCCGAGTAGAAGGCCTGCGCGGCCACGAACAGCGCCACCAGCAGCAACATGCTCCACTTGGTGACGTACGACAAGTACGCGCCGCTAGATACCGACCCGGTGTTATACACAATAGTACAATGTCACTCACCACTCCTGCAGCCACACGTCGGTGGCCGAGTAGAAGGCCTGCGCGGCCACGAACAGCGCCACCAGCAGCAACATGCTCCACTTGGTGACGTACGACAAGTACGCGCCGCTAGATACCGACCCGGTGTTATACACAATAGTACAATGTCACTCACCACTCCTGCAGCCACACGTCGGTGGCCGAGTAGAAGGCCTGCGCGGCCACGAACAGCGCCACCAGCAGCAACATGCTCCACTTGGTGACGTACGACAAGTACGCGTCGCTAGATACCGACCCGGTGTTATACACAATAGTACAATGTCACTCACCACTCCTGCAGCCACACGTCGGTGGCCGAGTAGAAGGCCTGCGCGGCCACGAACAGCGCCACCAGCAGCAACATGCTCCACTTGGTGACGTACGACAAGTACGCGCCGCTAGATACCGACCCGGTGTTATACACAATAGTACAATGTCACTCACCACTCCTGCAGCCACACGTCGGTGGCCGAGTAGAAGGCCTGCGCGGCCACGAACAGCGCCACCAGCAGCAACATGCTCCACTTGGTGACGTACGACAAGTACGCGCCGCTAGATACCGACCCGGTGTTATACACAATAGTACAATGTCACTCACCACTCCTGCAGCCACACGTCGGTGGCCGAGTAGAAGGCCTGCGCGGCCACGAACAGCGCCACCAGCAGCAACATGCTCCACTTGGTGCCGCCGGCCCGCACGTACGACAAGTACGCGCCGCTGGATACCGACCCGGTGTTATACACAATAGTACAATGTCACTCACCACTCCTGCAGCCACACGTCGGTGGCCGAGTAGAAGGCCTGCGCGGCCACGAACAGCGCCACCAGCAGCAACATGCTCCACTTGGTGACGTACGACAAGTACGCGCCGCTAGATACCGACCCGGTGTTATACACAATAGTACAATGTCACTCACCACTCCTGCAGCCACACGTCGGTGGCCGAGTAGAAGGCCTGCGCGGCCACGAACAGCGCCACCAGCAGCAACATGCTCCACTTGGTGCCGCCGGCCCGCACGTACGACAAGTACGCGTCGCTAGATACCGACCCGGTGTTATACACAATAGTACAATGTCACTCACCACTCCTGCAGCCACACGTCGGTGGCCGAGTAGAAGGCCTGCGCGGCCACGAACAGCGCCACCAGCAGCAACATGCTCCACTTGGTGCCGCCGGCCCGCACGTACGACAAGTACGCGCCGCTGGATACCGACCCGGTGTTTTGGTGCTCGCCTGACACAAATACAAATATAGTCAGGACACAATGACACCGAATATTTGGTTTGTAGTTCGTTTAAATTACGGTTAAAATATTAAAATTTACATTCATGGAAAAACATGCACAGAAATACACACGGATAGTATACATATTAAGGTAAGGCGTCTTTCATAGAACTACAAATAAGATACTTAAATACTATGATTTGGATCATGAAAGAAAGACGAATTTCTGTTGAAAAAATATGTGTTGATATGTGGTTTACCTTCATACTCTGGATCCAGATTGTTGTCCAAATCCTCACTCAATGACAACTGTGAAACCTCGGACGTGGATCTTTGCGGACGGAGTTTGTAATGGCGTTCCTGTAGGATACGAAAACAATAACACCAAGAGTAGATACAATATTTTTAACCGACTTCCAAAAAATGAGAAGGTTCTATGATCGTCAGTCTATTTGTTTTTTTTTTTGTGTTGTCCACCGATTACTCGAAGACGGCTGGACCGATTGAAATGATTCAAACGTTATTACATACCTTACCTACAAGGTACCTACACTAAAAATTAAAAATTGTTTAAAAAAAAACCGACTTCAAAAAACATACCTCTAAAAAGCAAGTAATAATTATTACAATAGGCCTGAAGTCAGCATTTGAACAATATGGCATTGTTCAACATAATATAAATTTAAGTGAATATTCTGTGCGGAAAGAGAACCTGTCGGGAACGCGCAGTAGGGCTCCGTAGTTAGCTCCTTATACCGTTTCATATTTACTACTACTATAATTTTATGTCTGCAAAAATTACTTTGTTTTTCATAGTGTTTGTATAGATGACAAAATTATATTGGTTTTGGAAAATGCGCTATATCTCTAAAACTGCTAACTCGTTCAAACCAATTTTCGTTAAAAATAATATTAAGATCTACGATTAAGACGCTCGATACTATCTAAGACTTATTATTTTTGTGTAAAAATCGTAAAGCGGTTTACAGAATACATCTACCTTCCAAGTTTCAACTGTGTAATCCTAATAGTTTCGGATTGAAGTGGCTGTGACATACGGACGAACAGACGGACGGACGGATGGACAGACAGACAGATAGACATGACGAATCTATTTGAGTTCCGTTTTTTGCCATTAGGCTACGGAACCCATTAGGGTTCATTTGCAAGTATTATTAAAGCGTTAATTTGAAAGTACTAAAATAATTTATACTTACCACACTGTCCTGTTTCCTATAGATGACAGTATTTTGTTTATCAGACTCTCCTTCGCCCTTCTCTGACACTTCAACCATCTTTTCAAACTCACTTGTCTCATTTTTCATCTCTTCATATGTTCCTTGGGCTGTAATCTGTCGGCAAAACGTTTATATGAGTGAGATTAAACACAATTTTCGGTTGTTGTTACAATAAATTTTAAATTGAGTTTAGGTTCGCAGAGCCACATAATATATAATAAACGTACAGAAACGTCCATCCGCGCGAGGACAATCAAATAATAAGCTACCCTCGTTGCACGGCAATAAAGTACAATTTCAAATTGCACAGCGCTGCGTCAAGCGGGATCCCGCCGGTACACGGCGCGGGAATATAGATTGCTGGTTTTTGACGGACAGATGCTTGCGCAGTGCATGAGTAAGCTCTAATCTATGTCGCCCCGCGCGCGTGTCCCGCTTGACACAGCGGAGGACCTTAGCTTTGTCTCAACCGACACAATACATGACATCCCTCGTGCGCTGGCTCGACTGAGTGAGCCGCGAGCAGTAGCAAAGTTTAAGCGCGGAGTGAGACCCCGCTGGCAGAGCTCGAGTGACTCTTACAAAATCTAACTAGAGTTAGGATTGGCGGGCAAGAGACTAATTCGTAATCAATTGAACGATTTCTAGCATACGGTTAAAATTTATGTAACCAAAAAATACTCTCGCGTCGCTAAGTGTGGTCAAAAGGGCCTTCGCTGCCACTATGCTAAAGTAACTTACAGCTTGACCATAAAGAGTTGACAAATATTAAGGGCGCCACTGTCTATGTAATTACGTCAAAATCACGAATAATTTGGCAACACTGACTATATTTTGAACTGAAAATTTTTAGTTCCATTTTATTTAATTTCAACTCTTTATGGTCGAGCTGTAAGTCGATATTCAAATTCAATTGATAGCTTCTGCGCCGACACTACTCTGACCCTTAACGCATGTCCAAATCACGCGATTTTGGTTACACTGTTGTTAATATTGGACAGGTTACTAACTCAACTACTTTCTAGCAATCAATGTATAACGAAAAGCGTCTCTCTCGCGTGTATTTCTTCCGCAGCAGCGGCGATTAATAGAAAAAAGAAACACGTGCAGACGGCAGTTGCAGTAGGCAGCTCGGTTTGGAATAGTACCTTAATGCACCATTTACACAGAGCCAATATGTACTTGAGACAATCCACTAAGCCAATCCAATATTGGCATCGTGTAAATAGAGACAGTCCACTGCATTGGATTGTCCTCTCAAGCACATTCGACTGGCTTGCTGTCCTGGCTCAGTGGATTGTCTCAGTTATGGGCCTTATGTAAATAAATAAATAAATGCTTAGACAATTTCACACAGCGCCATCTAGCCCCAAACTAAGCAACGCTTGTAATATGGGTGCTAGACAACTGATATACTACTTATATACTTTTTAAATATATACTTAATATACATAGTAACACCCAGACCCGTCACATAAATTAAAATTCATCATTTCAATTTCTGCCCGGCCGGGAATCGAACCCGGGACCTCTTGCGTGGTAGGCGGCATGTTGACCACTGCACCACTCAGGTCGTCATTATGTAAATGGGCCGAATCATATTATGTATTCTGTGGCCGGGGGTAGTGAGTGTGGTGCACTGTGTCTGACCTGTGAGTTCCTCATGACCACCACGTGGTGGGCGTTGGCCGCGTACTGCACGTGGTGGGTGACCAGCACTACGGCGCGCGATTGCAGGAAGCCGCTGATGCAGTCCGTATAAATCGCTTGGGCTACCTACACGAAACAGAGATTTTTTTTATACTTAAATTTTAATTATGTTAGTAAGGGTAAGGAGTCCGTTTATTTGTATTTTCACTTTGTAAAATTAGATGGGATTTCACAAAATGAATTCTGTAGGAGTGGGGGAGTCGTGGCGTGGGGAGAGTACGCCATGACGTATGGTGGTAGAATGGTATAATGCTAGAAGGAAAGAATATAATATAATTTTAGTAGGAACTATGAAGGAAAGAACTGCAATATCAGGTGATAAGTAAAATATCTGTCGATTTTTCGATTAAATAACTGTCGAAATTTCTAATTGATTTCAACCTTAAGAAGTAAGGCGCTAAGTTCAAAATGGATTAAGTAAAAACACACTGGAAACTCAAGATACTGTTGACTGGGCTTATTTGACGGCGCGATTTGACTGAAAACTTGCCTTGGCATCGACGGCTGCCAACGGATCGTCTAGCAGGTACACGTCAGCCTTCTGGTACACGCATCGAGCCAACGATATACGCGCTCGTTGGCCACCAGACAAAGACACGCCTATAAATAAACATATTATTGTTATCATCGTGTCTCTCTAACTAAATAAAGTTCATATAATTAGAGGTGTTCTATATCACGAAGACCGTTTTGCTATGAATGTTGTTAAGCGTGCACATGCACATTATTTAAGTGTGTGTAACACGAGAGCGTGCAGACGCACACTAAAACCATGTGCACTCCTAACACGTTCATAGCAAAATGGTATTTGTGAGATAGAAGAATTATAACTAAAATCTGTATTTACAAGTTCATTTTTTTGCAGAATGCTGCGCGAGAAAACTGCAATCATGAAACATACCGATTTCAAAAGAAAATTAACGAATTTCATCAGTTTAAATCTAACCGAAAAAATACTGTAAGATCCAAAGAATTAAGTACTTCTTTTGTAAACAAATTATGTCGCCGGTACATGTTATGCATGGCATGGTATAGCGGTTCACGGCATAGGAAACTCAACAATGTGAAAAACTAGTAATAATAAAAAAATGTGATGCTGTTATACAGGTTGTAACCTACCTCTCTCGCCCACCACAGTCTTGTCACCGTTCGGCAGTATGTCCAAATCTGTTAGAAGCTGGCAACACTCTACAACTTTTTTGTATCTACGGAGGTCCAACTCTTCGCCGAACAAGATGTTTTGACGGATCTAGGAACATATGCAGGAGCTTTAGAACGATCTTCATACTAAATAACAAAACACTAAAGCCCGATTCACACATCAGTGAAACCACAGCTCCGCCACCGTGATGATTATTTTTTTATACATTCTCTATGAACACGCGTTCACTGACACTGAGATCACTGTCTCGCCACTGACACTGACAGGTGTGGCCGCGTTCATAGAGAATGTATCTAAGAATAATTATCACGGTGGCGGTAATGTGCCGGAACTGCGACTTCACTGATGTGTGTGAATCGGGCTTTAAACAGTATTATCGCATTCGTGAAAGTGAACATTAGATCAAAAGTTCAGGGTAATTATTGCTATCTAGAATCTATTTTGTTATCGATCAGGGGGCTAATTGTCTAATTCTAAAATCTATCGCAATCGCTTTCATTTGGCCTATGGATGTGACACATTGCTGCATCTCTTTGGTAAGTTTTTATTTGTGACTAAAAGAAGCATCAATTTTCCATCAAATGAAAGCGATTGCGATAGATTTTGAAATTAGACAGCTAGTGGCCAGGGCTTCGATTCTGCTAATGTTAACGAAATAATCGTGTCCCAATAGTGTTTCAATAGTATTACTTTTTGTGTTCAACAATACTATCGAAACACCACTATGACACGATTGTTACGCTTACATTAGTATAATCGAGACTCAAGAAACGTGTCATTTAATATGATCTATTACTGGATTCACTGGTATTGAGGTAAGTAGGAGATGAGTCAAAATAAAAATGATAAGCGATTAATCTAAATCAAACAGTCAATGAAAAAACCCATTACATGGTTATCAAATAATGTCTATTCTTATCTTATCCACAGAATAGAGATTGTACAACGTAAATAAGGACACTCCCCGTCCCGCCATAGAATCAATTACCTCACCCCACCCCGCATGTTCATGAAAGTGAAAGTGAAATAAGCTTTATTCAAATAAACTTAATTATTAAGTACTTTTGAATCGTCTATATTTTCCTACCACCCGTTCCAGACTTTTTTAGCTGACAAGAAGAACGGGCGCAAGAAACTTATCAGCTGTAACAGACTTGAATATATCGTTACCAGGTAATTACAACAGGGTGACAGAATTATTGGCAACAACATAGACTTTTTATATTACTTCAACAAAGTACTTACATTAGCAAGTTATGTGTTACATCATTTCCACGCATTTTGATCTTTAAGATAATCGTCAACTTTATAATAACCTTTACCCATGAGTGTTTTTAACATGGTTTTTAAATTCATGCAAAGGAAGATCAATCACTTGTTGTGGAACTTTATTAATAAAGGCTATGCCTTTCCCCATAAATGAACCTCTCGGTTTGTGCCTGTATAGACGTAGTCCTCATCTCCATATAGAAATTAGTTCGACTTTGTTACCCGAAATCTTTGACTACTCACAGAAGCCTCAAACAGCCATGGATCCTGAGCAGCGTAAGCTATCTTGCCATAAGTGTGAACCTCCCCCCTCGAAGGACTTATCTCCCCCAGGAGGGCTTGCAATAAAGTCGACTTTCCTGCACCCACTGTGCCTATTATCACTGTTAGGGTATCTGGTTTTATCTAAATAAAGATGAAATATTTATCAATAAAAAATTACTGAATTAATCCTCGACCATCTATACCTGGTATATGATCGAAGGAATTAATTACTCATACATAATCAATCACAGTTACTAGATACTGCCTTCCGGTCAAGATAATATACATAATAATACTATATCATCCCTGCGCAAAAGCGATTAATATGAATTGATATTCATGTTTGCGCTTTGTAGCTCAGTTGAGTTGATTGATACTCAAAGTGATTATCAAAAATATGTCAATATTTACCGTAAGATTGATATCGTCAAGTGCGGTCACTTTCTTCTCTAAAGCGTCGTCGTCTGTTTTGCTCCAGTGCGCCGTGTAATTTTGCATTGATATGAGCAATGGTTTAGTATTATCCTGAATCAAATCCATCTTAATGTCTGTCTGGTTGCTAGAAATCAATGAAAAAGTTTAGAATTTTACTTAATTATACCAGCAGATTAGTAGAACATTAACACACGCGTAGGAAGATTCCTAGATAATAATATTTTTATCGTTAAACCAATTGCAATGGATTCAAAAAACGAAATTTATAAATAAGGTACAAACTAACTTAAAAAAAAAAACTATCACAAAAAAATACGTCAATAAAGATACTCACCCATTCCCAATTTTCTCTGATACATCATTGGTACTAGTCTGTTTCTCATCAATAGTTATCAAATCTACACCATTCCTATTTTCTACCTCATCAAGCAGTAGAAAATCTTGCATCCTTTTCACACTCACAAGCGCTTCTAGCGTAGAAAAAATGGCGAAAGGGAGAATATCAACTAAATTTAATTTGATCATATCGTAGTAGCTGAATATAACGTATACTTTGGCTGCTGTGAGCTCTTTGTAGATTGTTGTGTATGATATAATACTTATCAATAGAGCCACTTTGGTATTCAGTTTCGAACATGACAGCATTACAGCATGTAGCCACGCCATTTTCTTGATGATGTTCATTTCTTTTCTGTTGACAGAAATAAATTTAGCTATAATAGTTCGACTGACCAGATTACATTTATTATTATTATCTACTATAGTAATCACTCTCTTTCATTGATTGCTTTTTCTGTAAAATTAAATATTGACTCACCGTCTAGCAAGACCGACTATTTTTGCAAACGGTTTTTCCCATGCATACATTTTTATAACCTCTATGCTTTGTATAACTTCGTTCATCATGCGAATCCTATTGTCCGTTCTAACTGTAGTCTCGTTCCGTAATTTGCTGGATACTTTACCGAGGTACCCTTAAAAACGACAAAAATGTAATGACGCAATTTATCGAATTAGCAGAAAAACTAAACGACGAATATTTGAAAGTAAAAAAAAATATTCCATGATACCCACCTTGCAAAGGTATGAACATCAGGATAAACGCAACGCCAAATAAACTGGCAGCCCCGATTTGTCGATACATGAGGTATATTATGATTGCACTCTCAACCGGTGCTCTTACAAGATCGGCTGCGAATAGAGCCGCCATATCGAATCTTTCGGCATCAGTCGTTAACAGATTTATGACGTAACCTGTTAGACCTTCGGAAGCTTTGCCCTCCGCGTTTAGATCTAGTCGGAGTAGCTGAGAATGGAACAAACACAATATAGTTAATAATCATCGAGCTAGTAATAAGTCTGCCACCATAATACTCCCATATCGAGGTATTCTGGGGCTTTAGTTATTATCTGACACAATATTTTATTGAATTGTTTTCATACCTTTCTATATATTAAAGAGCTGCAAGAAACTCGGATTTTCATGCCTAGCTCTAACGCCCACAATATCAACGGTTGCAGCATACTTGAGTGAATTATCATAAGTCTTAGGTCATGAAAATAATAAAGAAAATATTAATCACACATACATACAATGCGATTAATTTAACAATGTACAACAGACGTGAAGTGACTGTGGTGTGGACCTCTAATCCACAGGCGTAGCCTCCATCTGGGGCGACACGTAATCGACCCGGAGGAAATAAAAACCCTTAAAACCATGCAGGAAGATACTAGACTTCTTGGAAGCCTATAACTGAGTAGCGAGTTACAATAGAATTCAATAGATTATTTAGGTCGCAGTGACTACAGCTTCATCTAGAGCTGCATAGCCCCTAAAACTCAAAATAAATAATAATAATAACAACAGACGTGACCAACTTCACAGCGCTTGCGGTACAAAACAACGTATATCTATAAAATTTTCTCTTTTCCATACATTATCGAGCGAAGTCGCAGTGGATTACTGTCTATTGTCAATTTAATCGCTTTGTAAGTCATTAGCATTTTAATTTTACGGTAAATGGAAAATACATAGTGAATTAAAAGTACATTAACACGTCGACATACATTAGTTTATTAGACGCCATGAATCAAGGTTTTCTTAAAATATACATAATTATAATTTCGTTGAAACACGTAGGTCGTAAGTACTTATTATAAATGAAAAGTTCTAATCAATTAAAATTCATCTAAATGATATTATGGAAGTTCAACGCATAGCTTAGAGCCTTAGTAAGAGAATTCAATGACTTGAAGATTACCCATAATCATAAAGATAAAAGCCATCTTTTATATAAGATTAAATAGTAGATTATACAACAAGTGAAAAAAGAGGGAATTTAGTTCGAGGGACTAAGTTGGATCCCGAGAGCAGCGAAGGATTCTAGAGTTGAATCCCGAGCGTAGCGAGGGATTCAAAGGTAGAATCCTGAGCGAAGCGAGGGATACAAAGGACCGAGATGAAATTTTTTTTTCACGAGTTGTGTACTCTACTTTTTACCATTGACTGCGAGAAAAAAAAATAGCAGTACCTATAGTATTTATAGTTGTCCATCAGCCATTTTTGATGTCCCCACTGTGGGGCACAGGCCTTCCTTATGGGTGGTAAGGAGGACGGGCCATAACCCACCACGCGGGCCCAATGCGGATTGGTGGGTGTTAACGACTGCAAATGCAGCTGGGACCAACGGCTTAACGTGCCTTCTGAAGCACGGAGGAGCTCGAGATAATACATTTTTGGTCACCCATCCCATGACCGACCCTTGCGAACGTTGCTTAACTTCCGCAATCGCTGGGCCAGGCGCTAAACCACTGCGCCACCGAGCTAACTAAGAGGGAAACTACATGATCAATCTGGCATCAGTCCACTTCATCAGTTTGTATAGACTTTGGATTTTTTACAGTCTGAAGATCGTACCAGACTGATGGAATGGACTGATGCAACTAATCTCCCTCAAATATTTAAAAAAGAACCCAAATGTAAGACACTAAAAAGGACCTAATTAATTTAGCGGGATATTTTTTAGAAAAGAACCCAAAGATAAGACACTAAAAAGAATCTAAATAATTGTCATTTAATTGTAGAACTATAAATCTTTATCTATGGAATAGCTCCATACTTTCAGCACATTTTATTTTTTTACTCACTTCTGCAGGTGAAAATAATGGAAATTGCCCCCCTCCATGGCAAAGAATGCCCAACCAACGCAACCCGAAACGTAGAAAACTAACCAATAGCCCACCCAATACGAATTCAGATGTGCCTACGCAAAATCTTGTTCAAACCTCGAATAGATTTACAGGATTACCTATAGATTTAACCGGTGAATCAGAGAATATCCAAACAAATGTCAAAAAAGCAAGTAAGCCCCCACCAATTATATTGTATGGAATTGAAGATCTATCCAAACTATCAGAACTTTTAAATCAATCTGCACCGATTGGCAGTTATTCATACAAAATAATTAATAGAGATCAGCTACGAATAATGACACAAACACCTGAGGTATACAAAGATATGGTTGACCTCATCCGAAAGAATGGTCTCATTGGACACACATTCACGCAGAAGGACAAACGGTGTTATAGACTCGTTATAAAAAATCTCCACCATACAACGCCAAAAACTGCTATTATTGAAGAAATAGAAAAAACTGGGAATAAAGTCAGAGGTGAAATTGTATGTGCACTTTCGAGAAGAAATAAAAAGCCACTCAACATGTTCTTTGTGAATATAGAACCCAGTCTGAATAACCCCGAAGCAAAGAGAATAGAATACATCTATAACACAAAGGTAAAAATAGAAGACCCACGGAAAACAAACGAGCTCCCCCAGTGTACAAGATGTCAACAATATGGGCATACGAAAAACAACTGTATGCGCCCCTACCGGTGTGTCAAATGCGCAGAAGGACATAAGACCACTGACTGTCCCAAAAAGGATCGTAACACACCAGCTACTTGCACTCTTTGTCTTGGGAATCATCCCGCAAACTACAAGGGCTGCCAAGTATATAAAGAAATCAGAGCCAGGAAAATGGTACAGCCAATGCAAAAGAAAGTTGCAACGCAACAAAAACACCAGAAAAACAATGAAGTTCCCTTCCGCGTCGATGACTTTCCACCTCTAAAGACGAGTAGCTATGCTAGGCCTAATCGCGAAAACCCCACTTGTCCTGATACTCCTGATCCTATAACTACTGGGTACTGGGACAAAAAACCAGAGACAAATCAATCTCAGCCAACAAGTTCATTAGAACAGATTATCACCAAACAATCAGAGAAAATAGATATACTTTTACAACAATTGGGCACCCTATTGGGGCTCCTAACGACACTAATTTCCCAGAGTAAGAAATGAAGCACCTTCGTGTCGCAACATGGAACGTCAATGGCTTGTCTCCCAACAAGCAAGAAGTAGAGCTATTCATCCATCATAACAATATTGATATACTACTTATCTCAGAATCTCACATGATTGATGAGAGAATTGTCAGAATTAAGGGCTATGATATATACTACACCAATCACCCAGATGGGACATCGCATGCAGGAGCCGCAATCATAATAAAGGAGAACATCAAACATCATGTCCTTCCAAATTTTAAACATGAATTTTTGCAAGCAACTGTAATATCAGTGGATGATTGGCAGGGTCCACTCACTCTGTCTGCTGTGTACTGTCCGCCTAGGCATCGTATTGACGAACAAATGTTTAGTAACTTTTTTCAAAGGCTTGGCTGCAGATTTATAGCTGGGGGGGACTGGAACTCCAAGCATACCTATTGGGGTTCTAGGCTGATTACAACCAGAGGCAGAGAGTTGAAAAAGTCTGTAGATGCAAAAGTGTTCAATACTCTGTCAACAGGAGAACCAACCTATTGGCCATCAGACCCTAACAAAACCCCTGACCTGCTAGACTTCTTTGTGACAAAGGGAATCTCAGATCTTTACACAAAAGTAGAATCCTGCTTGGATGGTAGCTCCGATCATACACCTGTGATATGTACACTAAGCACAACGGTCATCTACAAAGAGCCCAGCGAAAAACTCTATAACGGCAGGACTGATTGGAAAGCTTTCCAAGAGTATATACAGGATGAAGCTGACTTGCATATACCTCTAAAAACAGAGGAGGACATTGAGAATGCTGCATGGTACATTACCAACCTCATCCAGACAGCTGCCTGGCTATCCACTCCGTATATCGAGTACAGTCCACAAAAGCATGACTACACATTGGAAATAAGAAATATGATATCTACAAAACGGAGGTTGAGACGACAGTGGCATACCAGCAGAAACTCCTGTGATAAAAGAGCACTTAACAAAGCACAAAAAGATTTAAAAGATTTAATCCAGGAAAATGAAGATGCTACACTCCGTGAAAAGCTAAAAACCCTATCACCCTACAAACCAGATGATTATTCTCTGTGGAAACTGACAAAAACACTGAAAAGGCCAAAACAACACGTGCCTCCATTGAAAAAACCAGATGGCAATTGGGCAAGAAAACCAGAAGATAAAGCCGATTTATTCGCTCAAACATTAAATGAAGTTTTCAAACCCAATGAGGCACATGCCATGTTTTCCGATAGGGAAGCTGATGACATTCTGAATAGTGACCAGCAGATGTCCCTACCATTACCACTCTGTACCCCCACAGAAGTTAAAAAACTTATCAGACAACTAAAGAGGAAAAAAGCACCAGGTTTTGACTTGATTACATCTGAAGTTTTGAATCATCTGCCAAAAAAAGGAATTGTCCTCTTAACTATACTCTTCAATTCAATTTTGAGACTTCAATATTTCCCGCTTATTTGGAAAGTTTCTGTAATCAATATGATTGCCAAGCCGGGAAAACCTCCAACGGAAGTTACTTCATATAGACCAATAAGCCTTTTGCCGCTGCTATCTAAGTTGTTTGAGAAGCTTCTGCTGAAACGTCTGCTGCCTATACTGGAAGAACAAAAGACCATCCCAGATCACCAGTTCGGGTTTCGGGCACATCATGGAACGACGGAGCAAATACACAGAGTGGCTCACACAATCCGACAATCTTTGGAAAGAAAAGAGTACTGCTCAGCTGTCTTCCTTGATGTGCAGCAGGCATTTGACAGAGTTTGGCACAAGGGTCTTTTGTGTAAACTAAAAATATGCCTACCGCACACGGCTTTCACCCTTCTTAAATCTTACCTTCAAAACCGGTTATTCCAAGTAAAGAATGGCGATAACTTGTCTTCTTTATACCAGATAGAAGCTGGAGTGCCTCAGGGCTCCGTTCTCGGACCAGTTCTGTACACAATCTACACTGCAGACTTGCCAATTTCCAAAGACGTCGTTACTGCAACATACGCAGACGATACTGCCATCTTATCGTGCAGCAAAAGTCACATATCAGCATCTTTACAGCTTCAGAAACACTTGAATGAAATCGAGTCATGGCTTAAAAAGTGGCGAATCCGAGCAAGTGCTACAAAATCTGTCCACATAACTTTTACCCTTCGAAGAAACAATTGCCCACCGGTGACTTTTAATGGCAACGTACTACCACAAGAGAACACTGTCAAATATCTTGGCATGCACTTGGACAGAAGGCTTACCTGGCACGAACACATTAAAAATAAAAGAGACCACGCTAACAGAAAATTCAATGACATGTACTGGCTGCTGGGCAGGCAGTCGTCACTTAGCCTAAATAACAAAATAATAATTTATAAATGCATCATCAAGCCCATATGGACCTATGGTATAGAACTATGGGGGTCTGCAAGCCACTCAAATGTAGAGATATTACAACGGTTCCAAAATAAAGCTCTGAAAACGATCAGCGGTGCTACTTGGTTCACACGAAACACTGAAGTACACGAGTACCTACAATTCCCAACAGTCAAGGAAGATGTAGAGAGGTTTACAAGTGCCTACAAACAAAGACTTCAAAGTCACAAGAATCAACTCGCACTCTCACTGCTAGACAGCGAACCGTCCACATCCAGGCTAAAGAGAAAACGAATAGCCTCAATATAACTAATCTCAAAAGTAATAAAGCTTATGCATACACGAGGTGACACATCACAGGATGTGAATATGCCCGAACTGCTCAACAAAATGACAACAAATCTGATTAAAGCTACTGGGCTGATTGCAGATAGACAAGACAAGACAAACGAAAAAAAAAAAAAAAAAAAAAAAAAAAAAAAAATTTTATTTTTTTTGTACCTAATTCATACGATGCGCGCTTGTTCCAAATTCAAAATATTTTTATTCACTCGGTGAATAAAACAGCGTATTATTCACTCTCATCGTTGAATTAAACGCACTTTTTCGAGTGGCGATGGTAAAAAAATACTTACCCGACTATTCCTGCCGCATATAAATACGCGTGTGTGATAGGAATTCCGGCATGTGATGGAGAAAAATAATTAAGGAGTCCCTCAAGGCATAACGGTATTGATAATCTGCAACAAAAATATTAGTTACGTTTATGACACCTATAAACATTTTACAAGAAGAAACGTAGGAAGTACAGCTTTACCATCTTGATTGTTAAACTGTGTAGTAAGCATCTATCTATTATCTATCACAACATTGAATTACATTTTGTGGGTTGCAAAAACTCTGGCTGTTTTCATGTAAACTACGTAAATGCCGAGGTAGACAAACGATAAATTATGGTCACGGCGATTACATCGTTTAAGTAGTCGCACATGTATTTTGTACCGTGACGTCGTTGTCCAAACAAATACAGAGAAAACAAAAAATACATAACGCAATAAAGGGGATTCCCAATGTTAAGTTGTTAAGCCAGTTGCCATAATTCTAAAAATAGCTGTTTTACTGTTACAAGAGGAGGAGCTCCATGGCCAGCCCAGCGATTGCGGAGGTTAAGCAACTTTCGCAAGGGTCGGTCATGGGATGGGTGACCAAAAATTTATTATTTTGAGCTCTTCCGTGCTTCGGAAGGCACGTTAAGTAGTTGGTCCCGGGTGCATTTGCAGTCGTTAACACCCATCAATCCGCATTTGGCCCGCGTGGTGGATTATCGTCCAACCTCCTTATCCACCCATAAGGAAGGCCTGTGCCCCAGCAGTGGGGACATTAAAAATGGCTGATGGTCGCGTTTACAAGATGGTCAGCGAAAATATTGTTACAGGTTAGGGATTATAATCCTTGTTATAAACCATTAGAAGTTGTTTCTGTTTATCATCCGAGTTTCCTAATGTTCATTAACTACACAACTAAATTAATAATTATGGCAAGTGACGTAATGTTTTCGCGGCTGAACAAGTCCAATTAATACTCACTTTACAGTAGTTTCACATATGGCGAAGATAGAATTAAATATGATGAAATTCAAGCCATATATTCTCAGAATGGCTCGCACAAGCGATGGTTTTTTGTGAACACCTGAAATGGAACTTAAACGTTACAATAATATAAACATAAATATAAAGCATGACGAGCTCGAGAAGTAATAGTACATTACAGCCGTGAACGGGAAGCTAGCGATTGCATTGTCGAGGATGGTTTGAAGCCCGAGCCGCAGGCGAGGGCTTTAATCATTCGAGGCAATGCAAGTAGCTTCCAGAACAAGGCTTGTATAGTGCTTTTCTCAAGAAATGCGAGGAAAAAAATATAAAAAAAAAACTTTTTCCAGTTTTCCAAACCATGAACTGGTTATAGCATTTGATATATCTTTCTTTTGATTTTGATGGCAGTAAGTTTTCTATTATTAATTTTGCTTCTGCTCTCAAACTTGGTGGCGTACATTCAATTGCCGTATCTATTTCACTGTCAGAACTCATTTTGTTATTTATTACACAATATAAACTGTATCGATATCAAATATACCGCTGAAAATTATTCCCGCCAGTTTTTTTTTTTTTGGGTGCATTCCAGCAGTTTAATCGCTCGAAGCGCCGAAAAGCAAAATGAGATCTATCATAGACAAATCCTCTGAGTAATCTTGAATGACGTGCAGCGCCATCTACCGCCGAGACGCAAAAATCCATCTCATTTCGCTTCTCGGCGGTAGATGGCGCTGTACATAATTCAAGATTACTTAGAGGATTTTTGTCTCTGATAAATCTGGTACAATACAATGTAATATTTATTTATTCTTATAGTAATATACTCTGTGCGCACCATTTTTTTTATTGTATCGTTATTATAGTACCTATTAAATAATTTTACCTTTATAATATTAACTATCTTGTCGTTGGCTTGCGTGCCAGAAAAAAGGAACTAAAGTTATGGCTGTATGGTGCAAATGTACCTTTGCTTTTTTTTGTTTTTGTGAACAGCTAAAACAAAAAAAAGAAGTTGCCGCAGACCACCCAGATCATCTTCGCACTGTACCTACTTCCCGCACTGGTGCTGTGGTGCGGGAAGTAAGTATTGAAATTCATTCCTGGCCTGAATTTTAAATTTAGAATGTGATGAACCAGACCCCCTCGGAAATGTGGAACGCCCCGCATTCCTTTTTCAAATGGAATGATAAGATTTCAGAGCATAAGTGAGAAAAGGCTTTTTTCTACACATGGGCGTATCTAGAGATATGGGCTTGGCCCCCACTTCCAGTGAAAAAGCTAGAGCAGCGTTGGAGTTTTGAAGGGCAATAGAAAATATATCAAGTTTTATGCGGGAGGGGCACCAGGCTATTCTGGGGAGGGTACGGCCCATCCGCCCCCCTTTTTTCGATTAAAAAAACTAATGGTGGTAACTCGAGGTTAGTTTTTAAAAAGAAAAGGATTTAAATGTTACTTTGTTTTTGCATTTCTTCCCTCCATTTTTTGCTAAGATTATCACCACGAGGCGCTGCTCTGTGCGATGGCATACACCTGTGAACAACTTAGTTTAGTTTTAACTCCATAAAATATTTCTTTTATCTCTTTAAATATTTCGCTTTCATTTACCTGTAAACATCTGATATGCTTAGTTGGTCTCTTCTACCTTTTGCAAATATTGGACGAGTGTACCTAAATAATAAAAAAATATTAGCCTGTTTTATAAATTCATTTTTGAAAAAACAAAAAACATTAAAATCTGGTGGTCGCAGCACAGACAGTTGCTCAACTTACCAAAAACAAAGTTTGGATAATAAATTCGCCTTTTCTCTGGGATTTTGTTCTCTTTCTATATTAAAATGTTTGGGATCCATATCTTACAGTTACAACTACTTTTCAATACTGAAAATGCGTAAGTCTATTTTAATGATCACTTCTGTTAAATATTGGATAGAGCCGAAGTCGCGTCACGAATGAGACAACCTTGTTTGGGCCAGATCGGATCTGAAAGAAAAGAAGCTGTCGTAAAAAAGGCTTAATTATCAAGATAATTATGAAATTACATAAAGTTACAGATGGGAAAACCAGAAATAATCCAGCACGTTCGTTTATCTTTTAGATAAGTATTTTTTTACGAGTATTTGTACAATGATTTCATTAATAGACTCATATTAGGTAGCCGGGTTTTTGCCACCGACTCATTGCTACGTATGCCGCCCGGGCATTCAATTTTTTTATTTATTTGATTAGTCACTCGAAAACCTCACTGGGTGTGAACCTGTACCATAAGAATAAATAATTATTTATTCTTATGCATGTATGTACCTTGCTTGATATACCTAGACATGATAACAGAAGTATCGAAAGCTCATTAAACATTGCAAGTATATCTAGACTACTAAAGAAAGTTTGAAACTTGCGCGATTGGGTAGAAAGGGAGTTTGTTTGAGGTTGCCGGGTCTGCAACCTCCACGCTTGTTCTCGCAAGGTCACGTCAGAACTATCGAGCCGAACTCTATGCAACCAACACAGGCAACGATAGTTCACAATCTATGGGCCTAGATTTTTGCTTATCGTAACGTAACACAGGGTCGATGGGTGTTTTGCATAATGATATATATTTTAGTATTGTCACATTTTAATTTTTAATGAATGGGGTGACTTGTGTAATGAAAATGTTGATTATCTTTGAGACATTTTTTGCAACATCATTATTATGAGCAGAAATCGACCAAGGGGTTTATTTGATAATTTAAGTGACTCAACAAGTACCTTATCAAACTATGAGTGGGTCGCCAGCTTCCTCATAGGCTATAGAGAAATTCTAAGCATGCCATATTTTAAAGCATAATAGCAGCAATCAAACTTCCAGACATAATAATAGCAGCCACCATAAGCTCGTTACCATGAGTTGTTTTATGTGTGCGAGCTGGCGACACGTGTCTACAGCTTACACATGCCGTTAAGGCAAACCAGTGAGGTTAGGGTTTTAGACTATAGTCAGAAATTTAGAGCCTAATTGCAGCAATAAGATCCAAAAAAACCAACCATCACACTCAAATACTCTTGAAACTACGAGCATAAAACTGTGTGCGAGCTGGGGACCCGTGTCACTGGCTTGCACAGCTGTATTTTCGTAATTATTTAAGCTACGATTATGTAATATACCTCAAAATTTTCAGCCAAATTGCAGCATTAGGCTCCAAATTTTTCAAAACTTTAACTCGAAAGGTTTTTGAGCTACGAGCCGATATCTATGTGTAAGCTGGGGACCCGTGTCGCCAGCTGACACATGGTGAATTGCTGTAACTGTATATGTTAGAGTTTCGTTTTAAAGATCAAATGATATGTTATAATTGCAGCACACACGAGGCAAAATTTCAAATCTCTGGGCCTCTTAGTTTCGAAATTATAAGCCAAAAACCGTTTTCCCGCCAAAAAATTCGAAAAAATGGCTCGGAAGCGGCTAATCGTGCCGTTGCCGTTCCGTGCGCTACACTATTGCAATCGAATTTGAACCTAAGAGCTAGTATTATTTTGAGTCATTTTAATTTGCGCTCTCGATCGTTTTAATTTATGTACTGACAATTTTAGTCTAAGAGGTAGGAGCTGATATAACTGGTTACCTAATAGCTGTAAGCTGATATAACTGGTTTAATATAAAAGCAAAGTCTATTTATATAGGAATATTTATATCGCTAAGGTATAGGTACTTTATTTTAAGGCGCTGCTTAATCGAATTTTCTGGTTTTTGAGGGGGTGCGGCAGACGAAGCGGTGTGCGAGTGCAGCGGCGCCCCTCCCGCGCCGCACCTCACCTGCGAGTGCAGCGGTGTAGACTGGGCCGCATTTAGAAAATTTTTGTTTGATTTTAAATTATTTGCTGTTATGAATAAATTTCATGTTCTCTGATCAGTCCAGGGTGAACAAAACTTTGAATTATATTTTGAGATATTATATAATAAGAACCTATACTTTTTATCACGTAAACGAGCTTTGAGAGTTATAAAAATTAGTTATAATATTTTTCTATACAAAATTTGAACACCATTTTCACCCCTTATCAATCACCAATCATGTCCACCGCGTTGGACTTCAAAATAAATGTTATTTTTGCAATCGTCATCCCAGAAAAAAACAATAACGACATCCATATCTATTTAAAGGTTTTTTTACCCCTTTTCATTCATTTCATGCGTTAGATTTCCATCCATAAGCCTAAATTATAAATTTAGCGATATTTACTTCGAAAATGAAGGATTTTCTACAATACATAACTTCATCCGCCTTTTGACCACTTTGGGGGTAGAATTTTAAAAAACGCTGAGACCCGTATTTATTAATTTTCAATCGTCAGCCTAAACAGAAAATTTGAAGATCCTAGCTTAAAAGCTGAGGGACTTTCATACAAACTTTCATCCCTTCTTTCATCTCCTTAGGGATGGAAGTTTCAAAAATCCTTCCTTAGTGGATGCCTACACTGTATAAGGTATCTGTGTGCAAAATTTTAAGTCTCTAGGTCAAGCGGTTTGGTCTGTGCGTTGATAGATCAGTCAGTCAGTCATTCAGTTTACGATTTTATATATTAAGAAGATAAGATAGTAGGGTGAATATGCCTAATACCAGCCCCCCAAGGATTTTTCAAATTTGAATCTCTGTTGTTGCCACAATTGCGATCTTAAAAATATTGTTGACACAGTTTTAGGTAGGTTGATTAGTCTTTATTACGAAAGTAGTAGTTAGTATTACGAAATTTTATGGGAAAAAAATAAATAAAAAAATATTAAAAACACGACTGTATGACAAAAACGAACTAAAAAGTTAAATAACAAGAGTGTCATTGCAGTCGGGGGACCGTTTCATGGAACAATTTTTGATCATAGAGGTCCCCCGACTGCAATGACACTCTTGTTTTTTAACTTTTTAGTTCGTTTTTGTCAGGCAGTTGTGTTTTTAATATTTTTTAATTTATTTATTTTTATTTCACAGATTTTAGTGACAAATTATATATTAAGATAAATATTTTAATAGAAAATACTAGAAAAAATCGACCCGTCTGAACTTTTCTATTAAAATATTTATCTTAATATAAAAATAGCATTGTGAATGCCTAAAATCTAAAAATTCCAATTCCAAAACGCTGACTAGCATTTTGTCAGTATGTACACAGGGTAATATGCCTAGTTAGCCGGCCGCCTCCAGTTATCCGGCCCCCCAACAGTTTTTCGAATAAAATAAGAAATTCGTGGCAATTTCTTAACAATTTGGATATTTTCCTGGCAACACTGTTATCGATCTATCGAATGGTATGGACGCCACTAGCGAAACGTTACGTAATATTTTATAATTTGTGTTTACGTTGAAGCCCGCATCCGGGTCGATTTCGCAAGTGGAGATAAAAAAAAAATAGTGGAGAGCTCTTGCCAAATAGTCAATATTGTCCTTCAGGGCATCGATAAAAGGTAAATATTTAGTTTGTTCTCAAGGTAATGTTGTTATTTATTACTGTTTTAATGTTAAATATGGCATAATAAGCAGATATTTAGTAATATCAAGGGGCCGCCTTACTAGACAACGAAACCACATGTTTCCAGTATATCGGCCGGGGGCCGGTTAACTGGGACTGAGCTCGATATAATGTTTTGTCTCTTTTTGTTAAAAGAGTGATTCTATAGAAGAATGTATAATGCTATCCCTTTTTATTAAATTTAAAGTACTTTGTGTCTAGTACTCGGCCGTCTAAATGTGCTTGTATATGAAGTTGATTTTTTTTGTATGGAAACGGGTGGCCGGATCTACTGGGTGCTTGCCCAGTGTACCGGCCTCCTAGTATACACTAGGAGGCCGGTATACTGGCTATCCTGCAAAATACTACTAGTACACCTGCCAGCTTTGAAATTTATCTACTAATAATATTAATTGTTTGTCTCTTGTTATTTCCGATGTGTATTTTAGCGAATTACTCAAACGATTGCTACTGCATTGAACGATGTGGTTTTTTCTTCTCGTCATGTTCTTTGAAAGGCGGCCGGTATACTGGGCAATGGAAATAGGAGGCCCGGAAATAGAAACAGGGGGGCCGGGCACTGGGCAAATCGTACTTTTTTAGAAAATAATTTCTAATGACAAAACCGACTAATGATAAAATAGTTGGGATCATTACTGTTGTTTGTGTAGGTACCGAGTGCAGACTGCAGACCGAACTCGAGGCGCGTAGGTATTTGATCGAAGTATGGCTCGCTTTTCGACTATTTGTATGAATTTGGAATAGGGTGGATATGCCTAACTCCAGCCCCCCCCCCCTAATTCCAGCCCCCAATACGTTTTTGCTTTGCTTTAATTAAAAAACAATAAAAATCGGAAACTGTTTAATGGAGCCACATCCCTAGTTAATCCTCGACGTTGGAAATCAGTATTACCCCGTCACGACACCTACAATTCACACAACGACCAAAAATGTCCACCGAGACCGAATAGAGGTGACTATGTTTGAAAAACAGCATAAAACATCGATCGATGCGAACTTTGGGAAGTGTGTTTATGAAGGCAAGATGCAATTTTTTATAGTTTTAAACTTTGATACTAGTAATAGATTAGTTAGATAACGTTTTAAGATTACAAATTTGCAGTTAAATTTACTAATTTCGAAAAATTTGGGGGGCTGGAGTTTGACTATGTGATTTTCCAAAACTTTCTATTATCAGCCGGGGGCTGATGTTGGGTATTTAACTTTCGTTTAAGAAATCAATCTCATCTTAATTTGCTCGTCTTTAGGTTGGAATTTGTAGTGCTATTCACTAGAATTACTAACCCTGCACCCAATGGCCTAAATACAGCCGGGTGAATAATGTTTAATTCCTAAGTTATTTGTTCTTCAAATTAGGGGCTGATATTAAGAAATACATAAGAACCTAACATCAGCCGGTCATCAAAACTTTACGGCAATATACAGGGTGTTTTCAAATGATTTTTTTTTTGTTTTTTTTTATATTAGACTAGCTTCCGCCCGCGACTTCGTCCGCGTGGACATTCGATAAAATCCTCATGTTTTAATTTCATTAAATTCTGATCAGCCGTTTTTACGTGATTAGGCGGGTTCCCACCAAGCGCGCTGCCTCGCGAGGCAGGACGTTTGCCGCACGGGCCTCGCACGAGGCTGCTCGCTTCGTGGGAACCCGCCTAATCACGTAAAAACGGCTGATCAGAATTTAATGAAATTAAAACATGAGGATTTTATCGAATGTCCACGCGGACGAAGTCGCGGGCGGAAGCTAGTTTATAATATTCAGAATTGTATCCAGAGATATTAGTATCCCGTTCCCAATCCCTCCCTGTCCCTGTCCCCGTCCCCTGGATGTGCATGTCCAGGTCCAATCATGTCCACCGTGCGACTACAAAATAAATGTTATTTTCGCAATCACCATCCCATGAAACCTCAAGAACGACATCCACATCGATTTTCATGTTTACTTACCCCATTTACACCTTAAGGGATGATTTTCAAAATAACAAAATATGTGTTTGCCTATTTATTTTTAGACATGCTCCTACGAATTTTAAAGTTGTAATGTCTATTTTATATTATTTTACCATACAAATTTTGAACCCCATTTACACCCCTTTAGGGGTTAAATCATGTCCACCGTGTTGGACTTCAAAATAAATCTCATTTTCGCAATCACTATCCCATAAAACCTCAAGAACGACATCCATATCTATTTTTGGGTTTTTTACTCTCTTTTCACCCCCATTTCATCCCCATAGGGGTTGAAATACTACCAATAACAATATACGTTACGTTAGATTTAAAGCCATAAGCCTAAATTATAAATTTAGTTATTTTTACTTCGAATATAAAGGATTTTCTTCAATACACAACTTTATCCCCCCTTGACCCCTTCGGGGGTAGAATTTTGAAAAACGCTGAGACCCGTGTTTATTAATTTTCAATGTTCAGCCTAAACACAAAATTTCAAGATCCTAGCTTCAAAACTGAGGGACTTTCATACAAACTTTTGACCCCCGTTTCACCCCCTTGGGGGATGAGTTTTGAAAAATCCTTTCTTAGTGCACCCCTAGGCCGCAAAAGAAACCTATGTGCAAAATTTCAAGTCTCTAGGTTCAACGGTTTGGGCTGTGCGTTGATATCTCACTCAGTCAGTCAGTCAGTCAGGACTCTGAATTTTATATACATAGATGTAAAAAAAAACATAATAATCAAAATCATACTTATTATCATCATAATAATCAATCATAGAAACAGAAAAGAAATTCAATTCAAAAATTGTATATCGATATTCACTTCTTGGAAAACGCTTTTATAGGTTTCAAATAATTAAAACGATCTCGTACTCGTTGATTATTGTATAAGTTATTTTTTATTACGCAATATTTAATATATTTATATATTCTAAGTTGATTAATATCTACAGGAGAGGTATAAGTTTCAATGACTTGTTATGGGAACCATAATTTTAAAGCCTCTAGTATTTTATTATCATTATTAGAGTTACCAAACGAATATTCTTTAATCTCATACAAACATGGTTGTTTTATTTTGGAACAGCCTGTACCCGGCTGGAATTAGGGAACAAAGCGGCTGATATTAGGGCAAAGACGGCTGGAATTAGGGTTTTTCGCCCGTCGTGCAATTAAACAATTCTCTTTTTTTCTCATTTTCGTAATAAAGATCAATCAAGCTACCTAAAACTGTATCAACAATAATTTTAAGACTGTAATTGTGGCAGCAACAGAGATTCAAAGTTGAAAAATCTTAGGGGGGGCCGGTAATAGGCATATTCACCCTACTTGGATTTGTAAATTTTTTTTTGTTTTCTAATTCTACGACACATCCGTCGCAATTCTTTGTTCCTTTTGTTTCCCATTTTACACACACACAATACATGAATAAATAATAATAAATAATAATAATAATACAGTCAAGTTCGTACAAAACTAGGTACCTATAAAAACAAGTCACAGTCACAAGACGTAAAACTACACTAAATCTATTTTATTTATTACTAAAACCTAAAACTACAAAACAAACACCTAAAACTATTACTTGGCACTAAATAAAATTATTTATTTACTTAAAACAAACAAAGTTTGGAAAGACGAGACCGACCACGCTACGATAAGAAATATAAAATGAAAAGTACAGCCCCATTCTCAATACCACCCGATGCATGCCCCCGGCCTCGGGCGTTCACCCCGCCCGCCCGCGCCAGATCTCTGTGTTTGCCGAAAACTAGCAAATATTTTTCTAAGTGCATTGCTCTTTTCATTTTTCAGGCGCTAAAAAACCTGTTTATTTTGATTTTAATAGTGATCCATAACATTAACATTCTTTTTTTTTATATAACTCTTTAATTCGTCTTATGTTCGATTTATAATTTGAGAAAAATATGCTAGTTGCCGCTGAAAATATCGAGTACTACGCGACGAAAAATCTTTTTAGAAAAATCATTTTTTTTCACTAACTAAGCTTTTACTTGAAATTTTTTATAGCTAAGTCTCTAATTCAGGATATGTCAAATACAATTATATTTTTTTCTACCTTTCAAAATGAGTGGATTTTTTTAGCTATGCGACAAAACTTTATATGTTTTCATTGACGCTACGTTTTGCAGCTCCTTAAGGAGCTTAAAATAATAGGGATGTTGACTAATGAATAAAATAACGAAATACTAATAAAAATCGTAAACATATTAAACTTTTAGAGTAGCTTGTATACCTCTTGGTTTTATATATTGCATATTATTTGTTTTATGACCCTTCAAAGTTGGGTGGACAAGTCCATTTAAAAAGTATAAAATTTATTAAAATAAATAATACCTTTAATTAGTCCGTAAAATGTTTAGCAAATTTGTCTAAGAAACGATTTTGATAAACACAATATTTAATATAGCTGCCGAACAAATTTCCTACGCGTTGCATACAAACTAGCACGGCGTGACGTCATAACGTGCAAGCCATTAGTATGGAGCGTTTTTGATCGAGTCCATTTGTGTGCATTTCACACTGTGATATCTCGGGCAGTTTTCATGCTAGCGAATTAATTCTTTTACCAATGTTTCTTTTTTTGAGAGGTAATTTATGTAACATAAAATAAAAAAAATAGTCAACATCCTTATTAATGCAACCATGTAAAAGTAATCATTTCGCACCAATGAAACTTAGTATTGAATAATTCCGATTATCATGTATGGTCTTCATCATCAGTTCCATTTCACCAAAATGGTACTTTCCGAAAGCAAATGCATAGGTTACTTAAGAAAATACCAAAATCGCTATAGGTGTCCCTATAATATTTGAAGAGTTTCCTTGATTTGTCCAGGAACCCATCATTAGATCCTGACTTCATGATAATGGGACCAACTTGGAAGTAATATACTTTCAAACAAAAAATCAATTTTTCAAATCGGTCCAGCAGTCTTCGAGTAATCGAATAACATACACAACTCCTCCTCTTTTTAAAGTCGGTTAAAAAATTTTAGTTATGTTGATTATTTGCTCCAAATGTGCCTAGGTATACCTATTATAGTCGACTTGTGACCGCCCGCGACTTCATCTGCGTGAAAAGTTTATTTGTTCTTTTTTAATCTCTTTTTATCCAGTTAATTAATAAAAAATCCTGTGGTTTTATGGTCTTTTTTTTAATGGTAACGATGTTTTGTATAATCGCAACATCCCTATTTGAACTGATCGAGTGATCAAAATTTATAACCTAATAAAAACGTGTTAATAAAATAAAATAAAGTGCCTATACCTTAGCGATATAAACATTCCTATATAAATAGACTTTGCTTTTATATTAAATTAGGTAACCAGTTATATCAGCTTCTACCTCTTAGACTAAAATTCTCAGTACATAAATTAAAACGATCGAGAGCGCAAATTAAAATGACTCAAAATAATACTAGCTCTTAGGTTCAAATTCGATTGCAATAGTGTAGCGCACGGAACGGCAACGGCGCGATTAGCCGCTTCCGAGCCATTTTTTTGAATTTTTTGGCGGGAAAACGGTTTTTGGCTTATAATTTCGAAACTAAGGGGCCCAGAGATTTGAAATTTTGCCTCGTGTGTGCTGCAATTATAACATATCATTTGATCTTTAAAACGAAACTCTAACATATACAGTTACAGCAATTCACCATGTGTCAGCTGGCGACACGGGTCCCCAGCTTACACATAGATATCGGCTCGTAGCTCAAAAACCTTTCGAGTTAAAGTTTTGAAAAATTTGGAGCCTAATGCTGCAATTCGGCTGAAAATTTTGAGGTATAGTACATAATCGTAGCTTAAATAATTACGAAAATACAGCTGTGCAAGCCAGTGACACGGGTCCCCAGCTCGCACACAGTTTTATGCTCGTAGTTTCAAGAGTATTTGAGTGTGATGGTTGGTTTTTTTGGATCTTATTGCTGCAATTAGGCTCTAAATTTCTGACTATAGTCTAAAACCCTAACCTCACTGGTTTGCCTTAACGGCATGTGTAAGCTGTAGACACGTGTCGCCAGCTCGCACACATAAAACAACTCATGGTAACGAGCTTATGGTGGCTGCTATTATTATGTCTGGAAGTTTGATTGCTGCTATTATGCTTTAAAATATGGCATGCTTAGAATTTCTCTATAGCCTATGAGGAAGCTGGAGACCCACTCATTATCAAACTTGATCTAGTTTTTTCTGATTAAGGCGAGGACGCAAAAAGCAGAGAATACTGTTTGCCAAAGAAACTGATTTAGTTATGTAAACAAGTTAAATATAAATGTAAAAAAGAATAAGGTAATTGTGTAATAGAATGTCAATAAATGTGCATCAGTATTTAATTTACTTCAATTACTAGTATATAGTATTATAATATGTATTATCTGTGCTTCAATGTAAAAGGTTAAATCCTTACATTTTCCTGTTTATTTGTTTATTTTATTGGAAAACCAACAGCAACAATATTACTATAAGCTACAATATGTTAAACAGAAAGCCAATTACAGGTTTTCACTTATAGCAATTAATTAATACAATAGGGGTGTGAACATTGTGTATTGGCTGTTACAGAAATGACACTTTAAGTAAGTTTCACACAGTATTGGATAAAATTGGTACTATTATAACTTTCTGAAACATTTTACAATTTTTGTACAATAGGTAACAACAGTACTATAAAATTCTGTTTTCGGTGAGCTTGTTGTCATGGAGATAAACAATCAATGTTTTACAATCATGCATAAGCCGTACTCATCGCGATAACGCAAATATAAAACAATTTGTAATTTCATAATATCCATTACTTATAGTATTTTTTTATTTTAATCAGTACATACAATCATTTTCCCGCCTAGTTTCAAATAGTTTAATGCAAACATTTTTTTTTTACCGATTAGTTACTTACTGCTAAGAAAGCCTTCTTTTCCTAAATTAATCAAATTAAAACATTAATGTAATTCTAAATTAATTCTTGTAAAATAGACTCATTGTTTTGTTAGTGTTAAATAAAATACCAGCAAAATTAAAAGTTACCAAAATATTGCACAACTTGCGAAAGGTTATCTTAACTCATCAACGAACAGCTTAGATTTCTGAAATAACCCTTGAATAGTTTAAATTAAGATAGCGATTGTTTTGTAAATAAAATAAATGTACTTACCCAATTATATTTTACTAAACAAATAATGAAATATCTTAATAAATTGAACTATCGCGTAGCGGCGCGGCGCGGCACCATACCATTCACTAATGCGGTCAAACACAGACTATTTATATATATTTTTTTGTGTAATGTCATGTCTACTCTGATCTGACTGTGAGAATCTGACGCCGGAACGTCAAAACTTTGTTCATGAGGCGGGAATTTCAAGTGAAAGGGCGAAAATTTTTCTGTAGTTTGGAAATCTTTTTCCAACTTTTATTTTAATTGCATATTTTACTTAAATTGTTGTAAATAGACTATATTTTATTCTTTTGTAAATAAACAAGATGTCTAGCGGTGAGGCCGGGGGTGAAATCCCCCCGGCCACCAAAGGCCCGGGTTCGGGAAAACGCGCTAGAAAAATGAATCTAGAAGAAAACAATGTAAGCGGCGGTGGTGAGGACAATTTAGACTTTCTTCCTTTTCTTAAACCTAACTATAAAAGACTATACCCAGAAAATTCTACAAACTATGAATTTAAAGTGTTCGTCGAAAGTGACAATAGTGCTGATCGTTTGGGCAACAAAAGTCCCATTTACTTGAATCACATATTTACAACAGATGTAAAAGGAGTGGTGGCCATACATAGGGTCAACGCGAGCAAAATAGCGGTTGTATTCAAGCAATACAACACTGCCAACAATTTTATAATGAATGCTACATTTCTGGAGAAATACAAATTAAAGGCTTATATCCCAGCAGCTCAAATTGAACAAACTGGAATAATCAGACATGTTCCAAATAACATATCAAATAAAGAATTGTATTATAAGTTAACATCCCTTTATGAAATCATTGCTGTGCGACGCTTTATTAAAAAAGTTGGCCATGAAAAAGTCCCTTTGCAAACAGTCAGTATAACTTTCCTTGCAAATTCATTACCTGACAATGTACAATATGACTTATTTTCTTACCGGGTATTTGAGTACATTCCTCCTCTGCAGCAATGCTATAGATGTTTCAAATTTAATCATTCAGCAAAGGTTTGTAACGGCAAACAGCGCTGCAGCGTTTGTTCGGGAGAACACTATTATAAAGAATGTGATAAACCCAATGATTTAAACTGTGTTAATTGCAGTGGACCACATTTAGCAATCTCGAATTTATGTCCTGTTAAAATTAAAAAAAATCAAGAAAAGAAAAACAAAGTTACTTACGCAGGCACTGTTGCTTTTACAAACGAAAAAAAGTACGAAACTGAATTCCCAGCACTTGTACATAATAATAATAATGTAAATAAAATGAACATTGAGCAGGGACGCCCTGCTGTTCATGTACAAAAAACTGTAAATAAGACTCAAACTACTAAAGTTGCTACACAAAAAACTCTGTCATTAGATGAATTGAAAAGCCAATTAATTAATAACGTTGACATAACTAATGCAATAGTTCGCACTCTTATTGCTATAGCTAACAAAGGGGACGATACACCAATTAATTCAAATTCAATTAAAGATTTATTAGTTAAAAATCTTTCTTAATGGATAATAGCGGTCCTAAAACGTCTGTATTAAGAATAGCTCAATATAATATACAAAGTATCTATAATAAAGTGCCTCTTTTGATTAATTTCCTTCGAGAAAATGATATTGATATCTGTTTATTAAATGAAACTTGGTTAAAAGATGGTAAGCCTTGTAGAATACCAGGCTACAACATGTTGTTTAAGAATGCTTCCAATCAACATGGTGGAGTAGCCATTCTTATTAAACCATTCCTAAAATATAAACCTCTTACAACTGTTTTTTATGAAGAATTACAAACTGTGGCATTGTCTCTATCTTCTTCTCGTGGCGACATTACTATTCTGTGCGTTTATTGCCCTCCTTCAGGTCCCCTACGTACTAATAACTTGCGTAACATTATTCGTAATCTTCCGAATCCTATTTTCGTGGCTGGAGATTTTAACGCTCACCACATAGCTTTTGGTTGCTTATCCAACAAAAGTAGAGGTGAGCATTTGTATACTCTTATAGATGACTTAGACTTATGCATACTTAACGAAGGTAACGTAACTACTATGCATTATCCAAATCGTAATCCATCTGCTATTGATATTTCTTTGGCTAGTCCATCTATAACACCTCTTTGTAAATGGTCAGTCCATGATGATAACATGGGTAGTTATCATTTTCCGACAATTACTGAAATAACTCTCGCAATAGATCGTTATAACATTAATCCTCCTATGGATAAGTTTCTATATAGTAAAGCTGACTGGATTAAATATAATGAACTTTCGAAAACTTCTTTTGATAATATAATCCCTAGTCTAGACGATCCTCTTAGTTCTTATGATGCTTTTTGTAATACACTTGCCACCCTGAAATCAGAGTGTGTACGAAAACATTCAAAAACTTCAGAACACAAAAGTAGACCTCCAAAACCCTGGTGGAACGATAAATGCAAGGAATGTGTTATTAGATCAAAAGAGGCTTTAAAATTATACAGACGATTTCCCAGCATTGAAAATTATATTGATTATAAGAGAGCAGATGCTTTAAAAAAGAGAACTATTGCAGAGGAAAAAAAGAATAGTTGGAGATCTTTGTGTGACAGTTTTAATAGAATGACACCCATCTCAACCATTTGGAATAATATTAAAAGATTTAAAGGAATTAAAACAAATACTAAGTCCTATTGTGACGAATTTATTCCACAATTTTTAAATAAATTATCAAGTAATGTTTGTGAAAGTACAGATAATCTAAACACTCTTTTTAATTTACACAATAATGATATTAAATCAAAACATTTATTGGAACCTTTTACATGGTGCGAATTCTTGATTAGTCTTGAATCTCGGAAAAACACTTCTCCTGGTTTAGATGATTTTCCTTATATGTTAATTAAAAAATTAAATATTAAAGCTCAGAAACTATTTTTAAATATCCTCAATAATCTTTGGCTCAAACAAATAATTCCACAATCATGGAAAACTCAATGCGTTATCCCAGTTCTTAAACCAGACAAACTTCCTGATAATTGTGACTCCTACAGACCCATTTCATTATCTTCATGTTTAGGAAAAATATTTGAAAATATGGTTAAACTACGTTTGGATCATTTCACAGAATCTAATAATATTATTCCTAATATTCAATATGGCTTCAGACGTGGTAGAAGTTGTGCTGACAGCTTTACATGTCTCATCTCTGATCTGAAAAACGGAAAACAAAATAATAAGAGTGTGGCATGTGCCTTTCTTGATGTTCAAGGGGCATTTGACAATGTTCAACCAGAAATCTTAGTTCATGTGTTATCGGGGTTAGGTATACCGGGTCTACTCTGTAAGTGGATTTATGAATTTCTTATTAATCGAATCTTATATGTTAAATTCAATAATATCTTACATGGCCCTAGAACTGTCTCTAAAGGCACAATGCAGGGCGCTACATTGTCCCCTCTACTCTATAATCTATACACTGCTGAAATATGTAAATATGTAAATACTGAAAATATAAATATTCTGCAGTTTGCTGATGATTTAGTGATTTATAATGTAAATAATAATATTGATACTGCCATTGAAAATGTAAATTCAGCTCTTTATAACTTAAAAGTATATTATGATAAACTACAGTTAAAAATTAATCCATGTAAAAGTAGTGCAATGATATTTAGCAAAGATTTTCCTTCTACGTCAGTTATGTACAATGATCTGCCTATTCCTGTAGTTAACCAACATAAGTTTCTAGGTGTTATAATAGATAAAGATTTATCCTTTAAACCTCACATTAGTTACATTCTACAAAGAGCAATGAAAGGGCTAAATATTATCAAATGTTTAGCTGGAGTATCTTGTGGTGCAGACCCACTGACCCTTTCCATACTATATAAAGCTATTGTAAGAAGCCATTTTGATTATAGCTGTATTGCTTATCATGATAGTAAATATGTACATAAACTAGACATAGTGCAGAATAAGGCTTTGAGAACTATATCTGGGGCCATGTGTTCTACTCCCATTAGAGCTATGGAAGTTGAAACAGTTATAATGCCACTTTCACTTAGACGTTTATTACTTATAAAAAGATTTTGTGTAAAACTGGTATGTACAAATAATCAACAAGTTGTTAAAAAGATAGTACCTTATCCAATACCAGTTCAGACTCCATTAACCACTGCCTCCGATATGCTTAGTCATAAATTTCCAAAATTGCCCCATATTCTTGTTGACCTGGAAGTTAAATACCAAAAAATACAAAAATACTGTTTGTGGCCATTCTACTCTAAACAGTTTTGCACATTAGTCAATGAAGTAAATATTGTCAAAACACAGATAAATAATAATTTAGACTTACAAATGTTTTTAGATGAGAACAAATATTATACATTATATACAGATGGTAGTAAAACTGATTCCCATGTCAGAAGTGCTGTATATGATCCCCAGATAAAGTTTTGCCAAAGCTTTATACTTGATTCTACTTGTAGTATTTTTACAGCAGAGGCGTATGCAGTTTTTGAAGCACTTAAACGTATTTGTACTATAAATAGTTGTAAATATTTTCTTATATTGACTGATTCTCTAAGCTTACTCACATGTCTAGAAAATTACACTGTTCACTTTAAAACCAATTACATTGTTTATAATATAAAGGAACTTCTACTTAACTTGAGGCAAAAAGGTATCGAAGTTGCCTTTCTGTGGATTCCTTCACACAAAGGAATCACTGGTAATGAAATAGCTGATAAGACTGCATATGAAGGAACAAACTCTTTAGATGTAAGGTACATAACAGAGATTACTGATTGTCATTCTGAAATAAGAAAAGATGTGTTATTATTATGGGATGATGTCTGGAACAAAGATAAAGAAACTAAAGGCAAATGGTACGGAAGCATACAAGAAAGAATACCTGTAAAGCCTTGGTACGCTAAGTTGAAGATAGCTAGCCGGGACTTCATTACAACCATGAATAGACTACGTTTTGGCCACCATAAAACTCCTGCACATTTGGGACGACTCAAGATAATACCATCCAATTTATGCTCTTACTGCAATAGTGATCAAGTACACATTCAACATTTGTTATTTAAATGTAATCAAATCAGTTCAACATCCAGCGTCTTTTGTTGGCGTGCGAACTGTCAGTGGATGAAAGTGATACCAGTGATACTACTAATGATAATAATGCTAGTGAAAATAACGAAACCCGCCGCTTACAAGACTATTTAAAAAGTTCTAAAAACTTTGTACCATTTTACAATTATATAAAATCTACCATAGAAAAGCTGTAAAAGAAATGAGAAGTCACCAAGACATGGCTTAAAGGACTTTGCATCCAAGCCAAAAATCTTAAAAAAAAAAAAAAAACTTTGTTCATGTTGCCAGTTTATCACAAAATATACATAAAATTGATAGTGAATTTATTCAAGTTTTGAGATGCGGGATTTATCGGAAATTAAGTAAATTGCACGGTTTTAGGACTTTGTAGTTGGCTACTTTTTTAACCTCTAGGGGGGGCAGCTGCCCCTCCCTGCCCACCCTTGGCCAATTAATTATCGCGCATAATAGGGAACATGCATCATTTTTTTTGTATCAAAATCAAAAGTATAATGCTTTTCTCTTACGTTTTTTTCTCGTGATAGTTACTTGAAGTATCAGCACCCGTCGAAAACGCTCTATACAAAACGGTCAACATTTGTGACGTCACTCGTATGTCACGTTTCAGGCGCATTATTATGGAGTTAGCCAAGAATTTTCAAATATCTCCCTAAATATTGCGTTTAAAAGCCTTTCAAAAATGTGACAGACAAATGAATGACAAGCGTTTTCAATTTGGCATTGAAAATGCTTGGCCTAGATCATAGATATAGTATATTAGAGCTTTATCCGTTTGATACATAGATATAGTATATTAAAAGGGGTAGATGCGCTACCGAGCGACCGGGTGTAAGGGATAGATATATTATGACGTCAAAATATGGGGTTGCCATGATCAGAAAAAGTACCCTTAACGGGGTAGCATCCGTTAATGTGCAGATTACTAGTTAAAGCACGGAAATCGTCTACTTTAAGAAAAATTTCGGTACTATTATGTATTCTGTGCTTTAAGAGGATTGTCAACCACGTGGTCTCCATACAAACGGCGATAACGTTTCCCACCCTCTAAACCTTAACCTACAGCAATGAATTTTTGGTATGTTTTTGAAATGCCTAAAAGCTAGGGCTGTACGTTTTGATTTTTAAAATATTCATTGTAGATTTGAAAATATTGGCACTTCTGTGTTTTGTATGAAATCACTAAAATGCAAATATTTCGAAATCTATTATAAATATTTAAAAAATCAAAACGTACAGCCCTTGTATTTAGGCATTTCAAAAAAATACCAAAAATTAATTACTGTAGGTTAAGGTTTAGAGGGTGGGAAACGTTATCGCCGTTTGTATGGAGACCACGTGGTTGACAATCCGCTTAACTGACTCGACCAGTTAATCTGCAGATTAACGGATTCCGTACTTTAACGGTAACATACGTATACATAGAATAGAAATGAAAATAAACTTTATTCGCAGTAATTGTGGTACAGCAGAGATCTTAATAAAATGTTTAGACAATTCGCCATTTTCAGCATGCAAAAACTCAGTATAATTATAAATGGTATTAAGAAAAATAAAAACACGTCTTCCCTGCTAAAATCGAACTAAAGTTAAATAACAATCGTCATTGCAGTCGGGACGGGAGTACACACAACTGCCCTGCTAAAAAAAGAGAAATATAGTAAACTAGCTGGGGTTCCCTCAGGTAGTTGATATTGAGATTATGTGGTTAATGGAATAAAAAGATAAACTTTAAATTAAAACAGTTAAAGTCTTTATTAAACGTTGGAATACAGAACTTTTTTTATTAACGTTAGTTTTTCTGTTTTTCGGAAACAATTTTTTTCAAAATGTTTTGAACAAATTCGTGTGTGGCACCCAATTCTTTTTTCCATTTGCTTCTATCCATTTTTCACGAGTTTTTTCTTCCGTCGGAAATCTGGAAAAATGAAATCGCTAGAAATTCCCTGAAATATGGGGTAATTTTTGGGGAAAATTTTCTATATAGTAGGCATCCGGAAATCGAATTATAAACCTACTGATTTTAGTGGACGTCAAAGCTAAGCTGACTTCTACTATTACGTAGATGTACGCAATTTTACCGGTTTGCATGTCAAATGTTTACGAGGTTATTTTTAGAAATAATTTTTAGATTTTTCCTATTTATCAGGTATTTCATGATATAACTAATGATTTAGCTCAGAAACTTGGTTCCTGTGAGATTTGAGAAAGAAATACGTGATCAAAATATTGAAAACAGTGTACTTACGCATGAAATGTAACACCCGCTTATTTTCTTTGATTGTTGCTTTTGCAGCCAAATATCGAACACCCCACCATTTTGTATTCTAGACACAAACACAACACATACGATTTATAATAAATCTTGGGTATCAATTAGGTAGTAATCCACAAAACCTTTAATTTCTTTGGCACTCTTGATAATAACCCCACTTGTTTGTTTTGCTTACTTGAACTCTGCCTATAACCCAACCATGAAAAAAAGTCCGGTCGGTGATAGAGAGAAAACATGACACTCTTCTCTATTTCCTCCTATAGGAATCTCAATAAGACGATCTCGCTCTATCAAAGCATGTCAGACCCTTGGTTTGATACAAGGGTCTGACATGCTTTGATAGAGCGAGATCGTCTTATTGAGATTCCTATAGGAGGAAATAGAGAAGAGTGTCATGTTTTTTCTCTATCACCGACCGGACTTTATTTCATGGTCGGGTTATTGGTACAGTTCAACTAGGCCAAATAAACAAGTGGGGTTATATCAAGAGTGCCAAAGAAATTAAAGGTTTTGTGGATTACTACCTAATTGATACCCAAGATTTATTATAAATCGTATGTGTTGTGTTTGTGTCTAGCATACAAAATGGTGGGGTGTTCGATATTTGGCTGCAAAAGCAACAATCAAAGAAAAGAATCGGATGTTACATTTCATGCGTAAGTACACTGTTTTCTATATTTTGATCACGTATTTCTTTCTCAAATCTCACAGGAACCAAGTTTCTGAGCTAAATCATTAGTTATATCATGAAATACCTGATAAATAGGAAAAATCTCAAAATTATTTCTAAAAATAACCTCGTAAACATTTGACATGCAAACCGGTAAAATTGCGTACATCTACGTAATAGTAGAAGTCAACTTAGCTTTGACGTCCACTCGAATCAGTAGGTTTATAATTCGATTTCCGGATGCCTACTATATAGAAAATTTTCCCCAAAAATTACCCCATATTTCAGGGAATTTCAAGCGATTTGATTTTTCCAGATTTCCGACGGAAGATAAAACTCGTGAAAAATGGATAGAAGCAAATGGAAAAAAGAATTGGGTGCCACACACGAATTTGTTCAAAACATTTTGAATAAAATTGTTTCCGAAAAACAGAAAAACTAACGTTAATAAAAAAAGTTCTGTATTCCAACGTTTAATAAAGACTTTACCTGTTTTAATTTAAAGTTTATCTTTTTATTCCATTAACCACACAATCTCATATCAACTACCTGAGCGAACCCCAGCTAGTTTACTCTATCTCTCTTTTTTTAGCAGGGCAGTTGTGTGTACTCCCGTCCCGACTGCAATGACGATTGTTATTTAGTTCGATTTTAGCAGGGAAGTCGTGTACCATTTATAATTATACTGAGTTTTTGCATGCTGGAGACGGCGAATTGTGAGGTCTTAACATTTTATTAATATCTCTGCTGTACCACAATTACTGCGAATAAAGTTTATTTCCATTTCTATTTCTATTCTATGTATACGTATGTTACCGTTAAAGTACGGAATCCGTTAATCTGCAGATTAAAGTGCGAAATTTTTCTTAAAGTAGACGATTTCCGTGCTTTAACTATACGGATGCTACACCGTTAAGGGTACTTTTTCTGATCATGGCAACCCCATATTTTGACGTCATAATATATCTATCCCTTACACCCGGTCGCTCGGTAGCGCATCTACCCCTTTTAATATACTATATCTATGGTTTGATAGCGTGTTATACTGCCAAATTGAAAATGCTTGTCATTCATTTGTCTGTCACATTTTTGAATGGCTTTTAATAGATTTGGTTAATATTTTAACTGACTGATACCTGTTATCTGAGGATTGAAAAATCAGCCCTTAATCAACTAATTGTTATTAATCAGTGTTTAACTTTCTACCTATGGTAATTTTCCCGCCTACTTTTAATTAGTTACTTACTGCTGATAAAACCTTTTTTTGCCTAAACTAAATTAATTCTTGTAATAATATCAGACTTAGGCTGAGTTGTACCATCTAACTTTAAAGATAACAAGCTTGTTAAAGTACCGGTTAAGTACAAGTTAGCCAAAAAAAGAGGTTGCCAGCCAGCATGATGACCTTTGGCAAGTTTGACGTGACAAATAGGTACCAAGCATATCATTTGACGATAACTATAACTTTGACAGCGTTTTAGTGCAACTCACACTTATTATTTTGTTGTAAGTGTTAGCTTTTTGTATTAAAAAAATAACAGTAAAATGTCAAAGTTACCAAAATATTGCACAACTTGCAAAAGGCTATCTTAACTCATCAACGAATTTATTTAATCCAAATAATTGTACTTGTTATCTTACTTGAAGTTGCTGCAGCAAAAGTTCCCTCACTTCGGATCGGATGCGTGACACAGTGTTTTTGGATATCCCTGTGCTTGGCAGGCGTACCGTGCGCGTCTCAGTTTGACAAGGTTCCATCCCATTCTCAATCGCGCTCGTATTGTACAAGGCTTTTTTCAGTTAATAGTAGTACAAGTCCTTCGACGATGCGGATAGGGCGACATAGTAATGAGCGTTTTTCTTTATTATTGGGCTTGGTAAGTCCAAAGAAGGGATAAAACACAAAACTATTAGGAAAAGAAATTTTCTAATAATAAATAAGTGATTTAATCAACAAAGTCCATTTCATAACATCACATAACTTAGTTACAGTTTCAGCCGCTCTCAAAGACGTTAATAGTAGTTTGTTACACAAGGGACGTAAGAGAGCTATTACAGAACAAGATCCAATTTGGCGCCCATGCGAGCGTAGCTCGCAAAGGGCGCTACGGATGGAGTGCACCCGAGATATTTAGACGCACGAGCGAGCGAAGCGAGCGAGGGCGAATATAGTTCGAGGGTGTAATAGCTACTTACAACCGAGGTAAGCATACTACTTTACATCATTCATGCGAGGTAAATATAATAAAAATAATAATAAAGATAAAAATAAAAATAAAAATAAACTGAACAACTTTCATTATAGGACCAACCTCGAAATCACGAAAAAAAATCAGCTGTTCCATTCAAAATGAATCTTATCATTTTATGAAAAAAATATTGTTTGACCAAGGAGTTTTGCATAGCTTGAACTGAAATGAAATACCGCTAATTTCATTGTAGGTTTTTTTTTCAGTAAAAAGTTTCGTCAGTTTATAAATAAGAAAAAAGATTGGTTCACTAAGGAGTTTTAAATGCTTGAATTGTAAAGTGTACTTTACAGCATTCACCATCCTTGACTTGTAAAGTGATTTGAAAATGGAACGTTCTATCTAAACAATGCACTGTGTTGCACATGCCAACTTACAAAGCCTCATACTATATTAGTAAATGCTAGTTACCGAGCAGTATGATGTAAATAATATTAATACTTTATTTAAGTTTGTGCTATCTCTTTCTTTTCTAAAATAATAATACAAGACGTCACGTCATAATAATAAAGCATTCAAATTAGATGACATCTCTCGCGGCTGCTCATATAATTTTATACTAATCATTAACTACAATATTATATACTAGTTTTACTAACTAGTTACAACTACTATTGATATTTCATATAATACATACTATACTTTATTATTATTACATAAATGAATAGGCGAAACTATTTAATAGTAGATTGTTATACAAGACGCTAAAATGACCCATTGCATACGAGGTAGTTTTATTCCCGAGCTTTAGCGAGGGAATAAATAAAAACCGAGTTACAATGGGTTTTAGCGTCGTGTGTTACACTATACTTTTCACTACGATTGCGAGAAAATAAAATACAATATTAAATAGTTTATACCTACTTCCGTAAACGAATCCACTAGTTTTTCAATCCTCCACTTCATAAACTTTTTGTACAATATTTAAATAAATGATTTGTACTTGACGGCAAAAGATTAAAATTATTTCTTTCCTATTACAGTCACACAATTCAATCAGTTTGTAATTATATAAAAAATCTCAAGATTTCGCGCCATGGTACCTTTTTTTAATTTCTGCTGTAGCAGCTAAGCAACACAAACACGCATTTTACGATTCACTCTGTGCACAGAGTATAAATAAGTCTATGATTTCACCGAAGAGATGCTTTTAGTTCCATTTTCAAAAATAAGAATGAGAAACTGGGGGCCTATTACGAAAATAACGTACGCAACTGCGTAACGCAGTCACTTGGTCACGATAGTCGTCCGCAGTTCGTCGGTGTAGCAAATATTTTCAATGTAGATATCGTAGTCAATAGTCTATTGAACGAATAATGACGGATCCACTAGAGAGAAACTGTCAAATTTACGCAATCACTTTGCAATATCGCATACGCATGTAATAGGAATCAATCAGAACGAAGCACGGACGCAGCTGCGTGTATCGCATTAAACTTTTCGTAATAGACCCCCAGTATTAAGTCGAGCGAGTTTTTATTCGTGATTATGAATAAAGACTTTTTCGTTTTAGTAAGCTCATTGGTAATAGACAAACATTAAAAAAGAAAAAACTTTATCCCCTAGGGGTTATTATGCTATTTTATCTCGACTCTTGTACGTTACAATGACGCACTTTTTGAGCAAGAGGAGTGAAAAATACATTGGTTGTTATTGTACCTTTAGTTTTGTATTTAATTTTCTCTTGATATACCCATTGGGCAACGTGTTTCTTCTTGACGAAGCGGAAGTTTAATTCTTGGAATAGTTACTCCTTCCCAGTCACCCTGTCAAAGACAAATTAATTACATTTTAGCAATTGTTCTATTTTAAAATGTGTAGAAAAACATCGTACTTATATTATATAGGGTAATCTACAGTCTGGAAAATGGAAAGAAAAGTTTAGCGCCTGGCCCAGCGATCGCGGAAGTTAAGCAACGTTCGCAAGGGTCGGTCATGGGATGGGTGACCAAAAATGTATTATCTCGAGCTCCTCCGTGCTTCGGAAGGCACGTTAAGCCGTTGGTCCCGGCTGCATTTGCAGTCGTTAACACCCACCAATCCGCATTGGGCCCGCGTGGTGGGTTATGGCCCGTCCTCCTTACCACCCATAAGGAAGGCCTGTGCCCCAGCAGTGGGGACATCAAAAATGGCTGATGAACAACAACAACAACAGTCTGGAAAAAGTACAGAAAATAATGGGGGAGCCACTTTCTTTGTCATAAGTGTTTATAGTATGGCAATATACAATGTGATTAAATTGACAATAGACAGTGATCCGCTGCAACTTCACATGTATGGAAAAGAGAAAATTTTACGCTCTGAAGTTAGTCACTTCAGTTGTACATTGTCAATTTAATCGCATTGTAATAATGTAGGTTCCGTTCCTAGGCATTTTGTTTTTTTAAACAATTTTTTTATTTTTAGTGTAAGTACCTTCTGCATTAGGTAGTGTAGGTATATTATTTAGGTAGAAAATCGGCTCAGCCAAACGTGAGATAATCGCGGAGAAACATACATACATACAAACTGAAAACTTACCTCCTTTTTTGAAGTCGGTTAAAAAGACTACACAATGGTATCCCTTCCCCAACAAAAAAAATCATCTAATTCGGTTCATAAATAACAAAATTGTCAAGTTAGTTGATTTAATATCATAGTATTTTCAGGATTACTTGTAAACTACTGAACCGATTTAAAAAAAAAAAAAATGGGACCATCTTGCAAGAAAACTCAATCAAACAAAAAAAAATTATCGAAATCGGTCCATAAATGTCGAAGATACGCGCGAACAACGATAAAAAAAAAACATACAATCGAATTGAGAACCTCCTCCTTTTGATGAAGTCGGTTAAAAAATGAAACAGAATGTCTATGAAATGTGTGTCTAATAAATGGAACATGTTAGACTGGCCCCAGGTCTTTGAGGACAAAATATCTGAGCGTACCTGAAAACGACTCCCATCCGACTTGTTGCATTGCATTGATATCGGCGAGTCTGCGTAAAGTTCGTTCAGTGCTTTCACTCGTAGAGGCGTCCAAGGTTTGATAGACAAGTAGTTGGCACGAGGAGCGGCGTCATAAGATATCGACATGTTATCCCACCTGTATTAGAAGACAGATATTAAAACAGAAAAAATGAGATTCACAATGCTATTTGAGTGACTCGATAGCTCAGTTGGAAGAGCAACCGGACTTCCAAAGGTCACGGGTTTCTCAGCTGTACAGCTCGAACCAAACCATAGACAATGAGGCTTGCGCACTAAAAAGTCCCACCTGACAATATGATCTGGTGACCGGTCGAATTTTTCTAGTATATATAGCACTTGTCTTCGAGGGCTCGACTTGGGAGTCTGTATTTGATGCTGCTAATCGTGGTTTGAATGTGGTGACTGCCTGGTTAAAAGCTAATCTTCTGACTTTAAATATTTCGAAAACCAATTACATGTGTTTTTCTATCAACAAGGTAACGCAACCAGATAATTACCTTAAAGTGAAAATTCATGTTTGTGACGGAACTGATTGGCAAAGCTGTACCTGTACAACACTCGAAAGAGTTGCTTCTACTAAATACCTTGGAGTGATAGTGGATCAGAGGTTTGTGTTATAGAAGAGCGGGGCCTCCTGACACAGGCATTTCATAATGCCTACTGGGTTTGGTCCCAATCACTGTATAAAGCTGTAACTCGCGATAGACTGCAATAAATATTTTTTGATTTTGATTTTATTTACCATGCGTGTAGTAGGGTTCGCAAAATGCTTCATTTTATAATGAAACATTTTACATTTATATAAGAAACAACAACTACAGTAAATTTATGAAATAGGCCCCTGATAAAATACTGAGGGCCTAAAGTGTTAGGACTTTGGAAGTAATGAAACTATTATTTATAAGGAAAAGCACTCTATAATCAAGTTTCAGTTTAGAACACAACACCGGCGACAACCATTTTAATTCAGGGTAGAGAGCACAGCAAAACCACAGACAAAAATATGTTTATAGTGTTACCACATTTAAATTACTCATTGCCACTTTAACACCTCCCCTCAATGAAATATTTAAATAAACAAAAAAAATACTTTCTCAACTTAAGAGACTACCCTTTAACAAACAAAGTTAATAACTTCCCCTTAACAAACAAACTTAACATCTTCCCCTTAACAAACATAAAATCATCCCCTTAACAAACTTAAAATCATCCCCTTAACTCTTTACACAAATAACTGATCCCTAAACTTACTAAATAACACACCACCTAACGCTTTAGTTAATATATCTGCAAGTTGGTCACTGGTACTTACATACTTGATATCAATTATTTTATTTTCCAACTTTTCTTTAATAAATGCTTGCTTTATATCTAAATGCTTTACTCTAGAGTTACCAGTGGCCATCTGTGCCATTTTGATAGTGGACTGGTTGTCTTCATACACTATAATATTTACTTGAAAACCAAAAGTTAACAGAATATATTTTAACCAACACGCCTCACTAGTTGCCGAACATAAAGCTATGAATTCAGCTTCTGTTGACGATAATGCAACGGTAGGCTGTTTTCTAGAATACCATATTACTGAACAGCCAAATACTTTAAAAATACACCCCGATGTTGACTTACGATCATTACAACGTGTCCGTTACGCCAGCAGGAAAGTAGCTTCTAGAGGGAAACGAGTTTGATGAATAATTTGTGCGTAATTCGGTGTAAATGTGCGCCAAATAAAAAATTTGTGGGCCCCATACTTTTGGAATAAAACGGGAAAAACGAATCCTGCTGGGGTAACGGTGCTCCAGCAGGAAGAATCTAAACTAATGATCGGAGAGAAATAAAAGATATATTATTATGGGCGGGTAGCTTGATACTAGCAAGAAATGTGCGCCAAATATATAATTTGTGGTCCTTACAGTTTTGGAGATATTTGATTTCCTGCTGGCGTAACGTTTTGCCGAATCCCAGATCTCGGAAACTACTAAATGTGCGATCTTACAGTAAACACATATAAGTAGCCCCTAATTTGTGCTATTTGTGCGGTAGAAAACATTTCAAAAATATTCACAGATTTTGAAGTAATCAGACATTTTCTGAAAACAGAAAAAAAAATCTAGCTCCTAAACTACTACATAAATAAAGAAACCAGAAACAGTGTTCTATTCTTCTTGTTATTTCTCATTACCATAAAAAGTTTGAAAATCCCACATTTACCCGCGTTTTTGAATAATACCCATATGAAGGTGAGACTGACCAAGTCATGACTTTGACGGTCAGCAGGATAGAAATATCAGAGATTATTTAGATCCTAGCCCAATGAATAATTTGTGCGGTTACTGAAGTACACGCTCTGAAAATTTCAGCTTTAAATTTTTCGTATCTAAGTAAATATCAATAAAAATCTGAAACAACTGTCAGTATTCCGATTAACCGACCAAAGTCGATAGACCACTAAAAAGCGACGCGTTCATACATTTTGATGACCTCCTTAAATTTGTTGTCGAGCAGGTTTGTACACGTCACGTCTGCGTACACTTAAGTAAAAAAGTGATTTGAGTGAGTGCTTTTATTTTAATAAAAATGAAGTTATATCTCTTTTATTTCATTTTTACTTGAATTGAAAGAATTTTAACCATTTTAACATTATTTTATTCAAAAAATTAAGGATATTTTGTAATTTTATTTCGTTTTTTTGTCAAACATATTATACATACAATTACAATGCGATTAAATTGACAATAGACCAGGGATGCACAGACTGCGGCCCGCGGGCCACATGTGGCCCGTCGGCAATATGCTAGTGGCCCGCCAGCAAAAATATTCCCTCGTTCATATGAAAAAAAATCTTTTTTTTGGCTTTTTTATGTTTTTATGTTGTGCTGGTGGCCCGCCATTAGTTTATCATTTGCCCAAGTGGCCCATGGTCTCCATAAGTCTGTGCATCCCTGCAATAGACAGTGATCCGTTGCATCTTCACTAGAGAATGTAGGTAGGTAGGTTATGGAAAAGAGAAAATTTTACAGATTAAAAAACGTCGTTTTATACCGCACTAGCGCTCTGAAGTTGACCACTCACTTCTGTTGTAAAATTAATCGCATTGTAAGTAGGTACTTACCTAAATAAAATATTATCTATCACAGAATAAATAATAGTATTATTACAATAAATACCTACTTGCTACACCAAAACTCGCCGTCCGTCGTCGTCGCGGGGCACGGCTCGGCGGGCGGTGGTTTCAACTAGGGTTGCCAACCCAACTATATAATATCCCTACTATATTGAGGGCTCACCTACTATATTTTTTTGCAAAAATATATAGTACCTAGGCAAAACTACTACCACAGCCGAGAGAGTATTTTTCTTACACTCGGACATCGCCCTTTGTGTTGGCGAAAAAGCCGCCGCCGCCGTTCGTCTAGACTTTTAGTGACGCAACGACTAAAAGTGTAAGGGTTGGCACGTTTTGATTTGCCTTTTTGAATTTAAAAAATAATTAGGAAAAATAAGATAGTCACTTCAAAATTCTTGTTTTATTCTTTGAATAAATTATTGACATTTTTTTCGAGGAGGTAAAAATTTTTTTTTTATTTTCAATTCGTCTCTTTTTCTTCTTTTTATGCTTCTTCTTCAAATAGGGAAAAAAAAGTTTTTCTTAGTATTTTCTCTTTTTTTTCTTCTTTCATCATAAATGCGAGGAAATAAAGGAATTTATATGTATAATGATAATAAATTTTATTGTAAATCATTACTAATTTAGGGCTAAATAAGTACAAAATAAATATTCTATTTTGACAAGAAAATAACAAAGCAATGTTAAAAATCCAAGATGGCGGCTATCTTTTTTGTTTGTGGGCCGATTTCGATGAAACTCGGTTTTTGATACTATTTTGACAAGAAAACAGCAACGCAATGTGAAAATATAGGAAAACCAACATGGCGGCCATCTTTATTGTTTATGGGCCGATTTCGATGAAACTCTGTTTTTGGTACTATTTTGTCAAGAAAATAACAAAGCAATGTTAAAAAAATAAAAAATCCAAGATGGCGGCCATCTTTTTTGTTTGTGGGCCGATTTCGATGAAACTCGGTTTTTGATACTATTTTGACAAGAAAATAGCAACGCAATGTTAAAAATATAAAAATTGTATGGAATTTGGACCAAGTGCTGCCTAGAATGCTGACATAGTGCATTTTGTTTCTCAGATTATCACTAATCTGTAATCCAAAGCGCATAAAAATCTAACCCAGGAGTCCAAAGAAAAACAGACTTTTGGTTTGAATTTTTTATTGGAAAAAATAACTTAATAGCAACAAATGTGTAATGAAAACAAATGACAACAGCCGTGACCGACGCTTCAACGTGCGCTCCGAAGCACGGAAGCGCTCAGTTGTAATTGTAATGCCACTTAACGGTCACGGTCACCCATCCGACACCTGGTCGGACCGAGCGTTGTCAGACTTTAGTTTTGAATATTACCGTACCACAACATCAAAAATACAATTATTACAATTGTAATTAAACGCACAATAACTGTTTAATAGTTGATTATGTACATTTGTTGCTATAAAGTTCATTTTTTCCAATAAAAATATTCAAAACAAAAGTCTGGTTTTCTATGGACTGCTGAGTAAGATTTTTATGCGCTTTGGATTACAGATTAGTGTTGGTCTAAGAAACAAAATGCACAATGTGAGCATTCTAGGCAGCATACTTGGTCCAAACCTAGGCAATGTCCTTTTAGTTTTATTTGATAATGTTAGTAAATTCATTATTTTTATTTTATTTCATTTTTTTATGTCGCTTTCTTGTCTATGTTTATTTATGTCTGTTCCTTTTATTAGCTTCTCGATGAGCTAGACTTGACATTTTGAACATAGCTCAGAACTTGATGACAAGACAATGCAATATTAGAAACCAGCAGGCTGGTTATATAATTAGAAACCACATAGCGACCGGTTTCAGTTTACAGATAAATGTGATACATTGCTACTTTTCTTTGATGTTTTTTTACCCCAAAAAGAAATAGCAATGCACATATAAAAAATTTGGCCGCCATCTTGAATTTTTTAATTTTTTAACATTGCGTTGCTATTTTCTTATCAAAATAGTACCAAAACGGAGTTTCATACTTACAAAAAAGTTGGCCGCCATCTTGAATTTTTTTATTTTTAACATTGCGTCGCTATTTTTCTATCAAAATAGTACCAACAACCGAGTTTCATCGAAATCGGCCCACCTGCAAAAAATTTGGCCGCCTACTTGATTTTTTTGCAATTTTAACATTGCGTTGCTATTTTCTTATCAAAATAGTACCAAAAACCGAGTTTCATCGAAATCGACCCACTAACAAAAAAGTTGGCCGCCATCTTGAATTTATTAATTTTTTAACATTGTGTTGCTATTTTCTTATCAAAATAGTACCAAAAACCGAGTTTCATCGAAGTCGGCTTACTAACATAAAAGTTGGCCGCCATCTTGAATTTTTAATTTTTTAACATTGCGTTGCTATTTTCTTATCAAAATAGTACCAAAAACCGAGTTTCATCGAAATCGGCCCACATACAAAAAAGTAGGCCGCCATCTTGAATTTTTGCATTATTAACATTGCGTTGCTATTTTTGTACAATACTAAATAATATACTAGAAAAAATACGACTCGCACCAGATCAATACTCAGACGGGAATCGAACCCGCGACCTTTGGATATTGCGTTGCTGTTTTCTTGTCAAAATAGTACCAAGAACAGAGTTTTATTGAAATCTTGGATTTTTTATAACATTGCATTGTTATTTTCTTGTCAAAATATTACCAAAAACGATAGTTTTATCAAAATCGGCCTGCAAACAAAAAAGATGGCCGCCATCTTGAATTTTTCATTTTTTTAACATGGCGTTGCTGTTGTCTTGTCAAAATAGTACCAAAAACCGAGTTTCATCGATACATACATACACATACATATACTCACGCCTGTTTCCCATGTGTGTAGGCATCGGCCCATAAACAAAAAAGATAGCCGCCATTTTGGATTTTTATTTTTTTTACATTGCATTGTTATTTTCTTCTCAAAATAGTTCCAAAAACAGAGTTTTATCGAAATCGGCCCATAAACAAAAAAGATAGCCGCCATCTTGGATTTTTTTATATTTGTAACATTGCGTTGCTGTTTTCTTTCCAAAATAGTACCAAAACCCGAGTTTCATCGAAATCGGCACAAAAAATATACCAATATAAACAAATTCACCAATGTGCGGCCGCCATTTTCGATTCCAAATTTAACATTAAAATCATGCCAAAAACACTTTTTCATGACACCAACATCAAAAAATTGCAAACACTACTTTCAATAATAATATAATAATAACCCAATCGAAAGCGTAAGCCCTGTCGGGATAGGACTCGAGAGTCGAGATACATACATTGCCAAAGTATGAGCTCTCGGACATTATACCTTCGGAATCTGCTCGTCTTTTTTACTTTAATAAGGGACAATTATGTTGTGAAACAGTGGATAATTTTTACAAGTCGACAATTGTCATGCAAACTTGACTCGGCTCCAATCTCATGTCAAGAATCACTGACAAATCTACAAATATGTCGACTTGTAAAAAATATCCCTGTTTCACAACATACCTGTCCCTAATAATTAAAGTAATGACAAATGTAAAATTAACCGACATATTATGTCACTGACAAATGTCGACTTGGTGAAATAGGGCCCTGGACGTAATGTAACATATCAATGCTATATACTATAGGCACAGGTATGAATAAAGGCACAAACTATGTATTTAAATGTTAAAACACTATTTACTCACATTGCCAATAAAAAGTTATGAACGTGTAGCGGACTTGCCAGTGCTACTGTCTCAAAACGCACGACTGAACGCAGCACAGAATCGTATGATTCATGACGTACCAGTGGCGTGATCAGTGACGTCGCGCGTGGAGCCGTCCCCCGTTATAAACACGAACGCCTGCGCAGCCAATAGCAGCGGCGCACGCGCGAGGACGGGTGCTTGGCTCCGCCCCTCGGCAAGATGGACGCACGCGCATCTATTGTTCTCTAATAGGGCGGTGCCCCGGCAAAAGTGTCAAGCGTGAACCTTAATTATTATTAACATTTTTTGTGTATAAAAATCGATGTAAGGTGTTCATTGTATGCATTCCGCTTTTGCACTTGCTTGTAAATAAAATACTAAAACTTTGTCGCTGGTTTTCACTACGCTTCCCGCTACTAGCTAGGCACTAGTAAGTCGCTTCACTGGTGACCACCGACTTTCGGAGTAAGTTTAGAAGACCTAAACCTAGAATGTCTACGACGGAGCCCGCTGCATCAGGTGACGCTGCTGGGGCTGCTAGTGCTTCTGTCGCCGGAGAATCTTACCGAGTGGGAGTAAAGGTGCCCGTCTTCAATCCAGATGACCCAGAATTATGGTTCGCACAGCTCGAAGGTCAGTTCACTTTATCCGGCATTCGCGAAGACTCCACGAAGTTTTATTACGTCCTGGCGCAACTGGAACCTCAGCATATGGCGGAAGTAAGAGACCTGGTCGTGACCCCACCTACAACCCTCAAGTATGACAAGTTGAAAAGCGAATTAATACGGAGGCTGTCCGCTTCTCAAGAGCGTAAGATAAAACAACTCTTAATGCATGAAGAGCTTGGCGACCGGAAACCTACACAATTCTTACGACATCTACAGCACCTGGCCGGACCTTCAGTTCCAAGCGACTTCATCCGTACTATTTGGGCAAGTCGCCTACCAATGCACCTACAGACATGCATAGCAGCGCAGCAGGCGAAGATGAGCCTGGAAGATATGGCAGAGTTGGCAGACCGTATAAACGAAATCGTTCCAGTAACCATGCAAGTAAGCGGTCAAGTAGCTGGACAAGTTTCTGGTCAAGTCGCCGGGCAAGTCGCTGGGCAAGTTCCTGGGCAAGTAGCTAAACCGCTCGCACCTTTAAACACTAGAGTACCAGGTACTGCTTTTGACAGCCTCAACCAGACCGTTTCCGAGCTGAGCAAGCGAATGGAGATATTGAGCATGGATTTGCGACGGCAATCACGATTCCAGTCTAGATTTTCAAGGAGGCGATCTCGGAGCTATTCACATTCACGTTCCCGTTCCCGTTCGCGACCAGAGAATCATCCCTACTGCTGGTACCATTACCGATTTGGCGAGCGGGCCCGCAAGTGCATACAACCGTGTAGTTACAAGAAGGCGGGAAACTTCCAGGGCAGCCATTAGTGGCGGTAAACGACTGCCTAACAATTTCAGGCCGCCTGTTCATCACGGATCGCAAGTCTAAGGTGCAGTACCTTATCGACACGGGTTCAGACCTGTGCGTCTTTCCAAGATCCGCTGTTCGGGGACCTAGGAACAAAACAGGGTACGAATTATTTGCAGCAAATGGAACCATCATTCATACGTATGGATACTTACCTTTGACGCTGGATCGCGGGCTGCGACGTGCTTTCACGTGGCGCTTCATCGTAGCAGACGTCTCGAAACCCATCATAGGCGTTGACTTTTTAGGTTACTACAACCTGCTAGTTGACTGCCGACAACAGCGCCTCGTCGATGGGGTCACCGCTCTCACTGTACCGGTACCCAAGCAGAGTTCTACGGAATCAATTTCATCTGTCCGTACTACCTTTGAAGACACGCTATATCACCGACTGCTACGGGAATTTCCAGAAGTCACTCGTCCTGCTGGTAAGCCTCTTGTTACCAAACATTCTACTCAGCACCACATTCGCACCACCGATGGGCCTCCGGTTTCTAGCCGCCCTCGCCGGTTGGACCCTGGAAGAATGAAAATCGCCAAGCAGGAATTTGAGGAAATGTTACAGGATGGTACAGCAAGAATATCTGACAGCCCATGGTCATCACCACTACATCTGGTAAAGAAGAAGACTAATGGTTGGCGACCCTGCGGAGACTACAGGGCTCTGAATGCTCGCACAGTCCCAGACAGATACCCCATCAGGCATTTACAGGACTTTACATGCCAGCTGTCAGGTAGTACAGTTTTCTCCACGGTTGACCTGGTAAAAGCATATAACCAGATCCCAGTATTCAAGGACGATATCCCCAAAACCGCTATTACAACACCTTTTGGGCTTTACGAATTCCCGTACATGACGTTCGGTCTTCGTAACGCCGCACAGACTTTCCAGCGGTTCATGGACGAAGTGCTTCGTGGCTTAGACTTCTGTTACGGGTATTTGGATGACATTTTGGTTTTCAGCCACAACAGTGCACTTCATCAGCAACACCTCAGACAGCTGTTCCAAAGACTTGCAGAATACGGTGTACTGATAAACACAAGTAAGTGTGTATTCGGCCAACCAGAGGTTAAATTCTTAGGCTACAACGTGTCGGCAGCAGGAGTGCGACCACTGGAATCGAAGGTGGAAGCTATACAAAATTTTCCAGTACCAAAGACCATAAAAGAATTGAGGAGGTTCTTAGGTATGATTAATTTCTACCGCCGATTCATCCCTAGGGCAGCAGCAGTTCAAGCACCGCTTAACCAACTTCTCTCGGGGCCTAAGACTAAAGGATCGCAAGTTATAGAGATGACACCGGGTTTATTAGAATCTTTCAACCTTTGCAAAAAAACAACTTTCAGAGGCTACACTGTTGGTCCATCCAGATTCGCAAGCTGAACTATCCATCCAGACCGACGCTTCGGATACGGCAATAGGCGCCGTGCTGCAACAATTTAAAGGCAACGAATGGCAACCGCTAGCATTCTTTTCCAGGAAGCTTAGTCCGGCACAGAGGAAATACAGTCCTTACGATAGGGAACTCCTGGCCGTGTATGACGCCATTAGATATTTCAGATTTATGGTGGAAGCTCGAACATTTTCTGTCATCACGGACCACAAGCCACTCACATTTGCCTTCGCTAGTCACCGAGAGAATAGTTCACCACGCCAGTTTCGCTATCTCGATTTTATCAGTCAGTTTACGACAGACATCAGATACGTGGCTGGTAAAGATAACGTTGTCGCAGATGCTCTTTCCCGCGTTAACACAATTTCTATGCCCTTAGATTACCAGTCCCTGGCTAAAGCACAAGAGACCGACAGCGAGCTGCAGGACCTGCTCAAAAGTGGTGACACTTCACTTCGTTTAGAGAAAATGAGATTGGAGGCAGAAGCGGACCTTCAAGTATACTGCGATGTGTCTAGAGGGAGCCCTCGGCCATACATAACCCCACTTTTTCGCAAACAGGTATTTCTCTCTGTCCACAGTTTAAGTCACCCTGGAGCTAAAACTTCTGCAAAAATGGTAGCTCAACGATACATCTGGCCAGGCATCCGCAGAGACTGTCGACAGTGGGCAAAAGAATGTCAGCAATGTCAGAAAAGCAAAGTTACAAGACACACCCGAGCACCGCTGCAAGCATTCAAAGCACCTTCCGCACGATTCCGGCATATAAATTTGGACCTTATTGGACCCTTAGCTTTATGCTCTGGATACAGGTACTGCCTTACTATCATAGATCGCTACACTCGGTGGCCGGAAGTCTATCCACTACACGACATCACCGCCGAGAGCTGCATCGCCGCCCTGTCTGACAGTTGGATCTCACGGTTCGGCTGTCCGGAGCACATCACTACGGACCGTGGGCGGCAGTTCGAGTCGCACACCTTCAAAGAGCTGGTTTCACTCATCGGTGCCGTTCATCACACGACAACATCATATCACCCAGCAGCTAATGGTATGATAGAAAGACTTCATCGGCAGCTCAAAGCGGCAATTGCATGTCATGCTACCTCTAACTGGGTTGAAGCACTACCTTGGGTTCTTTTAGGAATACGTAGCGCTTTCAAGGACGACATCCAAGCATCAGCTGCGGACATGGTCTACGGTGAACCACTAAGGTTACCTGGACAGTTCTTTTCGTCGGCACCCGCAACCTTAGAAGACATGACCACTTTTGCGAGTAGAATTCGCAATCATGTCAACAAATTGCGACCACAGCAACCATCGTGGCATAGAAGTTCCAGTCAGCCATTTTATGTACCTAAAGACCTTATGCTAACCTCACACGTATTTATCCGACAGGGTCCCCTGCATAAACCGCTTCAGGCGCCATATTCAGGTCCATACAAGGTGCTACGTCGCGATACAAAGACCTTTGACATCGACGTACAAGGGAAGACGCAACGAGTCAGCATAGATAGACTAAAACCAGCCTACATTACTACCGATGAGCCGTTGCCAAGCCGAGAACCTGAAAAGCCTGAAAAACCTAAAGCCGAAACGACTATCAGACAAACCAAGAGTGGTAGAAAAGTCAGATTTCCAGACTACTATCGCCCGTAGTTACGGTCTCGGCGGGGGAGTAGTGTAGCTAGAGATGGGATTCTACCCGGTAAATACCGGGTAAATACCCAACGTACCCAAAATCAAGGTATTTACCCAGGTAAATACCCAAAGGGTGGGTATTTACTTTCCAACTATTTTTTAAGTCTCTTAATAGTCTCTTATACTATTTAAATGTTGCTTGATCTGTCATAGAGGTGTAGAGCATCTGGCATGTTTGCTAAAAACAGGTCCAACGACTTTTTTACTCTGTAATGCGATTAGTTTGCCCATGTCAACCAGTAGTTGACACGAGTTTGAGTACCTACCTGAAATGCCCGTGTCAACTACTGGTTGACATGGGCTAGCGCGTGAGAGAGGCCTCGATTCATTGAATTATACTTATCTCTTTTACTCTTAGGGACATTTCTGAACGTTTGTCTCGTTATTCTGTGAAATTTGCTAGCTGTACAATCCATAAACAAGCATTAGGTCTCTGAGAGAAAAAAAATGACAATTCGTATTGAACGTGGTGGTCTGTCGAAAAGTGTATTGTGTTTTCTGTGTTTTGAGTGATTTTAGTATTTTGTATAGACAAGTGTATGTTTTTATTTTTAAACATAATCTTTATTATCTTATTGACGTATTTTAAATAAAAAACCATAGGTCATCGCTTTAATTTATGGTACGATTTTTTTAATAAAAGTGCGCTCTAAAACGCGCCATCTCAATGTTTACCTCATCGTAATACTTTACCGGAATCGCGTTTTGAAAATCAAAAGACGTAGTGGAGCCGGAAATCGCTTATTTTCATTAGAATTGTGCACATAGTGATGAAAGCATGATTCTTTTACCATTCGTAAGTTACACTACAGTGATCGTTTTAAGATGTGGATGCAAGCTGGATTTGACCCCTAACAGATTATAGAGGTCAATTTGTTCATCACGGACCTATCATTTCGACGCGTATGATGTTTGTTTGATTTGTTTGATAAAAGAAAACAAAAAACCGACTTCAAAAAACCTACTTCTAAAAAGCAAGAAATAATATTCGTAATAATAAAAATACGTCTATTGAAGTCGGGTGGGGCTGGAGTACAAATTCCTTTTTTTTTATTCTAAAAGCCCCACCCGACTTCAATAGACGTATTTTTATTATTACGAATATTATTTCTTGCTTTTTAGAGGTAGGTTTTTGAAGTCGGTTTTTTGTTTTCTTTTAAACAATTTTTTATTTTTAGTGTAGGTACACCTTGTAGGTAAGGTATATTATATATGTAGAAAAATCGGCTCAGCCAAACGTAAGATAATCGCGGAGAAACATACTTAAATACGGGTCAAACTGAGAACCTCCTTTTTTAAGTCGGTTAAAAAACTACACTTAAGATATCCCTCTTCCAACAAAAAAATCATTATCTTATTCAGTTCATAAACAAAGAAGTAATACGACCAATTATCGAGGTAATTCACACAAAATCATACTATTTTCGTGCTATTTTTAAAATGACTTGAAAAGTACTGAACCGATTTCCAAATTTTAAAAAATGGGACCAACTTGGGAGTGTACCTAATGTAATAACGTTTGAATAATTTCAATCGGTCTTCGAGTAATCGGTGGACATACACAAAAAAAAAACAAATATACAGACGAACATAGAACCTCCTCCTTTTTTGGAAGTCGGTTAAAAATATTATACACAGCGCGGCAATACATAAATAAATCTTAAAAATGCGTTTTATTAAAGGCCGTTACATACAGTTATCTCTGTGATACCAGCACAAAAATTTTATATGTTGTTTAACATTTTATTTTCTCTTAAAAACCGTCGGGAGACCGCCTGTGAAGTGTTTTGTTCCGGAGATATGACGTCATCAAAATGGCCACGGACGCATTTTGAAAAAAAAACCTGATAATTATAATCCTATGAATCCGGTGTCAAATTAAAGGGAATCAAGTGTTCTATAATGTTATAATACAAAACATAGGCTGAGTAGTACAGTTACGAAAATATATTAAATTATAATATGGAAATTCAATTTTTAAAAACTTAAATTTTTTATTTTATTTTAAATTACCGTAAATAATATAATAATTAATTTTAGTGCAAACAAAAAATATGTTTATAAATTCAATTTAATGCAGATTTGAAAAAATATAATTTTCAAGTACCTTTACAAACAATAAATGATTCATAGAATCATAATTATCATTTTTTTTTCAAAATACGTTCGTCGCCATTTTGATGATGTCTCTGGAACAAGGCACTTCACAGGTGGATTCCCGACGGTTTTTAAGAGAAAACAAAATGTTAAACAACATATAAAAATTTGGTGCTGGTATCACAGAGATAACTGCACCGGCCTTTAACAGAACGCATTTTTAAGATTTTTTTATGTAATTACCGCACTGTGTATAATATTTTTAAACGCGTTTTTTATCAATCTGTTCCAATTAAACTTATATTTTTTAAATCTGTATTAATGTGGCTTTCTAATCATATTTTTTTATGCCGATATTTGTACTTTTTTCTTTCAGCAACCAGTAATCAGTACAATTCAGTACTCATTTGAATATCTCTCAAATGTAAAAAATCACTTTTGCTGCCTAAACTACTGAACCGATTTTGATGATTGAGGTGTCATTGAAAAGGGGGTGATGTGTATTCATATGTCAGTTTTCAGCTAAATAGGAAGGGTATTAGCTTCGTAAAAAGACATAAAACGGAATAATACGGAATAAAACAACCTCTATATCGAATTTGACCTCTAAAGTACGTTAGGGGTCAAATCCAGATAGCCTCCACACCTAAAAATAATCACAGTGGTGTCCCCTAAGCATGGTAAAAATTCATCATCTTTCATCACGATGCGCACAATTTTATCGATTTCCGGCCCCACTAACTGCATTCATAAAAACACAACACTTGATAGTGTAACATATCGAGTTAAGTCGCAATGAACGCTTTAACGGGAATCGAGCTGCCCGGTGGCGAGGGGCCGGCAAGGGTGGAATATTGACGGGCAAAGATCGAGTGATTACGACAGGCGCCCGGGGCAACCGAGCGGTTAGGGTAGGGCATATTTTGAAAAGACTGATTAACAACAATACCGCTATAATTATTTATGACTGTTCGTAACTACCAGTACAATATCCATTTTTTTTAAATTATGTAGTAAAGTAATTCAATTCATAATGTAACTAACTAAATTATTATTTTTTAATTTATTTTTGTTATAGAACACAACTAACCAAATAGTCGGAAATGAAAATCATCTCACTAGTTTAGTCAATAATCAAGATAATATAATTTTTTTGTACCTAAACATAAAACTAAACTTAAATGAATAAAAAGAAAGACGATAAGAAAAAATACTACTAAACCACATCGTGCTTATTGTTTTTACCCATGCTTTTGGGTATTTACCCGGTAAATACCCGGTATATACCCAAATTGGGTATTTACCCGGTAAATACCCATCGGGTATTTACCCACCGCCCATCTCTAAGTGTAGCGGACTTGCCAGTGCTACTGTCTCAAAACGCACGACTGAACGCAGCACAGAATCGTATGATTCATGACGTACCAGTGGCGTGATCAGTGACGTCGCGCGTGGAGCCGTCCCCCGTTATAAACACGAACGCCTGCGCAGCCAATAGCAGCGGCGCACGCGCGAGGACGGGTGCTTGGCTCCGCCCCTCGGCAAGATGGACGCACGCGCATCTATTGTTCTCTAATAGGGCGGTGCCCCGGCAAAAGTGTCAAGCGTGAACCTTAATTATTATTAACATTTTTTGTGTATAAAAATCGATGTAAGGTGTTCATTGTATGCATTCCGCTTTTGCACTTGCTTGTAAATAAAATACTAAAACTTTGTCGCTGGTTTTCACTACGCTTCCCGCTACTAGCTAGGCACTAGTAAGTCGCTTCAAACGCGACTGTACAAACAATTTTTCTGCATAATACGACACATTAAAGGAGGTCATCAAAATGTATGAACGCGTCGCTTTTTAGTGGTCTATCGACTTTGGTCGGTTAATCGGAATACTGACAGTTGTTTCAGATTTTTATTGATATTTACTTAAATACGAAAAATTTGAAGCTGAAATTTTCAGAGCGTGTACTTCAGTAACCGCACAAATTATTCATTGGGCTAGGATCTAAATAATCTCTGATATTTCTATCCTGCTGACCGTCAAAGTCATGACTTGGTCAGTCTCACCTTCATATGGGTATTATTCAAAAACGCGTAAATGTGGGATTTTCAAACTTTTTATGGTAATGAGAAATAACAAGAAGAATAGAACACTGTTTCTGGTTTCTTTATTTATGTAGTAGTTTAGGAGCTAGATTTTTTTTTCTGTTTTCAGAAAATGTCTGATTACTTCAAAATCTGTGAATATTTTTGAAATGTTTTCTACCGCACAAATAGCACAAATTAGGGGCTACTTATATGTGTTTACTGTAAGATCGCACATTTAGTAGTTTCCGAGATCTGGGATTCGGCAAAACGTTACGCCAGCAGGAAATCAAATATCTCCAAAACTGTAAGGCCCACAAATTATATATTTGGCGCACATTTCTTGCTAGTATCAAGCTACCCGCCCATATATCTTTTATTTCTCTCCGATCATTAGTTTAGATTCTTCCTGCTGGAGCACCGTTACCCCAGCAGGATTCGTTTTTCCCGTTTTATTCCAAAAGTATGGGGCCCACAAATTTTTTATTTGGCGCACATTTACACCAAATTACGCACAAATTATTCATCAAACTCGTTTCCCTCTAGAAGCTACTTTCCTGCTGGCGTAACGGACACCATTACAACCACCCCAGTCACTATCAACATAGCTAACAACCTCATCATTACAATCTTTATAGTATTCTAAACACAAATCAAGACTTCCTCTTATGTATCTTAAAACATTCAACAAAAGCTTAAATAATAATTCAGATGCACAACTTTGATAACGACTCAGTATATTTACTACTGCACAAATATCGGGTCTAGTCCCCATAGCTGCATACATTAAACTGCCCACTAATTTTCTACATTTACTCTCTATTTCAACACTCTCTGAACAATCTCTTTTTAATATATGAAAATTATAATTTTTATCAATAGGTAGTTTCAAAGGCTTACACTTTAACATATTATAATTTGACAAAATGTTTTTCAAATATTGTGTCTGTGAAATTATAGTTACACCTTTATTTAAATCTTGTTTAACATCAATCCCCAAGAATTTACCAACAGACCCCAACTGTTTCATTTTAAATGTATTACATAATGTATCTTTCAGTTTACATAGCTCAGAGTTGTCGTTCCCAAAATATAAGATGTCATCGACATATAACAACAGAAATACTTTCTTTGAACCCTCATATTTACTGTACAAACAAAAATCTTTATCACATTGCTTGTAACCTAAAGACAACATAACATTATTGAAAGTAGTGTTCCAATACTTAGGTGATTTTTTTTAAACCATAAATAGACTTATTTAATTTTACATATTTAATACAGTCATCCACACTTTTTGGTAATTTTAAATACAACTCCTCATCAAGTTTTGCATTTAAAAAAGCTCCACATACATCCATTTGACTGATTTCTAACCCTAGCTTAGTAGCTACACATACAAAGATACGAAATGTATTAAGCTTTGCCACGGGAGCATATAAGTTATCACACACATTTTGTTCGAAGCCCCTAGCCACAAGCCTAGCTTTGAAACTATCTTCTTTCTTCTTTATTACCCATTTGCTGCTTATGACTTCTTTTCAAAAAATGCTCACTTTAAACATTTCTGCGGTGGTGTCGTGTGGGGCGGGTCGTTACGTTCCCTCAAATATGGTTGAGCGAAGCGATGGCTGGTCCATGCGTCATGCTCGTGAACGGGTGCTGCCAGTGGGAATGGGTCTGCTTCTGTCTGCTTGTACTAAGGGCGTCGTATATTTATATTTTTTTTTTTTTCTCTGTTTGATGTTATCAATATGTATGGCACTTCTTACTCAAAACATAAAACTAATAGGCAAGTAAACCTTGTTTTGATTTCTCTTTTTTTTTTTTTTTTTATTGCAATCATTTTGCTTTCTATAGTCAGTAGTTTTTGTAAGTAAAGGCCTATGAAAAGCTTTTGGATATTAGTTTTCAATTCAGTGCCTTAGGATGGGTAGCCTAAGTATGTCATGCTCTCTTTAATCATTTCTGCGGTGGTGTCGTGTGGGGCGGGTCGTTACGTTCCCTCAAATATGGTTGAGCGAAGCGATGGCTGGTCCACGCGTCATGCTCGTGAACGGGTGCTGCCAGTGGGAATGGGTCTGCTTCTGAGTACCTATCTTAACGCATATTGAATTGTAAGAATTGCGTTTTTTATTGTTATTTTTTATGTCTTGTCACAAGTATTTTTTGGTAAATTTTGCCTACTTAGGTGCACTTTCGAGTAGCAGACATAGTGATTACTGATTTCTCAACTAGTTGAAAGTTATTTACTCTCACAATTACCTATCCGATATGTAGTAGGTATTTAATTTCAACCTACCTACCCATTGTGTACAAACTTTTGTTAATTATTGTGATGGAAAATGACCTCACTTTAAATGTGGAGCTCATTTTTCAATGTTGACGACTCTGTATGAAATATACAGGGAGAAAAAAGCAGCCCTTGACGAGTTTCTTGCCGGTTCTTCTCGTTACAAGGTCTCCCGCTCAGGGTTTGCGAACCGATGGCGTAGCTTCTTTGACATTCACAAGTGCTTGTAACAGCCTAGACTGAATAAATGATTTTTTGATTTGATTTGATTTTGATTTGATTTCCCTCTGGTACCTCATCTACCTCTGTCCATGTATCGTTCTCTTTCAGCTGATCAAGCTCTTTTCTTACTGCGTCTTTCCAGTTCTCTGCCTCTAATGATTTCATCGCTTCTTCATAACTTTTAGGCTCTGCAGCATACAGATGGTAATCTTCCAAATACTTAGGTCTTTCTCTTCTTCTCTTACTCCTCAATTCTTGGTCTTCCCCTCTTGGAGCCTCCCCTGTTTCTGCCTGGTTATCTACAGTTTCTGTAGTACCTGGTGTCATATCCTGGAGTTCTCTCTGTTCTGTCTCAGCTATTTCAAAGAACTCTTCCTCACTTATCTCTTCTTCATTTTCTGTAGGTATATCAAGCATTATTACTTCCTCTTTTTCTTGTAGGTTATGTACTTCTTTCTTTCCCTCTTTAGTCTGTCCTAGAAATATTATGTCTCTCCTGATATGGACTTCTTTCTTGTTCTCATAGTACACTCTATATCCTTTGCTATCGTCATATCCCACAAATACGGCTTTTTCACCTTTGACATCCCACTTTAACCGCTTTCCTTTAGGTATATGTACATACACTTCCTCTCCAAAGATACCACGCAGTGATAATAGGTCAAACTTCCGCTTATTAAATGACTCATAGGGCGTCTGGTCTTCCTTTCTAGTCTTTGATGTTCTATTGAGAACATAGACTGTAGTGTTAATCGCTTCAGCCCATAATTCTTTTGACAGGTTCTTTTGCAACATAGACCTTGCTGCTTCTACTAATGTTCTCATCTCCCTCTCAGCTTTACCATTCTGCTGCGGTGTGAATGGTACTGTGGTCTGATGTTCTATCCCTCTCTCTTGAAAAAAATTTTGAAGCTCTTTATTGACAAACTCGCCACCATTATCCGAGCGAATCACTTTAACTTGGTTTTCTGTCTGTCTCTCAGCCCAAGTAACAAACTGTTTTATTTTTGAAGTTGTTTCGCTTTTTCTTTTCGGTTCAAAGATCTTTATTTCTCATTCCGACAATCGTCACTTACATGAGAATAATACTATCAAAAATACATTAATTTGTCTCGAGGTGTGGGTAGAATTAAAAGTATTGCTACAGCTACAAGTATTATTATTAATACAAGTAAAGTATTGCTACAGCTTCTTTTTAAGAAATAAACTGACCGGTAGTTTGTATAGTCGTCCTTTATCAGAAGGAAAAATCTGGAACCTCCAACACTATCTACCTCCATTGGTCCACATAGATCAGCATGCACCAGCTCTAGAGGTGCTTTGGTGTGCTGCTCACTTCTACTGAATGGTAACCTGTGCATTTTACCTTCTATACACAACACACACTTCATATTGTCCTCTCTATAACTTATGTCATTGTTCTTTAGCACTCCACGAACATAATCAAAGTTTTGATGACATAGTCTCTCATGCCACTGTGAAAGTGTAGCAACTGCCACAACACTTTCAAAAGATTTATTGGACACCTCTAACACATAATAGTTTCCCTCACGAGTGCCCACCGCACAGAGTTCACTGTCTTTGTAAAATAAACACTTATTGTCTGTCATGGATACTTCATAACCTTTACTTGTAGCTTTAGTCAACGAAAATAGATTCATTTTGATTTCTGGCACGTACAGTATAGTGTTGATTTCACATAACCATCACCATTAAATACGTTCAGTTCAATATTTCCAACCCCAACAACAGGTAAGTAGCGTCCATCCCCAACAACAACACAACGATCTGACGTTGACACTGACTGATAACTTGTAAACAAAGAACGCTCACAAGTCATGTGCTCACTCGCCCCACTGTCTATAAGCCACCGCTTGTCACAGATTAAGTTAGGTCCTGTTGTCATAGCCGTCACTATAAAAGCATTACCCCTTAATATACTATATCTATGCTTTTGCTGTACACATTACTTTGTCGCTTTATATTCATATTTTTATTTTTGAAACTGTCTGCCTTCAAGTGTCCAAAACCCCCACACTCATAACACTTGGGCGTATTTTTATTTTCTTGTACCATAGTTCATAAATATAAAACTGCAATAAAATACTATATGATATTTTTTTTCTAATCATAAATATATAAATTAACTGAATATTCATATGTTTTTAAAGTTAGTACCATATCTTTTAAAATAAAAAATAGTTTAATGTGCTAGACCTGATAAAAGGCTCCATTGAGTTACGAAAAATTAATAGATTTTTTACAAATTAAATAGGCCAGTAATTATAAAATAATATTTATTTGGAACATAATCAGTCAATACTACAATTATCTATTAGATATTAAACATTTAAACACAACTTGAGCAATAAAAATCTCTAAATGCTCTCCTTTGAGTTACAGATTGGTCATAAACCTATACTTTTTTTTGCTTATAACGTATTTTAAGATAAATTAGACGATAAAATCTAACACAAATGTGAAATAAAGGAATTATAAAATATTTATTTGGTAACAAAATGGCACGTTAATTAAGGAACTTAATAAAATATCTTTAATTTCTTAACACTAGATTTGGTAGACATCACTCAATGGAATCACGAAATAACTAAATGGAAAAAGTAAAGCTTTGCTCACAAGAAACACTCACATATTCCGTGTTATTACAAAATATTTTAAAACACTGTTTAACTAAACACATGTTTTAATGTGATGCTGTCTCTGTCAAGAAATATTGTCCAAAAAGTGACAGCATCACATTTAAACATGTGTTTAGTTAAACAGTGTTTAAAAATCTTTTGTAATAACACGGATGATGTTTAACAGGAAGGTACTCTAACTACGAACCTGTAAAAATATTTATAGGTGATTGAAATGAAAATGACATATTAATTTATCGTTTCACGATAAAATTACAACTCTTAGTTGCTCCCGTGCGAAGCCTGGGTGGGTCACTAGTCAATTTACAATTTGCACACGCCCTTACCTTCCACTGAGTTACAAATTCATTCCAATGAGTGAAATGTTTCTCAGCCGACGTAACTCAATCCATGTGAGTGAAATTACAAAAAATATTTCACAGGTTATTATTTTTGCCTTGCATTAAACTTCATTTTAAATTGAGAGTGTATACCTTGATCTTTCTAAAAAATAACACATAAACACTTAAGTAATGATTCTTACCTTGGATTTGCCTTGAATATTCCCGTTTATCAATGGAAAATTTGAACAGCACCAAACTAACAACCACACGTATGAGCTTCTCGTTACGGTATATTAAATGGCTGACAGTGATGACGCTTTGAGTTGGTGTTGCCAAATTGAAAAATATATTTACATCCGGTAGAAAAGATAAAATATGGTTAGAAATTACCGTCACTCAGTAGGAAATTTCCACTAAGATCAATTTGAGTTACAAGAAATAAACTCTTATTTTGCAATATTTACCGTTGATATTTCCGTGAAAGGCATTTTGAACGTTCAGAAATATACAACTGTCTTTGGAATCAGTAAAAATTCAAAGTTTTGGCGGCAACAGTGATGATAAACGTAAGATTAAACCACTACATTTAGTGAGTTACATAACATTTTAGTACTAACGAAAAGCTTACGAGTACTTTCAAAAAATCATAAAAAATACAATTTAAGGAAAACCTTAAAATAAACATCATAATTCAAAACAAAAATAAACACTTAATCTTAATTTTGTTATTCACATAGTGAATATTGCTAATGATCACAAAAAAAAAATTGCACAATTGAGGTGACACGTGAAAAAATGCAAGGTACAAAAAAATAAAAATACGCCCACTTACGTCTCTCTTCACTTTTGCAATATTTTGCCAAATGTCCAAGTTTCCCACACTTATAACATTTTCTTGTAAGCCCTTTGCTTTCACTATTTTTCTTTACATATAATGCAAGATTCTCTTTTTCTTCTGTATTTTTATTTTTCAGGTTCAACCTCTCTTCTTCAACAAGCAAGCGAGCCACCAAATCTTCATAATTCTGTTTGTCAGTTTCCACAGACTCCCAAGCCGATACAAAATGACTATATGTATCTGGTAACGACATGAGTATTTTTGTCATAATAAACTTATCTGAAATCTTTTCACCAGCTTGTTGTAGCTTACATACCATCTCTTGAAGTTTAGCTAGGAACATTGAAAGGTCTCCATCCTCAAACTTAAACTGCAGAAAGCGTTGTTTCAGCATCATAGCATAGTACTTGTTGCTGATGTCGCTTCATATACAGTGTGTAGTTTACTCCATATAGCAGCCGCCGAATCACAGGTTAAGATATGCACCATCGCGGTCTCACTGATCCTTGACACAATAATAGCTTGTGCCTTGGCGTCTTTATTTTGCCAACTTTCAAACTTAGTTTCAGGCTTCTTTTCATCGCCGTTGGTCACCGAATATACGCCTGCCCCTCGCAAGGCTATAGTCACCTGGAATTTCCACACATTCCAGTTCTTCTGCCCTTCCAGCCTGATAGCTGCCGCTGCCGTCATAGTGTTCTCCATTATATATGTACGCGTGATAATAAACTCCGCCGTGCGTGCCTGATTCGTGCTTTTCTCGCCACACGACCTCCCACAGACAACGCCGCCCCCGACAATCACCACTCAGCTCACCGCCGCTCCGGATTTTAGCCTCGCTGTTGTCGAACCCACGCCGACCAAACCAACGCCTATTCCCAGCGTTTCTAACTTTTTCAATCTTCACCTAAAACAGACTTATGTGCACTGGGCCCATAACCGGATTTCACGGAAGGTTTGCGCTCGCTCGCTCGATTCGCCCCGCCCGCCCGCCGGTGTCTCGCCGTCTCGCTCACACACACGTCGCGTTGAGCTCGATCTCCAGACTAGTCCAGAGACTAGCTAGTCCTACCTAGTCTCTGCCTGAGACTAGGTAGCCGTAGGACTAGGATCGTCATATCGATCGAACACTGATCGAGTACGGACAAGGTATTGCGTGCGGGATCATACGGGAAAGTGCACGTAGTTTAGTAGGTACCTATCTGTTCTCCGTTTAGTAGTGAGTGAGTTTTAGTTTAACAATTACCTGAACTTAGGATAGGAATTTAATACATATTATGCCTCCAAAAGTAACTAGTGTAGCTTGGGATCACTTTATAGACATCGGCCAGTACATGGCCCAGTGTAAAATATGTAAAAATCAATTAAGTTTTAAAAGTTCTGTGTCGAATCTGACAAAACATTTAAAATTTGGATGTTTCCCTAAGTTGACAGTCCCAAGCCTGTAAAAGTATGAAGGAAAGATAACAATTCTTTAATGTTATTATTATTATTATATTATATACAGTTATTATTATACAGAGCGAAATAATCAGTCGGATAGGTAGGTATTTGAAGGTTCATGACGTTTAACTTCGAATTCACCGAACTCATAAGAATAATAATCTATAGAAAATGTTCGGTGCTTCTAATCTATTGTCTGTGCCTTGAACACGTGCAATATATGAATACATCCAGTAAACTTTCTTAGTAACACAGCTGTGTACCTTATTATGTTTGTTTATTGTTTGAACTTGAAAAAATAATTGATAAAAAATCTGCATATTCCTTATATCAAAAGAAGATAATGATTTCTTTTCGATGTTTGTACAGTTTACTTTAGTAATAATTATGTAATTTGTTTAAAAAATATGTACCTACCAAAACACTTAAGAAGAATTTTTATTTAACTTTAACTCAACTACTCGAAAAAATATACTTTGAAATCGCGCCTTTTTAAATCTAAATTTTTGTATATTATCTCATTAATTCGAAATTTTTTGCATTTCCTTAGACATTCCAGTTATCGAGATTCCACAACAATAAACGCGACTTAAATCCTTTAAAATAGTTTTATTTAGTCTTATTGAAGTCGAATATAAACTTTTGATGCCCACATACAACACTGTATTTCGTAATATAAATTACAAACAAATTGATCGTTTTGTCGGAAATTATAATTAAAATACCTCGTTATGAGTGATCGTGAACCCGTACTATACGCAGCCGGAAAGTATGAACTCCAAAATTACTAGGTAGACTAGGTATTTGGATCAAGTATTTTAGCGGACTAGGAACAGGTGCACCTAGTATCAAATTTACCTAGTACGACCCATCTCTATTATTTATAAGGAAAAGCACTCTATAATCAAGTTTCAGTTTAGAACACAACACCGGCGACAACCATTTTAATTACAGGGTAGAGAGCACAGCAAAACCACAGACAAAAATATGTTTATAGTGTTACCACATTTAAATTACTCATTGCCACTTTAACATAAAGTAGTGTTCTCACCTCACTTCGCGAATAGTATTGGATATATATATAGGTACTGCTCACTCTGTATCTGTAATAAACTAATAATACAGTGTCATGTGCAGTCAACAGCACCACAGAGTACTTTTGTATATATGAACAGCACGCTGTGGGCTACCGCAACAGAGTATTTAGATATTATTTTACTCTTTGGTATTTAGTTTCAATCAATTTTAAACTTAAATGAAGATAATAATTAAGGTTCTAAATAAATTGAATATAATAATTGTCAATTTTATAGAACCTGACGACGTGCTGCTGACTGTACCTACAGGATTAATAAAAAAATATTTGGTAAAATAAATTTTATTTCCAGTTCACAATGTTCCGATAGATTATAATCTATTTTATTACAATATAACGGTTCCCATGATTTTCCAGTGACATGTGTAAGTATAATCCGCGCGCGATGAGAATGGTAAGGGACCTTGTCTATGTGAATTGAAAATGACAGTTATGTTAAGCAGTCAAGTAGCGTTAGCAAAAAAGTTTTGAATCTATAAAAATTAATCCTCGCGAAGTTTTTGGCGCCATTTTGCAGAGTTCAGTTCGGTGGCTATTTTATTATTTGCAAATTGTTTCATAGTGGATATTGTGTCTTAAAATCGATGCAGTTTTGTGGTACAAGTGTCTACGCAACTGAACAATATGTGGGATAATTGAAATAGGTGCGATCTTGGTTGTGTCAAGCTTATTGTTGTTTATTGTAGTGGTGGCTACCTCGGCAGAGCTAACCGAGTGTAGCTGCAGCCGCAAGCTGCAATACATCAAGAAACATCCATACGTCGCGCCACGCTCCGCGCGCTCTTGAGACGTCCGTCCGCTCACTCCGGTGACCGCTGGCAACTAAACCGAGAGCCGCCGCGCGCGCCTGTTTTGTCTGCGCGCGGGGCGGGCTCCGCCCACCGCGCGATCGACGATCGCCGGCCGAGCTCGCAAGCGCCCTCTACCGGATTTAGTTTTAAGTTTGTTATTTTATATTAGCCACTAGTTTTAATCATTCATTTTGTACTTAAGTAGGTTTAATTTTTACAATATATACATTCGTTTTTACACCTTCTGCGGAGTTTTCATTTCAACTTAGAAGATACAAACCTCAGAGCTCCTAAGCCTTCAAAGCTAGAAGTCCTATAACTCTCAAGTAACTCAACATCTTCAAAACGAGTAAACTGTCTTGATACTTCGTGCCAAATGCTCCAAGCAGCATTGGAATGCGATGTACCCGCATTCTAACAAAAATTGAAATATCTACCACTGAACTATTCAACACTTGACACAGGCAAAAATTACTTCCAAGAGGAAAGTAGATTACCAAAACAAAAATAAGAAGAAGAAATCCTCGCGCAAAGTTCTACATAAGTACATAAATGCGAGCATCGACGCGAGTTTGCCGACGGTACACTTGTACTATTAGTTATTCTGTCACAAAGTACTCTTTATAATAGGGAATGTGACGGTACGTCTGGCCGACGGACCGTGCGCGTCTCAGTTCCAAAAGGTATTATACCATTCTCATCGCGCGCGGATTATACTTATGTGTAATTTTGTGTACATACCCCCGGGTAGGCTTGTAACTCGTTTAACCCGCGCGGGATAAGAAACAATCTGTAAATGGCGGCCGGCCGGTCATGCTATCTCGCTCACACATACCGACATGCTGCATGCTATGGGTCATGATACCTGTGGGTCACGTGGGTGGGTCATGATTCCGCGCGGGTTATATTGTTCATGCGTTTTTGTGAGGTCAGTCGGGTCATCGTCGGGCCATGTTTCGAGTTTTGCTAACATCTAACAAAAATGGGTGTGGCTTTGACGTCATTGCTGACAAAGACACGCGAACATGTTAGATGGAAAACATGTTGGCTAAGAATGTTTTTGTTGGTTACATAGCGCTGGGCATCTGGCTTTAGTACGAGTATTAGGCTGCCTGTCCATTGACGCGGCGGCGGAGCGGAGAAACGAGCAAGTATTAACCAATATGATTGCAAAAAAATGTTGTTATGGCGTCAGAATTAGGTAAGATGGTGGTAGCCAGCCAGGCGGACCTGGAATAAGCCCTACCACCAACCAAACCGAGTATAAATTGTACCCCCCCTGGGAATCGAACCCGGGACCCCTGCGTCTTACACGGGTGGGCGAACCACTAGACCACAGAGGCGGTTAATGACCAAATTAATAATCGTTTCTCCGGTCCGCCACCTTGCTCCGCGTCAATGGACAGGCAGCCTTAGTCTCCAGCTAGACAGTATGCCGAAGTTACGCAACCGAAGATCAGCGGCAACGCTTTTATAAGAAAAAAAGTCGCTACGTAATCTTCAGCAGATGTGTTGCTAGCCAATCACAAAGCACTGGTAACTAGGCCGAACTTCGAATGCGTAACTTCGGCAAGTTAAAAAAACAATGTGGCAGGATATTGTATGTTTGTATGTAATGTATAAAACTAGAATTATCCATATAAGTCGTTATTTTATTGCACATGGTTTTTGTAAATACATCGTTAAACATAAGCCTTTGGGGTTGCCTGATTGATATTGAATGACTTACTTAAATTAAAACCACAGATAATATAATACAAAACTAAAACGGAAATTGCTTATTATCATAAGGCTCTGTTAAGGCTTCTGTCAATTCATAATTATGTCTTAATAAACTTACGTCACTTTAACTTTGATTTACTCTTTTATACTGAGGTTTTTAGTGTCTTATCTTTGGGTTCTTTTCTAAAAAATATCCCGCAAAATTATTTAGGTCTTTTTTAGTGTCTCATCTTTGGATTCTTTTCTATACCGAGTGTAACAAGACACTCAACGAAGCCGACGTCTACGTATTCTGCCAAGTACTAAAGCTTGACTAAAGTTATAAAATTAAATTGTATAGTGCGAAGTATTCATTCTAAAGCTAAGCATATTTAGAGTGGAAATCATTATTTTTATGGTTTATTCAATTATTTTTAACTACTCGTGCGTGTTCGTATCGATTTCAATATAGTTGAAGTGCAAACCATTATTTTTGTAGGTATTTTAATTAAGTTGTTTATGAAATTATTACTTTAGTGTATATTTATTTTGTAAATTTGGTTCATGATTATTTAAGTGAATATATTATATTAAAGTGCTTAAGTACAATTTTATAGCTGTTTTCAAAAAATTTAAAGTGCTATTAAATACATCCCTATTAATTTTTAGTGTTAAAAAGCATTGCATACATTACCACGCAATGTATCGCGTACAACAGACCTGCGAGTGAATGCTACACAGCTGCATGCGGCAAAGTTGAAAGGCAACGTTTATGTGCGTGCTCATGAAATACATTGAGTGATGACGTTTTGAACGATTGTTTGTTACGAAATACATAAAATTTTGATAATGTTTCTGTATAGTACGGCTCCTTTCAACCTATATTTTTATTTATTTATTTATTTCAAATAGCAACACTAACATTATGTTTATCATACATTATACAGAGATCTTATAGCAATTTAGTTTTTAACCTATAAACACAACAATTACAAGTGTCGACATCGCTCAATTAACAATTATACTAATAAAAAATAAATGCTAGAATTTTCAAATATCAAATTAATTACAACCTACTACAATTAAATTCAAGAATCTTATATTAATATTTTAAATTAAATTACAATTACATCAAAAATGTCAAGTATGAACAATTAAATGAATTAATTATTAAAGTTAATACTGATGATTATTATAATAATTTTAAATGAGTATATTATATTATAACAAATAGAAGCCCATTAAGGCAATTTAGACAACTTATTTTTAAATAATAATAATGAATCACAAAACAGATCGAGATCTACACCTTTTTTACACAACTCATTGTATGTTTTGCACATCCTTATTAGAGGTGAGTGGAGTCCGATATTTGTTCGACAGTATGGTATACTAAATGTAGATTTAATCGGTTGCCGCGGAATATTATAAGGCACAGATAAGGCAATTTGTTCAAGGATATAATTGCAGTCAATTTTGTTGTTTAACAAGCTGTGAAGGAAGACCATATCTAACTTGGTGCGACGATTGCGAAGAGATTCCATTTTAAAATAGTTCAATCTGTCCTCGTAGGGGCAGCGAGATGATATTCCACCGCACGAGAAAGCCAGGTACCTCGTGAATGCCCGTTGAATTGATTCTATGCGCTGAGATGAAACAGCGTATTTCGGATTCCATGCTGGACTAGCAAATTCCAAAATACTGCGAACGAGCGAATTATATAATAAAACTTTTGTACTTGGCGAGCGAGCAAAGGAGGTGTTGCGCCTTAGGAATCCTAACATCCGGGCTGATTTCTTTACCACGGTGTCAATATGCGAATGGAAATTTAAGTTTTTGTCCAGTATTACACCAAGATCGCGAATTTCATCCAACTTCTCTAGAGCAGTGGAGTTCAGTGTATATTGAGCTATGAGGGGAAGTTTTTTTCGTGTAAAGTTGATACTGTAACATTTATTAATATTCAAAGTCATGCCATTATCACGACACCATTGCCACAGTCTATCAAGATCATTTTGAATTAGATCAGAATCAGCCACAGACTGAACCCTGCGGTATAACTTTAGATCATCGGCAAACAACAAAAAGTTACAATTTTTTATTACTTCTTCTAAGTCATTAATATAAAGTGAAAATAGAATCGGTCCCAGTATAGAGCCTTGCGGCACACCGGACGTGGCAGTATAGTCACTTGATACGAACCCGTTGATGGCCACAAACTGAGGTCTTTTTTCCACATATGATTCGAACCAGTTTAAGAGTGAACCATGTATACCGATTAGCTGCAATTTGTATATAAGCCTGGAGTGGTTTACTTTATCGAACGCATTTTTAAAATCGGTATAAATTGCGTGTACTTCCTTGCCAGAATCAATATCCTTAGACACGTCAGAAATAAATGAAACCAGGTTAGTTGCTGCCGAACGTCCGTTAAGAAAGCCATGCTGGCTGTTTGAAATTGTATGGCTTAAATGTCGTGAGAGAAATGGCGATACCATAGACTCAAAAATTTTTGCAAAGCAAGATAATATTGATATAGGTCTATAATTTTCTACGTTGTTGATGTCTCCTTTTTTGTAAATCGGAACCACCCTGGCCTTCTTCCACTCGTCAGGAAAAACACCACTCACCAAAGAACAATTAAATATAATTGACAGTGGCAATGCCAACACTGAACCACACCGTTTGACAAATATAGGATGTATAGAATCAGGACCACTACCCTTACAGACATTTATCTTTTTAATTTTTGTGTAAACATCTCTTTCGGTGAAATGGATGGATCCCAAAAAATTTGAGTTCAAACGAGATGGATATACATTGCTAGTACAGTCACCACTCGTATTATACCTATGGTACGGTCCCATCTGGCAGAAAGCATGAAACTTGGCATGCATGTAGCTTTTACGTATATAATAAAATATAGAAGTAGCAGCAAGTCGTAAAGTGGTGGTCGTAAAGTCGTTTTGTGTCCCCAATTGCAGTTTTTATTTTTTTAATAAAAAACGGTGAAAGCTACAACAAAACTGTCTTTCTCTAACGCCACGCGTACTGTTGGGCGTAATAACTGCTAATTTATAGCTACTATGGCAAATCGGGTATCATTTTCGGATAAATAAAGGATGGCCAATCATTTTTAGAAGTAAAAAAAACACATTTACATACAAAAAAAATAATTGCCGTAATTGAAAGGCCGAACATCTAAAATTTTCCAAAAAAAAAAATAGTTCCAGTGACGATAAATTTCTAACGAATACCGATATTTTTAATTTAAATCACACGAGTCTCCCCCGCACTAACAGAGCCTAGTACAGACTCGTGTGATTTAAATTACAAAATAAATTCAATTTGTGATTAGTAATGAAATAGGTAGGTATTTTTATTATTTGCCTAAATTCCGTTACTTACCCAATGATTGTGAGTTTGTTTTGAAAACTATAAGTCCTATCAACATACTTCCAAGAAAATTATTGTAGAAAATTTAATGAAGAATATATTGTTTTTCGAAAGTTTTCCTGTAGCTTTCACCGTTAACGGTAACTTTTTTAAATTAGAGTAAGAAATGGGGAGTTTTTATAGATTTATTTATGCCACTGCCACGCTGTATATAATATTTTTAACTCATTTTTTATGAAACTATTCCGATGAAGCTTATATTTTTGGAATCTGTATGAATATGGCTTTCTTATCATATTTTTTTCAAGCCGATATCGGTATTCGTTAGAAATTTATCGTCACTTGAATAATTTTTTTTTGGAAAATTTTAGATGTTCGGCCTTTCAATTACGGCAATTTTTTTTTTTACGTAAATGTGTTTTTTTACTTCTGAAAATGATTGGCCATCCTTTATTTATCCGAAAATGATACTCGATTTGCCATAGTAGCTATAAATTAGCAGTTATTACGCCCAACAGTACGCGTGGCGTTAGAGAATTTCACCCCCTCCCCCTCCCCCCCAGCAGGGTGTCTTCCGCTGTCTCCTGTGCGTTTTCCACTTTGGTCCACCTAAGAAACAAGTGTGCCAAGTTTCATTCTTTAACGAAAAAAAATTGAGTGTTATCCTATACGTTTTCCCACAAAGTGGTTTTAAAAAAATATATCGTGTGAAAGGCAAACATAATTTGAAAACTATAAGTGCTATCACCTTCATTCAAAAAATGGTTAATAGAGAATTTAATAACAAGTATATTGTTCCTAGACAGTTTTGTTGTAGCTATCACCGCTTTTTATTAAAAAAATAAAAACTGCGATTGGAGACACAAAACGCCCCCCCAGGGGGAAAAAACCACTTTACGACTTGCTGCTACTTCTATAAGTATTTTATTATATACGTAAAAGCTACATGCATGTCAAGTTTCATGCTTTCTGCCGGATGGGACCGTACTTGGTTAAAAAGAGCCGTACTAGTAGACAAAAATTAGGAAATAACGAATAAATAAGATTTCATAAAAATTTTGAAAAATACTTTGACCTTGGCCTTCAATAACTTCTTAGCTATTGGTTTCCCAGGTATAGTCTAAAAGACAAAAATGATCCCGATGATGGGCGGAATGCGTGGACTTCGGCTTTTGAGGGTCTTGTTACACCCGTTATATCAGAGGGAGATTAGATGTTCAGTCTTGCATCAGTCTGGTACGATCTTCAGTCTAAAATTCAAAGTCTATACAAACTGATGAAATGGACTGATGCCAAACTGATCATGTAATTTCCCTTTTAGCGTGGTTGTTTTATGTCATTGGAAAACTTCTAGTTTCACTATTTTCTAATGTTTAAATACTTATTACTGACTTAATACCTAAATAATAAAAATGTGATAACTATTTAATTATATAGGTATAAGTATACCTACTGCAATTTGTTTTCTCGCAGTCAATGGTAAAAATTTTTTTTCACGAGTTGTGTACTCTAGTACACAACTCGTGAAAAAAAAAAATCTTCTCGGTCCTTTGTATCCTTCGCTACTCTCGGGATCCAACTTAGTCCCTCGAACTAAATTCCCTCTTTTTCACTTCTTGTATAATCTACTATTACTTAACTAACTCCTTTTAAAACAATTATAATTATAAAACTATAAAAAATAAATAGGTCAATAGCAAGACCACTTTAGTGTCACACTGTAAAAACGTGTTTAATTATTAAACCTTAACTATGTAGTCAAAAAAACTATATAATACTGCTTTCAGAGACGTTGCCTATAAATAATATTAAATATATAAATTCGTTTTCTGATGTAAATAAGTACTGTGTAAATATTAAGTCACTGTATAGTCTGATGTGCCATCGTCTGTACCAGACAAAAATAATTCATTATACATTCTGTTTTCATAATTATTACTCATAAAAAACATCATGAGTTTTTCTTCTTCAGCCTTTTGTTGTAACTCTGAAAAAAAAAATCAATTTATCTCTTGCTCAACTAACTCCTTATCAAAACAAACTCTTTAGCGGTGACATTTTATGCGCAGAAGTAATTTTTGGGTGTCATTGGCGGGAGACGTGGTGCGGGGCGACTGCAAACATGCGCAGTAATCCCCTACAATTTCTCTCAGCGCTAAAGATACGTGCCGCGGCTTGTACACTATTCTTCTTCTTATGATTCTTACGCAGCACGCAGCCGTCACCAGCAGGTTGATTATCTAATTAAAAACCACCTAGCGACCAGTCATAATCACGGAATCGTCGCTGTCAAACTCGATTTCGTACCACCGATCGAGTTTCTAAGAGTGCTGGCTCCAACGGACAACTAAAGAACTAAATTTTACGAACACTTGCAAGGAAATGCTCCGAAATTAGTATTATCTAACTCAGTAACCGCGACGCGACCGCGACGATTTCGCGATTTCTTCTGTCAAACAGAAACCAGACAAAACGTAATTTCTGGTTGGTTTTCGATAAATTCTTAGCCTTACCTTTAACTAAAATTAAATAAAATTGCTATAATGTAAAATAAAAGGCCTGTCCTTCAATACCTACACGGTATTTGCAATTTTGTATAGGAAAAAATGTAAACAAAATTCGAAGCGAAAACAAAGAGGTTACACACATACACAGTCACAGACTAGTTTCGGTAAAGACTTATCAGTCGCTCCCACCGGTTACCAGAGGCGCTAGTTTCTATGGAGATTTTCACGAGCATAAACCGAGCATAAACTAATACGCGATCGCATACATAATACCAAACAAGTGACTCGGTCGCGCGACGATTTCGAAATAGTTCAGGAATCGAGTTCGGTCGCCCATTTTAGATAATCAGCCTGCGGGCCATCAACGAAACAGGATGACGGCGCCAAAGTTTATTTTGACATCAAGATGACTTTATTTTAATCGTATGTTATTATGAAATAGGCGAAGGAGAAATATACATGACAAAATTGCTTACTTAATGTCATAAAATTAGAATTCAGGGGGTTACTCCCGAAACACGAACGAGGTTCTGAGATCGAATTAGTATCGAGTAAACGACAGAAATCTGTTATTTTAGTACGGTAGACGGCACGCTGGGCTTCTACAACCTGTCAAATTTCTTCAATCATTTTTAAACTTTAAGTCGAGCAGTTTAAGGTTCAAAATTCATTGTAGATTTTTGACAGTTTTGTATAGCTTGATATGCTGCTGACTGTACATTGAAAACGGTTGCCATGGTTTCCATTGTACTGTTTTCACGTTTACTCGATACCAATTCGATCTCAGAACCTCGTTTGTGTTTCGGGAGTAACCCCCTCATAAATTATAAATCAAGATGACGAGACGGGTTTTCGGTGTACAGGCTGTCATAGTAAATGTATGTATGTTTCGCTATATCGGCGCCGTCACTCCGTCCGTGACAGCCCGATGACGGATGCAGTGGACAAACAGCGTTATTATTATATAGTAAATTTCTCCAATCGACTTTGAACATAACGGTCGAAAGATAAGGTTTAAAATCAATTGGAGAAACATACACCGTGTTATTACAAAAGATTTTTAAAATCTGTTTAACTAAACACGTGTTTAAATGTGATGCTGTCACTTTTTTGACAATATTGTTTGACAGAGACAGCATCACATTTAAAAGTGTGTTTAGTTAAACAGTGTTTAAAAATCTTTTGTAATAACACGGACATAGTTTTGTATAACCTGCAGGTATAGCATGACGAACCCGATAAAGACCATCACGGTGTCCACCCCTAAATGTGATTTTTGACGGATAAAAAAAAGTTTGCCTATATCGGGATGTCATTTTGACATTTCAATGTAGAAAATACCGATCCCAAGGTCATCATGCCGACGTGATTGTAATCTTATTTCTCTGTTTTTCTGGAAATAGCTTCTCTATATTTAAAAAAAACCTGTTTGCAACTTAATCAAAATGAATTAATAAAGGGATATTATTACCTCTTCAGCCATTTTGTACAACGTCGCTGAGGTTTCCTTTCCAGTTTGTTCTACCAGTGCCTTGAATATGTCATTCACTGGCTCTGTCTGAGAACTAGAACAAAGTAAGGCTATGTAGCAAACAGCTAGTTTGTATATTTGCATCGCAACCACTTAGCAAACTTAATTTATGTGATAAACATGAGTCACCAATCACCTTTTTTATGCACTGATGTTAAGTGACGATAAGGCCGAAGGTGGAAGCGTACTACACCCGGAATCCTCATCACTGAGGAACCGGCTATCATACCTCTAACTGCCGAAACACAACAATTTTTAAATTGTTGTTATGACAATATTAAATAATATACTAGAAAAAATACGACTCGCACCAGATCAATACTCAGACGGGAATCGAACCCGCGATCGAAGTCGATCGAAATCGAAGTATTGATCTGGTGCGAGTCGTATTTTTTCTAGTATATTATTTAGTATTGTGTAAAAATAGCATTGTGAATGCAAAAATCTCAAATTTAAAAATTGTTGTGATGACGTCAGACTTAAGTAAGATGGTAGTAGCCAGCCAGGCGGACTTGAAATAAGCCATATCACCAACCAAACCGAGTACAAATTGTACTCCCCCTGGGAATTGAACCCGAGACCCATGCGTCTTACAGGGGTGGGCGAACCACTAGACTAGACCATTGAGGCGGTGGACTCATTCAACTGCGCTGCTATTTAAAATTATTTTTTGCGTAGTTTTGTGTTTTATTCTGTAAAGTTACATTTGTGTTAAAAATGTTTAGAAAACTTACTTCTTGGAATATGTACGTGCTCTTCTGATAAGTTTGGAGAATTCATCACTCAGCTTATTCGATGATTCGAAATAAAAGTTTTCAGGGATAGCCAGAGGTGCCTGAAGGAAATAAAGAAATATTTTATTCAAGTCCACGTTTCTCGTTATGACATAGTTCTACTATTAATCAATTAAATTTAAATGCCAAAAATATAGCTGTGTTTTGATAAAGTTGATCAATGATCAATTTTTGACACACACCTGATGATTCGGAGACAGAGTATCCTTCTTCGGAGTGTCAGGTGTTGTGGTAGAGTTGATTTGTGTCAGCAGCTCGTAAGGGTGGCCAGATTCTACAATGCGGCCTCTGCAAAAAAATATTCCGTGTTATTACAAAAGATTTTTAAACACTGTTTAACTAAACACATGTTTAAATGTGATGCTGTCTCTGTCAAACAATATTGTCAAAACCGTGACAGCATCAGATTTAAACATGTGCTTAGTTAAACAGTGTTTAAAAATCTTTTGTAATAACACGGACTATGTTTAAATCATAATTTTATTAGTTTGTTATTTTTTTTTTATTTTATAAAAATACATGCAGGCTTACAGACTAGGCAATCCAAAACACCAGCAAGTTATACATACAACATGACAGTATCATACTGAAGCAAAGTAAAAATAAACAACACAAGTACAAAAGACATTTTGACAATTATAACAAACACAAGAACAGTATATAAAGTTATACAGGATTTTATTTTGGCCACATTCTTATGATTTCTTGAAACTCTTGAAAATCTGTGGATCCTCAGTGGTGAGGATTCCGGGCGTAGTGCGCTTACCCTTTCGGACATATCGTCACTTAACATCAGCCCCCCTACACCATGACATGACCACCGAAACACCATATATGTCGCGTGATATAGCGTTTTATCGACACTCAACTGTCAAAATACATTATCTTTTGACAGTTAAACGTGATAAATCGCTATATCATATCGCGTTTTGGTGGTCATGCAAGGGGGCAGGTAAGGTGAACGACAAGCACTATCCCGTTGTAGAAAATAAAAATAAAATACCTTATTTTTGCTATTGTGAAAGATTGACCACTGCTTGAATCGTTAACAAAACTATTCTAACTCCCTCATTCACAAACAGTATAAAGGTATTGTATAGCTTTAGAATGTCTTGTTGGTTATATCAATTTGAAAATTCCAGCCCTAAATCTCCGTAAGAGACATAATTTGCTTCGCATTCCCTTTACACGAACTAATTACAGAACAGTTTTCTAGTCAGATCATGCAAATTATTTAACGGGATGAATAGGCTAGTTGACAAAATTGCAATAACTGCTTAATATTTTAGCTTATTAGGCATTTTATCGAAAAAAAAGGTTTATTTATTTTTAATCGAGCGTCTACATTATAAATTTCGCGTTTTAAAAAACCAATTTTAATTTGGTTCCAAAACGCACAAGACTGTCATGGCGTCTTGAATGACGTCACGCCGTGCAAAACAAACTAAAGAGCGATCGTGTCTTCGTACGTTATAGCTAGTTTTTATCGTTTAAAAATGAATTTCTCATATTAAAAGTACTGTATAGTGCCCCAGTGTGATAGCACGACTATAAAAACGCCAAACCAGTTATTTATATATGTTCCAAACAATGGAGAAATACGGAAAAAGTGGCTAAAACTTGCGTTCGGTTGTGGTTAGGTTGCACTCGGAGTGTAGGTTTGGAACGCGCCTCCGGTAGTGATACTCGAAACGTCAAACACAAGATTGGAGTTTCGCACGGCGTGACGTAACGCTTTCTGATTGGTGTTCACTGTCACGTGACTAAAGGTTTCATTTTACGAAATTTATTTTTAAAAAATATTATTAATCTTTAACGCTTTTAATAATTAAAATTGTTTGTTATTTTCTCCATAATATAATTAATCATTATAAACCCCTATCCATTATATTTATTCTTAATGGAAACAAGCCTATTGTGAGTTACTTAACGATAGCCGATTAGATCTGTTTTGTAGCACAAAAAGACAGGTCAAAAGTTTAATGACAGTCGTCAGTCATGGACCGGATATCCAAAGGTCGCGGGTTCGATTCCCGTCTGAGTATTGATCTGGTGCGAGTCGTATTTTTTCTAGTATATTATTTAGTATTGTATAAAAATAGCATTGTGAATGCAAAAATCTCAAATTTAAAAATAATATAGCTATTTCATCTTAATCGATTGCCAAATATCTGGAAAGATATTTCAATGGGGTTGGTAAACTTTTTCGAAGAGAATTGTTTTTTTTTGATAGCACAAGTTTGAAGAATAAAGAAAATAATATTATGATTTTTTTATTTTACCTTGTTAACTAAATATATTTTTTATATTATTATCGCGATAAAATATCAAACATACGGCTGAACACGAAGTTCCCTTGCATTTACTGATTTAAACAAGGGTCTGACATGCTTTGATAGAGCGAGATCGTCTTATTGAGATTCCTATAGGAGGAAATAGAGAAGAGTGTCATGTTTTTTCTCTATCACCGACCGGACTTTATTTCATGGTCGGGTTATTGGTACAGTTCAACTAGGTCAAACAAACAAGTGGGGTTATATCAAGAGTGCCAAAGAAATTAAAGGTTTTGTGGATTACTACCTAATTGATACCCAAAATTTATTATAAATCGTATGTGTTGTGTTTGTGTCTAGCATACAAAATGGTGGGGTGTTCGATATTTGGCTGCAAAAGCAACAATCAAAGAAAATAAGCGGGTGTTACATTTCATGCGTAAGTACACTGTTTTCTATATTTTGATCGCGTATTTCTTTCTCAAATCTCACAGGAACCAAGTTTCTGAGCTAAATCATTAGTTATATCATGAAATACCTGATAAATAGGAAAAATCTAAAAATTATTTCTAAAAATAACCTCGTAAACATTTGACATACAAACCGGTAAAATTGCGTACATCTACGTAATAGTAGAAGTCAGCTTTAGCTTTGACGTCCACTAAAATCAGTAGGTTTATAATTCGATTTCCGGATGCCTACTATATAGAAAATTTTCCCCAAAAATTACCCCATATTTCAGGGAATTTCAAGCAATTTGATTTTTCCAGATTTCCGACGGAAGATAAAACTCGTGAAAAATGGATACAAGTAACTGGAAAAAAGAATTGGGTGCCACACACGAATTTGTTCGAAACATTTTGAAAAAAATTGTTTCCGAAAAACAGAAAAACTAACGTTAATAAAAAAAGTTCTGTATTCCAACGTTTAATAAAAAATTTACCTGTTTTAATTTAAAGTTCATCTTTTTATTCCATTAACCACACAATCTCATATCAAGTACCGGAGCGAACCCCAGCTAGTTTACTCTATGTATACGTATGTTACCGTTAAAGTACGGAATTCGTTAATCTGCAGATTAACTGGTCGAGTCAGTTAGTGTGCCAAATTATTCTAAAAGTAGACGATTTCCGTACTTTAACTAGTAATCTGCACATTAACGGATGCTACACCGTTAAGGGTACTTTTTCTGATCATGGCAACCCCATATTTTGACGTCATAATATATCTATCCCTTACACCCGGTCGCTCGGTAGCGCATCTACCCCTTTTAATATACTTATACTATATCTATGGATTTAAATAACTGATTGACAGATTTGACAGACAGTGACCAAGAGTAATCATACCTTTGTTTTTTTTGTTTTGAGCAACAACATAGAGTCTTTGGAGCAAAGGCATAACCTACGATTCCCGTCTGAGTATTGATCTGGTGCGAGTCGTATTTTTTCTAGTATATTATTTAGTATTGTATAAATATCTTTATTTTCATTGTAGTATGTGCACACGCACACTACAGTATAATTAGGTCATGTCGCAAACGACATAGGTACGTTAAATTAGCAAGTAAGCACTTTTGATTTATTTGAATTATAATTGTATTTTTTAACAAAAATTAAATGGACTTCAAGACATAACATGTTTCAATCTACCGCCGGCTCCCGACTCTTATTATACCATAATCAGGGATCGGATTTTTCGCGGTCATCCAGGGTCGAACTCAGATTTTACATTTATTTCTATAGGTAAAGGTTCCAATTATAAAAATGAAGCGCTCATGGCGGAACTTGACAGACTGATCGTACTCGATCAACTTGAAATTTGGAATAGTTTAAGATGACGTTTTCCCAACTATTTTGCAAATAAAAAAGAAATAAAAAAAGAAATATTTTTTTAACAACAGGGACTGAAAAGGGGTCTTAAAAATTTTAAGTGGCGCGACTAGGGCATGTGGGGTATCATATGAAAGAGCGCTGTTTGCACATTTTTTCTTTTTTTTTAGGCCGCATAGTTTTCGACTTATGATGAAAAATGTAAAAAAAATACCGTTCCCCCCTTATCTCCGAAGTTTGCAAAGAGAAAAATCTGAAATAATTCTATGTGATAGTAGTTTATGTAAAGATTACAGGAAAAATAAAACGATGTCTCAATATAACACACTTTTTTAGAAATTCAAAAAACAAACAAAACATTATTTAGTTCCTCTACCAGTCAACAGATGACCCTGACCTAAGAAAAAATTATTTAGTTCTACTATCGGTCAAGAGATGGCGCTGGCCTAAGAAAAAAAACAGTTCCACTATCGGCTAAGAGATGGTGCGGACCTCATACTGCAATAATAATGTTATTATTCTACAGCTCATTATGATGCACAGTTACTTGTTGTATGGTCTGTTGTATATGATGACACGGAAATCCTCGGTGCGCGAGTCCGACTCGCTCTTGACCGGTTTTTTTTTCAATAACTCACTTGTCCATTACGATGACGCGGTCGTAATCCATGACCGTGTTCAATCGATGTGCGATAGTGAGGACTGTGGAATCGGCGAATTTATTCCTGATTGTCTCTTGGATGAGCTTGTCTGTTCTGTGGGGCAAAATAGGTTTTGTTTACAAGGATTATTTTTTATAACACTGAAAAAAAATAAAAAAATTGAAGCATTTAGCAACTTTAGTCTACTATTTACTTTCAAAAGTGGATATCCAACCAATAAACTTAGACGAATCCGATCAGTCTTAAGTAGTTTTTTTTGCGAATACTATAAGGAGTGCAATTAAGCTCGACGAGGGTCCGCCGTTTTCGTAAATGACGTCTACTCGACCTTCTACTAATACTAAACCGTTATTCAACCTTCGCCCTGGGCTCTAGCAAATACCCTCAGCTCAATATTATAAATATTAAAGTTTAGTTAAGATGTTTGTTACTTTAAATGGCTGAACGGATTTGAATGAAAACTGGCATACAGATAGTTTATACCTTGACTAGCTTCCGCCCGCGACTTCGTCTGCGTGGACATTCGATAAAATCCTCATGTTTAATTTCATTAAATTCTGATCAGCCGTTTTTACGTGATTAGGCGGGTTCCCACCAAGCGCGCTGCCTCGCGAGGCAGGACGTTTGCCGCACGGGCCTCGCACGAGGCTGCTCGCTTGGTGGAGACCCGCCTTACCACGTAAAAACGGCTGATCAGAATTTAATGAAATTAAACATGAGGATTTTATCGAATGTCCACGCGGACGAAGTCGCGGGCGGAAGCTGTTTATAATATTCAGAATTTTATCCAGAGATTAGTATTAGTTTTAGTATCCCTTTCCCGTTTCCGTTCCCGTTCCCGTCCCCTGGATGTGCATGTCCAGGTCCAATCATGTCCACCGAACACGGTGGACCAACAGGACTTCAAAATAAATGTAATTTTCGCAATCACCGCCTCATGAAACCTCAAGAACGACATCCACATCGATTTTCATGTTTACTTACCCCTTTTACACCTTAAGGGATGATTTTCAAAATAACAAAATATGTGTTTGCCTATTTATTTTTAGACATGCTCCTACGAATTTTAAAGTTGTAATGTCTATTTTATATTCTTCTTCCATACAAAATTTGAACCACATTTTCACCCCTTTAGGGGTTAAATCATGTCCACCGTGTTGGACTTCAAAATAAATCTCATTTTCGCAATCACCATCCCATAAAACCTCAAGAACGACATCCACATCGATTTTCATGTTTACTTACCCCAATTACCCCTAAATGGTTGATTATTAAAATTACAAAATATATGTTTGCCTATTTATCTTTAGATGTGCTCCTACGAAGTTTAAAGTTGTAATGTCTATTTTATATTATTTTTCCATACAAAATTTGAACCTCATTTTCACCACATTAGGGGTCAAATCATGTCCACCGTGTTGGACTTCAAAATAAATGTCATTTTTGCAATCGTCATCCCAGAAAACCCCAATAACGACATCCATATCTATTTTTGGTTTTTTTTAACCCTTTTCACCCCCATTTTATCCCTATAGGGGTTGAAATACCAACAATAATAATACACGTTGCGTAAGATTTCCATCCATAAGCCTAAATTATAAATTTAGCGATTTTTACTTTGAATATAAAGGATTTTCTTCAATACACAACTTCATCCCCCTTTTGACCCCTTCGGGGGTTGAATTTTGGAAAACGCCGAGACCCGTATTTATTAATTTTTAATGGTCAGCCTAATTACAAAATTTGAAGATCCTAGCTTCAAAACTGAGGGACTTTCATACAAACTTTGAACCCCCGTTTCACCCCCTTGGGGGGTGAGTTTTGAAAAATCCTTTCTTAGTGCACCCCTGGACTTCATAAGGAACCTATGTGCAAAATTTCAAATCTCTAGGTTCAGCGGTTTGGGCTGTGCGTTGATATCTCACTCAGTCAGTCAGTCAGTCAGTCAGGACTTTGAATTTTATATTATATAGATAATTAAAACATAGGAATCTTTTAGGATTTTAAAGAACAAAGTAAAGAACTTCATGTGTTGTGCTTCTCTGAGACATTTGTGCAGAGAGGTTCAGAAAGTAATATAAAACTAAAGAACTTTAAATTGGCTTCATCTTTCAGCAGAGCTAATGAAAAACGTGGAGGTGTCTGTATTATGGTTCGTAAAGAATTAACTTTTAAACCCATTGATATCTGCTTAAATCTATCGATAGAAAAAGTTTTCGAGTCTTGTGCTGTGGATATACCTGAACTAAATTGTATAATAATCTGTATTTATAGAATCCCAGGTACATCAAACTTGTCTAGATTTATGTCACTTTTGGATCTGCTATTGCATAGATTAATAAGATATAGCAAACGGAATATTATTATAGCCGGTGATATGAATGTCAATATCCTTCAAAATGACTGTGCTTCGCAAAACTTTAAAATGCTGTTCAAAACATATAATCTTGACTTGCATATAAATGTTCCTACGAGACAAAAGGCATGTATTGATCACATTGCTAGTAATATCAAAGATGCTAAAGGTAATGTTCATAACCTGCAGCTGTCTGATCATGATACGGGACAGACTTTAGAATTCTTAACCTCGAAAAAAATTACAAATACTACATCATGGTACAAAACTATAAGAGACACAAGCAAATGCAATATGAATACTTTAAGAAAATGCTTATCTTGTCTTAGCTGGAGTGGTGTTTATGAAAATGAAGAAAACTTAAATAAGGCATTCGATAGCTTTTATGAAGATGTTAGGCTATTTTATGATATGTGTATCCCAATAAAAAGAATTAAAATTAATGCAAAGAATTGTAAACCCAAGTGGATTACTAAAGGCATAAAAAAATCTAGTAAAACAAAACGTTTATTAAGACACCATTACTATTTAAACAAATCACTATCAAGTAAGACTAGACTAAAAAAGTATACAAAACTGTTAAAAAACTGTGTAGATAAAGCCCAGCATATACAGAATACCAGATTTATCTCTAATGCTAAAAATAAATGCAAGGCAACTTGGGATATAATTAAAGACAAACATGACAATACTTATGTACATAAAGAAATTGATAGAATTATAGTAAATGACGTAACCATAACCGATCCAAATGACATTGCCAAAATATTTAATGAACATTTCTTAAACCTTAACGATAAAATTGACGATAAAAATGCTCCTACAAGACATGCTATAGATCCAGTAAATAACTCCCTATTCTTAATGCCTTGCTCAGAACATGAGACTAAAAGTATAATTGCTTCCTTAAATAATACCAAAGCCGTGGGAATCGACGCACTCCCTGTCTGGCTATTCAAACTATGTGCCGAGGATCTTGCGCCAGTATTGACTTTTCTTATAAATCTTTCATTCCAAGAAGGAAAATTTCCGGATGCTTTAAAGCTCTCTATAGTAAGACCAATTCACAAAAAAAACTGCAAGCAAGAAATTAGTAACTATCGTCCGATCACCTTGATATCAATACTATCTAAGATATTTGAGAAGGCTATAGTAAAACGGATTATGGAATTCTTCGATAAGTACAATGTCATAGTTAAAGAGCAAAATGGATTCCAAAAAGGAAAGTCTACAACTCTTGCTGCTTTCTCACTAATAAAAGCTGTTGCCGAGTTCATCGACTGTAAACTACCTACAATATCATTATTCTTCGACATGTCACGGGCCTTTGACCTCGTTGATCACCAGATACTTTTGCAAAAGTGTGAAAGATATGGCATTAGAGGGCAAGCATTAAACTGGATAACAAGTTACCTCTCCAATAGAAATCAGTGTGTCGAAATCAACAAACTAAATAGTAAGAATGAAATTGTTACGCATAGGTCTCCATTCATCCACAATAGGCGTGGTGTACCGCAAGGAAGTGTTATGGGTCCGATATTATTTCTGATATATATAAATGATCTACCCAGTGCTATAAATCATCAAACCATTTTATTTGCAGATGATATATCAGTTATAGTATCGGGAAAAAAGGAAAATGAGACCACTTCCTTCCAAGAAACCCTAAATACAGCCGTGGCATGTATCGATGAATGGTTGAACAGAAATGGTTTGAGTGCAAACATAGCAAAAAGCACGTTTATACAATTTTCTAATTACCAAGCTGCTCGCATAAGACCAGAAATAACTCACAAAGGCGAAAAACTTAGTGAAGTTAGCGAAACGAAATTCTTGGGTATAATACTCGATCAGCACCTCAACTGGAAAGCACATATTCAGAATGTGTGCTCAAGGCTAAGTAGATTTGTATTTGCACTCAGGAGGTTGAGACACACGGCCGGTGAAAGTGTAGCCTTGACTGCATACTATGGTCACGTATCTTCCCTACTAAGATACGGACTAATATTGTGGGGCAATTCCCCAGATATATCCAAAGCATTTATTATGCAAAAAAGATGCATAAGAGCCATTTGTGGAGCTGGACCGATGAACACATGTCGACCACTATTTGTTAGATTAAAAGTACTTACCTTAACTGCAATGTACATCCTGGAAATAGGAATGTTTGTACGACGTCATTCCCAACTCTTTCAAAAAAAAGACGTGTCGAACCCAAGACTGCGACCGAGGGACAATCATCGTCTCCAACGGCAAACTTGTAACAGCGCCCTTTATCAGAGGAACTGCTACAGTATGGCTATCCAGGTTTATAATAATATTCCCGTTGAAATAAGGCAGCAACCATTTAATCAGTTTGTCTCCAAATTGCGCAGCTGGTTGATTGACCTATGTCCATATGACTTAAATGAATATTTTAGTTTTAAGTAAAATGACATAATTAATATATGAGTACACTCTCTATTTTTTAAATAAAATACCTACTCCTAGATTTGATTTATTGCGCAAGTATTGCGCTGACATATCCAATTGCTTTGTTGACATTGAAATTTCCATTGACATAATTATCCATGAAATGTAAAGTTTAGTAGGTATATAAAATTATTAATTTCTTAATTTAATTCATTCTTTTAATAATTATTTAAATTTTTATTGTTATGAAATTTTGTACGCCAAACTTTGGTAAAACATGTTGGTCTATATCACTAATGTACCACCTGTAATATCCATGTTTTGAACAAATAAAAATTCTTATTCTTATTCTTTTAATCCCGGTAAAATTTTTCGAATATCTACGCGGACGAAGTCGCGGGCAGAAGCTAGTACTGTATACAACGTGGTAATGAATGAACCCAAAATAGGAAAACCGGTTCTTCGGACCATCAAACTGAATAATTTTTACTATGGGATCAAGTAAGCTTGAGAGCTGACGCGAAGAAAAATCAGCTGTATAAAATCAAAAAATCGGGGCGGGGCGGTTCTGGAATGGCGACCGCGCACCGGACGACGACCCCCGACGATCTGGGCCCCTATTTTTGAATCGCTCGTCTGGCGTCGAGCGCTCTTTTCTACTGATTTTTGTTCGACATTCGACTCGATCTCCATACATTTGAGTCACTGGTGCGCGATCGCGGTGCGCCGCTGGATGCGGGCCAAGCAGGACCAAGAGTCGTGGAGATCCTTGAGGGAGGCCTATGCCCAGCAGTGGATGTCGTGCTGCTGATATGATGATAATGATGATGAATAATGAAATGATCAAAATGTATAGTTACTTGGCGGTGACGTTGGCGGTGGCCTCGTCCAGCACGAGCACGCGGCCGCCGGCCAGCGCGGCGCGCGCCATGCACGCCAGCTGGCGCTGCCCGCTCGCCAGGTTGTACACACTAGTACTGTATGTATAGTTACTTGGCGTCGACGTTGGCGGTGGCCTCGTCCAGCACGAGCACGCGGCCGCCGGCCAGCGCGGCGCGCGCCATGCACGCCAGCTGGCGCTGCCCGCTCGCCAGGTTGTACACACTAGTACTGTATGTATAGTTACTTGGCGTCGACGTTGGCGGTGGCCTCGTCCAGCACGAGCACGCGGCCGCCGGCCAGCGCGGCGCGCGCCATGCACGCCAGCTGGCGCTGCCCGCTCGCCAGGTTGTACACACTAGTACTGTATGTATAGTTACTTGGCGTCGACGTTGGCGGTGGCCTCGTCCAGCACGAGCACGCGGCCGCCGGCCAGCGCGGCGCGCGCCATGCACGCCAGCTGGCGCTGCCCGCTCGCCAGGTTGTACACACTAGTACTGTATGTATAGTTACTTGGCGTCGACGTTGGCGGTGGCCTCGTCCAGCACGAGCACGCGGCCGCCGGCCAGCGCGGCGCGCGCCATGCACGCCAGCTGGCGCTGCCCGCTCGCCAGGTTGTACACACTAGTACTGTATGTATAGTTACTTGGCGTCGACGTTGGCGGTGGCCTCGTCCAGCACGAGCACGCGGCCGCCGGCCAGCGCGGCGCGCGCCATGCACGCCAGCTGGCGCTGCCCGCTCGCCAGGTTGTACACAATAGTACTGTATGTATAGTTACTTGGCGTCGACGTTGGCGGTGGCCTCGTCCAGCACGAGCACGCGGCCGCCGGCCAGCGCGGCGCGCGCCATGCACACCAGCTGGCGCTGCCCGCTCGACAGGTTGCCGCCGCCGTCGCCCACCTTCGAGCTCAGCCCCGCCGGCAGGTTGGCAACCATCTCGCGGAGTTCTACCTACAGGGGAGAATGATATTTAATCGTGGTATAGTATAAATACACTATCAAACAGATAAAACTGTATCTAGCCATTGAAAAAATCTTAATCAAATGGTACCAAGGTATATTGGCCAACATACACTTTTCAAAGAAGCTCATCCATTATGTAAAAAAAATCACGAATCTGTCAGTTAAAATACGGACTCCTTGCTATTCAAAACCATTCCCTCCACCAATCGCCACCGTCTCGTGACAACGCAACACAGTACACGCACACACTAGTACAGTACGCACCTGCTCGAGCGCCCGCTGTATGTGCGCGTCGGGGTACAGCCCGCCGGGGTCCAGGTTGTCGCGCAGGCTGGCCGCGAACAGCGCGGGCCGCTGAGGTAGCGCACACAGGTGCGACCGCCACGCGCTTAGTCCGACCTCCTCCGCCGACACTCCGTCCACGCGGATGCTACCCGATATACGATTCAACCTACGATACGTAGAAAAACAAAATAGTCAATAACAAGTCACTCTACTCTACATAACTCGTGAAATACCGTGGTACGTGTTTTTTCCTTTTCGGTACCGTAAAGTAGGCAACCCGTACAGTCTACTGACATAACTACAGCCTTTTTTGGCACCATTGCCGGGCCACGACGTTTTACACTCTACATTATCTATTTACAAACTGCTGATGTACGATTCAAACCAACCGGTCCGCATCGGACCGCATTTTACCTCTACCAAAGGAAAATAAAGCGTCTTGCCGCGCATAAAAAGGTAGGTATACCAGCGTTGCTGTGACACTAATCCTAGTTTGCAACAACTATTATAATATATGTGTATGTTTATGTAGTGTATTTATATTGTATATTTTTATTTATGTAATTTATATATTGTTTCCTAGGTGTAAAATGTAATATTCTGTGTATTGTAAGTATGTTGCTGGCACACTGCCTCTTTTTATAAATAAGTTATCCTTTGTAACAAAGGTTTGCCTGCAAGAGATCGCTTCCAGCGATAAGGCCGCCTTTGCCCACTATAGTTTTAATGTTTTATTTGTAATTATTCCTGTAATGTGTGAGTAATAAAGAGTTTTATCTATCTATCTACGCAGAACAAGAATTTCCTTATTATACAAAAAACAACACGTCTAAAATATCAAGCTACTTAATTATTGACCATCAGCCAGCTTAATGTCCCCACTGCTAGGGCACAGGCCTTCCTAATGGATGGATAAGGAGGATGGGCCATAATAACCCACCACGCAGACACAATGCGGATTGGTGGGTGTTAACGACTGCACATACAGCCGGGACCAACGGCTTAACGTGCCTTCCAAAACACGGTGGAGCTCAAGATAAAAAGTTTTTGATAGATAGATAGATAGATATATTCTTTATTGTTCACCATAATAGAAAACATTACAAGGAAAAGAAATACATATTAAGAACAATTTGGCGGCCTTATCGCTAAAAAGCAATTTCTTCCAGGCAACCATTTGTATGACTGGAAGAAAAAGAATAAGAAGTGGGCAGTTTATGGTGCTTTTACACTATGATTATATATATTACAATATGACATATACCTAAAAAATTATATACAATACATACACTACAAATAGTTACAAAAATATTATATAAGGCTTAAACAAGAAGGGATAAAGTGTGGTAAGGCTATGGTGACAATGATAGATAGTGTTCCTTTACAAGTCGCTTAAATATATCTAGGGATTGTGCATGGTCACCCATCTAAAGTTGCTTAACTATCGCAATCGTTGGGCCAGGCATTAGTTATACTGCGCACTCGAGCTCCTCCTCCTCTCCCCATACAAATATGTCATAAAGTTATTTTTGTCGATAGCATACGTTGCAGCCCGGCCACAAGAAACATGCTATAACTCGTGAAATACCGTGGTACGTGTTTTTTCCTTTTCGGTACCGTAAAGTAGGCAACCCGTACAGTCTACTGACATAACTACAGCCTTTTTTACATTATCTATTTACAAACTGCTGATGTACGATTCAAACCAACCGGTCCGCATCGGACCGCATTTTACCTCTACCAAAGGAAAATAAAGCGTCTTGCCGCGCATAAAAAAGGTCCTGCCAGAATACTCGCTGTGACACTTATGTATCATGGCAACACAAGCTGAGGTAGGTCCTAGTTAGCCCTAAGACCTGTTTTTTGTGAACTGTGTAATTATTGTAACGTCTTTGTGTTTATAAAAATCTCTTTCTCTCTCTCTATCTACATATACAGTAGGTAGTTAAATTTAATATTGCGGGCGGCGCTGATCGGCGCAAGAACACAACACAATTTAATTTAAAATACAATAAATTTAATTTAAAATTATATGGTCAACTAACCTGAACAGTGCACTAATCAAAGAGCTCTTGCCAGCACCGGTTCTGCCCACCACGGCCACCTTCTCAGAGGATCGGATGGTGAAGCTGACCCCGTTTATGGCCAGATTCGGCTCTTCCTTGCTCGGCTCTTCTTTGCTTGGCTCTTCCTTGCTTGGCTCTTCTTTTAAAGGCTCTTGCTTTGGAGGCTTCTCATACTCTAGCGATACGTTTTCGAAAACTATTTCGCCTAAACAAATATAAAAGACATTAACGATTTAGTTAAGACAACCAGAGGGAAAATTATACTATACATACATATACAAAGATACGTACTACATTATTTAATAGCATATTTTTTCTACGTCCTAGCTAGAGAATCACTTTGGTGTATAATTACATTAAAAGGTATAATAATCGGTTATCACTAGTATCTATTTTATTACGGAAAGAAGCAAACATTACTAAATAAAGTAAAGATGGAAACACTTTGCACACATATGTAGTTAATCTACCTGTTGTCACTATTTTAATCTATATTTTTTCTTACAACCTACCTTTAGTAGGCCAACTGTCCAAGTCCAACCGAGGATGTTTAGTCCGCAGGGCGTTCTCATCTGGTTCCACTGGGCTCTCCGCTGGTAGATCTCTGTACTCTAATATTCTTTCTACCTGTATGTTTTTAGAATACCAAAATGCAATATGAAATAATAGGGAAAATAACGATACTAAACCTCTTAAAATGGCCTAGACTATTATTTCATAACATCAAACGATGTATTTATTTCTTAAATGACTTTATTACGACGTATTTTTTCTTATTTCTTAAATTAATGATGGGCGCAATGAAGAAATACAGTAAGTACTATACAAGGTTATTTTTAGTTCATTGAAAACCTCTCGTGGGGTTGATTAGACCATCAAACTGAACAACTTTCATTATGGGACCAACCTCGAAATCACAAAAAAAAACAGCTGTTCCATACAAAAGTACAATGCCTACTCCATCGAAATGTATGAAACAGCTGTTTTTTTTTCGCGATTTCAAGGTTGGTCCCATAATCAAAGTTATTCAGTTTGATGGTCTGATCAACCCCACGAGAGGTTTACAATGAACTAAAAATTACCTTGTATAAAGATAAGACAAATACAAAGATGCATAGCAAAACATCCAAGAATAACATTGATTAGTTTCAAGGGCTGTAATCTAACTGTACTGTAAACACGACCCTAAAAAGTAACCGAGACATCGCAAGATAATAATACCTGTCTAAACTGATTTTTTTAAAAATAAATCAAAGTGTCTTGTTTTTTCTTATCGCTATTACAATCAATAGAGTGCGAGGGGCAAGAAGTAAGGTAAGAATCAAGAATTTATTTGCTAGAATGCGGTACATAAGGGTCTCAATATATTTCATATTGTCACATCACATTCACCAGGAGCTGGCATGCAAAATATAATAGTGATAAATATAGTATGTCAACATTAATATCATTCAAATTTACAAGTCAAATAGGTATTATAAAATTATTAGCATTTAAAATTGAAATTAAAAAAAAAAAAAGCAGTCATTGTATAAAAACAGTTTACGTAAACTTGTCCTTGAAGAACTCTGCAAGTGAGTAAAAGCATTTTTCTATTAGTATTTTATGAAGTCGCCGTTTAAATAGAACTAGAGGAAGTGACTTTAATGCCTCGGGTAATTTATTGTATATCTTTACTGACATTGAAATGCTATTTCTTTTACATATCTCGGATCCAAAGTCTTTTGGTGGGTGCGTGCGATGAATAAAATGATACGACTCCAAATTATTATTGTCACTGATTTTATATTATGCTCACACGAGTTATAATCTAGTTATAATTATAATGAATTAAACTAATAGTTCCCAAGCGCAAGCGACGCTCTCTACCATCTTGGTATGATTCAATAGAACCTCTCGCCCCGCTCCGCGCATCCCGCGCATGCGCGGTGGCGATGCCAGCGCTGCTCTGCCGAGCGGCACCGGCAGGTAAACGCTAGCCAAACTTTGTATGTGGCTACGTGGGTAGATGGCACCGCCAGCGTGAAACTATCGTGTTGCCACATCACCCCCCCACGGAGAAAAATACAGTGTACGCCTTACTAATCACATTTGCGGCGAAAAGAAAAAAATGGAAATAAAATAAACGAATTAAACAAATCGTTCGATCAGAGGTCTAAAATATCTTTAAACTTAACTTGACGACCCGATCTAGTGATCACGGGAGGATTCGGTGTGGGCTGGGCAGTCGAAGGGTCGGGTAAGCGAGCAGGGTTTGCAGGAGCTGTGTCGGTAGCGGGACGCGATGTTCCCGGTATCAATGGTAGCTGGCTCGCGGCTAGTGGCGTGGCGGGCGGCGGCAGTGGTGTGCGCGCGGCGGTTGGTGCGCTAGGCGCTGGCGTAGGCGCTGCTGCCGTCGCTGAAGGTGAGCCTTGCTCGGTGTCTGCTGCCATGTATGCCGGCTTCGTTCGGTCGATGCTTACTTGCATCTTTTTACCTGAAACATCTAAAGTAAGCGTTTTCGGCGTGCGGCTCACGATTTTATAAGGGCCAGTGTATGGCGGTTGCAGTGATCGTCGCACGGTGTCGTCGCGGAGGAAAACGTGCGATGCGTCCGCGAGGTCCCTGAAAACAAACGACTTCGATTGTCCGTGACGAGACGCTGGAGTAGGGCGTATGTCGGCCATGATTTTTTGTAATCGTTCCACAAAACCGTCGTTCATAGTTTGAGGGGAAACGATAGGTACCAAGAGGTCGCCTGGTAATCGAAGCGGTTCTCCGTAAAGAAGTTCGGCGGCGGAACATTTAAGATCTTCTTTCAGAGCCGATCTGATGCCGAGCAGCACTAATGGCAGAGCTCGGTGCCATGTCTCGCGATGACACATAAGTGCGGCTTTCAGATGGCGGTGAAAACGTTCCACCATACCGTTCGCCTGAGGATGGTAGCTGGTGGTACGTATACGTTTGGTAGCGCCGAGGTCCAGGAGTCGGTTAAATAACGCGGATTCGAACTGGCGGCCTTGGTCCACCGTGATAGTGGTAGGTACGCCGTATCTCGCTATCCAGCCCCGTACAAAAGTGTCGGCTACTTCTTCGGCCGTAATGGATTTCATCGGCCACGCCTCGGGCCATCTCGAAAAGCGGTCTATAGCAGTTAAACAGTAGGTGTTGCCTTCCGAGTGGGGGAGGGGACCGATTATGTCGAGGTGGGCGTGTCTCAATCTGCCAGTAGGCAGGGGGAAATCGCCGAGCGGTGCCTTGACGTGGCGCGTTACCTTACAACGCTGGCAGTCGAGACACTGGCGTGCCCAGGCGCGACAGTCGCGCGCGACGCCGGGCCACACGTAGCGTTGGGCGACCAGGCGCGCTGAAGCGCGTCCGCCGGGGTGGCTGAGCGAGTGTAGGCGCGCAAAAGCGGCGCGTCGCAGCGGCTCCGGTAGGTACGGTCGCGCGGTGCCAGTCGACACGTCGCACAGGATGGTGACGTCGGTGCCTGGAATTTTAATTGGTTCTAATTTTAATGAAGAATTCCCACTAAGGGTTTTGAGCTCGTCGTCAGCCTCTTGTGCGCGAGCGAGGGACGCATAGTCTTCGAAAGATATCGCTTCGACGCGTGACATCGTATCGGCGACGACGTTGTTTACGCCTTTTATATATTGAATGTCCGTGGTGAATTGTGAAATAAAGGTGAGCTGGTTTAGCTGTGCAGGGGGTAACTTTTCTCGTCGTTGTGCGAACGCATACAACAACGGCTTGTGGTCGGTATATATCGTGACGTTTTGCGCCTCTAATACATGCCGAAAATGTTGGACTGCAGAATAGACAGCTAGTAGTTCCCTATAGTATGCAGGCCAGGTGGTTTGGCTGGGTTTAAGCTTTCGACTAAAAAATGCCAACGGTTGCCAACCTTGCTCCGTCCACTGCTGGAGACAAGCGCCTACGTGGGTGCTGGAGGCGTCCGTGTAGAGGCCCAGCCGTGCGTTAGGTATTGGGTGCACAAGCTGGACTGCCTGTGTGAGGCTGTCTCGACAGCAGTAGAAGGCTTGCTCAAGTTCAGCTGTCCAGGGCATGGGCTTGGAACCTTTTAATTTTGTAGCGGTTAGAAAATTGACTAATGGGGCCTGAACTTCTGCGGCTTTTGGGAGAAAATGACGGTAATAATTTACCATACCGAGAAATCTTCTAAGTCCCTGCGCCGTTTTGGGAAGAGGGAAATCGCGGAGAGCGGCGATCTTGTCCGCCGGCGGCTGGATGCCGTCCTTGGAGACCCTGTGGCCAAGGAAAGTGACTTCTCTTGCCCCTAGCACGCACTTCGAAGCGTTGATGACGACGCCGTAATCGGAAAACTTCTGCAAAATAATGCGCAGGTGATTAGCATGTTCTTCAGCGTCACGTGAAAATATCAATACGTCGTCGATGTAAGGGAAACAAAAGTCTAATCCTCGTACTATCTCGTCCATGAAGCGCTGAAACGATTGACCTGCGTTTCGGAGTCCAAAGGCCATATAGGGGAATTCAAAGAGGCCGAAAGGCGTTGTGATGGCCGTCTTGCAGATGTCGTCTGGAGCTACTGGGAACTGTTGGTACGCTTTAACTAAATCTAAGGTACTAAATATGGTAGCCCCAGCCAGATTATGTCCGAAATCACCAACATGACGGACAGGATAGCGGTCTGGGATGGTACGAGCATTTAACGCTCTATAGTCGCCACAAGGGCGCCACGTGGCGTCCTTCTTGGGCGCGAGGTGCAGGGGGGAGGCCCATGGGCTCTTTGATGGGCGCGCGGTGCCGGCGGCCATCATCGCAGCGAATTCCTTCTCAGCGGCTCGCAGCTTGTCGGGCGCGAGGCGGCGCGGTCGTGCGAAAACAGGCGGGCCCTCCGTCGTCTTGATGTAGTGCACCGTGTTGTGTTTTACGACACGGTCTACTGTAGGCGGGCGCGTTACCTCCGGGAACTCTGCGAGTATTTTTGAAAAAGGTGAGTTTTCGTCACATTTAATGGTTTTGATGCTGGGCTGACGAACGTTGCTGACGGAGACTGGCACAGATAAGCCAGTTGATCCATCATGTAATTTACCCTTATGACAGTCCGGAAGTAAATGGAAATGCGCCAGGAAATCTGATCCGATAATCGGTGCGTCGACGTCAGCTATTATGAAATTCCACCGGAAGTCCCTTCTCAACCCTAAATTAAGGTTGAGTGGAATGCTCCCATAAGTGTTTATACAAGTGCCGTTAGCTGCGCTTAGGTCGTAATTGTTCTTTTGGTACTTCCCTTTTAGTAGACGCCGGGGAAAACAACATATATCCGACCCAGTATCAATTAAAAATTTATGGTTAGTGGACTGGTCGGGTATAAATAGGCGGCGACTTGTGTCCGGGCGATCGGTACTCGCCACTACCGATCGCTGGTCGCGTTTCCCTGGTTGCTAGCAGGCCAGTTGCAAGGCGGTGTACACTTTGTAGCTCTGGCGGCAAAACGGTCATGATACCAGCAGAGCTGGGAATTGCGTGGTCTTGAGCGACTTCGAGATCGGCTACGGTTTGAGCTACCATGGGGACGGCCACTTCTGCTGGTGTCATGACTGGTACTGAGTGATGCTACTATCTTAGTTAGCTCAGCCACTTGGGACTGTAGGGAAAACATGATGTTGTCAGTTGCAGAAGAAATATTGCATACCTCAGAGCGAGCCACCTCCACAAGTTGGTCAGCATGGTCAGCTACTTCGCTGAGGTCTTGTTGCTTCGGTGTAGTAAGCATAAGCTGCACCTGTCGTGGCAGTCTGCTGGACCAGATACTCCGGAGAAGTTGCTCTGGAAAAGCTGGGCCAGCGAGGGAGCGCAGATGTCTCAGGAAAGAAGAGGGCTTTCGGTCACCGATGTGCTCCTTTTCTAACAGCATCCGTATCTTCTCTTCATATGACACTGAAAAACGGGAGACAATAGCATTTTTTAATGTGGTGTACGGCATGGACTTTGGAGGGTCGCAGATAATATCTTCAACCTCCCGCGTACAGCTGATGTCCAGGTGAGCCACTGCATAACTGTATTTGGTACTTTCTTGTGTGATGTTGTTTATCTTGAATTGTGCTTCTAAGCTAGCGAACCAGAGCAATGGCTTGTCTGGGCAAAATGGGGGAGTGCGGATTGACACTCTGCATACCTGCGGACCTTCACCTCCGACAAACCCTTCCTCCAAATCAATGAGCGATTTTTCATGCTCAGACATGTTAGTAAAAAAAATTATAATGGCACACACAATGTTAAAAATAAAGCGCACACTGTACTCCCCTTTTACATACGCAATTAGCGTTAGTGGCAAAACTACAGAAATATAATTTTTGTTAGTCACAAAAATGATTTTCAAACAAACAAATTATATAAAAAATTTACGCAAAAACATTTAAGCACCGTAACCTTACCTCTAATTTCGTCTTATACGTGCACTGCACAATACACAAGCAATCAAAGATTTTTGCGAACAATAACAAAACAAAACAAGGTTTGAAAAAATTACGATATTTTTGACGTAAGTTTGAATGAATGGAATAAGGTTCGAACGAATGGCATGAAGTTCGAAAGAATGTTCTCTAGTGACTAGTTCGTCCGGAATGTGAATGATAGTTCAGTTCACTCGTTCTGGAACTTCCGAATGTAACCGCTCTGCTTCCGCCTTGGCGTTGGCGCCACCGTCAATGGCATAAATAAAAATCGCCCGATGCAATATGGCGAACCCGAAACGAAACACTGTTTAGACTCGGTACACCGATAATGCACAAATTCACTGTTTTACTAGTAGGTAGGGTAGAGCGCTTATTGCGTCGGCGCCCGAAACACGGCGACTGACGCGGGGCTTCGCCCCCTGCGATGTACGGTCTGCCTCGGCGCACGTGGCGTCGCCGGGAGCACGGAAATGTGCGCCCGCTCGTTCTCTTTGAAGTGCTGCGGGACCGTGTCCCCTGGCTGCAGAGTATTGTTGTTGGAGAATCGCCTTCTCGCTTTGTTACTGCGTCTTGTCTTGTGGGAACTCGCTGGCTTCAATTCGGCCGGCGCGTGTGAGTAAGCGTCGGTGGTCACCAGTTTTAGTGGGTGCGTGCGATGAATAAAATGATACGACTCCAAATTATTATTGTCACTGATTTTATATTATGCTCACACGAGTTATAATCTAGTTATAATTATAATGAATTAAACTAATAGTTCCCAAGCGCAAGCGACGCTCTCTACCATCTTGGTATGATTCAATAGAACCTCTCGCCCCGCTCCGCGCATCCCGCGCATGCGCGGTGGCGATGCCAGCGCTGCTCTGCCGAGCGGCACCGGCAGGTAAACGCTAGCCAAACTTTGTATGTGGCTACGTGGGTAGATGGCACCGCCAGCGTGAAACTATCGTGTTGCCACAGTCTGTTATGCATAATTTGTTTGGATACCTAGTGTTAAAGGTACAACAGTCTTTTTTAGTTTTGTAAAGCTCTGGATGCATTTTAACAAATACACATATTTCGAAAATATACAAACATGTTACTGTTAGCAGCCCATAGGATTTGAACAAAGGCCTGCAGGAAACCCATGAATTAACATCCGCAATGGCTCTGACGCATTGCTTTTGTGCAATTAAGAGTCTATTAATTTTTACTAAGTTACCCCATACCAGTATACCATACCTTAGGTTTGAAGTTACATAACCATGATATGCTTTTAGTGCAGTTTTAATGTTACATATTTTAGTCAAACGCCATAAAGCATTCGCAAATTTGTTAATATTTTGTACTATTTTGTCAACATGTGGTTTCCAAGTATATTTGTCATCAAACTCTATACCTACAAATGCAGCTTGATCAGCTTCAGTAATTTTTATGTCACCATAACGAACTTCGAAATTTGATTTCGTAGCACCTTTTTTAATGAATTGAACAAATTTAGTTTTTTCTAAATTTACCGTCAGATTGTTACCATTTAGCCAATTTATTATGTCACTTACTGAACAATTAATTATTTCATTTAAATGTTTGTCATCTTTGTCGCTTATTACTACTGCAATGTCATCTGCATTTAACGAGCAATGGAATTTAGTTATATTTGGGAGGTCATTAATATATAATAAGAATAGCAAAGGGCCTAAGATAGACCCTTGCGGAACCCCTACGTTATTGAACTTTAATGTTGAAGCATAAAACTCTTCGTGAGAATTATTACGATTGCTTTTTATCTCTACAAACTGAGCTCTGTTATGGAGATAGCTTTCTATCCATTTTAAGGAGGTGCCTCTTATACCACAAGCTTCACATTTTTTTAGAAGAAGTTCATGTGTGACGAAATCGAATGCTTTACACATATCGAAGAATATTGCTACTGTTTTACTTCTTTTGTTTACATTTTTTATTATTTCAAGTAATTATGTAAAGGGCCACTACTTCGTGATAGTACATTATTTCGTGAGTTTTGTTTCTGGCGCGAAAAACAAGGAATCTATATATTATTTATTTATATTATACATCAGTAAAAAATCTCTATCATTTAAACTGGCGATAAACTCAAACACCAACATTTTGGCGACTAAACTGAGAGCAATGTGAACGGCTAACGCCTGCGTGAGCCGTTCATCAGGATGGTTTGTATAATAAGTATTAAAGCCCTTAAAAATTGATCTTGCTAGTTTTTGTGCAATGAGTTTCTGTGATAAATAGAGACCGGATTATATATGCATCATAAAAAGCCCAAAATATGCATGCAAATAAGCAAGAAAAATAGCTAAAATATGCATGAAAATCCAAAAAAAAGGCCAAAATATGCAATATGAAATAATTTTGTCAATGATATTGATCAGTTGGAGAAAGTGCAGAGAAGTTTCACTAAGATCCCCAGAACGCTGATACAACGAACCTATAAGGAACGGTTGGATGTGCTCAAAGTTTGAGCACATCCAACCGTTCCTCATAGGTTCGTTGTTCGGTCTTTCAATGTTGTAAGTTTGAGCCTCAAACTTACAACATTGAAAGACCACAGGAACTGTGGAGATCCAATTGAGACTTTTCGAGATCCAAATGAGCATACAAATCATTGCAGAAATGCACAACATTTTTTATTTATCAGACTGTGAAGAAAGCATGTTTTTACGAAAATAACGGTGTGGTCAGTTAGATGTGCCGGTAAATTTTTCAAGCATCATATCTCAAAAACTATTAGACATACGGAGCTGTGGGTAGATGTTATATTTCTGAACGCGTCCGTAAGTAAAACTGACATTTCAGTTCTGTCAGATTTTACCGCGTTGTCTACAAGATGCTTTAACTAACTATAATAAATAAATAACCTTTTGAAATTGGGAGTTATTAATTGCCAGACCAGTGCCCTGTTTATCGAAACTATAATATTGGCGACGATCGAATCTACGCAGGAAAATGCCAGACGACGAAAACAACAAAGGGGCCACTGGAGGCGTCCTCACAGCACCGACAAGCTTACCGGCTAACTTCATTGAGTTTTATGACGCAAAGAACAAATTCAAGCGGTGGGTTCAGAGATTTGAAAGTGCTCTTTCGATTTACGGAGTGACTAACGCCGCTACGAAGAATGCTTACTTCTTACATTACATAGGTGCGGATTTGTACGAAACGCTTTGCGACTTGATTTCGCCTAACAAACCTGAGCAGTCTACATATGAAACGAACGTTTCAACATTGGAAACGCACCTGGATCCAACTCCCCTCGAGATTGCAGAATATTTTAAATTTCATCATAGGCACCAAATGGAGGGCGAATCTGTAAAGGACTACATGGCTATACTGAGGAAGATGGCTACAACATGCAATTTTGGAACATTTTTGACCACAGCTTTAAGGAACCAATTAGTTTGTGGAATAAGATCTCAAAGAATAAAAGACAGATTATTGGAAGTGCGTGGCCTCACATTAGAAAAAGCACTAGAGATTGCAGCAGGTATGGAAAGTGCATTGGTGGAAGGTGTTCATACTAAAGAAATACAGGCCATACAAACTACTTTTAAGAAGAAAACTAGTGCGCCTGTGAAGTCATATAACCCAGGTCAGAGGCCGATTGAATGCTATCGGTGTGGCGGAGAACACTATGCAAACAAGTGCGGGATGAGGAACGTCACATGTAATTTTTGCCGAAAAACTGGTCATATCAAACGTATGTGCCTAAGAATGAAGAAAGTGAATGCTGTGGAAACAGGGGAGGTTTCAGACGAGAACAATGAAGAGGTAGTCTATGCAACTGCGGCATAGGTTCTACAGATAAATTTTGGATCAAAACAAATATCAATGATGCAGAGGTACAAATGGAGTTTGATAGTGGCTCAGCGGTGTCAATTGTTAATGAAAAATATTTTAAAAAAATCGCTACAAACAAAAACATAATAGTGCCAACTAAAGTGAAATTATGTACTTATTCAAACCAATTCTTAAATGTTTTAGGTGTCGCCGATGTCACAGCAACCATTGGTCAGGAAACCCAGAGAGTAAAGTTGTATGTAATATTTGGGAATCAGCATCCCCTCCTGGGGAGGGAGTGGATTAACAAGTTTGACTGTTTTAAGAACTTCAGGGATACTTTAACACATGTAAACCAGGTGTCTTCAGGTAAGGTTCCGCATGCGTCTCACTTACATACACTTTTCGCGAGGTACAGCGCCTTGTTTGATGGCAAAAATATTGGGGAAGTAAAAGGGGAACCCGTTGCTTTGCATGTTAAACCTGATGCCAAACCAGTATTTTTTCATGCCAGACCAGTACCTTTTGCACTTAAAGAACGAGTAGAACAGGAGATTGACAATTTAGTAAGAGATGGAGTTTTAGTTAAAGTTGACTATAGTGAATGGGCAACTCCCATTGTACCCGTGGTAAAGCCTTACGGAAAAATAAGGATTTGTGGTGACTACAAAATATCATTGAATCAAAACTTAATGGTTGATGAACACCCCTTGCCTACTTCAGAAGAGTTGTTTAATGGCTTAGCAGGCGGTGACAAATATTCAAAAATTGACTTGCGTAATGCTTACTTAAATTGGAAAGTAAGAGATGAGGATCAGAATTTGTTAACTCTGAATACACATAAAGGACTATTTAAATGTACACGTTTAATGTTTGGACTTAACTGCGCTCCTGCTAAGTGGCAAAGAAAAATTGAAAGCATACTAAGAGGAATACCAGGCGTGCATTGCTTTATTGATGATATCCGGGTTACTGCTCCGAATGATGCTGAACATATTAACAGATTAGATCAGGTTTTTGCTAGGCTGTCTGAATATGGCTTAAAAATTAATTTACAAAAATCCGAATTCATGAAAGACCAAATTGAGTACTGTGGGTACAAAATAAGTAGAGAGGGCATACATAAAGTTGATAGTAAAGTAAAGGCGGTTGTAGAGGCTCTTAATCCTAATAATGTGTCTGAGTTACAAGCGCTACTCGGGCTTGTTAACTACTATGGAAGATTCCTGCCTAATCTCAGTGATACTTTGGAGCCTTTGCATGCGCTACTGCGAAAGGGAACTGTGTGGAACTGGTCTGCAAAATGTGATAAAGCTTTACAAACAATAAAAGAACAAATGTTGTCTGATATGGTTTTGGCTCATTACTCACCTGATTTACCTGTCATCTTAGCTGTTGATGCTTCTCCAACTGGGGTAGGTGCTGTGCTGTCACACGTTATGCCTGATGGGACTGAACGCCCCATACATTATGCTTCACAGACATTGAATGCATCCCAACGTAAATGGGCACAGATTAACAAAGAAGCTTTTGCCATTGTTTTTGGAGTGAAACGGTTTTTTCAGTATCTGTATGGCAGGAAGTTTATTCTTTACACTGACCATAAACCTTTAGTGCAAATTTTTTCTCCTTCAAAAGCCTTGCCACATCTGTCAGCTGCACGCATGCAACATTACGCAATTTTTCTACAGGGTTTTCAGTATGACATCAAATACAAAACCTCCAAAGACAATGCCAATGCAGATGCATTCTCACGTGTACCGATTGCAGAAGAATCAACTTCTGTAGAAGAGTCAGAGGTATTTTTAATTGCAATGATTGGGGTCCTGCCAGTCACCGTAAAAGATATTGCTGCTGCAACGGAAGATGATGAGTCATTGAAGCCATTAATTACAGGAATATTAAATGGAAAGAAAGTTGCCCACAATGACAGATTTGGAATAGACCAGCCGGAATTTTCAATGCTTGAAAATTGTCTAATGAGAGGATCACGGGTCGTTGTACCTACTTGTCTGAGAAGTACCATTTTAAAAGATTTACACTCTTGTCATTTTGGTATGAACCGAATGCTTGCTTTAGCACGAAGCTACTGTTGGTGGCCAGGAATTGATAAAGATATTAAAGATTTAGCAAAAAATTGTTTGGAATGTGCTCTACATCTTAACTCGCCACCATCAGTAGCACAAAAACATACATGGGAATACCCATCCAAACCTTTTGAAAGGATTCACATAGATTTTGCGGGGAAATTTCAAAATGTGTATTTCCTGCTCTTAATTGATGCATTTACAAAGTGGCCTGAAATTCACATTTTAAACAGAATTGACACTGACTCTACTATTGAAGTTTTAGACAAAATATTCACTACGTTTGGCTATCCACAAATTCTGAATAGTGATAATGGAGCACAATTTGTTAACCCTAAATTTGCAGAATATTTAAAAAGACATGGCATCACACATACGCGTTCAGCCCCATATAATCCCGCCACAAATGGACAGGTAGAGAGATATGTCCAAACCTTCAAAAATAA